>JARHVA010004403.1:845000-1575714 GCA_037957365.1 Torreya grandis
TATTCATGATTCAAATTGAAAAGAGGAAGTAATACAATATAAAAAACCAATGAAATGTTGTTCACTTCACATTTTTAAGTGACCCTTCCTATTTTTACAAAAATTGAAAATAAACTTATTAGAATAAAACAAAACTGCCCTATGATATCTAAAATTATGTATTATATTGTTATATTATATTTGTAAGATCTCAAAAAGAAGAAAAATAAAACATTTTCCTCTCTTTCTTTTTTAAAAAAACAATAGTTTTAATTCTTTAATTGTACTTACATATCAAAAAGTTTGAAAGAACAATAATTTCGTATTCATTCTAGAGTAGATTAAATGAATATTATCACTAAATATAACCAAACAAAGCTATTATGTTTTCATATTTCTCTCAACACATTTTCATAAAACAAGCACATACACACAAACTTAAAAATTAGAGAAAAAAATTGCATATTAAATTTAGTTTCTCTTTTGTAGGGCAAATAAACTTATAAATTTACATATTAAATCTAGATTGTCTATTTTGCATGTCAAATAAACTTATGTAAATCAAAAAAATTAAAATTCTATAACTTCATTAACTCAAACATGCAATCATTATGGTTTCATAAAACCATCAAAATATTTAAAAAATTATATTTTAATTTACATACTAAACTAGATCACAAGAAAAACTAAAAATTATATAAAATAAAACAAGCCCCAATTTCATATTTCAATTTTACATATAAAAATATGTATTAAACAACATACATGTACTACTACAATCCCACACTCGAAGCACACCTGAACCAACTATCCATCATTTACATACAAATAATATATGCACCAACACAATTTTACATAATTGGTCTAAAGCCACACAAACCATTACATTTTATACGCCATAACAATTAATCTTCCATAAGAAAACCAATAAGTCTTCTGATACAAGAGTTATGTCAATCTTCTTTGTAAATTGAAGTTCCTTAAAATAAAAGACAACGGTGTTGGCTTCACTTTCGCAACATCAAAAAAAAAATCTTTCAAATGAGAGAGCATTCAACTCTCATAAAAAAATCAAATTCTTAAGTCAACGGAATGCATTCAATTTATATATATCCCATATTCAATTATTTTGCATGAAGACTTAAACAAATACTTAATCTTCACCAGTCCAAATATTTATTGAGTGAAAATGCAACCAAAATAATAGAACAAATGACTCACAAGACAAACACTAAAATAAAGGTGATATGTCCTCCATTAAAGTTAGGGTATAATTTATTATAATATAATATATCATGAGAAATGAATTACACTACACTATATTATATATAAATGTTGGCGAATGGTAAACAAAAGAGAGCAAGGGTGACCCAGGGATTTTATATTATGGCCAAAAAAATAATAGCGCTATACTTGTGACAATTTTGTCTTGGCCAATACATCACATTTAATGTTATTAGTATTTATCTTAGGGTTTATGGTTGTCTAGGAGCAATGGAAATGGTGTTTGGAGTACGATAAGACAACAAAGCATAATAACAACAATAAAAATGCAATGGTATACATCATATTATTGTAAAATGGTGAACCATGGATATAAAGATCTTTTGTATTATAACTGAAGATTATATTTACTACATATAAACAAGACCTTTGACATGTCAGAAATACAAAATCTATTGAGCCTATTTTTGACACCCCTCCTTTTCTTTTCAAAACAAATACTTTGTGATGATTTTGTGATATCGATGATACTGTCATAACATCTAAAATTATCATTTGGGAGTCTTAGTTCATTATATCATTTGAATGTGCATTTTATATTAAAATGTTTATCATGACTCTGTATTTGGTGAAATTATTGATCTACATTACAAAGTGATTTTGAAAGCATTTATGGATTTAATGAAAATATTAGAGATGTTCATATTAACTGAATTCATGTTTTATGAGTATCAGTTAATGAATAAATTCAGATTCTATGTGATATATAAGATCATCAAACAAGTAGCATTTCTGATTAAGATTAAATGTAAAGTGCTCAGGTTGGTTTTACTTGATCATTGTTGAATGAATTATATTTATGGATCATAAAGTCATTATAGTTATTATTGAAATTAATGGTTTATTTTTAAAAATATTTATCAGGGTTATTTTGGTGACAAATATTTTTAAGGGTCTTAAATAGATTTTAAAATACTTTGACATAGTATTTGCATCATGGCATGGGTCGAAGGTTATAAATTTTTGAATAAAAAGTAGTTTTTTTATAAAGTCATATGTTTATTGCATTGATGATGGTTATATTCAATCAATTGACTTATGTGGCTTTTGATAAATGTGGAGGTGATGGAATGTAATTTGAGTTGGTTCTAAGTTTAAAGTAAGGTTAAATGGTTTTAAGCAAAAAGTAATGGTTATTAATGTGCCCAATATTTGGTACATATATTGGGATTTGTTTTATTCCCTCATAATTTTTGGCATTTAAGATTGGTGTATTGTTCATCGATTCAAAAAATTTAGAGGAATGTTTAGTGGTAACAAAGGTCATCATTATTTTTTGGCAAAATTCTTAAAATCTTTGGTAGAGATAGAGATAAGTATTGACAAACTTTACTAGCCAATATTGTTTTAACACGTAGTTATTTCAGTACTTCGAGATAAATAGAATACAAAAGATAGATTTATTTTGATTAGTTATCATTCTTGACAAGCTCACTGCAGAAGTGAAGCTTTAGAGCCAAGGGAAAAATTAGAAGTTTGTTGAATAAATTTGTAGATGAGGTATGTTCCATTTCATTTTCATAAGCACAAGTATAAGGTGTTTGTTAAGCTTAGCTAGAATTGATGACAGTGAATTTGATAGAAGTTGGTTTAAATTAGTCAATTTTACATGTGGTTTAATGGTTTACTAAGTCAGTTTTTCATGAAAATATTTATTTTTCTTAAAATAAAGAAAAATATTGATCTTATTATGCATATTTTTAAAAATATTCATTACAAAATGATTTTGAACATGCAGTATATGAAAGTGTTATTATGTGAAAGGAAAAGTGATCATTTATGTCTGCATGTCATTTAGTTTTGAAAAACTTGTTGAAATAATTGATTATGAGGTGAATATAGAGGATACAAGTTGTTTGATATGGGTTTGAGTATAATATTTGAAAATTTGTTTGAACATTTAGCTTTTATGAAGAATTTTTTGGAAATTTACAGGGAATTCATCATAATATAGTTTTGGTTTGAACACAAGGTTTTGATTAATATGGAATTCTTGGTACATTTGCATTTGAGTTTTGAATTCTTTCTATATGAAAAAAATATCTTTGAAACATGTGATTTTGTCATAAATGGTTATAATTGATCTATGAAAGTGAATATGAATCTATATAGTAGGTTCATTGTGTCATTTTCTTTGGTTTTGAAAATAATACAAATCTCTGATATTTTGACATATGTGATGGAAGTTTAAGATATTTGAAGGAGGTTTTTGTATTAAAAATATATATTTGGCAAATCTCGAGTAATTTCTTGATTTTTTTGTCATTGATATATAAACTGTGTTAAGAGAATTGAGACCACAAGGATATAGAAATGAAATGTTTGAAGTGAAATGTTTATGTCTATTTGAAATTTAAGAAAGTTGTGTTTAGAAGATTTTGAAACAATCAGTTTTATTTAAAAATTAAGTTTATCAATATTTATTTGGTAAAAATGAATAGAGTTAGTTACTGATGATTTCAATTTTTAGCAGATATATTTGTCTTGATAAAATATTTTAATCTTTAATGAAATATAATTATATTTTTTAGATATTTAATGGAGTTGTATATTTTGATATGTGGTTTTTAAAGAGATTTCGCTGATTTGTTTTATCTTTTAGAATGTCAAGGTGGACCACCCCGAATTCAAATAATAACCAAGGAAATCTATTGAGAATAGATCAACTTAAAAATAGGGAAAACTCATTTTCTCATAATTCTATGTCTAGAGGTCATTTTTCTATAGATAGGAGATTTGGTAGGAGTTTCTCAACATCTTTCAATATAGAAACTCATATGTCAATTCATTTTGATGTTGTTGATCCTAATTTTTGGAATGTTATTGAAGCCATATCATTTAATCCTATGAATACTAGAGGAAATTGAGGTTGGAAAAAGATTGATTGGAGAAATCATCTATATAGAATTGAAAATTCAAGAAGTTATTAGAGAATGCAAACCGATTTACAATCAAAAGATAATTTAGTTTCCCATAATTCACCTCATCAAAATTAATAGTTGTCTGAACATGACTTAAAATAAGTTGCTAAGTTATATCACTCTCATACTTTAGTGCCTTTGAAATGAAAACTTCCATCTCCTAAACTTGCTAGTATATGTACCACTTGTTCTAGGATTAACCTTCCAAATTTTCCTCATCATCAGTTAGAGGAAAGAATATTACCAATGAACAAGAAAAGGCAAGAAATTAGACCTTCAGTGTCACCAACAGTTACTAAGATGGTGAAGAAATTTAAGTTGGAAATGGATGATGAAGAAGATGAGGATGTAGTAAAGTTGATCAAGTTCCTAGCAACCAGTATGAGTTAGACGGAATACATGACTGATAAGGGTCATCCATTAATTAAAATGCTATCAAATTAAGAGGATGAGTAAAAAATTTTAGAAATACTTTATTATAATTTTATACTTATTAGATACTTATTTTATTTTTTGCTTGATAGTTGTTTTACAGTTTAAGATATTTTTAGACAAATCTATTTTGATATGAATATCTAAATTTATATTTATAATGCATATGGATAAATGTTAGATGTGATATTTTTCATTTAACTACTTATGTTGTCTGAGATAATTTTGCATAATTATTTTATTTAGATGATGATAATGTCTAAGGGCCCCCACCTAATTAAAGTCAGTCCTCTTGATTTATTATTTTTAATTTTGATCTTAATACTTATTTTTAAAAAAGTCTAAAAATGAGTTAGGTAATAATTAAAATTTAATTGACTTAATTAAAGTCAATTAAGTCATAACCAATAGCTAACTAAAAGTTAGTTATAACCTATTCCTCAACCATCTTTAGAGGAATTGATTATAAATAAGATCAAAATGACATAGAAGAAGAGGAATTCAGATATTTTTGAAAAGCCTTTTGATTCATTTCAAGTCCATCTTCATACTTCTTTTTGTGCAATGTCTCTGAGATAAAAAACTCTTACAAATAGATCAAGGACACTTTCTCTGATGGTTAAGTAACTTGTTTAACAAGTACAAATATATCCAAGTTTTGTTGTTCAATTTATAAAACAATTATCTAAGGAATGTTAGGTTTAATATCTTACGATAGCTGCATATTTGTAGTTATATGAACAGAATTTGGCTGCTTGACCTGAATACTGATGTACACTTTATAATGTGTGAATATTTTTTATCAATTCATATTGTATTGGTTGTTATTTTAAATACTTTCATATCAAAAATGATGTTTCTCAATAAAATTAAATTTACTTGTTAAGATGACTCTTTCTTTAAAGACTCACAAATCTTTGTTTAATCTTTACATTATTTTTTTTAATTTAAGTTTTAGTTTAATTAGTGTATTTAATTAAGAATTGATTGATTTAATTATTTAGTTGGTTTGGTAATTTTTAGATGTAGATAATTTTACTTTGAGTTGTTAGTGTTGATTTTCTAGCTTTAATTAACTTAAATTGTTTTATTTGTTTTCTTAATTGCATTTAGTCTTTGAAATAGATTTATTTTTCTTTATTTATTTTATTTTTATTTTAATTAGATTTATTATATTCTTTATTTAATTTCATTGTGACTTGTTGTTATTAGACTTATTTTATACAATTAGATTAACATTGTTTTTTTTTTTTTTGTTCATTATTTTATCTTTCTTAAGATTTAGTTATAGATCTCTTTAGAATGCTAGTTGTTATATATGTCTCTCATCAACAAATTTGGTGACTCCATTAGGGAGTTTAGTGATCTTGTTTTCTTGTTTGTTATCCATGACCATTGGAGGTCAACACCCAGTTATCCAACCCTTGGTTGATATTGCTGAAGAATAGGTTAACATTGCTTCTAGTTTGACTTATTTTACTTGGTATAATAAACCTTATAATTTGATTCATATTATTGATTTACTTAATCAAAAATTAGAAGAATCATAAATTATTGGCATTCATGCAAATATTACAGATGAAACTCAAATTCATATTCAAGAAACAATCGTAGAATTAGATTTGAAAGAAAATCAATCTTGCATGTTAATCCTCAACCTAGAATTCATTTATTTTCTAATTCCTTTCATTCTAAATATTTTATTGCTCCTGTTGATCAATCTAATCAAGTAATTAACACAATTGAGAATTCATATGGAAGACAAATAAGAACAGTAGAAGAGGGTTTGGGATTTGATTCCAGGTCTTCAAAATAACAAAGATCGAGCCTAAGTAACTAATGGAAATAATGATTCAGATGAAGACATTGATCAACTCTTAGTAAATCCTTGGATTCATAGGAATCCAATCAATATTGGTGCTCATCTAGTTAAGTTAGCTTCGTTAAAGGGACTTAATATTCTTAAGTTTTTAGGAAGCCCTAGTGAGTCATGGGAGGATCATTTAGATGCTTTCAAATTAATTTATTCTACCCTTAGTATTGATAATGAAAAGATTTATCTTAGGGTTTTTTTACAAAATTTGGAGAGCAAAGCATACCAAACATTTATTAGTCTTCCAACAAATGTTATTACCACTTGGAAAGATATTGAAGACTGGCTATAATTATGCTTTGGTAAGTCTAAAAAGGATTTAGATCTAATAAATAAACTGGTTAATATTTCAATTGATCGGGGTGAAAGTATTTATGGGTTCATAAGTAGATTTACTAGATTACATCAAAAAAATTCACCTGATATTCAACCATTTAAGAATTTGTGAAGGTTATATTTTTGTAATGTTTTACCTTTAAAATATAAAATGGCTACAGAGGATAAATATATTATGGGTTACAATGAAACTGTAACTTTTTGTATAAAATATGAAAAGAAATTTAAAAGAGTTAGTTTTAATAATAGAACCGTGACAAGAATAAATTTAGATAATATAAAAAATTTAAAAGTCATTCATAATCTTAGTAATGAATTGGTTGCCATCAAGAGACAATTAAATGATAAACCATCTTCATCAAGGAAGTCATCTTTTTCTCAAAAAAATTAAATTGAAGAAAAAGTTTTTTATTGTAACGTTTGTGAATTAGACCATGACCCAAATACATGTGTAGCTGTTCAATATTTTAAAAGATATATCTAAGGTAATGAAAATATCTCATTTGATCTGAATATAAATGTGTAGGAATGGTGAATCTTCAAATGATACTAAAACTACAAATGCTTATATTGTTAATACTAGATAAAGAGATTATTCCAATACAATAAATAATAATCAAAACTTGGCTCAAAACCAAAATAAAGGTAAAAATATATAGAATAATGCAATATTAGATAATGTTGCAATGAATCTTAAATATAATTATCCTTTATCAATAGGTTTTAATAATTCTCAATATCATCCTTTTAAGCCTAAAAATTATATGCATATAAATCATCCAGATGTAGGGGCTTATAATATTATTGATGATTTATCATCTATTAAGGCAGGATTTTCATTATTACATGTTGCTAGTTTGTTAGGACAGCTACATAAAATTAATGAAGCTATTAAAAATCTAAATTCAAAAAATATTTTAAGATTTCAAAAAGATAGTAAAAATGATGAGCATAATCTACTATTTTTGTTCAAATTCATGACCCTCCTATAGATTATATACCACCTTTTTATATATTTGTCAAAATTGCTAACAAAGTCATACATGACTGTACTTTAGATACAAGTGCATCAAAAAATATTATGCCTAAATTTATAGATGATTAGTTAGGTATTTCTTATGAAACAAATAATAGAAAGTTAATTAGTTTTGACTCACATCGAACAAAAAATTGTGATAAATTTTAAGATCTTATAATTAAATCTACACAAGATGAAAGATTTAGGTGTATGACTAATGTTCAAATTTTAGATATCCCTAGTAATTATGTGATGTTTTTAGGCAGATATTGGTCTAAAGCAACTGATGCATTTGTTGTAAAAGATACCACTTGGATTCCAATTGGAAATGATATTGTCTTTATTCGAAGAGAAGATTGGTATAAGAGCCTAATTGATTCATTACCTCCTACTATGGCTCATGTTGAAATAGGTTTGCTACATATGAGTTTATGACTCTTGATGAACCTGAACATAATAACACAATTTATTTTTTAAGAATGATTTATGGACTTTATATTTTGATGGTGCTTGTTTAAAAGTTGGTAATGATGCAAGAATTTATCTTATTTATCCCATAGGTCAAATATATTTTTATGCTTATAAGTTGTCTTTTGATATTATTAATAATACAGTAGAGTTTGAATCCCTATGTCTTGGTTTAAAAAAGGCTATAGAGTTGAATGTTAAACCCTTAAAAAAATTTGGTGATTTTGAAATAGTTATAAGACAAAGAAAATTTATAAGACAAATCAAACACATCTTCATCATTATACTCAAAAGGTTTGATCTTTATTTGAACATTTTGAAGATTTTAATATCAAGGACATTCTTAAAGAATTCAATTTAGTGCTAATAAACTTGTTATTTTTACTTCAAACCCTACAATAAGTGAAATAAAATCTACTGAAGAATTTTTTTTTCTAGAAATATTAAGGCCTATAATTCCTGATTTAAATGAAAACTGGATTGTTTTTTATTATGATGAAAATTTTGATATTTTTATCAAAGGCAACCAATTTTTATAACAATATTTATGTTATCAATTATGGAGATTAATTATAATTGAATACTAAAAAGTTATCTACTAGTTTGGTGAGCTTAGAATCCATGTTTTTTCTAAAAGATCAACCTAAGTTATCATGGAATGAATAACCTTATAAAAGAACTATTGGAGAAACTATTGCAATAAACCTTGAATCTAATAAAGAACCAAAATTTGTTTATTTTGGAATACAATGTACTCCTAATGAAAAGGTTAAGTTTATTAAACTTTGTAAAGAATTTATTGATATTTTTGCCTGATCTTGTAAATATTTAAAATGATATGATAATACTTATGTAAGACATGATATTCTTATTAAACTTGATATTAAATCTGTTAGGTAGAAAATATGTAGGATAAGCCCTTTGCTAGAAGACACCATCAATAAAGAGCTTGATAAAATGATTGATGGTGGTGTCATTTTTTCCATAACATATTCTAAATAGGTTGAAAATCTAATGTTTGTACATAACAAATAATGGAGATATTACACTTTGCGTAGATTTTAAAGATATGAATAGAGCTAGCATAGAAGATAATTTTTCTCTTCGAAGTATTGATCAAATTTTGTAATAGCTTGAAAAATATAAAATGATGTCTTTTCTTGATGGGTTTTTAGGTTATAATCAGATATTTGTGAACCCAAATCATAGGCATGCAAGACAAAATTTACAACTCAAAGAGGAACTTTCACATTTAATAGGATGCCATTTGGTCTTATGAATGAAGGTACAACATTTCAATGAGCCATGCATATAGTTTTTGATGAGTTAATTGTTATTGTTATGCAATTATACTTAAATAATCTTATAGTTCATTATAAAAAAAATAAAAAAGCATCTAGATCATTTATGTGAAGTTTTTGAAAGATGTAGAAGATACGGTATTTCCTTTAATCCTTAAAAGTCTATATTTAGTGTTACAAAAGGTAAATTATTAAGGCATGTTATTTTTAAAGATGAAATTTTGATTGATCCTAAATGTGTTAAAGCAATCAAAGAGATGATACCATATAAATATCAATTATATCTTAGATCATTATTTGGAAAAATAAATTTTGTACAAAAATTTATTTAAAAATTTTGCTGATAAATTTAATCCTTTACATATTTTGCTTAAGAAAAATCATTCATATTTTTGAAATGCAAAAGCTGATTTTACTTTTAACGTTATAAAGAATGCTATTGCAAGTGCACCTATGCTTGCTAAACCTGATTTGTCTAGGCCTTTCATTCTTTACGTTAATGCTACAGATAAAGTAATAGGTGTTGATATTACACAAGAGGATAAAAGTAATATTAAAATGCCTATCGGACACATGAGTCAAGTCTTAAAAGACACAGAAACTAAGTATCCTCTTATTGAAAAAATTATTTTATTTTTTATTTTTTATTTAATTAAATTATGTCATTTGTTAATAGAAAATAAATTGGTAGTAAGATCAAATATGTATGTTATATTCTATCTTTTAAAATAACCTACTATTCAAAAGAGATTAGCAAAATGGATTTTAAGAATCTAATAATTTGACCTTGAATTTAAAACATCTAAATCTATCAAAGAAAATGAATTAGCAAAGTATTTGGTTAAAAATGTTTCTTTCAATATTAATGTCTTAGTTTTATCTGTTGATGACTCTTTAAGTGCTAAATATCATTTTCAGTCTATGAGAGTTTCTAATTTTTCAAAAACTTTTAAGTTTGGAGAGGAAATGAAAGATTGGGACTGTTTAATAGTAGAAGATGATTGGTATCATGACCTTGTATATTATTTTGAAAACCATACTTGTCTTGAAAATTTAGATAAAAGACAAAAAGATCATTAAGAGTACAGGCTTTAAACTTTTGTTTACTTGAAAATATTTTGTTTTATTGAAATTGAGATGGTGTATTACTAAGATGTATAACTCATGATCACACTCAGAAGTTTCTTAGATAATGTTACGAAGGTAGTTGTCGTGATCATTATGCTACAAAAACTACAACTTATAAGATTTTATGTACATGTTATTATTGGCCTACATTATTTCAATATATTTATAAGTTAGTACATTCTTGTATGCGTTATCAATTATATATTGGTAGGGATAGATTACCATCAATATCTCTCAATCTCATTATTTAAAAAAAACTATTTTGTTGGTCATAGATATATTCTAACAATGATCGATTATTTCACAAAATGGTTTGAAGCAAAAGTTTTATAAAGTTTAGTGACATCTGAAATAATTATATTTCTGAAGGATCAGATCTTTTACAAATTTGATGTATCTTATAAAATTGTATTAGATAATGGTCATCAGTTTAGTTCTAATGAATACTTAAAATTTATAGGAATTTATTCTATTATTTATAATCATTCCTCTAAGTATTATCTCCAAAATAATAGACAAGTTGAGTTCACAAACAAAAATCTAATTTCTATTATGAAAAAAAATATTTACAAAAATAAACAAAATTGACATCTTAAAATATTTGAGGTATTATAGGCAGATAGAACTATTATCAAAGCAGCTACATGATACTCTCCTTTTATGTTGGCTTATGGTTTTCAAGCTACTTTGCCAATAGAATTATAAATTTCATCTGCTAATACAGAGTTACATTACTTATTAGAGGATATAAATCTAATTGTATAACGATTAAATGATTTAATAGCATTGGATGAAAATAAACTTACTACTTTACACAAGTTGAAAGAAGCCAAAAAGAAGTTTAAAAAAATTGACAAAAGGTTTCAAATAAAATATTTAAGGGTGGAGATATAGTTTTTTATTAGGATAAAGCTCATGAAGATTAGGGTAAATATCATAAATTTGATTCACTTTGGTTAGGCCTTATAGAATTATTGTTGTACTTGGTAAAAATACTTTTTATTTGCAAGACTTGAAATAATTTGGCTGCATTATTCACTTAATGGTCATCATTTAAAACTATTTATCCAATAGCTCTTTGTGTTTTATTTATTTTTAATTCTTTTTATTTTCTTTGTTTGCTTTCATTTTATGTTTTCTATTTATTTTTTGTTATTTTATTGGATTATGTTTGGTTATCTCAGTGAAGTTCATCAAGAATAAGGAAAGTAGATGGAAACTATAATATATATTTAAGTATTCAATAATGGTAAGATGATTTTACATGACATGATTCAGTTCTTTTTATAAATGAGCTTGAAAATGGTTATTAATGTGTTTCTAAAAGAATCACTTGTTTTCAAAAATTATGTTTAAAGTTTTTTGCAATTGATTGTTTATTCAGCCTAAAATTCTTTTTTCAATTTTTTCTATTCTTCATGCCACACTGACCGAACACTTTATCCCTTGAAATTTCATAAATAAAGGGGTTTGCATCCAACTACCTAAGAAATAATTAACTTGAATTGCACTCTTAATTATTTTGTCTTTAATAGACAAATTTTATATTTTTGATACCTTATTCCATTACTGAAATTGGCTATCAAGATCATTAGTGTTGAGCTTATTTGTGACACCCCTCCTTTTCTTTTTATAAAAAATACTTTGTGATGATTCTATCATATTGACGACATCATTATAACATCTAAAACTTCTAGTTGAGGGTCTTAATTCATTATGTCATTTGAATATGCATTTTATATTGAAATATTTATCATGAATCTATATTAGGTGAAATTATTGCTCTACATTACAAAGTGGTTTCGAAAGCATTTATGGATTTAATGAAAATATAGATATATCCATATTAACAAAACTCATGTTTTATGAGTATCAATTAATGAACAAACTTAGAATCTTTGTTATATAAAAAATCATTAAGCAGGTAGCATTTATGACTAAGATTAAATGTAAAGTGCTCAAGATGGTTTTACTTGATCATTATTGAATGAATTGTATTTATGGATCATAAAGTCATTATAATTACTGTTGAAATTAATGGTTTATTTTTAACAATATCTATAAGGGTTATTTTGGTGACATAAATATTTATAAGGGTCTTAAATAGATTTTAAAATACTTTGACAGTATTTGCATCATGGCATGGGTCAAAGGTTATAAATATTTGAATAAAAGGTGATCTTTTTATAAAGTCAGATGTCTATTGCATTGATGGTGGTTATGTTGAATCAATTGACTTACATGGATTTTGATAAACGTGGAGGTGGTGGAATGTAACTTGAGTTGATTCTAAGTTTGAAACAGGATTAAATAATTTAAAGCAGTAAGTAATGGTTATTAATGCACCCAGGATTTGACACATATATTGGGATTTGTTTTATTCCCCTATTATTTTTGGCATTTAAGATTGGTGTACTATGCATCAATTTAAGATTTTTAGAGGAAGGTTTAGTGGTAACAAAGGTCATCACTATTTTTTGGCAAAGTTCTTAACATTTTTGGTGGATCTAGAGATAAGTACTGACAAACTTTGCTAGCCAATCTTATTTTAACACGTAGTTATTTTAGTACTTCAAGCTAAATAAAATATAAAAGGTAGATTTATTTTGATTAGTTATCATTATTGACAAGCTCACTACGGGAGTGAAGTGTTGGAGCCAAAGGAAAAATTAGAAGTTTGTTGAATAAATTTGTAGGCGAGGTATGTTCTATTTCATTTTCATAAGCAAAATAAGTATAAGGTATTTGTTAAGCTCAGTTATAATCAGTGATGGTGAATTTGATAGAAGCTGGTTTAAATCAGTCAATTTTACATGTCTTAATCAATTTTTCATGCAAATGTTTATTTTTATTAAAATAAAATAAAATACAAATCTTACTATGCATATTCTTTAAAATATTCATTACAGAATGATTTTGAACATGCAGTATATCAAGGTGTTATTCTGTGAAAAAAAAAGTGATAACTTGTGTCTGCATAAACTTGTTGAAATAATTGACTATGAGGTGAATATGAAAGATACAATTTGTTTGATATGGGTCTAAGTAGAATATTTGAAAAAAAAATCAAACATTTAGTTTTTTTGAAAAAAATTCAAACATTTAGTTTTTTTGAAAAAAAATTGAGAAATTTACATGTAGTTCATCATAATATAGTTTTGGTTTAAACACAAGGTTTTGATTAATATAGAGTTCTTGGTATATTGCATTTGAGTTTTGATTTTTTTTGTATGAAAAAATAATCTTTTGAAACATGTGATATTATCATAAATGATTATAATTGATCCAGTTGACAGTGAATAACAATCTATACATTGGGTTCATTGTGTCATTTTTTTTGGTTTTAAAAATAGTACAGATCTATGATCTTTTGACATCTGTGATGGAAGTTTAAGATATTTCAAGGAGGTTTCAGTATTGAAGAAAGATATTTGGAAAATCATGAGTAATTTATTGATTACTTTTTCATTGATATACAAACTATATTAAGTGAATTGAGACCATAAGGATATGGAAATTAAATGTTTGAAGTGAAATGTTTGTCTATTTGAAATTTGAGAAAGTTTTGTTTAGCAGATTTTGATATACTCAGTTCTTTTTTAAAATTAATTTTATCATTATTTATTTGGTAATAGTGAATGAAGTTAGTGAGTAATGAATGTAGTTTTGATTAGATTATGTTTGTCTTGATAGTATATTTCAATATTTATTATAACAACTTTACTATATTAGACATAGAAATACGTGATTTTTTTAAAAATAATCACATATACTAAATATAGATTACACCAGGTAAATATAAAGAGACCATAATAAATACACTATGTGTGATAATAGAAACATACATGATACATCACATAATATTCATCTCTAATATCATGAGAGCACACATCATAGTGTGAATATACAAAGTAATCACATTAATTCTAAAACAGTTGTAACAAGTCTACAGCGACCGCTGTCCAAGTACAATAATAAGTAACTAAAACTCTTCATGACAATATTCAATGATAAGTACAATATAATACAATCTACATATAGATACATGACTCCCCCATAGCATAGTTTCCAACTCAAGTATCAGTGGTAATCTCAAGTGTCATCTTAATAGTAGTACTACTATGAAAAGGGAGAGCATCATCCGAGAACTTTTTCACACCAACCATGGACCAATGATCTCCCACATAATCTCTCATTAGGGAATGGTCCTCCCTTCATGGATGAATAAATAGTGATGGTGTGGTAATCTAGAGAGACAAGCAAGTACCCATGTATTGTATGATTATAATCTAAACATGGTGTATCATAGAGAACATTTTATTACAAGATACTACACAAACATGTGAATCACACTCATGAAATGATAATGTCTCACTAAACATACTTCGGCCTAAATATTTAAAAATAATAAATAATAATAATAATCTAAATCAATCAAATTCATACACACTACTTATTAGATTGTCTTCATCGATCATTTACAACTGTTCTAAATTAAATCTTATTATTATAGGATAATAGTGTAATTGTAGGTTCTAGTGGGTTTTCTCCCCCAAGAGGGTTTTCCATGTATGTCACGTGTTATGTGATTGATCTTGCATTATCTCTCTTGCTCATTGATATGAATGATGTGTATGCTTCATGAATGCTTATGGTAACTGACTAAGTGTTTGTAAAGATCAAAATTGAAGTTGGATTAGTTGGGCTCATTGTTTGCTTAAAATTACTTTATAGTGTGGGTTTGTTTGGTTTACAAGTTTTAGTCTTGATACGGACAGATCTTTATCTTATTTAACATCTTAACTAAGCCCTAATTGATTATTGGTGCTTTAGCTTCTGATTTACCTTATATTTGTCAATCTTTGACTTTAGGAAAAGAAATTATTACTTACATTTTATAGCATCACTAAATTTGATTATATATATATATATTCTCAAAATTCATCTCACTCCTTACTCCATATCAACAATGCAGATTGGTCAAATAAAATTCAACCACAAGATTTATTTAATTTACATTTTACTTAGCAAATACATTATATAACATGATAAATACAAGAGTAATTAAAACATACATTTATTACGTCAAACATATGAATGAATCTTACATTATTTCTATCCCATACAAGAAATAATGACTACAGTTTATACCATCCAGGTATATGCACATTCAACTGTAGATTTCAACTACCATAATTTATTTTTAAACATACTACACTTATGATAACCCATATTACCATAGTCTAATAATCTAATACATAACTACTAGTTTTTCTAAAAAACAATATATAAAGTAGTCATATCTACTCAGAAACACAAGCTTATATCTAAACAACTAGACAAGCAAATCACACTTTCCCTGAAACATATAATATCTCATCTTAGCATACGTTACACTTTCAACAATTGTATGCGCGCATACACAAATTTTATCAACCATTATATAACATGTTATTCACATCAATAATCAATATGCATAGAATAAATTAATCAACATAGATGTGAGTCTAACATAACAGTTACATTATATACCTTTCACATACAACATACATTTCACAGTAGTATTATATGATATTCCATACTATCATAGTTCTCAAATACATGAATACACCTAACCAAACTTACATTTTAAATAATTCATATGACTCACATACATAATAATAATTATGGGGTTATACCACCAAAGTATACCCTAAGTCTACATTGATTACCAATATTCAAGCAACATATCTATAAGCATGCATCATGATGCACTATTATATGTTGAACATAACCAAACATTATCAAAATTATGTACTACACACAAGTACTCAATATAGTCTTGTATAAATACTAACAATCTCTTTTAACCCTAATCATGGTCTTTATAAAGTTTTTCATAATGAATACATTCATGACTCATCAAAACACAATCTAAGAACTAAAGTCAATACACTCTTCTATTTCAATATTTCTTTCTCATCTTTACTATTAGTTCTCAAGGTAATAAAGTCTTTCATAATTTTGGTTCGAATGGGATTATCTATTAAATCACAAGTTACCCTTATATAATATTCCAAAATCTATCATCAAGCACACTAAAATATGATTCACTCAAGGTCAAGACAACATCCTAGTCAAAACCTATGCATATAGGTATGCATCCCACACTTTTATAAATATAATATATGTGTACACTCTAGTATACTCATGGTACACAAGTAACAATGAATCAAAATACCATGAACTAACCAATAGCTTTTCCAAGTTATAGTATACAATAATATAAATAGTTTGAAACATAATAACCATCATTGTATACCAATTCCACTAAATCAACTTTTAGTAATACTTATGAATAAAAAAGTCTTATACTCAACTAATAAAGCGAGAACTATATATTATTTTCATATAGCCTTTATTCTAAATGAATTATTACCCTCATGTATTTAGTTTGAAGTTTAGCCATGCACTATAACTAAAATTCCATCACCAATGGATAATGCTAGCTCAGTATTTCGTTAATTTTCACGGTTAACTATGAAGGCTTATACTATATTGGTTTTATGTTTTTTTCTAATTTTTCAAGCATGTTAGTGTTCCTTATTATATATAAACAATTATAAATAAATAAAAATTTACATGAGTATTGACAAACATTACATTAAGTATCATTAACCTCTAAATGCAAAGGCATCTCTACTACTCCATTTGCAGCATCTTGAAAATTAACACAATGTTTTATGCCTTCCATACAGCTTTAATGATCTTAATGTATAGAAAGTGGATTTTATAATTCACTGGATAAAAATTAAATTCAAAAAGTGTTTCTCCAGTAATTCAGTTCACTTAGATACTCCAATTCCAGTAAATGCTTTAATTTGCTAAGACTCCCTTTATATGTCTCACTCATTACAGCGATTTAAGTTATGCTTATATTCTTTTAAGTTAACATTTACATCTTGAAATCCTATTAAATGCTTGAGCAAATTTTAAATCTTTGTTTCATCAAAATTAGAGCATATTCCCTTAACATCAAGAATTATTGTCTGTCTCGACATGCTTGATTATGTCTTCCAAGAATAACATAAGGCAACGTAACTCTGCTCATTGTGCTTCTTGGCTAGATTAAATCTTTGGATGGCTAGGTTTAGGATTTACCTTTGGAGGCAGTCATATTGTGTTGATATGTAGGTATCAAATGAATATTGTGTTACTTTTCTCTTGCTTCTCATTTTCATGTTATTCCAATATTTTTATAGTCATAATAAGGTGTTGGATTGTATGTTCACAACTAATTATATCTATTCTATTTTACTCAAAAAATTTGAAGAAACCTTCCAAACACAGCAAAAACTAAATTAGTTTATGTTTAAATATATGTGCCCACACAACTTCAATCATTTAATTTTAAAATAATTAATATATATAACAGTGGTCAATGTCCAAGCATATACTATGCTGAGTGCACAGCAAATTGCATGTGCAGTAAGGTACCATTTTTTGTAAAACTCAACACTTCTTATAATATTATAACTCGGTGAATCAAAGCTAAGGCTCTACTGGGTCCTACAGTGACTCAAAAGTTATCCTCATACATATGTAGCACCATTTACAAATGGTTGGAGATAATAAAATTGACTCAGCAATAATTGGTTTAGCAATGTCTAAAAAAAACTATAGGAAATACCTTGGCCAAAATATACAATACATCGCCTATATGAAAATAGGTTGAATTCAAAATATAAATACATATAGACACCTATATGATAATGTAACGACTTCCGAGCTATATCGTCCTACTTTAAAATCTATATTTAAGGTAAATAGTCATTGCAGCAACTCAAATTAAAACTAGCGATTGACTTCCTAAATTGACATAAAGTGATGCTCCATACATATTGAGCAGGGTGGAAAATACAGTGATTTCTATATTTTTTTTTTGTTGTGGTCAAATTATATATTCAACTTAGCATTTTATTTAATATTTATTGGTATTAAGATAACTGACTTGCATTATTATTTGATAATTGATATATTTGTTAAGGTCTAATTTAGTATTATTATCAAATTCATATCCAAATTCATAATTACTGTATTGATTCTTAAGTAGCTATCATAACATGAATATAATAATAGGTATTTCTTTACATAAAACACACAGAAATGTAATTACTTTTCCTACCTTGAATTTTCTCCATTCGATTGCATCCTTTTTCTTCCTCTTCTAACTGTATGCTCCCCTTTCTCATATTCCATGCCCATAAAGAGAAGGGCGTAACTTGCTTTAAAAGGTTTTTGTTATTTTTAATTTTATTTTTTTTTAACTTTCCTCTTTTTATATTATTTAATATATATATAAATTTATTCTTTTTGTGTTTATTTAATTTTTTTGTTTCCTATTTTAATTTAAAGATTCTCTTTTTTTTATTTTCCTGCTAAATTCTCTATTAGAATATATTTTTTAATTACATTAACATTTGTAATGTTATGTTAATTTAATGACAACCCTTTTAATCAATAATTATCATTACTTTTATTAACATAATATTTTGTTGACTAATTCTTCTAGTCAACAATTTAAATTTTATTCTAATCATGCAAATTGCATCCTCAAGAAAATATTAGTGATCATAAACGAAATCACACAAGGTAAAACTTTCAAAGTATAAACCCAAGAAATTCCTCAAAACCATTAAACTATGCTAATCGAACCATAGTTAAAATAATTATTTACTACAAACAACGTCAAACATATTATGCTAACCACTCATTATGCATCTAACATATGTTGGCTATTTACGGTGTGTGCAAAGTACCGGTCATTTTCTCTATCATCCTTCGACATCTCGATCTACATCAGCCTCTCTGATGATGCTCTCCCTCTATCACACTCTAAGGTATAGATTGTCCTACGTCAACCTCACAACAAAAAAGGTAGTTAGACTATAATAGTGATGATATATATTCATTACAAAATATAGCTGAAATAATAAATCAACATGATCATAAAGTAAACATGTACTTATAGCTAAACCATACCAATATGATCATATAATGTAATCAATATCCTACTGCCCCATAATGGTATATATATAAACTTGATTAAAAATAGGTAAAACTAAATTTGTCAGCTATGGATATCCACAGATAATTTAGCAAGTTTGCCCGGTGAGGAATTAAGATGTAACATCCTTCCCCCTAAAAATAGTCATCATCCCTAATTACAATAAATCATAAACTCTAAATTAAAACATTATTTAACAAAGCAGTAACATAGTATACAATATCAAATTAATAAAATATTTAAGAAATTACTTGTAGAACTTACTGTAATTCCTTCAAGTTGCACTATTTCCAAAGTATTGGTCCTAGAAGACATAGCTCAATGATATTTTATTTTATGCAAACAAAGTTTGTGAGCATTACTTATTCTAAAAATTCTTGTCATGACCACCTTGGGGTTCAAAGATATCAAACAAGAGTATCCCATATACATAATTCAATGAAAGTTACATCAACATTCTAAAAGCACATATTATCATCACACAAGCCAAAATAAATGATCAGGGAGAATTCCACAAAATATTTCAACCCTTTGTAAATTTATCTATCCTAAAGAGTGTTTTTCTCGTTTTGGAGAAAAATAATTAGGGATCTTGCAAAGAATGATGTGTATAAGTTAATACTATCGCTAATCTATGTAGCTCCTGATAAGCATAACATGTCAATACTATCACTACTCCACAGAATTTTTGACAAGTATAATGATGAATAATAACTAGAAATATTACATTTCTAATATATAAAAAATCATAGAATTCTTATCCACACCATACATGTGTATAGCCATATGACTAAATTTGACAAGTTCTGCCTATCAAATCCTAGATTGGAAAAGACCATCTATCGAATATAACTCAATAACAATTGAGTCAATGTGAGACTAAGTAGGATACCGTCTTATCACTTAGAATTCATGTTCCTAATTCACCATTCTTCCCTTAGATCTCTATGACCTAATGATCTTAAAATGTGCATAATGTTTCAAATAATCACAATTTTATGCTATCATGTATTGTAGCAATACTCAACCATGTACAACCACTAATTCCATGTTGTTTGCTACCTTAAAATTTAGTTTCAGATGTATCCTTCCACCCATTTGTTCACTATTTTAGTTTTCCCATCAATTTGGGGTTGGTAGCTAGTACTAGGAGACAACTTTGTGCCCACTAAATAGAAGAGTTCATGCCAAAAGATATTCATGAACCTGTTATCCCTGTCACTTACAATGCTCCTCGGTAGCCCATGAAGTTTGAATACTTCCTTGAAAAATATATAAAACACTATAGGAGAATTATACTTGGTTGAAAGTGTAAAAAAATATGCATATTTCTTGAGTCTATCCACCACTATGAGCATACTATTCTTACCTTGTGTCATGGGCAACCCCATGATGAAATCCATTGATATGATTTCCCATTTTTGTGTGGGAATTGGTAGGGGCTTAAAAACACCATCTAAAAAAGTGTGTTCATCCTTGTTATGTTGGCAAACAATGCACTCTTGAATGTATTGAATAATCTCCCCCTTAAGACCCTTCCAAAAAAATCTCTCCCTCGCTTGTATGTTTGAAGTACCTTGGATGACTATCCAAAGGAGCATCATGTACAACCTTTATTATTTATTATTTCAACTTGGAAATAGGGGTTAAAAAGACCTTATTTTTGTACAAAATCAACCCATCAACCACCTTATACCTTTCATCAACAACCTTCCCTTCCATGACAACTATAGTAAATTCATATTTTGCATACTATGTCATGATTGCATCCTTCCAATCCACTAAAATTTCACTCATAGAACATAAAATAGGCTTCATGGACAATGCATCAGCCACTACATTATTTTTTCCTTTTAACATATTTAATATCAAAATTAAAATATTGGAATTTACTCACCCATATTTGTTTCCTATCACTCAAATTAGTTTGGCTGGGAAAATACTTCAAGCTATTATGGTCTATTTTCACCAAAAACGTACTACAAATAAAGTATTTTCTAAACTTGGTCAAAGCATGTATGATGGCCAATATTTATTTGTCATAGATGGAGAATCTATGCTCTACTTCCTTGAATTTTCTACTTTCAAAAGTAATAGGATGCCCTTGTTGTATTAGGATAGCCCCTATACCTTCTTTGGAAGCATCACATTCTATAACAAATGGAATGGTGAAATATGGAACAACGAGTATTGGGCAAGTACTCATCACCTTCTTGAGCATTTCAAAGGCCCCTATGGTTATTTTTAACTAGTTGAATGCTCCTTTATTCATCAAATCCATTAGTGGGGAAACAAGATGTGAAAACCCTTTCACAAACTACGTATAATAGATACATAAACTAAGAAATCCCCTCAAATGTGTCATATTAGTGGGAGGTGGACAATACATAAAGGTTTGTATCTTTTGTTGGTCCACATGGGCACCTTGGGAATTGATTATGTGTCCTGAATACAAAATTTTAGAAACTCCAAACTCAAATCTGGATGCTCTGGTGAAAAGAGCTTGTTGTCCCAATACTCCCAACATTATGTCTAAGTGTTGTAGATGTTCCTCCCATGTTTTACTATAGACAAGAATATCATCAAAGAATATCAACACAAATTTTCTCATGTATTGCCTAAAAACATGATTTGTGCATGATTGAAAAGTGGTAAGTGCATTGGTTCAGCCAAAGGGAATTAACAAAAACTCATAATGTCCAAAGTGGCATCTAAAAATAATTTTCTACACATCCTCCTCCCTTACCTGGATTTAATGGTACCCAGTCTTTAAATAAACCTTAGACAAGTACATTGATCCATGGATCTCATCTATAAATTCATCAATTCTAGGTATGGGATACCTTTTCTTGATGGTTTTCTTATTAAACAAGTGATAATCTATGCACATCCTCATTGTCCCATCCTTTTTCTTTACAATCAAAACCAAAGAAGTGAAATGCATAGAACTAGGTCTTATGTGACGCATATCCAAAATGTATTTGATAGCCTTTTTAGTGTATTCCTCTAGGCCCTTGGGTGGTGGTAAGGTGTAGTAATTATTGTGTTGGTGCCCAATTCCAACTCAATATTATGCTCAAAACACCTATCCAGACGTATCCCATGAGGAATACTACCAAACACCTTGGCATGCTTATCAAAGATGGGTTGAATATCCTTTTATAGAGGTTGTTGATCTAAATCAAAATTAGTAGCACTTACAAAGCATTCATCCACCCAAGCAACCTACCCTAAATGGAAGGATGTTTCCATCCTCTTTGAAGTCACCACTATGGGTGCTCCATTTCTCAACCCATATAGCACCACTTCCTTCCCTGATACCCTAAATTTTAATTCCATTACTTGATAATTTTGGGTGAATTCCCCAATTGAGTGTATTATTTTACTCTAAGAAATAAATTGGTTTTTCCTATGCCAACCACATAGAAATCATCTTCAATTTTATGCATTGTACTCTAAGAAATAAATTGGAATCTTCTTGGTGAAAGGGATAGTGAAGCCATCTGCTATGATCACATTAATGCCTCTAAAATCATTAGTTTGCATCCCACTCTCATTTCCAATCATTCATCAATAAAGTTGTGGGTGGTCCCACTATTAATGATCATGGTGACCTTCTTACCTTGTAAGACCCCTCTCACTCTAAAGGGTTGGTACCTAAGAGCTCTAAATAATGTGGCAAGGGTGCCATACAAGTTGTCATCTTCTCCCCTTCCCACTTGTTCCTCCTCATAGGTGGTTGTCTTCTTCTTCTTCTTCTTCTTCTTCTTCTTCTTCTTCTTCTTCTTCTTCTTCTTCTTCTTCTTCTTCTTCTTCTTCTTCTTCTTCTTCTTCTTCTTTGTATCCATCTAAAACCACTTATATGTAGTGAATTTTTCCCTTTCCAAGGCAACAGTGCCCTAGAGTCCATGGATCCTTGCATGAAAAGCATAAATTTTTCCTCCATTCATTTCTTGACTCTCCCCCATCTTTGTTCATCTTTGGCAGCTTTTTCTATTGCCTAAACCCTTGCTTATAGGATTTTTTTTGTTATCCAAAAAGGGGCAAATTTTGGCTGTTCCACAATTATCCTTCTAGGCTGCCCAAAAGAGTTTGTTCGTTGTTGTCCAAAGGGCCCAAAAGTATTAGTTTTATGTGGTCCCAAATGTAGAATATGGCCCTACGATATATAGATTCAAGGTCAAGAACCTTTTAAATGGCCTCTATAAGTGTAAGAGGGTTAAAATCCTTGACTAAACCCCTAAATGGGTCAGCCAACCCCTCTATGAGGGTGGGTGCATGAAGTTAGGAGACGATTCCTTTGACATTCATCCAAACATTCAATAACATGTACATGTTATGTAAAAAATGCATACATGTTATTATATACGAGTACACATTATGGCTTGATAATTACCAAGGCATAATATGAAAGCATTATATAATAATGTATATACATTATTGACTATGAATTTTTGTGTTAAAAAGGTCTTGTGACCCCCCATTTCACAATTTATTTCTTGCCTCCCACAACACTCATTATGTGATCATGCACATGCCTATCAATGGAAAATTACTTATCAAAAGTCCATTGGAAAGCTCATTGTTTCTCGAACTTAATGATGTCACCACATAGATGAGGTAAGTCATCAAAAATTACACCTATTAACCTTGTATTTTACCAAAAAAAATTATTTTTTACATTGTTTAATTTGTAAATTATTTATTTTAAACAGTCCAATCTACTGCTACAGACCATAATAATCCTCTTAACCCTCCAATTGAACCTACTATTCCTATGGCTGACCCTCCACCTAACCCTCCAGTTGACCCTACTATTCCTCTAGCTAACCCTCCAATTGACCCTACTATTCCTCTAGCTAACCCTCCAGTTAACCCTCCTAATCCTCCAACTAACCCTCTACCTAACCCTCTTACGATTCCACAAGATCCCCCAAATAACCAGGAGTATGTAGCTACACACGTTGTGCAAAAAAATTTAAATTAAGCAAATAATCAGGAGAATGAGGGATCTTGCATCCACCAATAGCTACCGTACTTATCTGGCCAATAACCTAGAGTCATTATTGGGTCAAATTGACTCGATATTGAGTCAATTTGATAGATATAAATATTATTGAGATAGTTGTAAGGATTATTATGTTGATAAATTATCATCACATGAGGTCAAAAAAATGAATATCAAAAGCTGACATTTGTGCATTATTCATTGACCCAGCCACCAATGCACCTTTTCTAATAACTTTTAAAACATTTCCCAATTTATAGGTGCAAACATAATTTGATAAAAGCCAATTTTTTGGACTGATGGTGGATGGTGTTTGATTATCCATCATGTAACAACCATGAGGTCCCATTGTATTTTTGATAAAAACTCTACTGTGAGTTTATCCCCAATGAGATTCTAAATTATTTTAATTATAGTGAGTTTTAGGGACAAGGGAAAGGTTATGTGCAGGATCGACCAGGTACATGTCATGTGCTAAATCAACATGCAAGGATCCCTACCCAAAATCCACTTCATCCTGAGATCCCCTCTATGGTGAAAGAGGTCATGGATATCGACACTCTACATGTACTTAGTACACTTACCGACACACTCGTTCAACATATGAGTAGGATTTCAGTGACTGATGTTAGAGATACGCCACCTAATGTGCATAACTGACCCCATACTTGTATATATTATGGATCTATATGTATTGGAATGTTTGATGATGATGGTACTGGTGGTTTAGAGGGGTTGGATGATATACTCTTGCGTAAAGAGTATTTGACATGCACATATGGTACGCAGTCATCAACCACTACATGGATGCATGTATATTTGATGATGGAGATTATTTGATGGATGCAGGGTCTTCTTCAAGTAAGGCAAATAGAGGGAGGTTATTTTATTATTAACTCACATCTTACTTGTGATGTACTTTTTTGTATGCCTATATGGTAATGTACACATTTTTTATTTGCATATATACCATACTCTATATATTATTGACATTGTACATGTGCCTATATGGCATTCACCTGGCTTTCTATTACATTATTATTTTATAAGTCTTTATGCCTTTTATTATTAATTTTAATTTATGCTGATATAATATTATTTTGGTAAATGGACAAATAGGTAGTTGAACTTTATGTGAATGTACTTGAGGTTGTATTATTAACTTCTTATACTTGTAGAGCCTAAAATGGTGATAACTTGATTATAATGGATTTAATGTTTAAACACTAGTGTAATATGGATATGATATATATCATTTGATTAAGCTGGGATCATCTGATAAATATGTCAACTTTGTCATTATCTAGTAATACTTGAAACTAAATTAGTAATGTATTAGGACTAGTGATTATATCTAAGTTAATTATCCCAAGTGGTGTCCTATTTATAATATAAGCATATCTTATATTTTCTATGGTTGTACCCATTATATATTTGTGTTTATATATCAAATATTTGTAACAAAAATCATTGTGCACACTTAAATAGTTCAACCATTATGAATCATAATCACATTTATTACCTCAAATGTCATGTATCTATAGAAGCTAGAATGAATAATTGACCATGGTTAGAATCATCCTTTGGTTTATTTTGGTCAAAAAATTAATTGGAGGAGGCTACTTACTCATTTCATTAACTAAATTAATGCATCCATCAACTGGATACACATTATAAAATATTGGAGGTGATTTTTTAACTACCACATGGACATCATCTTAGTCTTTGGATTGAGTAACATGGTTTAGAAAAGATTTTTAGATGTTGATTTAGTTGATAAACTTATTAAATACAAGTAATATTATAACATTATATTTATATTTATTTGTCTTCAATCAAGTCTTAGATCATATTCTTTAGAGTAATGTGCATTTGTTTTAAGAATGGCCAAGGAGTCATGCTTCCAGGGGGTATTTTGGCCATAAGGCCTTCTTGTTGGTTCCAAACCTTATATCCATTATTATCATATCTAATCAAACTTTAATAAACCATTATTATGGTTTTGTACCCTTCTATATTCTCTTTCTTGATTTGATTCCTATGCCTAATCCTTATAACCCTCCAAACCTATAAACCTCCCTATTTGGAACAAACTATGACACTTCCAAAAAACTTAAAACCTATTTTGGATACCCTTTATGCTCTTCCAACTTCACACAAAATTCCATCTGAAAAATCCCAATGTAAGTATACTTTATCTTCTATGGTCTTCATCAATTAGGTATCCTTGGGCTTTTTTAGGCCTATGGACACTCTTACAGATAATAAACCATATTTTATGATTGTACCCACTCACCAAAACTCTCAAATATTTCATAAAGTCACAAATATGCTCAAATGACCAAGTTTCAAGTCAATATTATTTAGGACACACTCTCTCTCCCAAAATATAACTTCTCTTACGGCCTCATTAGACCTTTTTGCATGGATCTTGAACACCTTTTATTACTTTCATACCTTCCTTATTAATTCCCAAGCTCCCATTCATCTTCACTCATGTAAACTCACTTGTTTAAACTAGTTTCATCCTTTCCTAATCTTTCCTTTGTATCTAAACTGACCTTATGGGACACTTGCATGCAAGAATAGGGGTACAGACCCTGCAACTCAATTTTATTCCTCCTCAAAACTCCTAGCACCCTCAAATATTTTCCAAAACTTATTCCACATGCCAACCTAACTCCCTTACACATCTCAAGCCTTTTGACTAAGTAAATGCAAAGATATAGTGTTTTCTCTTTTGCTTAAATATGTAGGACTGAGCCCAGATTAAGAGTGCATTTAATTGCCTTAACTGAGTTTCATCAAATTTCAAATATTATTTATTTAAATAATAGGTCTTCCCTATCACCTTTGTTTCTTTTATGCAAGTTAAGGGCTTGATCATTAGTCTTCACCATCAAACTTAACACTTTCCTCCTGACTATACCAGTCATCTACAAAAAGCTAGGACTGAGACACCTTTTTATTGAGTCTCTTAACTCTTAACCCCACCAATGCCAATACAAAGACTTTTGAGACTTAAATTACTTATCTAATCCCTTCTTCTAATGGCTCTTAAGACCAAAGATAATTCTTTGATGAGGTTAGCATTCACATTTCATGGACTATTATAGGCTACCTATAGGGTTGGTAGATCCAAGCCCACAACACAAAGGTAAAAATAATTTTAGATGATTCCTTCACTAACACTAATGGTTAAGGCCTATGTTATCACTCCATATTCCTTCTCTATCAACCATATAACCTTGAGCATTCACCTCATTATGCAAAATCTCCATTTTTAAGACTGTCATAGTTCATCTACAGGGTTTCAAAGACTATGATTGGCCTCTCTTCTTCATCTAGATCTTCTCATCTCCTCTAATAAGGTCTCACACAACCTAGGAATATATTAAGACTTCCTTACAGTTTCCAACTCTTCTTAGGTTCCTTAAACCTATAGGCAGACCTATAGGTCTTGTCTTAGGAATGCAATTAGGCCTCAAACAGCCTATTGGGTGTTATTTTGATGAGCTCAAATGTTTTGGTTCCTTTGAGACCATTTACTCACTAGGATCACTATATATGGGTCTCCATTGTCATCAATTTTTATACTAGTATGTATTTGTAAATCACCTTTTCACGTGCACTTCACCACTTGACCTCTTAGATTAACTCTAATAGACCTCATATGCATGACCAAAGCATGAAAGTGGCTTAAAGAGCTAAAACCTTTGAATGATGTTATAAGAACCTATAATATGTATCCTAACCTCATATTAATATATATACCTATTTGATGACTTAAAGGTGCTTATGAATTGCCAAAAAGACATGACATAAGGAGAGACTTCAAATGGCAATGTTACTATGTTACTCATAAACCGTAACATCTCTAAAAACCTTAAAAGATACTAAAAAACCTTAAAATATAATAATTTAGACCTCCAGAGACCATTTTAAGTCATCATAAGACATAGGATGGTTATCAACAAGGTTAGGAGACATGATAATTCAAGTTTTAAACTATAGGGGTGATAGGTTGACTTGTGAGGTCAAAGTTATTGTTCAATAACTCTATTTTTGGTGGTTTTTCGCTATAAACTAGCACTTCCAACATATCTATATGGGAAAATTATGTCTAAAACCATGTTCTTAGCCTCCCCTCATGCTCGGTTGACAAACCCACCACCCATTTTGTCCTCAAAAATGACCTTTCTAATACAAGAAAAATGTAGAATTTTAGTGTAACTTGACACATGCATATAAAGGAAACCATAAGTCATTTTTATGAACCATAAGATCCCTTATCTATGTGTCTAAAAACTCTTATTACACCCTATAGTAATATTTATTAACCTTTGTTATTAATTTGTGGCATAAGTTGTAATGATGGGTTCTGAAATGCAGCTTTTTGGCAGTGAAGAGACAACTTCTCGAGCTCCAACAGGAATTTTTACCTCTAGGACCCCAAGGTGAAAATATATCCATTGGATCACATATATATATATTTGAATTACATGTGTTTCCATGACTCTAACATCTAATTACACATGGAAATACATTTTCACTACTGTTCAGGAAGATAAAAACACTAACAATAAATGTTGTCAAAGTTGGAGTTATTTTTTGAGAACTCCATTTTTGGTGGTTCTTCACTATAAAATGGAAATTATAACACATTAAAATTGGTGAATAACATCTAATACCATGTTATTATCCTCCCATAATTCCCAGTCGACAAACCCACTACCTATTCTAGCCTCAAGAACAACCTTCCCAATAAAAGAAAAATGTAGAATTTTAGCATAACTTCACATGTGCATAGAATGGAAAACCTAAGTCATTTTAAAAAACCATAAAATCCCTCCAATGGGTGTCTAAAAACTATTATTTCACCCTATATCACTTTGTTTGAACCTTTGAGAGTAATTTTTGGCATAAGTTGCAATGACGGGTCTTGAAATGCAACTTTTTGGTAGTGAATAGATAACTTCTCAAGCTCCAACAAGCATTTTTACCTTTGGGACCCCCAGGTGAAAATATATCCATTGGATCACATTTATATAGGTAAATTACATGTTTTTTCATGACCCTAATGTCTAATTCCACCAAAAAATACATTTTCACTACTATTTAGGAGGATGAAAACACTAATAATAAATGTTGTCAAAGTTGGAGTTGTTTGATATCTCCATTTTTGGTAGTTATTTGCTTTAAACTGGCACTTCCAACATGTTTTAATAGGTGAATAACATCTAATACCATGTTCTTTGCCTCCCATCACACCTAGTTGACAAACCCACCACCCATTTCGGCCTTAAGAACGACCTTCCCAATACAAGAAAAATACAAAATTTTAGCGTAACTTCACACGTGCATAGAACGAAAACCATAAGTCATTTAAATGAACCATAAGATCCATCCTCTAGGTGTCTGAAAACTCTTCTTTCACCTTGGATCACTTTAGTTGAAACTTCAAGAGTAATTTATGGCATAAGTTGCAGTGACGGGTCCTGAAATTTAACTTTTTGGTAGTGAAGAGACAACTTCTTGAGTTCCAACAGGCATTTTTACCTCCAGGATCCCCAAGTGAAAATATATCCATTGGATCACATCTATATATTTTAATTACATGTTTTTCCATGACCTTGACCTCCAAGTCCACCCAAAAATACATTTTCACTACTATTCAAAAGGACGGAAACACTATCAACAAATATTGTCAAAGTTGGAGTTGTTGTTCAAGATCTCTATTTTCGGTGCTTCTTCACTACAAAATGGAACTATTAACACATATATATGGGTGTATAACATCTAGGAACTTGTTCTTGGCCTCTTGTCATGCCCAGTCGATAAACCCACCACCCATTTCAAACTTAAAAACAACCTTCCCAATACACGAAGGGCCATAACTTGGGTTTTATAGCTCCAAATGATTTGAAATTTGGATTGAATATCTACCTTTCCATTTTATAAATTTTTTAAGTGTTCTGATTTCCATGGTGTACTTGAGGAGAGATAAAACACAAAAACTCTAGATCAAAAGATCTATGTGTTAGTCTTTATATGCTTGACACATTCTCAGTGTTTGATCAGTTCATGCATATTGGTAAGGTTCATAAACAAAATGAAAAGGTGATTTGGGATTATTTTATTCCTTTTGATACTAAATATTTAGAGTTGATAATATTTCCTTTGGTTGAAGCTTGCTAAAATAAGGTTCTATACATTAGAATTCTTGCAAAGCCTATAGCCGAGAACAAACCATGCATTTTCAAGCCTTAATTTCAAAAAAAAATTGAGGGATGTTCATATGGACTTGTAGAAATCAAATTTTAGGTCTTAAAGTGAAAAATTGTTCAATTTACAAAATTATTCGTGAATAGCCTACTTGTTGTTTTGAGTAATTAAGGGAACTAGTTTTCAACAAATCTTCTAATCTAAGTAAATTCATACATGAACAACCTTAGGTGTCTAAAAATAAAATATGGACAATCTAAAAATATAAATTTTGGAATTATAATGAGGTTTTTAAATTCTATTTTGATCAAGATATATAAAATTCTCTTTATAGGCCTGTCATACATTATCCTTGAGGCTTGACAATAAATGAAAACTTGAATATTTCCTAAATTACATAGTGAATCTTCATAAAATCTTGGAATCATATGTGTTTTATAATTATTAATATGATACAATAGGTTTTAGGGTGGTTGGTTTTATTTTCATATGTGTGAGGTGTTAGAGCAAGCACATAAGGCCTAATCAGGTCTAATCCTAAACTATAAAAGTGTAAAATAAACTAGAACAAATATTGAGTTGGTTCTTGAAAACTTGGGATTATCCATATGCCTTTAAAGGCTTATTCAAGCAATAATATTCATTTATTTTATGCTCTTGCACATATAGATCAAAATGGAATCAAGGAGACCACCATTCCCAAATACAGGTCAACTCAATATGGCATTTGACCACATCAAACACTTCAAACAACCATGATGCTCCTTCTTCATCTTCCTTCATTCAAAGCAACCTCATTTCAAAGAAAAATGTTAAGTAATTTTATCTTGAGCTTCTCTTAGCTTCAAAACTATGAAATTATTTACTAGCAATGCCAAGCACGTGAAGGTGGAAGCTTATATGGCACACCGACCTAAAAAAAATTGTTAGTAAGTAATTATAAATGAAATTTATTTGTAAAGTACCTACAAAATCATATAATTTTGGTAAAATTGATTATATATAAATTTTAGAAGTCAACATACCTACACATATCAATCCATATAACTACTACGATATGCTCTAATCTTGATAATAGCAAGAATAACTTCATGGTCTGACTCATGAACTTTTCATAGATTCCTATTGAATGGCCTCCCATGGTATTTTTTCAATTGAATATTCATTGCAATAACCAAATTAGAATAGTGCAACATCCTCTTGTGTGTTTCAAAGTTTTTAAATAACCATATATCTAAATTTTTGATTGGATATCATCGAAGCCAAGTTCCAGTGACTACCATAGACCTAGTAGGATACTCAATGTTTTCTCCATCTATAACTTTGGAAGTCAATTTTTTCTTTTCCTCTCCACACCAACATAAGTAATAATTTGTCCCCTCTTCGTTGTCCTCATCTACAATAATTGTAAAAACATGCCCTATATCATAAAAAACAAATTTTAATGACAATATATGAAGATAGATAATGGGATTAAATAGTACATAATGAATAATATTCTACTTGGATGCACTAGATCAGATACATGGTCAAAGTCATGTGATGATGCCATACCTATAAATTACAATGCTCATGGAACTTGATATATGTTGATTGGAACTAAAGGTCTACAACTCCAATCATCCACCCACTCTTGTGACTCATACTCATTCCAAATAGAGTCTATGCATGCAGAATAAAAATATGCCAAGTGTCTCATATGAATAGTCCCAGAGTCTGTATTTGAGATATAAAATGAGTGGAGCTCACTTGAACCTGTTACAGTCATACAATCCTCATACTTTCCCAAGTTTTTTTTCTCCATTAACCAAAAATGTCTATGAATAGTAGAATTTGGTTGAACACCATGACACATGTTCTCATTACACCATTCAACCACGCTTTATGCATCAGTCAAATAAGCACCCTCATGAAATTTCAACTCCTCCCTTATAATGGCTCTTTTTACACATGTTCTCGCACTGTCATGCTCCCCTTTTCCATGGCCAACCTCAGTGAAATTTCAAATATGTTCTACACCAGTGGTAACGTGTATCCTACTCAACCAATAAAACATATTTGCATTCTTGAATTGTGATGTGCAATTGTCTAACCAAATGTAATGTTGATTGAAATGAATGTTCCTCTTAGTCAACTATCCATAAAACTTTTCAAAATAATCATGCATATACTCTATACAATTTGAATGGTCATCACTAATATAAAAATGGTACTCCCTTAATATTTTTTTGATCTTACTCGGTACTATTAGTTACATGCATGAATGCTATATGCACAAATATTGAAACTTATGATGAGTTGTAATATTGTGATTGAACTTCTATTTATCATTTGAATGGGTAATTTTAAAAAAATTCAACTACTAAAACAATCAAACCAAGTGAGAATGTGTCATTACTTATATTGAATTATTCATCCAACCATCTAACCCTGTGTGTGTGCTTTGCATATTCATAAACAATTTTCTCCTTGAATTTGACTATAAATTTTGAAACGGGTATCTATTTTGTAACAAGCTCACACCTTTTAGATTCTTTTCAATCTTTTACTTGATAAGTCATATATTTATATTTTCTCAAACCAATTAATTCTTGTCTAATTTCCCTTGGTTTATCTTTATGGATACATTTTTTTAGTTTTGGTAATCCACCACAAATGTTGTAATTTCCATCCAAACATGCTTTGTTATAAAAGAACTGTCTATCTAGTCTTTCATAAAAATGGTTGGAATAAATTCTCTAACTGATTTTGGTAGAACTTCTAATCCACACTCCTACAAAATATTATTAGTATTCAAAGTACAACGAATATGGCAAAAAATATCATAGAGCATTGCAAAAGCAACATGTTGCCTACAACAACAAGTGGTGTATGTGTAATTTATTTTTACATAAAAATGTTTGGCCATATCAAAATATCTTTTACTAATAGAAATTTATGGATGTTTTTCCAAAAACATGGAATACAATTGTGTTTGCGTCATATTCAAGAAATGTTTTAGATGCGATTCATGGTTACGAGAACCAACTCTTCTTTTGAATACATCTCTTGCATTGGGTGAAACTCTAGATTATCCTTCCAAAATTATGCAAGTGACTCTTTAATATCATTGGCTATAGCCTTATCCTTTCATGGAAGTAAACTAGAGAATGCCTAGATCTCATTAGTATTGGGTTCATTAAGTCTTTTGCATCTTGAAATTACTTTCATTAATATTTTTTTGTTAATATTAAGTGTTTGGTTTATGTTTCAAATCAATATTTTTTTCCTTTTTTTATTACTTACTACACAACTTGTGATTATACATCGGGCGGCATTACAATCTTTGTTGCATGATTTAGGGCTTACAATATGATATGCATCGTGTAAATTGTCAATAATTTATGCATTTTCATCATCTATATTAGATGTTCATAGCCCTAATGTGTACATGGTCTCATCTTAATCAATTTCATCAATGAAATAAACAATTGACATCTTTTAGTATCATGAGTCAAATTATGAAAAAAACTATCCCAAATTTTCTAAGCCAATCTTCTTGAATGGTAGCTAGACATTTTGTTAGGCATTGGTTTCAAAATATTTTCATCGAATTCAATTAAGTACTTACCTTTTCTATGTACAATTCTTAGAGGTGTTGTTACTGGTGGAACTTGTTGAGAGGGTGTTTCAAAAATTTGATTACTTTTATTGATTAGTGGTGGGATGACATTTTCTTCATTGTTTCTTTCCTTGTTATATGCTTCCATGAAATTTTCTTCATTGCTAATTTCATCATTATTTATTTCCATGAAAATTTCTTCATTGCTAGGGGGTAAGGCATCATATATACAGTCGTCATCAACAAAATCAAAAACACTATACTTTGCATGGGAGCAACTAACATTATTAAATTCATTATTGTCAATTTCATCATTATACAATTCAGTATTGTTAATTCCGTCATTATTGAATTGATTATTTTCAATTTCATTAGTATTCAATTCATTATTGTTAATTGCGTCATTATTTATGACACTTGTGTTACATCTCGATTCCTCATCAAGGAAATTTACTAGATTATCCATAGATATCTATAGTTGAAAAAATTAGATTTTAGTATTTTTACTAAGCTATGAGATATATACTATTATGGCATAATAGGATATTACTTAGGTTACATGATCGCACTATTATGAGTTAGTTATAAGTATATGTTTACTTTATAATCATGTTGATTTTTCATTTTATCTATATTTTATAATGAATGTATATCATTACTTTTATGGTTTAACTACATGTTTTGTTATGAGGTTGACATAGGAGAACTTAGCCCTTAGAGCATGTCGAAGGGAGAGCATCATCAAAGAGGGTGATATAGATGGAGATGTCGGAGGACGATAGAGAAACTGACTGGTGCCCTACACACACCACAAAAAAATAGCACATGTTAGATGCATAAATCATGTTGATTTGTCATTTTATCTATATTTTATAATGAATGTATATCATTACTTTTATGGTTTAACTACATGTTTTGTTATGAGGTTGACATAGGAGAACTCAGCCCTCAGAGCATGTCGAAGGGAGAGCATCATCAAAGAGGGTGATGTAGATGGAGATGTCAGAGGATGACAGAGAAACTGACTGGTACCCTACACACACCACAAAAAACTAACACATGTTAGATGCATAATGAGTGGTTAGCATAATATGTTTTGATGTGTTTATATTAAATAGTCATTTTAACCATGATTTGTTATCATAGTTATTAGTTATATGGAATTTGTCTTGCACGAATTATTTATCTGTCTACTAATATTTTAAGATTTGCGAGATTATCATAATTTAACTTAATTAGGATTTACTGATTTATTTGTCGTTAATCCGTTATGGCATTTAGATATGCTAATTTTATTAGTAAATATAATAATTTTTATAATTAGTGATGGCATCAAAAAAATTAGGAGGAAATAAAAATAAGAAAATCAAGCTTTATTAAAGATAGTTTATGTAGCTTGTTTTAAACGAAGTGCTTGCATTCATACCTTATTTTTATTTTTCACCTCTTGTATATGCTCAAGTGTTTTGTTCTTTAAATTCTTCCTCTTTCTCGAACGTGTTTTGCCACTCATTGGAAAATTGATAGCCTTTTAATGGTGGGGTCCAAAAAATCACTTGATAACTCTTGTTCTCAACTTGCAAGTACTACAGAAGCGTGCAAAGAATGTCTGTCGGTATGGATTTATCGAATAGGGTAAAAAAAGTAGCTAAAAATTATTTTTTATCTAAATAGACATAACATTTACGCATTATAATATAGTGCATATGCATTATAATATAACGTGTACACGATATATAATGTGTACACATTATATAATGCATACATATTATATAATACCATGTATGCATTATATAACACATACGCGTTATAAATTTGAATTTGAATTCTGATCCTTTTGGCTCAAAAATGGCATGAATTCCTGAGCCAAAGGCTTGGACCTATCAATCTATAGCTGAGTCTGAGAGCTTAGATAGAAAATAAGAAATTTCACTTCCAACACCATGATAGGACCAAAGTTTCCCAAAGTTCTGACACAACTTGTCAAATTTAAGAGCACACATGATTACCAATGTATAAGCAACTTAAACATGTGGAAATGCCAGAAGAACAAATAACTATCAATGAGAAATAACACAAAAATTGAGAGGCAACACACAATTGTATTCAACTCATTACAAAGGAAATTACAATAAAGAGATCACACTCTTCTCCACCTCTACAAGGCCTTCCACACCTCAAGGGCTCCAAGTAATCTTCCCACCTGAGTAATATTCTCTCATAGGTCTCAACTAACAACTTACACAAGCTGTTATTCACCTCATTGTACCTCCAGTACAACTGAGTACGAACCGGTACTCCAAGTAGATCTTACCATAATCCTGCTCCTGATGTATTGTTGTCACCTTGGACCCTGGCCAACCCACCGATCTCTGTCTGACCCTCGCATTCACACATCTCCTTGTAGACCAACCTGATCTTACTTATCACATGTAGATCTCCTCCATGACCCTGGCAACTCCCTGCATATCAAACCTGATCTTACATACATGGGGAATCCTACTTGATTCCACCATGGGAAGAACTCTCCAAGCTCCACACTTGGGTTCTACAAGTTCAACACTTAACAATATAGCCCATGAGTCTATTATATAGATCTCATGCATACACTAAATTAGACAAGTGGCTCAAAGACTCAAACTGGTCTCTAACATGCAAACTCCGCGTACACTTAATTGACTATTCGTTAACAGCAGTTCTGACTGCCATAGGTGACCGACGTCGGTCCCTGCCTGACTGGAGGTGACCGACGCTGGCCGATCTCCTGTCGATGCCAGTTTCCTCTGCACTTCCCCCGACCGACGTCGGTTGTGGCCTACTGACGCTGACGACTATCAAGCTGCAAAAAAACCTCCTTCTGTTTGCAACAAGGTGAAGATTTTAGCTCCACACCCTAACAATCTCCCACTTGGAGATAAAGAGCTACACCTGTACCCATACCATTACTCTATCTAATATGCATCCTGGCTTGTATTCCTCTTCAAGCTCCCACTTGAAGACAACCCACCACACTCCTTGTGGTGCTACACTTGTGCCTGAATTTCTCCATTCTTCTACCTTGCTATACTCCCACTCAAACAGCAACCCCTGTGAGTAACCTGTCATCAACAACACTTAACAGATCTGAACCCCTGTTAGTCAAGCTCGCTCTGAGAACGTCCAACCTCGCTCTGATACCATTTGATAGGACCAAAGTTTCCCAAAGTTCTGACACAACTTGTCAGATTTAAGAGCACACATGATTACCAATGTATAAGCAACTTAAACATGTGGAAATACCAGAAGAACAAATAACTATCAATGAGAAATAACACAGAAATTGAGAGGCAACACACAATTGTATTCAACTCATTACAAAGGAAATTACAATAAAGAGATCACACTCTTCTCCACCTCTACAAGGACTTCCACACCTCAAGGGCTCCAAGTAATCTTCCCACCTGAGTAATCTTCTCTCATAGGTCTCAACTAACAACTTACACAAGCTGTTGTTCACCTCATTGTACCTCCAGTACAACTGAGTACGAACCGGTACTCCAAGTAGATCTTACCATGATCCTGCTCCTGATGTATTGATGTCACCTTGGACCCTGGCCAACCCGCCGATCTCTGTCTGACCCTCGCATTCACACATCTCCCTGCAGACCAACCTGATCTTACTTATCACATGTAGATCTCCTTCATGACCCTGGCAACTCCCTGCATATCAAACCTGATCTTACATACATGGGGAATCCTACTTAATTCCACCATGGGAAGAACTCTCCAAGCTCCACACTTGGGTTCTACAAGTTCAACACTTAACAATACAGCCCATAAGTCTATTATATAGATCTCATGCATACACTAAATTAGACAAGCGGCTCAAAGACTCGAACTGGTCTCTAACATGCAAACTCCGCGTACACTTAACTGACTGTTCATCAACAGCAGTTCTGACCGCCATAGGTGACCGACATCGGTCCCTGCCTGACTGGAGGTGACCGACGCCGGCCGATCTCCTGTCGATGCCGGTTCCCTCTGCGCTTCCCCTGACCGACGTCGGTTGTGGCCTGCCGACACCGGTGACTGTCAAGCTGCGAAAAAACCTCCTCCTTCTGTTTGCAACAAGGTGAAGCTTTTAGCTCCACACCCTAACACACCAAATATACTATGAATTTCAATGAGCCAATTAATAAAATTATTACCACAACGACGAGCATGCTCTCCTCTTTCCAAATATATAATTTTTATAATATTTTGACTATTTTAAGGATACAAACTATGTTTATTTCTAACTATAGATTTTTTAGGCCACCAAATGCCGTAAATATATATGCCTATGCATGTTAATATAATTTTTTTTTCATTCATCCAAGTGCAAAACAAATTATATGGTCACAAACTATGCCTAATTTTACACACATTCAAAAACAATCTATTTTTTCTTTTTTTTAGGTAGTTAGGGGGCACACGGCTGGCTACCTATTTTTTTATCAGTTTTTAGGATTAATTTATTTATAAAATTAATAAAAAAAATATTCATTGATAAAATATAAAAAATATAGGTCACAAACTAGAAGATCTTATATAAATATTCACCAAAGAGATTCAAACAATATTAAATGATGCTCAAAAAATGGTACATCACATAGTCATCTATCTTCTCTATTTTTGATGAAAAAATAGATGTTCATATTCAAATATTAGATGTTTGACCTAGTTATACTTAATCATTTTTGAAAAAAAAAATACTATTTTAGAAACTAGACTAGAAGTGTTATAATTCATGTCCTTAAAGCATCTTCAAAATTTGAGTGTAACTATTTCAAATTATCTACACAAGTTCAATTTTCTAAAATTATAGAGAAATCATGTCCATGGGTAGCTTCTTTTTATCCCCCAACTTTGTGCACTTACCCATGAACAAAATTATAAGTCTCCTTTCTAAAACATTTGCTACCATAACTAAAACTCTCTAAAAATCAACCACATACTCCATGGAAGTCTTTTATTTCAACTGAGCCAATTCCCTGAAATGAAGTTCTAGATCAGTGATATCAAATATTTCAATTATTCTCATATTGAATGCCTCATAAGTGTTTATGAGGTGTTACCCTTATGTTACCAAACCATGGTACCACCACTCATGCACAGCTCCCTTCAAATATAAAGTAGCAAATTTTATGGCCTCATCTTCTATCATATGCTGAAGTATAAGGCATGTGTCTACCTTATGTATCCATGTCCTAGCTAAATTTTTGGTATATCCATCAAAAGTGGAAAGTGTGGGCTTTCCCAATGAATAATGAAGATATCCTTGGCTATTTTATATTTTTGACCATAGTTTGAACTGCCCTCGCCTTTATTCAATCCCACAAAATCTGCAAGGACCATTTCCCTTCCGGGTGCTGATAAAAAAATCATATACTCTTCATAGCTTGTAGCCACATCATCCCGTATAGAAGGTGGCTCCTCATTTAACTATAATGACTTCCTCTCTTTACTCTTTACAAGAAATTGCGTCGATTAGGCCTTTGTGTAGATCCAACCATCACTCTTATTGGAGGGAGAAGGTGATTGTTTGTACTTGAATTGATACATTCACCATTTTGTGGCATGTGTCTGCTCACATTCTTCATGGTTTGGATGAATTCAGCCATCATCTCTGTTGGGGATCAACCAACAATGGATTACACTTTTGAAAGCAATAAATGCGGAAATAAATCAGATAGATAAGCAACTAGAATGATAAATAGCACAGAACAAGATATACAAGAAAACACCCTGAAAACTTGTATTAAAACTCTTTACAATAGGAATACAATTGAAGAAACTTCGTTCTTCCACACCTCTCTCAGATGCACACAAGATCTCTCACTAGATCTCTATTCCTCAAGATCTCTCTCTCAAGTACACTCAAATCCAACAACCTAGATTGATGCAACTCAGTACTGTCCTTCAAACATTCATAATGTTCTACTCATACTATTGCACTCACTAAGCTAAGAAGATCTTTCCTACATATAGAAATAGGAAACTTGAGCATGCTCTTACAACAAACAATTAAGCCACTTGAACAAGGGCTCTAAAAATAATATTGCCAATAATAGAGACGCGAGCTTGAGTCTACAACTCAAACTCATCATGCAAACACTCGCTTTTGTCCTCGGAAATCGCTTTCTGGACACACAGGTAACCGACGTCGGTTCCTGCCTGTTCGCCTGTGACCGTCGCCGACCGACCCTACTGCCGACGTCGGCGCCTCTGTAACTGAAACTGACCGACGTCGGTCGCTCCTGACCGACGCCGGCGTCTGTGTAGACCCGAACCTATTTTGTATGCTCCTTGGTGAAGCTTTTAGCTCCACACCCTAACAATCTCCCACTTGGAGATAAACAGCTGCACCAGTACCTGTACAGCAACATCTTCTAGCTCCTCCATCTTCAACTCAATCATGAAGACCAATAGAAGTTGAATGAAGATTCAACTTCTCCTTAGTAACCGGCTTTGTTAGCATATCAGCAGGTTTCTTGTCTGTATGGATCTTCTCCAGCTTCAACTCACCATCTTCCAATACCTACCGTATGAAGTGGTACCTTAGCTGTATGTGCTTGGTTCTTGAGTGAAAAGCTGAGTTCTTAGCCAAATGGATTGCACTCTAACTGTCACTATACAATCTGCAACTCCCATGCTCCCTTCCAAGCTCTTCCATGAACCGTGTCATCCATATCATCTCCTTGCTAGCTTCTGTAGCTGCAATATACTCTGCTTCTGTAGTTGATAAGGCTACAACCTTCTGCAACTTAGATATCCAACTAACCGTCGTTCCACCTACAGTAAAAACATAACATGTGGTGCTTCTCCTGCCATCCAAATCACCTGCCATATCTGAATCTACATAACCATGTAGAGAAGTATATGAACCTCCATAGCACAAGTGTCTACTGCTGGTTCCTCTCCGATATCTAAGGATCCATTGAACTGCTTTCCAATGTTCCTTTCCTGGATTGGCCATATACTTGCTTACTACTCCCACTGCTTGGGCAATATCCGGTCTAGTACACACCATTACATACATCAAACTTCCTACCGCGGAAGAATATGGAACCTTACTCATGTACGCTACCTCATCATGTGAATTAGGACATTGTTCTTTACTCAATTTAAAATGTCCAGCCAAAGGTGTGCTTACCAGTTTAGCATCCTGCATATTGAACCATTTCAACACCTTGTCCACATAATCTTCCTGAGACAATATCAACCTGTGATTTTTCCTGTCTCTCTTAATGCTCATGCCAAGGATTTTTTTTGCTGCTCTCAAATCCTTCATAGCAAACGTTTGAGCTAATTTCACCTTAAGCTCAGAGATATCCTGCATGTGAGATCCTGCAACCAGCATATCATCTACATACAACAATAGAATGATATATCTACCGTTATCAAATCTCTTGAAATATACGCAATGGTCAGATTGACATCTACTGTAGCCATGCTCAGTCATAAACCTGTCAAATTTCAAATACCATTGCCTAGGAGCTTGCTTGAGGCCATACAAGCTTTTCTTCAACCTGCACACTAACTTCTCCTTACCCTTGACCTCAAAACCTTCTGGCTGTTCCATGTATATTTCCTCATCCAAATCTCCATGAAGAAACGTTGTCTTAACATCTAGCTGCTCAAGATGCAAATCCTCAAAAGCAACCAAAGACAATACAACCCTTATAGAAGTCATCTTAACAACAGGAGAAAAAATCTCACCAAAGTCGATACCTGGTTTTTGTGCAAGTCCTTTAACAACCAATCTGGCCTTATATCTCATCTGTCCATCCTCACCTTCTTTCAACCTGTAGGTCCATCTGTTCTTCAGTGTTCTCTTACCAGCTGGCAATTCAACTAAATTCCATGTTTGGTTCTCTCTTAAGGACTCCATCTCCTCAACCATGCCACGCTCCCACTTACTCCTGGACTCCACCTGTAATGCTTCTTCAAAACTCTCTGGTTCTCCACCATCGATTAGCAATAAATAATATAAGGAAGGAGAATATCTAATTGGAGGCTTACTTACCCTTTTAGACCTCCTGATGGGTGTCTTGGACTCGTTCTCAACACGCTGTCCACCCAAATTTTCTGACAGTGACCGACCTCGGCCACCTGTAGACCTGTTACTGGCCGACGCCGGTTCTTCCTGGCCGACGTCGGTGCCTGGTCTGCCGACGTCAGTCTCTGTATGACCGACATCGATTTCTGTACTGCCGACGCCGGTTCCTAACCTGCCGACGTCGGTCTCTGTGTTTTCCTGTAATTGTTATTTCTTTTTCCCGCGAGCTCATTTTGGACCATAACTTCGTCTAATTCACCATTGCTCTGCCCAGATTGATCTAGCTTCCTTATCTGATCACTGTACATCACTCTTTCATTGAAAACAACATCATGGCTCCTAATTACCTTGTTAGTTCCTAGATTTCAAAATCTGAAACCAAAATCATCTGAGCCATAGCCAATAAACGTGCACCTCATAGACTTAGCATCAAGCTTCTTTCTATTTTCCTTATCTATGTGCACAAAGGCTTCACAACCAAAAACTTTGAGATATGAGAGATCTACCTTTTTACCTGTCCATGCCTCTTCTAGAATTCCACCATTCAGAGCTGTAGAGGGTCCTCTGTTAATCAGGTACACTGCGGTGTCAACTGCTTCTGCCCAAAACTCTAAGGGCAACTCTGCATGCAGTCTCATACATCTTGCACGCTCCATAATAGTTCTGTTCATCCTTTCAGCAATACCATTCTGCTGAGGTGTCTTTGGAACCGTCCTTTGCCTACGGATTCCGTGAGTGTAACAATACCAGTTAAACTTAAGACTGCAGAACTCACCGCCATTATCGGATCTCAAGCACTTTAATCTTCTGCCTGTTTCATTCTCAACCATGGCTTTCCAAATCTTAAAAGTCTCAAAAACATCAGATTTCTTTTTAATACAGTAGATCCATACCTTTCTTGTGGCGTCATCTATGAATGTAACATAGTACCGTGATCCGCCAATAGAGGCTACCTGAGCCGGTCCCCACACGTCTGTGTGAACAAGTTGCAACTTCTGCCTTTTCTTAGTAGACCCAGTCTTTAGAAAACTAACCCTTTTCTGTTTTTCAAATACACAATGCTCACAAAATTCTAGATCCATACTTTTCAAATCTGAAAGCATACCTTTAGACTTAAGAATTGACATCCCCTTCTCACTCATGTGGCCAAGCCTTGAGTGCCACAATTTAGCATCCACATCTGAAGTAGATAAAACGGAAGGAGATTTTTTAGTAACACAATTACACAAATAGAGAGTACCTTCTCTCTTACCTCTAGCCATAACAAGTGCACCCTTGGTCACCTTCCAAGAATCTACTGTGAGAGTTACTGTACAACCCTCATCACCTAGCTTACCTGCAGAAATCAAATTTCTCTTCAAACTAGGAACGTGCATCACATCTCTCAACACTCATGTGTTGCCATTCTGCATCTTTAGCTGCACTTTACCTTTGCCAATAATCTTACAAGGCTCATCATCCCCTAAGTACACTATTCCAAAATCTCCATGGATATAGTCACTGAAATATTCTCTGTTAGGGGTAGCATGGAAAGATGCACCAGAATCTAATACCCAAGATTCTATATTATTATGCAAAGAGAAAATAAGAGCATCCTGTGCAATACCTGCAACCTTTGTCTCTTCCTTTCCTTTGTGTTGATTCTCCTCCTTAGGCTTTGACCAGCAATCTCTGCTTATGTGCCCCAACTTTCCACAGTTCCAGCATTGTGGCCTTCTGCCATTCCTGGATTTGGATCTGCCTCTTCCCTTAGACTTAGATCTTGATCTCCTCTTGCTCTTTTCTTTTTGCCTTCCCCTGCTCTCGAGATTTAAAGCGTTCCCAGATGTCTCTTCTATGCTTTTCCTGCCAATTTCCTTATTCAAAATAACACTAACCACATCCTCTACTTTTAAAATATTCGAAGCAGAAGCAGTATTAGAAACTGCCATTACCAAGCCATGCCAGCTTTCAGGCAAAGAATATAATATTAAAAGAGCCTTTATTTCATCTTCAAATACAATATTGACAGAACTTAATTGATTAACAATACCATGGAAATCATTCAGGTGATTAGAAACAGATCCACCTTCTTGCATATGCAAATTAAATAACTGCTTCATTAAATATACCTTATTTGACGCTGAGGGTTTTTCATACAAATTTGCTAACATAGTCATTAACTCTACCGTAGTTTTTGCCTGTGACAAATTAGATATCACAGTGGAGGCCAGACTCAGTCTTATAGACCCAAGAGCCTTTCTGTCAAGAACTTCCCATTCTTCATCCTCCATGTCCTTGGGCTTCTTTGCTATCCCACCTAACGGTAAGTAAAGATCCTTCTGATACAGATAGTCCTCTATCTGCATTCTCCAGTGTTGATAGTTCTTGCCATTAAACTTTTCCATTCTCAACTTACTTTCTTCTGCCATTGCTTCTCCCACTCAAACAGAAATCCCTGCAGAAACCCCTGTGAGCAACCTGTAATCCAAACACACTACACAGATCTGAACCACCTGTTAGTGAACCTGAGCTCTGATACCACTTGTTGGGGATCAACCAACAATGGATTACACTTGTGAAAGCAATAAATGCAGAAATAAATCAGATAGATAAGCAACTAGAATGATAAATAGCACAGAACAAGATATACAAGAAAACACCCTGAAAACTTGTATTAAAACTCTTTACAATAGGAATACAATTGAAGAAACTTCGTTCTTCCACACCTCTCTCAGATGCACACAAGATCTCTCACTAGATCTCTATTCCTCAAGAGCTCTCTCTCAAGTACACTCAAATCCAACAACCTAGATTGATGCAACTCAGTACTGTCCTTCAAACATTCACAATGTTCTACTCATACTATTCCACTCACTAAGCTAAGAAGATCTTTCCTACATATAGAAATAGGAAACTTGAGCATGCTCTTACAACAAACAGTTAAGCCACTTGAACAAGGGCTCTAAAAATAATATTGCCAATAATAGAGACGCGAGCTTGAGTCTACAACTCAAACTCATCATGCAAACACTCGCTTCTGTCCTCGGAAATCGCTTTCTGGACACACAGGTAACCGACGTCGGTCCCTGCCTGTTCGCCTGTGACCGTCGCCGGCCGACCCTACTGTCGACGTCGGCGCCTCTGTAACTGAAACTGACCGACGTCGGTCGCTCCTGACCGACGCCGGCGTCTGTGTAGACCCGAACCTGTTTTGTATGCTCCTTGGTGAAGCTTTTAGCTCCACACCCTAACAATCTCCATCAACCATTCTTGTGTTTGAGAAAAAATCTCAAACCTATCCCTATCCAAGTCACCCATGTCACTATGCCCTGGCTATTCTAAGTCTTGCATTGGTTTCTCTTGATCTTCTTCCTCATTTTCTAGACCCTTTTTCTTTTCCCCTTTGTAGTACCTCACTTCCCTATCACTACTTGCCATGAAGCCAACTTAACACCCCACAGCTAACCAATAATTTGGCTCTAATACAACTGTAATGTCCATTTTACGGAAGTTTATGCAAATATAAAAATTAACCACAAACCCTATCACAACGATAGCAATTTTTTATTTTTTTGTTAAACCCTAACCAATAGAATTCAGGATTTATGTAAATATAATTTTCGGGCACAAATTATAATATTAAAATATTGCCAATTTTTCCAAAAAAATCACAGATCTTGAAATACCTTTAAATCTGATTTTTGCATGCACATAAAGGTCTAAAAATTCACAAATAAATACCATTTGTTTGCTTGATGGAAAAAATATGAAAATATCAATAATCTACCCCCCAAAACATGCAGATTTTCCTTTCAATGTGGGTCGCCACCCTATGAAATATTTCTAAAGTGGGTCATTGGCCTCAAACAACCATGTACCATAGTTCTCCACCCTCCAAAGGGTCTCAATCAACCATGCCTCAATCCATGAACCCTATAAATTACTATGCTCCATCAATTGTAATCGTAGCAATCACCAACTATTCAAATCTACCTTTTCACAACCTCTGAATGAAGCTGCCCAAATGAATATTAAAGGTTTCTATCCTTAACTTCAATTTTCTAGATAAGGTTGATGTCTTCAATGGAGATAAGTCAAGCATTTCATGCTCAAACTCAAAGTTCAATTCAAAAACATGGTAACCCCCTAAAATGAACCTACTTCCTCTTTATATGTCATTCACTTTCAAAAAGCTCTTCCTAAATGGGATGCTCCACTTAGAAGAAAAATTAAAGCACTTTTTAAAATTACATGTTTTAGAACTTCACTAAGAGTTAAGTTAATCCATGATCCAAAAGTCTCATTTTTAAATCAATAATTAGAAAACATATATCAAAAACTATCTTTTACGACTTAAAAATGAAAACCAAAATTTTCACTTTAATTTTTCCTTCCTTTAATTTATGAAAAACAATTAAAAATTCGGTTAAGAGTCTTCAACCACTCATACTTCAAAAGGAGACATGACAATATATAAGATTAATTTTTATGGAGTATAGTTTTGCCTCTTCCTCCAAGTTGTTTTTTCCACATATCTCAGGAGTATAATATCTAGGGCATTAGATGTACACCATCCAATATGATTTCATCACGCCAACAACATGGTGTCTCTCCCAAAACACACAACACTTGTTCAGAATTTAAATAAAATATATTCCTTTTACCATTACAATTTCGAAACCCTGCCCCCTCTTATAGTGCACACTGCAAACATTTGGTTATTGTTTTCTTCGCTTTGCATCACTAAAATCGTCCACAACTTTCACGACAATCTCTTCCAACAATTTTGGAGATAAACTTGGCTGCAACGTGGCAGTCACTACGTTCTTAACAAGTCTATCTAAGAGTTGTTCAATAGGATATGGCTACGTTATGGTATGCTTTGTGCACATTATCGATTAATTGATTATCTGACCTATTAATACACGAGTAGTAATATTTGTTGAATTGAATTAATTAGAGGCACGAGATTTTAGGGTAATTGAGGGGATCTCAACCCCCAAGAGTCACTCGTGAATGGTTTCCATGGTGACACCCTGTCTTAATGGCTATACCCAACCCGACACACAAAATATAACACTTTTTGATATAATTAGTAAAAACATTTGTTTTAACACATCTTATGTTCCTTCAAGGAATGATAAAAGTCTCGTTAATTTTACAAAACAAATGGGAGGTCAAGCTTCATGAAAATGGAAACGCAACTAACGTGTAAGCCATTTCCCCTCCATCCATTTGACTCGACGTTTTTGTTGATATTCTTGGATTTGCATTTTATAAGAAATGCCAATTCTTGCATGAACATTTTCAATTCCGAAAAATTACCATGACAATTACTAGCCAAACTAACTTAGTGACAAAACATTTTCTTAGTTTATAAGAAGTTTCTATTTCGTACTTGATAACTATTAGTTGTTCCTATTTCATTATGAAGGAAATAAATTATAAATGACTTGTACACGTGAAAAAGACATGAAAACAGGGGAGAAATAGCATAATAGAACAAATATTTAAAATATTAATCGCAGAGCAACAAAATACATGAAAACAGAAGAGAGAAATAGCAAAATAGAACAAATATTTAAAATACAAATCATAGACCCACAAAATATTAACCACAGACATTGAACATACGACGAGTCCAATTACATCCATATGACCACAAGAAACTATTCTCATTTGGTTTGCAAGTGAATTTGAGTAAAAACAAAAGTCATGGTCTTTAATACAACTATGTAAAAACCACATGAAACTATTCTCATTTTACAAAGAAAATTTCGTTGAAGTGGTTCTCTCTTTATACTTACCTTGTGTGCCCTTTAAAGGGCCTCCATTCAATATGCTCCCTCCTGCAAAAGAGAGATTATGCAAGGAGCGTGTTTCACTCAATACACTAGAGAGACAATGGTTCCAACTTCTATTTCAAGATGTCAAAGTAAAATTTAATATCTTCTAAACCTTAGTATCACCAAAAATATTGTATGGTTGTGAGTTTGGGGACCTAGACTTCATAGAACCAATTGAGATCGGGTTAATACAGTTCTTATTTCTACCTTATTCCAAAACTTGTGGACAAAACAGTCAGTTCAATATTATGCAGTTTTTTTTGTTGAATTTGGCATCCATACCCTTCGTATTTCAGTTGTTTCTCATGTAATGATGTTACTTCACAAATTAAGATGTATGAAAGATACAACAATTATTCATAATAGATATCCATTCAAGGCTCTTCAATCTTCTTTTAAGTTATGTGAACAAGAGATCAAGAACACTTGGTATGCTCAATATATGTCATTCCTACAAGGAATTGGAGTTATTTTTATTGAATTTGGCATCCATACCCTTCATATTTTAGTTGTTTTCCATGTAATGATGTTGCTTCACAAAATAATATGTATGAAAGATACAACAATTGGGCATAATAGATATCCACTCAAGGCTCTTCAATCTTCTATTAAATTATGTGAACAAGGGATTAAGAACAATTAGTATACTTCATATACGTCATTCCTATAGGGAATTGGTATTAATATCAATTATTTGTCTCCTAATACCTTTTCCATCAAGTATCTCTACATGTTGAAAAGAGATATTCATAGAGGTATTAGAGATGAGATCTACATATCTTACATACATTCAACTTTAACAGAAGCATCGAAACCATTGTCAACAAAAATGTATCACTACTTGGAGCACAATCTTCAAAAAGAAGATGGATACTGGAGACACCTAAATCTGGGCACCGATAACCTCCAATCAGGCTGTTGGCCAATTTCCACTTAAAATACACAATTTGGCCTAAAAATACTAAAACACACTAAATGATGTGAAATTGACATATTCAAGTGCCGATTTTGGCTAAAGTATCATTAAATGGGGAAATGCAATTTATGGGCCAGCTAACTTTGATCAGATCACTCTAAGTCAAAATGCCAATTTTGCACCTAGGTGCTCTAGATTGATTTTTCCTATCAAATCTCTTACACAAGACATGTGCCTCTGTTATTTATTGTTGATAACATCCTAAATGGGATAATGGATCCATCGCATCTGACATTGCCTTCCAATTCTAATCTAGTCAAATTTTAGACCAATAACAAGGTATTCTGATCAATTTGAGTACTTTGTGCACAAATTGCTTAATCATGCTTAAGAGCTAATTAAACCAAATTAGAGCCTATTTAAGAATTCCATGAAAACTTATTGAATACTTATTTTTGAAAATGAATATTGAATATTTGCATTATCAGGTGACTCCATTTCTTGGGAAGACATCCCTAGGCCATAAATGCCATAAATATCAAGATTCATGCTTCCCATGCCTCATCAATGCCCTCCATGCCTCTTAATTGTTCCTCTATCCCAAATATTGATGAGCCTATTTATCAATTTTAATTTCAAAATTAGATTAATCTTTAGCCACACATCTCAATATTGAGATGGACGGTTCAGGGTGATTCTGATCAATCTCAAAAATCTATAAATAAGAGGCCTTACCACATCATTTCTAAGCTTTTTTGGTGTAAAGTTATTATGCTCAAATATATTCAAAAAGCTTAATTTGTGCAAAGTTATAATACAAGATTGGTTCTAAAAGCTTCAAGCATCTAGTGTTACCATGCCAAATTGATTCCAAGCCAAGCCAAGCCACAAGCCAAAGGTGCCAAGGAGATATGGAGGTAGCCAAGCTTCCATTGCCAAGGACTTCATGAGCACAAAGCCGAGCAAGCCACTACTACAAAGGCATTTGGAGCATCCAAGGAAAGTGAAAAAATTCTTTTTATTTTTTCTTACTTTTTAGTTGTGTTTGTCATTTGTTTTTGTTACTAAGCTCACCCTAGTAAATAGGCATGAAGATGTTAGCTTAGTGTGTTTTTGATTTGGTTTCATTCACTAACACCATACTACTCTCCTCTTCTTAGTCAAATTCTTAGTTCACATAATGGCATGCTCGATGGGACCAGACGCATCCCACACATGAAGAAGATCGTTATGTAACTTTAAAATCTTCATTTGGATCATTACAACTCTTGCAATTTGATTTTCTAATTTTATTTTATCATTTTTCTTTGTCTCAGGTTTACACGGTAACCGTCATCGGTTAGTAAAACCATCATTGATTGGCATAGCCGTCGTTAGTCACTGTTGGTATAACTGATGTCAATTAGATAACCGTCTTCAGTGAGTAAGTGTAACCAACATCGATTATATAATCGACATTGGTCACTATGTTTTTCTTAAAAACACAAACTCGAGAGCTAAATAGGCCATTTTAAAATGCTTGGTTTGGGGTCATACGGACTCTGTTTTGGATTATTTGTTTTTAAACCACATGTTTTCTCCTAAATTTTCAAGATTTGATATTATTTTAGCTTCAAGTTTCATATATTTTTCACAAAAATTTTAAAATCTATTTAAAAAATTTCTAATCTAACATATTTGCTTTTGAGGTGATGCCTTAAGGGTAGATAGGTAACCAACGGAGTTCAAATTTGATAAATCATTTTTTAGACCACCTTTTGAATGCTTTTAAAATGAATTAGAAACATTATTTTGGTGCTTAAAGTAACATTTAAGGTGTTTAAGTAAATGTTTTTTAGCATTAGTTTTTAAAGTTCACAATCTTAAGACCAAGGGGTCAAATGAACACCACCCAATCTTTTGAATTTGGTGCTTAAAAATGAACTCACATTTCCAAGATTTTTGTATTTACTTAGTTGTTTAAATTATAATTTGTTCAGCAAAAAGAGGAATGTCGCGTGTATGCTCTTCCATTTATCCCCTTTAGGAAACTCTTGGAATCAAAAGTGTCATTCTTATTGTAAATTGCCTAGTCCAAGGCTTAAAAAGAACATCATCTAAAGCACTCCCCAAAAACTCGCTAAAGTATTAGGTGACCTTGACAATGACCCTAAAGTCTTTCTATTTTATGCTTTCTTTATTTTTATGCAAACTTGGCTTGCGAGGGGGACTTCATTACCTCCCACGAGTTCTTTAGGGAAGCTTTGACCTGGGGTTTCACCTTTCGGCATTGACTTAACTTACTCCTTTGGAGTTGCACATGGGACGTATCTACATTTGGACATCGCACTACATTGAGCGAATAACAAGATGTAGTGGTTGTAAAAAGAACTAGTCATTGCCGCGATCACCCAATTTTTGTGCTTATATTTTGCATCATTTGATGTGAAAGTCATTATGCAATTGATTCCCTTAGAAACGTTCAAAATCTTGCTAGTTTAGTAAACCCCACATTGCCATACCCTTGCTAGGATTTGGATGATTATCCTTAGAGTAGTTTGGTCATTTTTCCTTGGTATGTTTTGAGACTAAAACTTGTTTGTTTGTGTATCAACCATGTCAAAACCAATTTTTCTATATGTCACTCTTTTATCTAAAGAGGCATTATGTTGACCGTTTTATACCACACTTGTACCTTGGAATTTTTGTTAAACTTATTTGTGTATGTGTCATTTGAGTTGCAGAGGGTAGTGTTATGCTACCCAAATCATGTCAAAACATTTTGAGCTTTTTTAGTATTTGAAACATAACATAGATCACATCATTCGAGCATGCTTACATCGTTAGGCTACTCAATTTGTTTCAAGATCATTTTACCTTGTATCAGAAACCATTGTTTCAAACCATGTCATGTATACCATTTAGAACTTTGTCTTATGTTGTCATGTTATCCAATCTTGTCTATCTTGTTTAATCAAATCCCAGTTTTCAATGTTGAGTTTTCAATTAGCCTTGTCAAGTTTGTATTCAAACATTGATTGATTTTTGTTTAGGCCTTAATTTGTGGCGCTAATACATAGATCTTTCTCTTTTGGGTTGCATAACTTCAGTTAATCGATTACCCAAATTTGAAAAGTATTGATGATTTGTTTGTTCCGTACCTCTCCTTATCATTGTTTATGCTTTTATTTAGGAGAACACAGCCCTTTTTCAAAAGCCTTTTGACTCATGCCTTATGCCAATTGATCATGTTTATGTTTGATTCTGTGTGCCGAGTCTATATCAAAGTTGTTTCCAAACTTGTTGGATTAAATAAAATTACATCATACCTTTGTTTAAGTCTAGATTTTGACGTCGTTTGACCAAAAGTCCTAGAATATGCCTATTTATTTGAGCTTAGCTTTTGACTTTGCATTTGGACAAAAAACCTAGCAACTCCAATTTTCCCTTTCTTAGTTTAGACCTTGTTTGGAACACTTTGACCTAGACTTTTGACATGCCAGTTTTTATTCAGACACTTGACCTTTTGTGCATATGAAATTTGACATTAGACATTTGATGTTAGACTATTTTATGCCAAGTCTTATCATAAACCATTTTGGAGATACAACTCCATTTTAAAACCACGTTAAAGATACAACTCCACTTTTGACCAAGTTAGACAAAGTTTGAACCATTTGTCCTTTGGACATAGTTTTTTTGGAGTTTGTAGAACTCTAATCCTTTTTGTTTCAAAACTTTCATCATTTATGTAGATATGTCTAGCTACACTTATGGTGGAGTCACGTATAATCCAACTTATGATAGAATGGCCACACAAAATCCTAGTAGGAACCCCTATAGAGAAAGATTTTTTAAAGAATTTTATCATTCTCCCTACAATACTCCATATGGGGAACATAGTCAAAATCCATAAAATATAATTTGAGACCTTGATTGGCATGAAGAGACTTGTGAAGACTTTGAAGACCCAACTACAGATAATATTATTTGGGATACGGATCCATACCCTCTTTGCAATAATCAGTACATAGAATACAGTCAAGAACTAGCTTATGAGCCAACTCACAACTGGGATGATATCGTTTATGAGGAAGGCTTGGGTGCTTTGGCTTATGTGAGTAATTTAGCTCCACCACATCATACCATTTCTATTCCAGGACCACAAGGTCGCACCATTCCCATACCAAGACCTCATCCTTTGGTTTATGTGAGCAATCAGGCTCCATAATTCTAAACCATTTCTATACCATGACCTCATCCTTTGGCTTATGTGAGCAATTAGGCTCCACAATGCCAAACCATTTATATTCTAGGACCTAATCCTTTGACTTGTGCAGGAAATCAAGCCCCACAACACCCTATCATTACCATTTCAGGACTTCATCCTTTGGCTCATATGAGCAATCATGCTCCTCAGTGCCCTACCATTATCCAACCATGAGCCATTCCTCATTTAATACCAATCTCATCCAAACCTCAATCGATCTAATCCTTTGAAGACCAAGTTGTGTTTAGAACTAGTATTTTCCAACTCATTGGAAACTAAGGCCAAACGAACCAATCAATCTGAGATGTTTATATTGAATCAACCACTTGTGATAAGTCAACCTGTGATGAATTGCCTATTGATCCTATACTAGTTATCGAGGAGTCTCACTCTGATAAGCCAGTCTTTATTGAGTCACTTTGTAATGATTATAATTGCCTTTGAGCAAATCATTACCTCGACCATATGCCTATTTTTTAAGAGCCTGCTATTGACAAGCCAGTCTCTAATGAGTTATCTCTTGACCTTTTTCCCATCTTAGAGAAGTCCCACTCTGACAAACTAGTTTTTGTGAAGCCTATTATGTCATCATAGGTCATTACTTGTCCAAAACTAAATATTTAATAAGACATCATTATAACAGAGTACCCATTAGATGAAGAATCAGAGTTAGAGTTGGGTTCTATTCTTGAATCGACATCAAATTTAGCATCAGAATTAGAATCAACATCGGATTCAAAGTCCCTTGAGTTAAAATCAGATTCAGAAGAAGAATATGTTTGTGGCCATTACAACATTGGTTACGCATGCATCACAAATTAATTTGAATATATTTGTGATCCTTCTACGATTTTTGAGGATGAGTACTTCAGCTTCAACACAAGTTATCATAGTATCTTCTACAAGGATTGTGAAACCTCTCCCCATTCCATTACCATTTCACAAGCCATTACCATCAACCAAAATAGCCATATCATTGACATTCCATCTCCCACAAGTGTCGATTGGGATCGATACAATCACACTTTGTTGAACTGCATCTATGGTGGCATAGCAGTTGAAGAAGAGCAAGGAAGCCAAGACCACATTTATAAAGCAGAAGAACACTCTCCTAGCGGAACCTTTTCAGAGGTGCTAAGGGACAATCAAAGTCAAAACTTAGCATCTTCTAGCGAAACTTTTTCAGAAGCGCTAGAAAACAATCAAAGTCAAAAGTCAACATTCCTTAGTAAAACCTTCTTGAAGGTGCTATGGAACAATCAAGACAACTTCATTGGTGAAAACCTCATTGAGGCACCAATAGCTAAGCATAAAATTTTTTCAATGCTTGATGAAGATAATATCAAAGATCAAATCAAAATAGCTTCCAATCTACAGCGTAATCAGATGGTAGCTACTCTCAGGCCCAAACAATAGAAAAATCTAATGGTCCTATCGAGAGAACAAGTCTTTGGCCCCGCCATAACCAAAATTATGTTGAATCTAGCATCAACAACATTACATGTGATTGAAAGTCCTGATCTTCATTTGTTTCTCCATCGTTCCACATTCTATTGTCATCTGTCATTCCATTTCACAAACAAACCTACCATCCATTATTTGTCCTTGTTTACCATCCATGGCCACACTTTCCTTTGCAGAGGCTATAAGGATACCTTGTCTCAACATTTGAAGGAATCAAAATCAACGACTAATGAAGATCACAAAAGCATTCTTGACAACCAAATATGTAGCCAGTTCCTGATGGAGCAGTTATTTAAATGAGGTGTGGGATAACATTTAACATGATCAAGTATTATGTTTGTATCATTTGTTGATTAGGATGTGCATCTCCATCTCAATAGGAAAAATAGAATCATATTGCAAAAACCACACCTAGGCCAAAAACATGTACCATATCATTTCACATTGCCATTGCCATTGTTACATATCCTTGTGCCATTGTCACATATCCCAACTAATCACCATCTCACTTGGGGGCAACCCTCTTACCATTTTATCCAATCTATCTAGACCATCATTATATGTAGTAAGATCGTGCCATTATGTAAACTAGTAACTAGGCATGAAGATGTTAGCTTAGTGTGTTTTTTATTTGGTTTCATTCACTAACACCATACTAATCTCCTCTTCTTAATCAAATTCCTAGTTCACAGATACATTATTACTCCCAAGTACACTAAATTTTTTTGGATTTAAATTTTTATTTGGGTCAATTGTGGATATGCTTTGATGAGCTTTGCTTTGATTCAAAGTACTTTCTTTTGAGTCAAAGCACTTCTTTTGCAACATCAACACATGTAAACTTTATCATAATTAACCAAAATCAAAGGTGTATTATGAGATCCATAGTTCATTTTCCTGCCTCTTTAGAGGAAATCAAGGTTCTTTGTGTTATCTTATTCATTAAGAGGATCAAATATATGTAGCTCTATTCATCATAGAGATGATCGAGCATAGAGTTGGCCTCCTTAAGATTCGTCAACACAACTCTTTGTTTTATAATTTAACTTGACTCCTTTCTTCAACCTCAATTTCAGCAGTGCAAATAGAACCACTATTCTAGCCAACAACCATGAATTGTCATGATAAAGATCTTGACAACTTAACTCGTGTTTAATGTTTTATCTCATTTTTCTCTTTTAAATTTTTGTTTGAAATGTACTTTTTATGTAATCCTATTAATCTATTATGGTTACTATTAAACTATATATATAACTTAACTCGTATTTAATATTTTATTTTATTTTTTTCTTTCAAATTTTTATTTGAAATGGATTTTTCTTACAATTTTATTAATCTAATATAATTACTATTGAGTATTAAATATTATTTATATATATATTTTTAAGTTGAAAACCAAATTCATGTAAAATATTTACGGCTTCCACAATTTATAATTGTAAAAAAGGGGCTTCTAGAGAATACGTGTAAACTTTTGAAAACCATCATTGATCCATCATGTATTGTGATCTGCAATGTGATGGTTTTTGAAAATTCGTGAAGGTATTTTCTAGACGACCTTTTTTTATATAGATATGATAACTGATAAAAGGGATCTTTTAAAGGCCTATTGAACATCTTATGAATTTTCACTTCACTAAGGAATTCCAATAATCAGTTTACAACGTGTGTCTTTATCAATTAACCTAATCAGGGGATGGTCTGAATCGTAAAAAAAATGTCTTTGGTATTTCATAACAAAAAGGAAATTTACACTCGAGAACATTTGCCGAAACAGAAGAAAAAAGCTCCTAGATATCACGTGACCAAGCTATTTCAGATCCTAGTTTTGGTTGCATGTGTGCAAAATGAGACCATATATAATAGAGAGAGAGGAGGGCATCTGGCCATCCATATTACTTGCAGTGTTAAACACTATTAGGAAGAAAAATCCACTCTGTGGACTGCAAAAGAGCCCATGGCTCAGTGGTAGCGCATCCCAGAATGCTAGTGGAACATTCTAGGTTCTCAAAAGCAGTGTACAACCCTCATCCCAATGCAGGTAGAGGGAGCAAATAGCCTAAATTGGGGTAAATCCACTTAAAGGTGTAGATTCATTTCAAACCCATAGTGTAACTGTGTAAACGAAGTGCAAAAATTGGCACAAATAATGTGTAAAAACAAGTATGAACGAATTCTAAACTGTTTGGGATGAATCTAAACCATACCGTATGCCAGGTATTTGAGCTGTTTTATCGTTCACCTTGTATAAATCCCCGGTGTATGGAATGGTGTACATTCGTTCCATATAATCCCAGGTGTTTGGAATGGTGTAGATATTTCCAAAAAAAAATAAACAAATTTACCCCAGATATATGAATTTGCACCACTTTAATGTTTTCCAAATAATATAGGACAGCCACTAAAATGACGCAAATCTATGGTGTACAAGATTCATTCCAAACGAACACTAAAGTGGCCAAATCCATGGTGTGCAGGATAGTGCAGATTCTCTCCAAACAGTTTGAAATGAAAGTAGGAGTTACATATACAAATAATTTGCTGGTTAGACAAGTCCTTTAACATTACGAACTCTCTTAGAGAAAGAGTAAACAATGGCATTATGATCTCTGTTAGAGAGAGAGAGTGAAAAAATGACAGACAAGATGCATTGGTTTGAACGCTGAAAAGCTTCATGGCATAAGCAAGGAGTAAAAGTATCCTTGTCTGCCACATACGCTGCATTATGTCATCCATATACCCTGAGAGTTCCTTCCTTGAGCCTTTTTATAATTTCTCCAATGCCAATAGTGAAAATCATACTTCAGATTTAGCTGCAGGAAAACAAATGGAGGGATTAATGGCCACGCCGTGGCGCATTAGTAAAGAAAAATAAAATAGCCATGCCATGCTGGCATAGCGCAGAGCCTTCAAAATATTTATTCATACATAGCGCATAGCAAATCCCAAAGCTGCACAACTCCTCCAATGTTTATTCCATGGCATAGCATTCCATATGAGCTTTTCTTCTTGGGATAAAAGGAGATGCAGACACACTCACAACACAAGGGAATAACATAGGACCAGCCTTGCATTTTTTTTTTTTGACATTCATTCAAGCACACCATGAACTAATAAGCCCAATCTGTGGGTTTATATGGAAACCCAGCTGCAAGGGTGGAAAAATAACACTTGCAACTCTTCACAATATATACTGAAATGCCCTTGCATAAATAGAAGTAGAGAACTCACAGCATTGGAAATACACAAGCTACAAACACAAACTACAGAGGCAAAGAAAATATTTACTCGGAAAGGAAAACTTAGGGGCAATGCAATTGTGATCAAACTGGTGTAGTATACAACAACACGTAGCATATTGGAGCCGCCAATTTGTGAGGCCTCACAAGACAGCCATCTCCCAAAGTTCAGCGAATCTACAAAATTTAAGATATTTAACAACTGAATATATTTGAATATTATAAATTTAATCAAAAAAATTAAATTATATTTTACAAAAAATAGTTTAATAGTAAATAGTGGTTGATTTAATTTAGTGAAGTTATTTGGCTCATAAAGAATTTATTAGGAATCAATTCACCGTGTAAAATAACGTAACGATTAATTTTTTTAAAAAAAATTAAAACATAAATAATTCTTACAACATCAATTGAAATTTTGAAAACTAAATTACAAAACATATACCACAAAGGTGAGGTTTCCAAATATTAAATGCCACTTGAATGTTATTATTTTCATGTGTGTTATAATTTATGTATGAAGTAGCTTTCAATGTAAAAATAGAAATATAAAAAGACTCTTTATAATAGGATTCTAAATAGTTAATGATTGCCCATCTAAAACCTAGGGAAATCCTTCCAATCAATAAATGTCACATAGGTGTTATTCTTGTCAAGAGTGTGATAATTTATGTAAAAAATAGTTTCTAGTATAAATACAAGAAAAACAAAGTTTCCAAATAACTAATAAATGTCTTTGTGAAAACTGGACAAATCCTCTCTAGAAACCACCAAAATATTTTAAGATGGTTTGGTCAGACTCTCTAGTGAAACATGGCTACTCAATTCATTACATGGCCCAACATTCAGAATTTTGGACCAAACTGGCCTAACAACACAATTTGATCCAAGAACTACCTTCCAAAAGTCGGTGCCTTCACTTGGCTAGCAACCCAACACAAAATCCTCACATTTGACTAGTTCTGGCAACAAGGATTTCATGGTCCTAGAAGATGCATGCTCTACAAGGCAAAAGAGGAATCAACAACGCAGCTCTTCTTATTTTGTCCAATAGCAAAGCACCTATGGTCATGGCTTCTTACCACAGTCGGGTTGACTTGGGTGTTTCCAAAATCAATCATGGTGTTACTACAAGGATGTTAAGTACCAATGCACACAGACCTTGCCCCCTATGGGCGCCCTGACCAACACTCAATGTCTAGAACATTCGGTTGGAAAGGAATGAGAGAATCTTTAGAAGCTAACCCCTCTCTTGGGAAAAACTTGTCCAAAATATCCCAATAGTCATCTCATAATGGGTCTCCTCTAGACTAAATCTCCCAGCAATAACTCTCAAAGGTAACATCAAACTCCTCCTTCAAAATTGGCCTTTGATCATACTCCACCCCGTTAATGGGATAAGAGTCAACCAAAATGGTCATTCCCTACATAGATAAGTTGCCCCCAAGATGGGTTGTATTAAGCTCAATTTTGACAACGCATTCCAAGGTATCCCCAAAAGTGTAGGTTTGGGTTGTAATCTACACTCACCTCAAGGCTCCCTCATTGTGGTTTCTCCCACCTACGTATTTTATGGCACCAATAATGAGGCAAAAGCAAAATCACTAACAGAATGGCTTAGGCAAGCAATTGCCCACAGGGAAACCTCACTAGAAGTTAAAGGCGGCTTAATTATGATTGTAAACGTAATGATCAAAGGTAGCACCCCAAAATAGAATCAAGTAAATTATTCAACAAGCCTTCGAACTAGCAAGCCACTTCCAAAACATCTCCTTCATTCATTGCTTCCATGAAACAAACCATCCAACTGATTTTCTCGCAAACTCGGGTATTGACTTGGGAGTCTTCTTTAAACTTGAGAGCTCACTCCCATCGAATAGTCCTAGACTAGAAGAGATCATCTTCTCAAATGAGTAGGGGAAAATACCCCCACACTAACTTGGGTTTTAAAAAAAAGGGAAAAAAAATCGAAAGAAGAAAATAATTATTGGAATGACTCTCCATAATCATAGACTAGAGATAGAATGTATTTTCATGATTTGTTGGTCAGTGGTATCTTTGACATTTACTCTTGATGAGACCGTTCATATGGGAAGGGGTGCAACAGAAATTTATTCAGGGTGTTGATTGCCTACAAATGCATCCTCGCACTTTTCACTATTTTTAATCTGTAATCAACCTCTTCTATCTGCATTCTTTGTTGTTTGCTCTTCTCAAGACCTTGGCTCTTCTGCAAACTAATTTCAATGGCCACCTCCAATGACCACCACCTCTTTTGGGGGACATGTAACCTCAAATTTTTCGTTCTCTATGTTCATGGGCGAGGATCTCATTCATTCAAATTTAAAACCTAAATGGCATTAATGACTTTGCTAGTGTGAAATGTTTCATTGAATTCATCAAGAGAGAATTTTCTCCACAAACTTGCCACCATCACTCTTGCTATGTATAAGGGATGTACGACTTTGACATCTCTCAGTTACGTTCACAAGCTATCAAGTGATTCAATTGCCTTCTTTGTTTAGTGATTTGAGTGAGCACAAGTCTGAACTAAGCAAGGAATTGGAAAGCGAAGTCACGGTTGCCTTGGTCCAAGTTAAGAGTGGGCAATGGGTGTCTGCCTGTGTTGGGTTTGCATAGGTGTGTCATAGATAGTTTTGTTGGTTTAGGTTTCGTGAAGTAGGGACTGGGTTATCCTAGGCAGAAAGTAGCCAAACCTTGGGTGGGGATTGTCTATTGTAACCATTTGAGTAGTCACCAAGCATTATCGGTTGTGCCCAACTCAGTGGTGTATGTTGGCTTATTGTATTTTGGACCAGGTTGTCTTGAAGAGAGTGAATAAAATACACGGTTCTCCCAGATTGTTCTTGCATTGTGTGAATGCTCTTGTGGTTAGAGTAGTTCCCTTTTCTTTGCAAGTGTGCATGTTATAAGCTTCCGCATTTAATCTGTTTGTCTACAAAAACATACCATCATATTGTGTGTGTGTGTTTTGTGTAGGTAAACACTGAAGGCGTAGTCCGTAATTCTTACCAAGTTTGGTCACAATGAAGGATTTGGGTGAAAATAAGTGGCATCGCACAATTCCCAACTTAAGAGAGCTAACCCCGTGACACTATGTTTGTCTTCTAGTTCCTTATGAAGACCTTGTTTTCTCCCTTTGCTCTACACTCATTGTCTAACATGTACTATGTTTGGGATACATTCCACCCCTCTCTAGGACCCCCCTCTAGTCTTTAAAAACACCCTTGCCGAAAACATTTCCGGCTAGCATCCAAGAAACAATCCCACATGCTTGAGTGTTTTGAAAATCTGTGAAGGGCTCATTGTTCTAGAGCATAGATTTAAAAATTATACGATGGTATGTCAAGCATTCCATAAGTCATACCAACCATTATTGAACGATTCCTCTTATCTCTCCCCAGAGCTTGTCCAAAGTAAGGCTCCTTCCAAGCTAAGGCCAAACCCTGTCTCTATAGAAAACCACACCCATGCCTCTTCCCCTACAAATCCTAAACACAAGCATAGAAGGTGCAAAATAAAAGGTGGAAAAACTATTGAGGAATGGGTTAATGAATCTAAAAAGTCGTCTCCGAAGGATCTCCTCACTGGACCGAAACTTACAATGGCCCAACTTATGGATTCAGTTAGACATGTACGTGTATTTTGCTACAAAAGCGAGCTTCGTCTAAGTGACCAAGGACAATCCGTTGGAAAGAAACAATGCTCACTTGTTTTCGTGGGCCAGAGTGGAGTACATTTGTGAAGAAAAATAAGCAAAAAGCTCCTCCAATCAGCAACGACGCTCTAGCCGGCAGTGGTTGGGGTAGGTACCCACCGACCAATTGTTAATTTGTTTTTTGTTCCCTGGATTGGCATATGTGGGTGGTCCTTTTCTTTCCTCTTTGTCTTTCCTTTGCTGTGGTCTAAAAAATGCTTTGTTAATTTGTTTTTTAGTTTTCAAAATTTTGACAATTTTAGAACTGTTTGGGAAATGCCCTGACAACCCTAGTTAGTGTTGTATAGTTTTCATGCCCTTTGTCTCGTCCATGGCTACTTTTTCTACTTTTGTATGATGTATATCTCTCTCATGTGAGAAAAAAAATTTATTTTCTCAAATATCTTGCATACAACAACAACAACGTAAATTTTAACATCCATGAGACTCAAAATATCTTATGGGACAGCAAGACAACTCAAGCAGATTTAAGTAGTACTGTTCGCTTCTTGTGTACGTTGATGATGAGCCCCCCCAATTGCTCAATGTACTCTTCGTTGAATAGGTTATGCCAAGAACTGTCACATATAGTATCCGCAAATTTATCTCTGCTATCCTTGTAGGCCTCACATTCTAGAATAAAGTGTTGTTCAGTTTCCACTTTCCCAGAATTGCAAAACCTGCAAATTCTCTCTTCCCAAGCGTCCTTTGGCCTCTTCCAACGCCCGGTCTCACAACGAAGTTGGTGAGAGTTGGTTCTCAGCTGACCAATAAGAATTTTAGCCCTCCAAGAAATGTTGGCTCCTATGTACGCTTTTTGGAGTTGATCACAAGTGGGGTTGAACTCATTTATATAATATAGTTTATTCTTCCTGATCTCGCTTCCCCAATTTCTCTTGTAGAATTTCTCCATAACAAAGACTTTTATTTCTTTATTATTTGTGGGGCACATATTGAATTGAATATTCCATTTACTCATCCATTTGATGTTTTGTTGCATCCATGTCCTTTTTCGCTTACATAGTGTCACTAAAAACAACTTTAGACCATATGTACTACTTTTTTTTTCAACGAAGTTGATGGTACAGGTTTGAGTTCAAAGAATCGAGTTCACGTATCATTTTATTTTATTTTATTTTTTTTGGATATGGTTGGGCATATAAATATACAAATAATTAAAATGTATAAATTCTAATAAATAATAATTACATGATATTATCCGCATAGTATGTATATAAAAAATAAAAAATATATATGATGCATATAAAAAATAAAAACCGCATAATATGCAAATAAAAATAAAAATAAACACATAATACTATCCAAATGTCAAATATCATGATAATCATAAATATCATTTATAATTTATTACATCAAAATCTATATTTATCATAATCTTTGTTTTCATCAAGAGCATCAACATCAATATAATCATCATGATGTAGTTTATTAGAACCACAAGGACTAACACTCCCACCACTACTGCTCGCTACACTACATGTCGTCAAAGAAGTGTCAATGTCAAGCAATGGATTGTGGGAAATGGAAGCATCCAAGTCAACATCCTCTAGATCTACACCTCAATGCTTTGTCACCCCTTCCTTGTACTTTGGCTTCTTGTGCGACCAAAAGTGCAAGGTTGAATGTATATAGACCAACTCTTTAGCATTTTTTGCTACCAAAATTTTATAATTCTGAGTGGATGACAATATACATTCTCCAATTCCACTCAACATGAAATGAAATTGCAACCCATATTAAAATTTATACAAGTCAAAACTCAAGTCTCAAACTAAATTTTAAAACAAAAGGAAAGAATAAAAAAATTACCTATGAAAAGATTTTGATTGCAAGAGGCTATAGGTGTGTGGATCTTTGGCCATGGAGTAACCACTACATATGGGCATATTCTTATATTTTTCCTAAAGAGAACCAAGACTATGACCTTGGAAAGTATGAAACTTCAAAACTCCCTCATAACCATGTCTTCTACTTTGAGATCAGGGGATATCCTAGAGAATGCCAACTTATAGCCTTTAGCGACTTCAACATCCCTATATAGTGGAACCCTTATCGGCAAATAAAGGAGCTTAGAGATATAAAATCAAGGAATCAATGCAAAAGCAAGGAGATGCAACTACAATTGAACACACTTGTTTGAAAATTTTCTCCTTAATATCTTTCTCGTTTGCATTTATGATGGCCTTCACTTTTCAATCATTGATTCAATGACATCATATATTTCTCCAAAGCATAGCTAATCCATGTCAATGAAACGGATCATACTCATAACGGACTCTTTGTTTCACTTACTTTCAACAACTCCAAATTTGAGAAGGCTCTGAAAATGGCTTGGAAGAGGTGATGGTTTGTGACAAACATCTGAATCTCATCATAAATTTCTCCCAAACATAATTGATCCATGTCAGTGAAATGGATTATAATCATAATAGGCTCTTCGTTCACTTACCTTCAGTAACTCCAAATTCAATAAGGATCTGAAGATGGCTTGGGAGAAAAGATGTTTCATGACAAAAATATGAATATCCTCAACCTCGGCATACATCTGCTTCCACTCAATTTTTCTACCCAACTTTTGTAGCACAAGGTTGAACAACTTGACAACACGAGGTGTCCAAAAAACATGTCCATACCTAACCTCCATAAACATTCTCATGGCCTTGAAATTTTTGGCATCATCGATTATGACTTGGATAACATTTTGAGGCTTCAACACCTCAATTGCTTCGAAGAAGATGTTGGTGATGAACTTTGCATCCTTCACACACCCATCCCAATCAATGGTCTTCAAAAACATTTCCCCTTTAGAGCACATTGCAACCACATTGATTAAAGCCCTACTTGTTGCATCTTTCCATCCATTTGAAACATTGGAGACCCCCCTTTGAGCCCACAAATCCCTAATTGGTTGCAAAGAATCAATAACATGTTTTCTCCCTTTGCCAATACGATGGTGCAAAGTTTTTCATACTCTAGCACTTTGTAACCTTTTGGAACCTCATTGATTGATTTCACCATTTCTTGTCAATATGGTGCCCTAATAACATTGAAGTACAATCCATTTGCAAACACACATCATGCAATTTTCTCATCATTGATAGCCCTAGCCTCATTTTAGAAAGACATTTCCAATGGTCATGTTGTTCTTATCTGAAAGAGGAGAATCCTATTCATGCATGGAGGACACTGCCAGAAATAGATGGTCACATCCACAAATGGGGAACTGCTATGAGGATGGGGTAACTAGTAGCTTCTTCCTTGATTTAGATCTTTTTGCTTTATTTACCAAAGGGTGACCCAATTGCATGGCATGGGCTATATTTTATTCTTCTTACTCCTTGATAAATTTAACATTTTTTGTTGTAATCATATTATCATAATTTTCCTTGTAACCTTTGATGCCCTGACCAAGTATGTGACATAAGTGGACTTTCACCCAACAATATGAGCTAACGTGTCTATTATCACAATAGTGGCATAACCAAATATACCCCCCACCACCTGGAACCTACTCTATCGTTTTCACATACTTCCAAAATGGTGAATGTGAATTGATTTTGAATAAGAGTTGCCCCACATAGGTAGAACTTGTTTACATTATAGTATCTCTAGTTGTAAATTTAAAAACCAACACAATATTACCCCAAAAAAAAACCTATGGCAAAGCTTACAATTACTTGACTACTTGTTAAATAAATGACAAACAAATAATAAAATAAAATCAAGAATGAAGAAAGGATGTAAAAATTGAAAGAAAAAAATGTATACATATAGAAGTTATAATCTTACCTTCAATTCAAAAATACTTTTCCTTTGAAGTGCCTAAATCATCTTGGTAGTATATGGGGAATCGTACTAGCATATGAAAATGATAACAATGTTACTTGATGAGGTTTCAACTCTAAATGAGCCATGAGAGATAAGTATGCAATGAGATACTTCGAGGTATGTGTTCTTGATTTTGTGTTTTGTGGTATCTTATCTTTTGTTTTTGTGTTTAGGCTATTTTTTATGGTTTGCATTGTGTTTTTTATATTTTTTATTACTGCTTTATGTCAAATTTTGACCCAAAAAAATGAAAACATAATTTTAAAATCACTTTTAACTGTGCATTCACACTAGACTCTACCTAAATTCATCTTGGATGACTCGATTTCAACCAGGTTCTTCAACAAAAGAACCTAGATAAACTTGGGTCATTTAGAAGAAACCCATGGTGAATTTACAGACTGATCTGAACCATACCTTACCCAATATGACCCAGATCCAATTTCAACAGGGAGGTGCAAATTAATAAAACTCAATAGAATCTATCATTTTACAAATTTAAAAAAAAAACATTATTAATAAGAAAAAAATGTATAAAAAAGATGTATATAACCTTATATGAATTTTTTTTATAAATGACTTTGATTTAACCTTTTAGGATTTTACACATGTATTTCTTATGTTTAGATTAAAGTGCTAAGATGTCTAAATCGATTAAATAAATTGCAATAATTAAGCATTGATTTGTTATAGATTTTGACCTTCTTTGACTTATAAAAATAGTAATAAATAGGCGTAAATATAGACTTATCTAAAAAGTGATTGTCACAGATAATCTGAGTTCTAAATACTTCTGAGTGTCATTAACAAGATTATGTAATCTGTTTACTCAGTGGATAATAGCAACCCATATAGACAGTAGCACCATGTTGTTGTAGTGTCCTCAAAGTGGTGTTAGTGTTCTCTTTGTGGGACCATTCCTATTTTTTGGGAGCACCTGCACCTATGTTTTTAGGTCCTATTCCTGTGCACACAAAATTCAAAACTCTATATTGTGCTTGGAAAACATAATTTAGTGTGCAAACCCTAATCTTCCTTGTAAGTATGGAATGAGCAATAATTGTGTGTTCATTAGTAGGATAGTTTAGACATCCTCAACACCTCGTGTTGTAAAGAGATTTGTCTACATACCAATACTCTAAAAAAGGATCAAACTCGATGTAGTTCTCCCACCTAGTTCTTGATGCAAGTTCAAGTGAATGTTAGAATGAGAGTGGACTTAGATGCCTTGAATGTGCTTGAGCTTTGAAATATTTAAAAACTAGGCTTAGGGATATTGTAGATGGTATAATATATAAGTAGGGTAGAATATGGATCAAATACCTTAATTTTGTTTAACTTGTCTTTGGTTTGAATATGCTTTTGCATATATTTTCCATCTAGTGAATAAGGGTCAAATAGACTTGTATTTATAGAGATGTGTAGCTCGTGTAGATTAGAAAATTTGCTTAGGCTGACCTTATGAGGAGCACACATTTGAAAAAGTATATGTTCGAGAAAGTTATGGCTAAGGATAGTAGCACCTAGTTGGGGACACTAGCACCATGTGGATGTAGTGTCCCAAATGTGGTGCTAATGTCCACCTAGTAAACTAATGGAAAAACTAGATTGGGAAATAAGAAGATAGTTTTGGGACTATGTTTTGGCTGACTGTAGGTGTCTATCATCTGCATGATGACTAAAAAAGTGTGTCTAAGGATCTATGATAGGTCTAGGGCTAATCTAGTAATAGGTTAACTAAAACAACACTCTTAGAATCCAATTAATAGTTTTAGGTGATTACATTTGCCCCCCAACTTTATGTTAGAAATGCAACAAAGTGAAATGAATAGCATAAATGAAAAATAAGTGTACTTAGACATACCTTGGAATTAAAGCCCATGTAGCTGAGTCTACATATGCGAATCTAGGTCTATGTATGTGAAACATGATCTAAAGTAATGACATGTGTGTGTGAGTGTACATAGTGATCATGTCATTTAATAGCTTGGATTGAGTTGATTGCTTGTTCAATCCTCATATGGGTGGCTCAAAAACTCAATCTGGTTTTCACTCCATCATTATCCACCCCTGATCAGTGGATCTTGATCTGTGAATAGCTTGGATAAGATTGTAAGTGTGTCTAACCCTCTCATGTGGGTGGCTCAAGAACTCAAATAGGCCATGACTCCATCATTGCCCACCTGTGTGAAGTAGATGCATCTTTAACTAAAATGTGCAAAGTGCTAAAATTATCTAAGTGAGTAAATCTAACTATATATGTTAGCTCTATGACCATTTGGGTATATTAGGTAGTTCTAAGACACTCAGGAATACCAACCACTAAATATGGAGTAAGGCATGAATATGGTGATAACCTAGAATGTGATAGCAAGTGTATATAATGTAGAGAATGACATGGAGTTTGTCATTCCATCTTATCAACTTGTGTGTAGCTGAGTATATAGAAACTATGTGCCACACACATGCCCCCAATATGGTATATGAGTACATTGAATCTAAATTGAGTATGTAATAATTGAATTTGTGTATTTGAACTGAATTTGGGAGTAATCATGTCATGACTATGTCCTTAAATTTGAGTAACTGATATGAATTTGAGTTGTAATGAATGTATCTGAGCAAAATCTAAACATAACTATAAAACTTGTGACTGTATCTATGTAAATTTATATTTTACTTGTTGTATTTGTCTAAATAATCTGAATTATCCTAAAGTTGGGAATACTGGACAATAATTTCCTTTAGTGGACAGTAGTTCCCTGTGGTGCTAGTGTCCCAATCTAGGTCCTAATGTCCACCTAGTCTAAAATATGGGTGATCTGAACTATCATTTGAGTCTCTATTTTTTTGTTTGCCCTGTGTCTAATTTTTGAAAATGAGCCTATGTGCTGAAATTTTATCTTTGAATAGCAAAGTAGGAGCTTAATCTTTATGACAAACCCCTATGAATTCCCTGCTTTGAGGGTAGTTGTGAAACCTGTGTAAGAACTATCCTCAAAAGAAGTAGCTCTGCAAAATGTGTTAGCTGGAGCTTGTGCATGATATTCCAATACAATGGACAAACATAACATCAAAATGTAAAAGTATTTGAGCATGATTAAGTAATGTAAGATGTATGTTGTAATCTAACATTGCACAAGGGTGTCAAGATAGATGTAATCAATGTGTATAGCAACAAATTTGATTAACTACCTAGGGGGATGGGGCATGATGTCCATCATGACACCCAAGTAGGAAGGGTGAATGCATGAGGTCCCTCATGGCATCAAAAACTGGTGTGTGTGTAATAAACAAATACAAGTGTCATGGTGTAGAAGCATACAAGGAGCAAACATACAAGCACATGAGGCATGCCAAGGTAGGCCAAGGGGCCACAATACAAGGGACATCGGTACATGTCACTAAATATAAGAATGAAAACATACAAGGACATGTTCAAATGTCCACATACATAAGCAATAAACAATTTGGTTGAAAGCCACATAGATGGACATATTCAAATGTTTGTATATACAAATAGGAAAGCACACACAAGGGACATGGACACATGTCCAAGGCATACAGATAGACAAGGGGTGTAGATCCAAAGAGCAATGGCATATTTAAATGCCCTCGAAGATGTAAGAAGCATAGAAAACACAATCAAGTCTAATCTAGGAAAAACTAGAAATGAAAGAATGTATAATTGTTTAATAAAAATCTATGTAAGTGCTAGGATGCATATATATTATGTCTAACTAGTGATAGTTGGTAAAAAATATGAGCAATGAATAGCAATGATCAATATCAAGATGCATCAATGCGTAAATTGAAATGTATAGTACGTAAAGATAAACCTGTAGTAGCAACTATGTATGAAATGCCCTCGAGTGTGTGGATGTATCAAATGTATAAACCTAGATCAGTGTATATGCCCCCAGTGGGTAAATGATAGCTAATCTAGATCAGTGTAGAGGATTGAAGTCCTATATGTAATCTACAAGCACTCGACAATAACAAGTGAAGCATCTTTGTATGATAAAACTAACTATACTAGGATAGCTACCATATGCAATATATGGAAAGTAGTAGAATTGTAAACATAACAATGCATATAATCTATAAATTTTGTATTTTCTAAAATATTTAAACATTTTTTGTATTTTTACATGTTATATTATTTTCATGTTTTCTGAGATATAAGTTATGTATAAGCAAATGAAAATAAACTATATACAAGGAGCGAGAGAGAGAAGGAAGTATGTACAATGGTGGGAACCATAATAACCAATGAGTCTCATGGGAAACTCACTATCACTGTGACCTATGTCAAAGAAGGGAACTGTGATCGTGTATGCGGTGTAAAAGGGCAATTATGAGCCCATGATCTATTGTGTTGTATAATCTCACTATAAAGCTACCTATGTAGTGATGTTATGATGTTGTGGCACTGACTATGATGCCCTATGAATATAGGGATATTAGGGACCCATCTGGTAGAATTAGAAGTTATAGGTGATGTAGGTGCCCTGTGTTAAGAACCCATAGACCCCAATAAAACTGATATCAATGTAAATTGAGTAGAGGAAGGTCTTCTAGAATCTATGACATATTGTTGATGCAGGGATCTCTCTAGTAATGGTCTTTTTGGGAGAGTATACGTACATGTAGATATTTTAGGAGTAGACCTGGCTTACTTTGATGACTCTATCAAACACTTTGGTGTGTGCATAGGAGATGTGCTCTATGTTGTACCTGATAACCATGCAATATCTGGTAATGGTGTTAGCACTGTAACTGGTGTCTAAGTTGGAACTGTAGCTAGAAACTATGTTGGAACTGCCTATAAGATGGGTAAAGGATACTCATATGGGACACCCTCAACCTTAAACACTTGATTAGCATGTAGATACTTTAGACATCATTTTATTGTAGATGGGATCGCTCAAAGCTAATGTAACCATGGCCTACCCAATAATATATCAAATACACCTGCACTAGGTACCACTAAGAACCAAATGGCTATGTGTGATGGTCCAACCTATAATGGAAGCACAATATCCCTAACGGAGCTCTAAACATGGCCACTAAAACCACTAATAATTGTATCAATGTGTAATATATCCCACTCATTGTAGCCCAAGTGTTTCAAGAGTGTCATGGTGCATATGCTTATGCTTGACTCATTGTCAACCATAACATTCTGAATAAGATGGTGATCTATGTATGCTCGTATGAAGAGCACATGTAAATCTATGTCATCATCCACAATCTCCTTCTCTAAAAATGTGATAAGTGGTCTAGGTGGCACTGTAGTATGATACATGCCAATAATGCTATGTAGTGGATGTGTCTCCTCTGTAACTATGTGATATGAATCTGATGGTGGATGTGCCTAGTATGTATAGTGAACACCCGATGTGCCCCTTGCCTCATTTGTTGTATGCTTTAGGAAAGGATCTAAAAATACCTTTAATACCTTAGCCTATGTTTTTTTTGTTTTAGTGCCTCTTCGGGTGTGCCCACATCAATAATATTAGCCTCAATAAGATCTTGTGTCTTTGTTTTAGGCTAATGCATTAGTTTGTTGTGTGGATTGGTGCCTTGTGATACTCATAGAATGCATTTGAATCATAATTCTTTGGAATAGGTCATGTTGTATCAACCTATTTAATGGAAGGGAGAGATATGACATTGTATTTCAATAGTTGTAGAACTTGTTGACCAAGTTTAAACCTACAGGTCAAATTGGGAGCCCTATACGCAAAAACTTGATTTTTATATGTTATATGGGTTTAATATTATGTCACAAGGTGTATTATAGGTCATTTGATTTCATTTCATGTCACATTAGCCTTGGTCTTGGTCATTTTCAATATTTATGTCTTTTTGAGTCATTTTGGGGGTCAAAATAAAGTATTAAATGAGTTGTATGACCTCCTTGGGAGATGTGAAGGTTTCAAAGGATTATGTCACACCACATGTGTCCTCATATGTCTTAATCAATTATTCGTAACTGAAAAGTGGAAGGTTCCTTAGAAAAAGAAGTTTTCTTGGAGAAAATGAGGTGTATAAAATTGAACAGACTCCTACATTTAAAGAGATTTTAGGAGTGTCCCTTGGTCTTCCATACACTCCTTTCAGTGATTAGTTTGATTAGAATCTCAAATAAATGAAGAAAACCATTTATTTGTCCTTCCACTAGGCTTGGCAAGAAAAAATGATCTTCAGGTTTGTACTTGGTATGATCAGTAGGAGAAGTTTCAGGAAAAATTATTTAGGGGGTGTCTTCTAAACTTATTCATATTCTATTTTAATTTTTGTTTTAGAGGAATGGTGTCGTGTGCTTTATGAACCATTCCTAATAAGTTAAACTATCTAGTTTGCTTGTTAATCTATACACCTTATAGGTTTTGCCTTGGTTTGAACAAGTCCATAAAATACATATGCTAGGATTTATTCTAGGGGTATTTTACTCTCCTCTCACATGCTCCCCATCATTTATTTCAAGTTTTGAGGTGTTTAGATATGCAAATCATCTCATGTTGCAAGAGAAGGTACCATTTTGTATTGTTGGCAAGTTTCCACTATCTACAGAACCTTGATGCTTTGGTAATGGTTTCAGAGGGTGGGGATAGGTTCATTATCATGCTTTCAATTTCCTCTCAATCCCCTCACCTTTCAATCTTATCCTCCAAATCAAAATTCCATGAATTGTAGTCATATACCACACATACACACAGTCTACCATGAAAGTGCACCTACATGCACTTGGAAGAAGAAAACCACATGAAAACTAGGAACATAGATCTTTGAATCCATTTAGGGATTTTTAACATCCATTTGGAGCTACTGGAATAGGCTTAAAACTCATTGAAGGCTAAATTCAATACACACTGTTCATACTTGTAACTACTGCCTGCATACATGAAAATGTTCATCTACAAGTGATACCTCATGAGGATCAATCATGTTGTACGGATGTATTTGGGTTGAACAAGATCTTTGAGAGTTCTAGGAGTGAATTTTACAACTTGGTAAGAGCCTAAAGTTGATCACAAGAGCACACATCTTGTAGACCATCTGAATTTGCACTTATTGCTTGTGTATGAGAATAACCACCTACATGTGGCATAACAAAGGATTGCAATTACTTGTATGAAGAAGGATGGATCAAGTGATTGAATTTTTTGAGGTCCTAGTGTGAATCAAACTTCATGATATCCCTAATTTAAAACATAGGTTGACAAATATAAGTGATAACCTCTCAAAAATGATGACTATGGAATTCAGGCCCCTTGTCCCTAAAACATGAAAACAGAGTTCCTTGATGTTTTGTTGGTATTGTGCAATAGGGTTGTCACAACATTTAAAGCATTATGATGATCATGTCTTGTATTCTCCACATAAGATAAGGATTCTAAAAATTTTGAGGTGCATATGATCAATGGAAATTGTTTTTTTGGAGACCCAAAGTTATGCTTTTATGCGCTAAATCTAGGCAATGGCATCTACAGTTCCACCTCAAGGTTGTAATAAAAAACATGTTTTATGATTGAATAAGTATTAAATGTTTTATTATATATTTCATGACCTAAGTTTCATTTCAAGGGATGATATGTTGTGTTTTAGTTCCCCAAACACACCTATAGGTCCCCTTTTCATCACAATTGTGACCCTACAGTTTAGTTGTAGAATTAGCATGAAGATTGAGTTAAATATCCTTGATGATGGACCTCAATCCAAGCATATAATGAATTATTTTATCCATATAATGGTGTGTATAAATTCAATGAGGCTCATTCAATGTTTTTAAATACCAAACTATGTAAAGTAACCTACATGGCCAAAGCAAAAAACACAACTAGTTGTAATTGTGACATACAGTGAGCAAATTTGGGGATTTTGAGTGTGGGAAGTGCATAAGGGTGAGAAAAAAGGTTCAAAAAAATTTAAAATTATATCATGATATTCTAAATGTTCCTCTAAGCATTGAATTCAAGCTCCAACTATGCAGGACACCTACTGAGACAATGCCTTGAAGTAAAACACAGTCAAGACTTGAAACCCAATTTTGACTGAGTAAGAAGTATCAAGGGTATGTAGTAAATTGGAGTTATAAACATGTTTTAAATATATATACCATGATTTTTATACCTTAAAATTTCTCTCACCAATAAATATCATGCTCAAGAAAGAACCCAAACCAAGTAATACACAGTTTGAAGGACCCCTGCACAATTTGCCTCTTCTAGGAGTCTCTCTTGGAGATATAAGGAGTTAGGAGGTCTAATGAACAAAACAAGAGTTTAAAATTAGTATAGATAATATTTATGACTTGATTAATCTCATACAACTTTAAAATTATATAATTAAATAGGGGAAGTACCATCTATTTTATCTTAGACAGAGGGTACTTCCCTTTACGCACAAGCTGGCAAGTTTTGGAGAGTAAGATGAAAGGGTAGACCAAGAGATATTTGAACCTTCCATGAGGTTTAGGAAGTTATATGAAACCTATAACAAACATTGAAACTAAGCATAAAGTGAGTAATCCCAATAGAATGACCTAGACTCTCAAACTTGAAGGCAGGCCTAGATTTCAAATGATAAGTCACTTTCATTTCTAACCTTAGACAAGCATTAAAATATATTGGAGTATGATTATGGGGTCATAATAGAAATTTATAAGCTATTTGAATGCATAGAAACCCCTAAGAAGGCCATTTTTGAGCTAAGAGACAACATTATGCTGGTGGAAATGGAGAGAAGAGTTCGAGTGGACAAAGTTGTAAGCCCATATCTTTTTAAATGAATTGCATGGAGACTCAAGGGGATAGGATGAGTTAAAAAGGGTCATAAAAAATCATTTTTTGGCATTGAGTTTAGATATGAATGTCAAGTTTTTATGAATGAAGCTTAAGAGGGTAAAATAAGGCTAGACTCACCAAAACCCTTGCTAGTGACCAGTTTGAGGAAACGAAAGAGATAATGCACCAAAATGGCATAATTTTCCCATAAAAAGGATTGGATGTTTTATAGGACTCATTAAAGCTCCCAACCATCATGATGATTTATACAGAATCCATACGGATAATGTACAAAACTACTTTTCTTGACTATTTTGTGTATTGTGTAGGTTCTAAGAGGTTTTAAGAGATGAGATAAAATTTGGGAGTGAGATAGAGATTTAAGATAACTCCCCATATCCATTTAATTCCTTGGAAAAACTACTAAATATTCCTACCATAGCTCTCATCTTAGCCAGTCAAAGCTGGCATAGTGAACATGATGGTGAGAAGTGTGATAACTTCAAGTGGATGGATTTTTAAGGTTTACCTGAGCAGTCTAAGCCCATGGAGGGTCTTTAAAAGTGTCATCCACTCCCTTTCATGTATTTTCATGAGAAACTAAATCCAATTTTGAGGCCAAGTGTGAAGGGTGACTAAAAAAGGAGGTTTTTATATTGCAGGTAGTGATGGCTCACTTTTAGTAGATTTCAAAAAAGAAGGATTGCAACCAATGCATGGAGAAACATGTTTGAAATATTTTCCTCTCATTCCAATCATTAGACCTATCACTAGTTAGTTTTGGTATGTTCAAACAGGGCTAAATCATGAAGGCAGTTTTCTAAGCCAAAAAAAGGAACTCCTACACCACATTTCATGAATCTCATGACTTGGGATGCCACTTGTCTCTTCTGACCTTGCATGATCAATTTAAAACTCTTTTTCCATGCACTATAACTCATTTTCCCAACTTGACAAGTGTCCTTGTGACCTTTGGACTTCTCTCTTCTCCTATCTCTCTCAAGTTTATAAAAACTAGACATTTTGGCCTTTGTAAAACATGCTCCACCTGAGTATGGCAAAGCCCTACTCATTTGCATACCATGGATTAATAAAAAGAAATAATTTTTACCTCTTACATTATTGTTCATAGTGTGTTCTCTTAGATGATTGATTTTGATTAGTGATGAATTGTTGTTTCCTTAACGTTATTATTTCATTATCTCACCTATTTGTAGTTGGAAAGCTTCCTCTTATAGGTCATGTGAAGTGTTCTATTGATGTGTCAAGGTTGAGTGAGTTAGTTTATTTAAATAGTGTCATCTTAGACCTCTTGTTTAGTCCTAGCCTAAACATTCATCATAACCTCATAATGAAATATTGATGTGAGAAGATGCAGATTGGAGAAGTGTATGTTTGGTTAGTCCCTTGTTCTCATGTGTAACATGTAACTAGTTTGTATTCATAAACTAATTTGGTGTATCACCTCCCTTAGGATAGTTTACTTTTAGTTTTCTCTCCCATTTCCCTCACAAGTTTAGGTGTAGTAGTGATTTACAAGTGGTACATCAAGGGAGCTAGCTCTATCTAGAGATTCACCTCTTTCTTAGGTTACCCACAACCTAAAAGTGTTTCAATTGTGCCAATTGGATGAGGAGAGCTAAGACATCTCCTCAAAGGGTGCAAATCCAAGTGAAAACAATTTTTGGCACACCCGATGGGACTCTTTGTCCAAGAAGTTGAAATATTTTTGGTGTTGTCTTTCAACACATTAGTCTTTGGAGGCATCTATTTAAACATCAATGGTGACTCTGAGATTACATCAACTAGTCAAGCAGCCTAGGTATTCCTTTTGAATATTGTTGATAATCATTCCTTGTGTTCTTGATTTCTAATGAATTTCCATGGTTGATTTTGGTGTTGAGTATTATTTTACACAAGTTGGTGAGGTTTATCAATCTTATGGCATTCCTTATCAGCCTGGTCATGATCCTTACTAGTTCCAATATGATTCTTACCAGCTCCAAAATGACCATTGCCAGCCTTGTCATAAGTTGTATCAGCCCTATAATCAGCCTTCTCCATATCTTACGCCTAGTCAGCCTAATCACTTCTCAAGTCAGTCTATTTCAACCTTCAAGCAAACTCTTTTGGGCAATGATAAGTATATGTTAGATCTTGACACATTAAGGGGACATGGTCAAGATGTTCCTAGTCATCTTATTCATAATGTGAGAGATGCATTAGAGTTGGTTAAAAGAGAGCGGACACCTATTGAGAGAGTCAATTGGCAAAGGCTCATAAGTGAGATGTTAGATGTGAATGGCCTAGTTTCATCCTTGGAAGATAAGCTAAAAATTAATGATAAGTAGCCTCACCAAACCTATCAACCTTCATATCCACTTCCCCAAGATTTCTATTAGTCCTACTTGACCCCTATTCATGAGCCCAATCAAGCTTATTAAAGCCATCTTTTTTCCAATCAGCTAGAAGAGAGAGTTGGGAAGTCAAACCTTATTTTTGAAGCAAATCTTAATAGGAAAATTGAGTTAGCCAATAAGCAGATGCAACAATCCATATCATCAACAAAAGAAGTGGAATTTAAGCCCTCATTTCCCTCTCCCATTACATCCCCACCTCAAGGAGAGACATATAGATATGAGATTACAAGTTGGAGACAAGGTGGAGAATCCAAGCCTAAAGAGATCCCAAGTTGCTTAAACACTTCATCCACTCCTCAAATTGCATCACCATATCAAGAAGAGATTCCTAATCTAACATCTTAAGCTAGAATAAGATAGCGAAATCATGGGGAAAGAAAGAGGATAGAAGCCTTGATAAGGAGTGTGAAGTTTAAAAAGAGATTGATCCTATGCAAGTCCCTCCCACCCTTCCTTAACAGACCTCTTGTGTTCCATGTCAGCTCTCTTGTATTCCTTATTTTCATGAAGATGCCTATCAACTTCAAGAGAGACTTTTCTAAGAGAACCTAGCCAAGCAAATTGAAGAGTTAGAGGAAAAAATGAAATTGTTGAGTCAAGGTGTGATGGAAGGTTTAGAGCCAAAAGAAGATCTTATGCCTAAACACACCCCATCTAACCTCCCTCAAGAGAGTGCTTAATATGAATCAGATTTCAATGAAGTAGTTGTCAAATGGAAGGAAGAAAACTAAGCTATTTTACCCCAAGGTATACCTCCCCTTCCTCAAGATCTTCCAAAAGGATCCCCTATAATTCATTCTCAATCTGATTTTGAGTTCTATGTGCCACCTCCACCAACTAGTTCATCTTGTCCTCAACCCATCACCCTTTGCCTTAATGGACCTGTGGTATGAGAACCTAAAGAAAAGCATTTGGTTAAGGAATATTTAGAACTCTTGCTTGAAAAAAATGTAGCTACTTGGTCGCTTCATTAGGCTAAGTCACCTGATTGAAGATCTTGTAGCCCTTGAGAAGCAAAGTCAAGTTATGATAGCTGAGATACAACTTGATAGCCCTTAAGAGGTCCTAAATGCTGAGGAAGATATGAGTCCTTGTGTTAAGTCTTCTTATTGTGTTGATAATGAGGAATGCCTTTGTTATGTCAAAAAAGAAATCTTGGATGAAGTCCTTTTGGATTCTAAAAAAGAGGATGAAAGAGCTTCTCTTGTTGTTCCTCTTCATGATGTTGATCAGGAATAAGATGAGGACTTGTGGCAGCAATTTGAGAACATTTGCAATGAGTTTGAATCTCTCAAGGAGTCTAGAACTTCCTTAGAGTTGATTGCAAGTGATGGTAAGCAAGATGAAATTTTTAAAAATGTCATAGAAGAGCCAAAAAAAATTTAACCTCAACCTTTGGAGGTCAAAGCAAGATTCTATTGGCTCCAACCTTCCAAAGAACAAGAAACTACTCCTCTTGGAATCATGCCTATAAAGAAGATGCAAGTTGATCATGAGATGAAGAGTGGGCAGAAATATGAGGTATGTGTATAAGGCCAAGAGGAATACATTTACATTGGATACCTATTTGAAGATGGTCTACTTAAAATCATAGCAAGTGAAGTGCCAATAAATAGGTCTAATCCATCAAGTATCTAATCCAAAGAGAAACATGCTTGGCACTATCATTCATCTCATGAATGAGATGCAATGGACTTTCCTTTTGGTCCTAGAAAGGGAGGTATGCTTAATTATTAGTTGTACATAATGGTTTGTTTTCTGATTTCCCTAACTTCCTTTAACACATGTGTGTGTGTGTCTTATTAGTTTGTTTACTTTGTTTTGTGTGTGTCATTTGCTTTGTGTGGTTGAGGTAGTCAAAAGTTCTTGTCTTGATCAAAGCTTGTTGTCAATGGTCAAAGTCCTCTTGTGTGTTTTAGACTTTAGATGACTCTCTAATCCTAATAGATTGATAAGGCTATTGATCTTTATCATAACAGGCATGCTACCCCTATGAGTCACCAATTTGTTGGCCAAGTTTGACCCTAAAGGTCAAATTGGGACCCCTATAGGTAAAAACAATATTTTAAGATGTTTAATGGGTCTAATATTATGTCACAACATTTATTATATGTCATTTTATTTCATTTCATGTCACGTTAGCCTTGGTCTTGGTCATTTTCAATATTTATGTCTTTTTGAGTCATTTTGGGGGTCAAAATAGAGCATTAAATGAGTTGTACGATCTCCTTAGGAGATGTGAAGGTTTAAAAGGATTATGTCACACCCCATGTGTCCTCATATGTCTTAATAAATTATTTTTAATTGAAAAGTGGTAGGTTCCTCAGAAAAATGATAGTTTTCTTAGAAAAAATGAGCATTTAATGAGGTGTACATAATTATACAGACTCCTGTAGCTGAGGAAATTTTAGGAGTGTCCATTGTTATTTTATACACTCATTCCAATGATTAGTTTGATCATAATCTCAAATAAATGAATATAACCATTTCTCTCTCATTCCATTTGGCTTGGCAAGCAAAAATGGTCTTCAAGTTTATACTTGGTATGGTCAGCAGGAGAGGTTTCAAGAAAAATGCTCCTGGTGGTGTCTTCTACACTTAGTCAGATTATTTTTTATATTTGGTTGTAGAGGAAGGTGTCATCTGCTTTATGAACCATTCCTAATAAGTTAGACTATCTAGTTTGCTTGCTAATCTATACACCCTATAGGCTTTGCCTTGGTTTGAACAAGTTTGTACAATCCATCTATTAGAATTGATTTTAGAAGTCTTTTACTCTCCTTTCACATGTTCCCCATCCTTTATTTCAAGTTTTTATGTGTTTAGATATGCAAATCATCTCATTTTGTAAGAGAAGGTACCATTTTGTATTGTTGGCAAGTTTCCACTATCTACAGAACCTTCATGCTTTGGTAATGGTTTTAGAGGGTGGGGATAGGTTCATTATCATGTTTTGAATTTCCTCTAAATCCTCTCACCTTTCAATCTTATCCTCCAAATCAAAATTCCATGAATTATAGTCATATACCACACATACACAGAGTCTACCATGAAAGTGCACCTACATGCACTTGGAAGAAGAAAACCACGTGAAAACTAGGAACATAGATATTTGAAGACATTTAGGGGTTTTTAACATCCATTTAGACGTATTTTAATAGGCTTAAAACTCATTTAAGGCTAAATGTAATACACACTGTTCATACTTGTAACTAATGCCTGCATACATGAAAATGTTCATCTACAAGTGATACCTCATGAGGATCAATCATGTTGTAAGGATGTATCTAGGTTGAAAAAGATATTTAAGAGTTATAAGAGTGAATTTGACAAGTTGGTAAGGGCCTAAAGTTGATCACAAGAGCACACAACTTGTAGACCATTTGAATTTGCACTTACTGCTTGTGTATGAGAATAACCACCTACAGGTGGCATAACAAAGGATTGCAATTACTTGTATGAAGAAGGATGGATCAAATGATTGAAATATTTGAGGTCCTAGTGTGAATAAAACTTCATGATAGACCTACTTTAAAATATAGGTTGACAAATAGAAGTGATAACCTCTCAAAGATGATGACTATGGAATTTAGGCCCCTTGTCCCTAAAACATGAAAACAAAGTTCCTTGATGTTTTGTTGGTATTTTTAACAGGGCTGTCACGATATTTGAAGCATTTGGATGATCATGTCTTGTAGTCTCCACATAAGATAAGGATTATAAAAAGTTTGAGGGGCAGATGATCAATGGATTTTTTTTTTGTGACCCAAAGTTATACTTTTATGCACTAAGTCTAGGCAATGGCATCTACAATTTGGAGCTCCAAAGAGACTTTCCACCTCAAGGTTGCAATACAAAACATGTTTCATGATTGAATAAGTATTATATGGCTTAGGAGAGATTTCATGACCTAAGGTTCATTTCAAGGGATGATATGTTGTGTTTTAGTTCCCCAAACACACCTATAGGTCCCCTTTTCATCACAAATGTGACCCTACATGCTAGTTGTAGAGTTAGCATGAAGATTGAGTTAAATATCCTTGATGATGGACCTCAATCCAAACATAGAATGAATGAGTGTATCCATATAATGGTGTGGATAACTTCAAAGAGGATCATTCAATGTTTTCCAAGTCAAAACTCTATAAAGTAACCTACTGGTGCCGCCCTCCAAAGCAAAAAACATGACCAGTTGTAACTGTGATAGACAACAAGAAAATTTGGGGATTTTGAGTGTGGGAAGTGAAAAATGGTGAGATAAAAGGTTTAAAACAATGTAAAATTATATTATGAGATTATAAATGGGCCTCTAACCATTTAATTCAAGATCCAACTATGCAGGACACCTACTGGGATAGTGCCTTGAAGTAAAACACAGTTAAGAGTTGAAACCGACTTTTGACTGAGCAAGGAGTATCAAAGGTATGCAATAAATTGGAATGATAAAAATGTTTATAATATATATTCTGTTGGGTGAATATTTTTGATGAGAAAAATAGGTCTCTTCAACGACAACAAGGGAGATCGGTCGGCCAGATGTGCAGGTTTACCACATCAAAAGGGGACAAATCTCTCCTCTCATCAAGAGGAGGTTGCCTGCAAATATGAGGAGCTATAGATTATATATATTAGAAGAAAAGAACACTCATAGGTATGATAACACCATCCATCTCTCTTTTTTTCAGAGATGATGTTCACAAACAAAGGAGAAAATCATGGTGAAAACACTGAAGGCACTTCTCTTCTTTCAGAAGTGATCTTACAGGAAATAGCAGGAGTTCTTTCAAGTAGTGACAAGTAACTTGTAACAAAGTGTGTAGTAACCAACAGACTGAGATGTAGCACAAAGTCTCCACCTCGACTGCCCAAGAGTGAAATACGAAGGACAATGAGGGCACAAAGTCGTCCCAAGGTCCTTTACATAGAAACAAAAAATAGACAAACACACTAAAGGCAATTGTAGACAGCACAAAGTCTCTCCGCAGTTGGCTTCAGGACACCTTCCTAATTACTTCCACTAGTTCTGCTTATTTCAATAAAATGGACAAGAATGCATTCAGGAAATAGACATAAGAACAATCTCCTAAAATGACACAAGTTATAACAACACAAAGTCTGAAAGTAACTTGCTTTCTCATTCAAACAAAGAAATATGATGAACAATCTGAGCTCAAAGTCTCAGTAATCGCCTCTCAATTTTGGTAGAGTTTTGCTTCTATAATGGAAAATATCTCCCTTTGCATAAAATAAGAGTTTACAATATATAACAGCCAAGAAAGGCTTGGCACTTTCTTCCATGGAACGGCCCATGCTGCATTCAATGCTTTGAATGCATTTTCAGTTCTGTCAAGGGACTATGCTTGGAACAGTGCATCAGCCTTAACTATGGTGTGCCAATTCATCTCATATGTCTCCTTTAAAGTGTAGGCCATTTGGTCCTTTCCTTCTTATCTGCGCAGCTATCGACTTTGCCTTTACTTCATGGAAGAAAAATAGGCCACGTCCTTGATTTGGTGTGCTTAGATGACTATTTGGTGGACTGTTCCACCTATTAGAAATAACTCCCTTGTTGATATTTTTGATCTTTTTATATTATTCTCTCTTCCTCATAGAAATTTGAGCTCTCAAGCTCTCTCTTTAGCTGGTCACTTGGTTTATCCTTCAAGTTGCACGCCATGTTTGAAAACTAATAGATATTCCATTACCTTAAATTTGACATTCGCGGGGTCGTCAATGGTTGCTAGTTATTTGAACCATATTGAACCATGAACCTTTGAACCTGTGAAATTTCATTGGTTCAATGGTTCAATGGTTCAGGCGGTCTTTATCAGTTCCCTGGTTCAATCGCTTCCTTGCTCTTTGGTTGAACCATCCCTTTGAACTGGTCTTTGGAATCATCTGTTTCCTTGTTTTGTCTGGAGATTCCTTTGAACCGTTCAACTTGTGAACCATTAAACTTTAAACTCTTTTGGTTCAAGGTTCAATCGATTCATTGGTTCATCCTTTGTTCTATCACTTTATTTATTTTTCTAAGTCCTTTGAGCTTTGAAATTCCTTCGGCTTTATGTCTTTGGAACACCCCGAAGGGAAGGTGTCCCTTCGGGTCTTTGAGAAAGGTCCCTTTTTTGAGTGTTGAGAACCCCCCATAAGGGTACCTACCCTTTGGGGTCCTTCGGGCAGCCTTTGGATGGTCTTCTGGTTAATTCCTTTGGACAAAATGTCTGAAGGAAATCTTTCCTTGGCTTCATCTGTTTTCCTTCAGGCTTTTCCTTTCGAGCTTCTCCTTTCTAGCAAATTCCTTCAGTTTCAAAATTTTTGTCCGAAATAATTCACCTTGTCTTTTTGAAATTCTTTCGTGGAAAATCTTTTCAAAGGAATTCTTTTGGTTCTTTGAACAAATTTGAAGGAATTCCAACTTTTCTACCTTGTTCACTTTTTCGAAGAAAATCTTACCCTTTCGGCCTTCTCTTTGATCTTTGAGCAAATGCTCTCTACCCTCCGCAAGGGCACTTGCCCTTGGTTCACTACCCTCCACAAGGGTACTTTGGACTTTAGGCTTTGGGGCACTCCTTTGAACCAATCGATTGAACCAACTTTGGTTCAATAGTTCAATACTTGTTCCGCTCATTCAATTAACCTCTTGAACCAATCTCTTTGAACCAACCGCATTGAACCTTTGAACCCGTTGAACCATTGAACCAAAATGGTTCAAGGTTTAACAGTTCAATGGTTCAAGCCTTCTTCTTTTCATTAAGTGTTTTAAAGCTGTTGAACCTTGAAGCAGTTGAACTTATTGAACTTTTGCCGAAGCGCTTAACTCTTCAAGCTTGCCGACGTCATTGAACTTTTGAACGCGTTGAACCTTTGAACCTTTTGGAAGTGGGGTTCAATGGTTCAATCCTTTGTTTGAATCTTGATGATGAACATTTTTGGTTGAAACGAGGTGTTGAACCAGGCTTGAAATTGCCTAAGTGTTGGGGAACTTATTCCTTTGTGAGAAATCACCGGTTGAAGTCATTGATCCTGTTGAAATTACTAGTCCCTTAATTGAAAAAGCTTGAATAATGAAGAATTTGAATGCTTAGAATAATTTTTTGAAAATGAAAGAGAGGATTTTGGCCTACAGGACCAAAATAGTTCATATGTTGTCCCAAAAATAAGTAACAAATTTTGGGAACAACAGTTGGCTCCAGTTGGGGAACTTCCTTTAGTTGAAAGCTTGGGACAGCTGAGGGGAGTAGAAACCAGAATCTCCAGTGCCTTTAAGTATGCCATTGGGCTACGGATTCATGCTACCCAAAAAAGAAAGGCACCGAAAATGAAAATAAAAAGCACAAAATAGAACTAAAGACTATACAAATATACATATGTATAGATGATCTTATCTGATGCTTCAAGAATTGAAGCGCTTTAGATGCCGCCCACTGTGAGACAATAAAAATGGCGTTCCATCTTGATAAACCAACAAGAAACCATTTTCTCCCTAGAATCAGTGATGGGCGAATGGAACTCTCCACCAAAAATCATATTTTCTATGCACTCCTTTTGGTTCTCTCTTCTTGCCCCATGGCAAGGCGTGGTTTCCAATCCAAAAATCATAAATCTTTGTTCTCTTGGTGAAGAGTTCCTTTTCTTTACTCTGGCGTGCAGCAGTATGGTCCACTACCATAGCTTGTTGCTCTTCTAGTTCAGTCCAGCACATGATTTGATTGTCAGCATCAAATACCTACCAATGATTGGCATTGTCAGGCACACTTGGTCGCAAGACCAATTTGATAGTGTACCTATTATCTTTGAAATCAGGGTGAGGAACCATGAAGGTTGCAGGCACAGCCAATGATTTTGCATGATTATGAGGCCCTCTGGGCACTGTATAAATATTGAAAGCTTGAAAACTTTCAATTTAATCCCATACCAGATTGCAATAATGGTTCAATCTTGTGTTCTTGGTTTGACATAGGTTCCTCACCTGAAAAACCATCAGTGTAGCATCTCCTTTAGCATGAAGGAGTGATCCAAAACTTAGAAGTTTTGTTATTTATGATAAATATTTCAATAACATAGAAATAACACAGTAACAATGAATTCTCTGAGAAAAGATGTAGTATTACTCAAGATCGCAATATAAATATATGCTTATCTCTGGAAGAGATGTCTATCTTCACATTTTGGGTTACATCTTCATTTATACACATTTTTAAAGCATGGGGAGGATGTGGAAGGTCACCAATCTTGAGGGAGATTAAGTGGTTTGTCTTCCAAGATTTAAAACAATATAGAATTTGAGAAATTACTATTTTTAAAAACTTACTATTTTTAGACTGCACTACTAAAATTAAAATTTGGGGCACTTCCATTGGGTTTTCAGGGGTCAAAATTCATTGAGAAAATATTCATGTCATTTCATGGCATTTTCCTCATTCTTAGCTTTCCAACGGTTCAAACGGTGAGTCAATTGGAGCTACGGTACAAAAGTTATGGCTCCTGAAAGTTCTGTCATCAATTGGGGTGGAACTGTCCCCTGAATTATCACCTAAATTGTTGCCTGGATCATTCCTCCCTCCTTGGAAAGCAATGGTCCCCATTGCATCAATGTTTCCCATTAGGTGTGGTAGTTTTGTCTTGATTTGATTCTCTGTGAGCCACTCACCTTGGTGGCTAAGTTGGCCCCTTTTGACCACTCAATAAAGCGGAATAGAGCATCCTCTAGTTGTCTTCATCCAAGTATCCAAAATCTAATCCTCTTCCACTAGAGAAAAACTATATGGATCAAGCTCATCAATGTCTATTTGTTCTACTACAACTGAAATGTCCAATAGAGGTGTGTGATATGGTTTGAGGAGTTCCACATTGAATATTGGATGCAGACCAAGGTAGGCTGGTAGGTTCAACTCAAAAGCATTTTCTCCAACTCTTTTGGTGATGGTGTAGGGACCATATCGCAGAGGCCGAATCTTTCTATGTGGGCCTACAAGTCATTCCTTTTGAAGCCACAACCAAACCTTGTCACCCACAGTAAAATGGTGTGCAATCCTATGTTTGTCATGGCGTTGCTTATACTTCTGATTCATCTTCTCCAGGATGTCATGAACTTGTTGTTGGATGTGTTGCATTTATTCAATAAACTTTGTTGCTTTTACTGCCTCAGATCTTCCATGAGGTGTGTATTCCATGGTGGAAAATGGAACAACTATATCAATTGGTGCCATAGGTTGGAACCCAAAACATACATGGAATGGACTATGCTTGGTTGAGCTGTGCAGTGCCCAATTGTATCCATGTTGTATGAAAAGAAGTCCCTCATCCCATGTGCATGGATGTTTGGAGTGATACATCTGAATTATGTGAACAATCAAGTAGTTTACCACCTCTGTCTGACCATCAATTTGTGGATGGAAGGATGTGGACTTCATCAAGTTAGTATCCATCATCTTCCATAGAGTGGACTAGAAGATGCTTAGGAACCTGCTATCTCGATCTAAGACAATAGACTTGGGGAGACCAAAATGGAGCCATACATGACTAAAATATAGTTGAGCAGTTTCCTCAATAGATATATTTTTCTTACAAGCAATCATGGTAGCCATTTTTGAAAAATGATCAACTACCACAAAAATACAATCTTTACCATGTTTTGAAGTGGGCAAACCTGAGAGAAAATCCATTGAGAAGGATTCCCAAGGCCTGGTTGGTTCTGGCAATGGCATGTACAGTCCTTGATTCTTATTTGTTGGCTTGGCTATCGCACATGGGGTGCAAGATTTGAGATATATTTCCACATCCTTTCGTATATGGGGCCAGTAGAAGTGTTTTTGAAGAACTGCCAATGTCTTTTCGATACCAAAGTGTCCAACTATCCTACTAAATTGTGCTTCCCATATCATCTTTTGTTGCTCTACAACTGGAACACAGATGTGCCCCATATGAAAAAGGACATTATCTTACGAATAGAAATCAGAAACATGTTTACCTTTTTGAAGTGCTTGATATGTATCAGCAAAGGTAGGATCTGCTTCATACAAAGCACCCCAAGTGGCAGTCTCATGTCCGCACAGGTCAAGAACTATTGTGAGTGCAGTAATTGGTAGGCGACTCAGGCAATCTACAGCTATATTTGAGCTCCCCTTTTTGTGTTTGATTATTAGGTGGAATTGTTGAAGATATGTGGCCCTTTTTTGGTGCCTCTCATTTCATAGTTTGCTTTGTGTCTGGATAAATTCCAATGGTCTGTGGTCAGTGTGGATGACCGTCTCTTTCCCCAAGATGTAGTGTTTCCATTATTTGTAGGCTTGCACGACGGCATAGAGATCCTTATCATATGTTGGATATTTCTTGATTTTATCAATGAAATTTTCATTGTGATATGCAACCGGATGGCCATGTTGCATGATGATAGCTCCCATGGCATATTCAGATGCATCTGTCATCAACTCAAAAGGTTGATGCAAATTTGGGCAAGCAAGAACAGGGGCTGAGCAGAGTTTATTCTTCAAATTCTCAAATGCCCTTTATTGTATTTCACCCCACTGAAATGTATCTTTAGCTCCTCCTTTAGTCACTTGGGTTAGTGACCAAGCAACATGTAAAAATCCAAGAACAAACCTAAGGTAAAAATTTTCAAAACCTAAAAAGCTGCGAAGCTCTGTGAGGGTCCTTGGTGTAGGCCATTCTCAAATAACCTAAATCTTTTTTGGATCAACATGGACCCCTTCCTCATTCATAATGTACCCGAGGTACTAAATTATTGTCAACCTGAATGTGCATTTGTCAAGATTTGAATACAACTTGTGTTCCTAAAGAGTTTGAAGCATCTTACGAACATGTTGCAAATGTTCTTCCCATGTTCTGCTATAGATGAGTATGTCATCTAAGTAGACAACCATGAATGAGTTGGTGAAGGGTCGGAAGATGTCATCCATCATCATCATAAAGGTTGCAGGTGCGTTAGTTAAGCCAAAAGGCATAACCAACCATTCAAAGAGCCCCTCCTTAGATTTGAATGCAGTCTTCTAGACATCAGTGGGATCGATGGGAATTTGGTGATAACTAAATTTGAGATCAATTTTGGTGAAGAACTTCGCACCATGGAGCTGGTCCAGCAGGTCATCAATCCTGGGGAGAGGGTAGTGATTCTTCATAGAGCTTTTATTCAGGGCTCGATAGTCAATGCAAAGCCTCCATGTTCCATCTTTCTTTGGTGCCAAGACAATTGGGATACCACAAGGTGAAGAGCTTGGCCTGATGTGACCCTTTTGGATAAATTCTTGAATCTGTCTTTTTATCTCATTATTCTCCAAAACTGATATGTGATACACGGGACTATTAGGCAAAGGTGATCCTGGGATCAAATCGATAGAATGTTTTACCTGGCAATGAAGTGAAACTCCTGTGGGTGACTTGAATAAGTCATCATATTCTCATGTGATTCATCCTATCTTCTTTTGTTGTTGTGTTGATTATGTAGTCAGGACTGCAACATTGACCTTCTTGGATTTTTGTGGTTTGACCACCATGAGAACAAATTGCTTTGTCTTCTCCACCAATCACTTGCATTACTTAGCACTGATCAGGGAGACAAATGTGGGAAGTAGTACCTCTAATAACCTATAGCGCTATGTTCTAAGAGTGAGGGTGATCCTTTGGGTTCATGATTCATAGATGCCATGTCGCTCATACATGAACGACTGACCAAGGATTACATCACAAACATCTAGATTGACCACATCACACAAGACTTCCACTATCAAGAATGAAATGTAGAGGCTTACCTTTTACCCATAATTTGGAGTGAAACAATCTTTCTTTGTCATCTAGTCTTTCCTCATGGGTCTGTGATGAAGTGACGATAGTGTCAGGCTCGACATCTACAATTTCTTCTTCATCCTCTTCGACTGTGGGTTGTGTAGGAGGCAGAGTATTAGATGTCGAGTATTGTGACTCAGAAAGCAGTGACTTGATGGCTCGACATTCTTCTTTGGAGCGAGTTCCATTTTTGTGGTAATCACACCATTTTCTAGCCTTCTCCTTCTGGGATTTCTTATCCTGAAACTCCTTATGCTTCCAATTTTGGCCTCGTGTTTGACCTTCCTTGTCACTTTTCCATTTTGAGGGTTGACTCTTTGTATTCTTTCTGTCATGCTTCTGTTCAATCTTCACTGCAAATTTGTATGCCTCACCGAGGGTTTCCAAATTGAAGAGTTCTATTTCCCCCCGTATGTACCATTGTAGTCCACCACGATATTTGAGAGTCTTATGTTTTTCACTTTCTTGAATGCCCAATCTTGCAGATAAAGAATGAAAAGTGTCTGTGTAATATTGAACAGATTGGTCCTTACCTTGGTGAAGTTGTTGCCACTGTATGTATAAATCATCATATGCTCCGATGGGATAGTATTCTTCTTTCACTGCTTCCAAAAAATCATCCCAGGTAGGTTCCACCTCCAGGCCAATGTCATCTATACTGAACCTCTTTTTTTACACTTCCCACCAATTTTTCATAGGCAATGATGATTTTAAAATAGCAAAAGTAATCTTTTCTCCATCGGTGAACTTATTTACAGAGAAGTAGGAAGACAGTTGATCCATTTTCTACTACATCAGCATTGATTTTGCCTTCAAATGTAGGAATATCAAAATTTACGTGAACCTTGAAGGGTGTTGGGGCACTGAAAGGACGTTCCCTAGATGAGGAGCTAGGAAGTGTAGCCGCGGAGCTAGGATTTCCCTTTGAAAGTGTTTGAAGGATTTGGGAAAATTGCTGTAGCATCTACGCTTGTTGCTATTGGAGGGATTCATTTACCATTTCCTTGAATAGATCAGATGTCTCAGTGTTGTTCGCCATTTGAATTCATTTGGAGCGAACAGGTGGAAAATTTGGAAGCTCTATTGTTTCCCACCCAAGCTTCTTGTACCCTGACCTCGTCCTCGAGATCATACACTCTTAAGACAAATCGCACTGATACCACTGATCTAAAATTCAAAAGTTCTGGTTGATAAATATTTCAATAGCATAGAAATAACAAAGTAACAATGAATTCTCTGAGAAGAGATGTAGTATTACTCAAGATCGTAATACAAATATATGCTTATCTTTGGGAAGTGATGTTTGTCTTCACATTTCAGGTTACCTCTTCATTTATACATATTTTGAAAGCATGGGAAGGATGCGGAAGGTCACCAATCTCTAGGGAGATTAAGTGGTTTGACTTCCAAGATTTAAAACTATACAGAATTCAAAAAATTACTATTTTTAGACTGCACTACTAAAATTGAAATTTGGGGCACTTCCAATGCATTTTTGGAGGTCAAACTTCATCAAAAAAATCTCAATTCCATCTCATGATGTTCTCCTCATTATTAGCTTTCCAATGGTTCAAACAGTGAGTCAATTGGAGCTACGGTGCAAAAGTTATAGCTCCCGAAAGTTCCATCATCAATTGGGGTGGAACTGTCACCCGAATTGTCGCCGAAATTGTTGTCCAAATCAAGGAGTTTAACACCTCTATTTCGAGCGGCCTTTAATCCGAGCAGTAAATATTCATACTCAGCTGTGTTGTTGGTGTTGTTGAACTACAACTTGTATGAAGAAGGAAAAATATCTCCTTGAGGAGACATTAGAACAATCTCAGCTCCAGCACCGGTAGAGGAATTGCTGCCATCGAATTCCAGGATCCAAACATCATCAGAAACTGATCTTCTATCAGATTTTTCTTCACTAGAGAGGGAAGATCCTTTTTCATCTATATTGCACCCTACCAATTCTTCTGATGTCTTGTTTGAATCAATTTTTGGATCACCAGCTATAGGGCTTTCATCTACTGAAACATAAACATCCTCTGTAGACAGGAAAAAGTTACCCATTCTTGAAGACTCAAACATAATTTGAGCTTCAGGTGCTGATGTCTGAGTGACAACATATTTTTCTTCCTTCTCAGGAAGTAGCCTTTGCATGATGCCTTTGACAGGGATCCTTGCCTCAGATAGGTCCATGCTCAATTCTCCTCCAACATCCTTGCATAGATTTTGTCCAAGAAGGATGCCATAAGAGGCTGGGACATCGGCCACCAGGACTGTCATCTTGATTCTCTTTTCTGAAAAGGTGGCAAATGCAAATTGGGCATCCTTGATTTGTCCTAGCAGTGGCACTTGTTTTTTCTTCATGGAGAAACATCTCCCAAATGTCTTGGTCAGTGTGAGACAAAGGGATTATGCCACTTTGACAGGCATGACATTGTCAGATGCACCAGAATCTATGATGCAGTTGCTCAACTTGTGACCATTTATCAACAGGGAAACATAGAAAGGCTCTATTTTTTCAGGGGAAGCAAGAGGAGTAATGACAAGATTGTTTGGGATGGACATGTTCCTTGGGGGATCATGAGTTACCTTATTAACATCTTGTCCTGTAGGGATGGCTTTATTCTTCACACACTCAACCAACCTGTCCAACTGCTCAGGGTTGGATTGCAAATATTCAAACTCAAACATTTGAATTTTGGTCTTCTTAGTATAGTCGATTATGTCAAATGACTGAAATGGACTAGGAACAGAGGAAGGGAGTTCATCCTTCTGGTTTTTAGGAGGGGTGCTACTGGTCTACGAAATTGAAGCTGAAGGTGTAGGGATATTTGATGTACTTACCTTCCTTGCAATCACTAGGTCCTTTGGCTGGAAAGGCAGAGTGGTTCCCCGCTTAGCAAGTCAAATTGCTAGTTGAGGTCGCTCCTCTATTTTTTATTTATCAGCTTGCCGGGCTAACTGGTTCTTGGACCAGGTGAATACAACGTAAGTTCCCCCAACTGCTCCACCTTCACTTTTAGGTTCATCATGGTAATTCAGGAAACCAATGTTGGAGTCGCCAGCTGATTCTTCTTGGTCTACTGCAAAGAGATCGACATTATTTTCTTGATCAAACTCAAGTTAGAAAGAGAGATCATGTTATGTTTCCAGTTATCCAACTGCTGAGTTGGCTAGTGCTAATTCAATGGCAAGTTTCGCTTGTGGGGGAGGCAGAGATTTGGTTGCCCTTGACTTCTAGCAGCATTGCCTTGATATGACTGGTTCTGAAATGTCCTCCTTGGCATATCCCGATAAGGAGGAGCAGACATACCTTGGGCCACTTGTCTTTTCAAGGCTAGCAGTTCATTTGCCAAATTTTACACCATTTGATCATTGGTGACTGTAGGTGAGTATTCATAAGATGAAGAGGATTTGCCTCTATTAGGATCTCTCCTTATCTTTCCTACCAAGATAAGGTCATCTTCTACCTTAGGAGCCAAATCCTGAGCAGCAACAAGGTCTATGTGGCCAGCCCATCTCAGCAGAAAACTCACTTCAGGGAGTTGTGAGTTGATGAAGAAACATTTGAGATTCGCAAGTGTTGGCTGAGCAATTGTAGGAATCCAGTTCCTCAGCTTGTCAAACTTGGAAATGAAGTCCCTCATATGTTCATGAGGTTCTTTCTTCATTTGTGTGAGCTGAGCTAGCAGCGCATGCGCATCTTTTGCAGGCTTGAACCTTGCTTCGAATTTGACTTTAAGAGTATCCTAGTCAGTCACTGATCGATCCTGCAGATGGTAGAACCAATCTGCAGCAGCACCTTGAAATGTTTACATAACAGCCTGACTGCTACATCCTCATAATCCATGCCAACAATTTTTTGGCGACTCTGCTGGGGACCGAACAAGCAGTTCCTACCCTTATCCATTATATACTTTGGCGACTCTGATCTGTGTCTTACCCATTATAATTATAGATTTACCACTTTCCTCCAGCTCCATGCCAACATATACCATGATTTTTATACCTTGAAATTTCTCTCACCAATAAATATCATGCTCAGGAAAGAACTCAAACCAAGCAATACGCAATTTGAAGGACCCTTGCACAGTTTGTCGCTTCTAGGAGTCTGTCTTGGAGATATAAGGAGTTATGAGGTCTAATGACTAGAACAAGAGTTCAAAATTGGTAAATATCCTATTTATGAATTGAGGAACCTCATACATCCTTTAATTTTTTTGAGTAAATAGGGAAAGTACCCTCTATTTTATCTCAGATAGAGGTTACTTCCCTTTATGCACATGCTGACAGGTTTTGGAGAGTAAGATGAAAGGGTAGCCCAAGATATATTTGAACCTTCCAAGGAGGTGTAGGAAGTTATATTACACAAATAAAAAACATGGAAACCAAGCACAGAGGGAGGAATCCCAATAGGATGACCTAGACTTTAAAACTTGCAGGCAGGCCTATTAGGCATGGTTAGGCCTAGATTTCAAATGATAGGTCACTTTCATTTCTAACCTTAGGAAAGCATTAAAATGGATTGGATAATGATTATGGGGTTAAAATAGACACGCATAAGCTTTTTTAATGCATAAAAACCCCTAAGAAGGCAATTTTTGAGCTCAGAGACAACATTAGGCCTATGGAAATGGAGAAAAGAGTTCGAGTGGATAAAGTTGGAAGCCCATATCTTCTTGGATGCTTTGAATGGAGAACTAAGGGGATATGATGAGTTATAAAGGGTCCTAAACAATCATTTTGTGGCATTGAGTTAATATTTTAACGTCAAGTTTTTACAAATGAAGCTTAAGAGGGTAAAACAGGTTTAGACTCACCAAAACCCTTGCTAGTGACCAGTTTGAGGAAACGAAAGAGATAATGCACTAAAATGACATAGTTTGCCTAGAAAAAGTATTGGATGTTATATAGGACCCATTCAAGCTCCATACCATTAGGATGCATTGTATGGAATTTATATAAACAGGGTATAAAACTATTTTTCTTGACTATTTTGTGCATTGTGCAGGGCTTAAGAGGTTTTAAGAGATGAGATAAACTTTGGGAGAAATATATAGACTTAAGATAACTCCCAATGTCCATTTCATTCCTTGGAAAAATTCCTAAGTATGCCTACTAGAGCTCTCATCTCAGCCAGTTAAAACTGCCATATGAACATGATGGTGAGAAGTGTAAGAACTTCAAGTGGATGGATTTTTAAGGTTTACCATAGTAGTATAAGGCTATGGAGGGTCTTTCCAAGTGTCATCCACTCCCTTTCATGAATTTTCATGAGAAAATGAAGCCAATTTTGAGGCCAAGTGTGAAGGGTGACTGAAAAAGGAGTTTTTTAGACTGCAGCAGTGATGGCTCACTTCCAGGAGATTCCAGATGAGAAAGACTACAAACAATTCATGAAAAAGCATGTTTGAAACCCTTCCCTCTTATTACAATCATTAGACCTATCCCTAGTCTATTTTGGGATGTTCAAATAGGGATAAATCATGAAGGCAATTTTCTAAGCTAGTAAAGGGAACTCCTACACCACATTTCATGAATCTCATGACTTGGGATGCCACTTGTCTCTTCTGACCTTGCATAATCAGTTTCACACTCTTTTTCCATGCACATGTAACTCATTTTCTCAACTTGACAAGTGTCCTTGTGACCTTTGGACTTTTCTCTTCTCCTATCTCTCTCAAGTTCTATAAGAACTACACATTTTGGCCTTTGTAAAACATACTTCACCTGAGTATGGCAAAGCCCTACTCATTTGCATACCATGGATCAATAAAGACTACTAATTTTTACCTCTTCCATGATTTTTCATAGTGTGTTCACTTGGATGATTGATTTTGCTTAGTGACGACTTGTTGTTTCCTTAACATTGTTATTTCATTATCTCACCTATTTGTAGTTGGAAAGCTTCTTTTTACAGGTCATGTGAAGTGTTATATTGATGTGTCAAGTTTGAGTGAGTTAGTCTATTCAAATAGTGTAATCCTAGACCTCTTGTTTAGTCCTCCTAAAACATTCATCACAACCTCATAATGAAATATTTATGTGAGAAGATGTAGATTAGGGATGTATGTTTGGTTAGTCCCTTGTTCTTGTGTGTAACATGCAGCTGGTTGGTAGTCATCAACTAATTTGGTGTATCACCTCCCTTAGGATAGTTTACTTTTAGTTTTCTCTCCCTTTTTCCCTCACAAGTTTAGGTGTAGTAGTGATTTACAAGTGGTACATCAAGGGAGCTAGCCCTATCTAGAGATTCACTTCATTCTTAGGCTACCCATAGCCTAGAAGTGTTTCGATTGTGCCACTTGGATGAGGAGAGCTAAGACATCTCCTCAAAGGGTGAAAATACAAGTGAAAATATAACTCATGCTACTGATTTTGGAAGATTAGTGAAGACTTTGCACTGAGGAGAAAATAAAACCAATCGAAGAGATGGCTCAAAAGTTACGTTGAATGTGGCCTTTTGATCACTTTTGTTTTTTGTGGCCCTTACCTTGTATGGAGGTTTGTTTCAACTCTTAATAGTTAATTTTGATCCATTTATGTACTTGATTTTGTCCATTGATAAGAGCTTAAACTCTTTTTCCTTGACTGTGTGGCACATATCAGTAAATGTGGGAAACTTCTTGAGTAAGATAGCTTCATGTAGTGCTGGTAATAGACTTTGTTTAAATATATCCTAAATCTCTCGATCTGCTATGGGACTAGTCATTTTGGATAATATTGTCTTGTATCATAAAACATAATCGATGATAGGCTCATTTGACTTATATTTTAATTGTGCCACTTGTGCATATGATATCTTATCATTAATGCTGCTAGAGAAGTATGATAGGAACATGTCAGCTAAAGGATTGAATTCTATGATAGATTGATTTGACAAATCATATAACCACTGTAGGGCATAATCCTTGAGACTGTGTGGAAATAACTTCATAAGAAGCTAATCATTGGACACATAGTCCAAGCATGCTGTGTGAAAGGCTCTGAGGTGATGCTTTAGGTCACCCTTGCCATCATATAATGTGAGCTTTGGTGCCATGAAACTAGATGGCAAAGGAGTTACCAGTATATGATGTGCCAAAAGTGTATGTAAGATAATGTTGGAATCCAAGGCATGAGATGGCTTAGTTGCTCCCTTCTCAAGATGTAACACCTTAAACTACAGAGTTTGAGCCTCATGCATAAGGGATTATACATCTATAGTAGAGGTACTAACCACAAGTGGTGTACCTATCACTGATGGTTAAATAACAATCTTGGGTTGTGTTATCTAAGTTGGTTGAGTTGGTCGCACTGGAGGTGTAATAACATTATTAACTAGAGGGGTTGAAGATTGACCATTGTTTGTCTTGTTTTTATTTCTAATATAACATGTAGAATCTATGAATGATCAAGGAGTTATTCTTGAATTCTATCTTTGAAGCCTTGTAATACCTCATCTTTGTTCATAATTATGTCATTATTGTTAAGTGGAGGTAGTGTATCCTGATTCTTAATGTGGACCTCATCTTGCTCTTGGTTGTATTGTTCATCTTCAGATGCATTATCATTGAATTTCACATAATCAGGTTGTGAAGGATTCATAGCAGGAGTTGTAATAGGTTTCTTGTCCTTGTTATAGGTTCAGATACTAGGAATCTGAATATGATCTATAGGATTACCACCTAATCTAGCACTTCTTCTTAATGGAAGAGAGATAACCTTTTTAGATGGCATATAGTAAACAAATTGAAATAGAGGTACTAAAATAGAATATATGAATTTTGAAAAATCAATAGCAGCAAATAAAAATAGTATAAAAAAAGGATACAAACCCTAAGAGCATCTAGGGTTAGGGTTTTTGAATCTAGGGTTTCTTTGCAAGAATTTAAATTATATGTAAATAAATTGAAACACTAATATGAAATTGATTAAATTTAACTATGTTGTCTAAAAAAATCACAAAATTATAAGTATGCAGCCCTAAATTATTGTCCAAAAATTAGAATTAATGCAAGCTAGGGTTTGAAGCAATATTCAAAGTAAGACGGGTTCACAAAATGATTTAACCTGTTAGGGTTTTACACATGTAATTCCTATGTTTAGATTAAAGCACCGAGATGTCTAAAGCAATTAAATAAATTGTAATAATTAAGCATTGATTTGTTATAGATTTTGACCTTTTTGTACTTTCTAAAAATAGTAATAAATAGGCATAAATATAGACTTATCTGGAAAGTGACTGTCACAGATGATCTGAGTTCTAAAAACTGAGTTTTGGATAGTTTTGAGTGTCATCAAGAGGATTCTATAATTTGTTTGCTCATTGGACAATAGTGCCCCATATGGAAAGTAGTGCCATGTTGTTATAGTGTCCTCAAAGTGGCACTAGTGTTCTCTTTGCAGGATTGTTCCTATTTTTTAGGAACACCTGCACCTGTGTTTTCAGGTCGTGTTCTTGCATGCATGAAATCTAGAAATTTGTTGTGCTTGGAAAACCTGATTTAGTGTACAAATCCTAATCTTCCTTGCAAGTATGGCATGAGATATAATTGTGTGTTCATTATTAGGATATGTTGGACATCCTCAACACCTCAAAGTGAAGAGATTTTCCTACATACTAATACTCTAAAGAGGGATCAAGCTCGATGTAGTTCTCCCACCTAGTGCTTGATGCAAGTGCAAGTGAATGCTAGAATGAGAGTGGACTTGGATGCCTTGAATGTGCTTGAAATTTGAAATCTTTGAAAAGTGGGTTTAGGGTTGTTGTAGATGGTAGTATGCATAAGTATGGCAGAATAGGTATCAAACACCTTAATTTTTCTCAACTTGTCTTTGGTTTGAATATGCTTTTGCATCTATTTTCCATCTAGTGAATAAGGGTCAAATAGACTTGTAATTATAGAGCTTTGTAGCTTGTGCGGATAATAAAATATGCTTAGTTCAACCTTAGGAGGGGCACACATTTGAAAAAGTATCCATTTGAGAGAGTTAGGGATAATAGCACCCAATTGGGGACACTAGCACCATATGGCTGTAGTATCCCAAATGTGGTGCTAATGTCCACCTAGCAGACTGCTAGAAAAATTGGGTTGGGATATGAGAAGGCATTTATGGGACTATGTCTTCCCTGACTTTAGGTGTATTTGGTTTGCACAATGGCTGAAAACGTGTGTCTAAGGCTTTAAGATATGTCTAGGGCTAAGCTAAAAATTAGTTAACTCAAGTGAAATCCTAAAAAAGTATTTGTGTATGAAGAATTTGAAAAAATAGGAAATGAGGAGAAACCCTTTGTATTAGGCCTCTAGCTTCCTCAGCAATGTCAGTGGATTTTGAAGTATACACACAATAGTATAGTTTCAATGGACTCCACGTATGGGACAATTGCACAGAAGGTACTTACGAATTTCTAAATTTGACTAAGACTTATTATTGTACAATACTTATGTTATTATATAAGACTTATGTTATTGTATAAGGTACTCAATAGAAACTTCATAACTGTTATTGTATAAGACTTATGTTTATGTTTTGTGATGCATTTCATGTTGTACACGCTTCTTGTATTTGATAGTATGCACAATGGACTTTCGCTGCGTGGGTGTTGATGTTGAGGGCTATTGTTCTAGCCCTGACATCATGGATGTGGAAGCTAGTGGTCAGTGCACATTATCACATGCTAGAATGGAAACCAAATCCTTTCATCGTGGAAGATGCTCATGCTGAAATTATCGCTATTAGGCTAGTTGAGCCCATGTCTATTATAGATATTTATTATTGTTTTTTAAAATAATTCTTTGTTTACTAATTTTGTTACATTTACTTTGTCATTGTGATTCCAAGGAAGTGTTTCAATGTGAGGTGTACCTTTGTAGTTGGCATGTGAAGAGAGCGTGAATAAAAAACTTGATTTCAAAGGTCAATGATGATGAAATAAGGTATAAAATGTTTAGAAGCTTGGGTGAAATAATGCACAAGTCACCTACTGAAGAGGCAACGGATTGCGACATCAACCTGTTCATGTAAAAATATGCATCTCAAGAATCATTCATCAACTATTGGAAAAATCAATGGTTCCACCATATTGGCATGTGGGTAAGATGTTTGCATACAATGCCCCATGCGAGTCAAGAGACCAATGCTGCCATAGAAGTATATCACTCTCATTTGAAGCACATGATTTTAAAATAAAATTAGAGTTTCAACCCATCAAATAGTGCATCAGTTCGTGAAGAATTTGGTGTCCATTGTATTTGTGTATTAGTGGTGGGGCCAAATGTGCAAGGAAAATGGGTTTTGTAGGAACTTCAAGCTTGAGCAGTTAGAGAACAAGTCATGGATGAAATCACAAAGCATCCCTAATGGTGATGTGATGTTTAGTGAGATTAACCTTGATGTGGCATTGGTGATAATCCAAAGCAAAGAAAAAACTTTTTACAAGGTTAGAATGGGGAGTCAGTCTTTTGTAATGTGTAAATGCATGTGGTCAACCCAAGGCCATGTGTGCAAGCACATGTTGAAAGTCGATGAATTGAGAAATAATTTTGGTAAGGAATTTTTATCAAGAGTCAATGTTGATGTCCATGTCGATGCCCATGTAAGTATTATTTGTGTATTGATTCTTATTTGTCCATAGTTTGTTGAAGTTGTAAATGATTTTCATGGATGTTCATACGGTTATTGACAAACATCTATTTATGACTTGTTTAGGATGATGCCAATAACACTTTTGATGACCTTGCCCATGATAATGTTGTCGATGTTCTTATAAATGATAATATTATCTATGATGTGGATGATCCAAATGATCCAATAATTTTCAGCATCCATGAATTGCTAGACAAAGCACTTCTTACTCTTCTAATTGATAAGAGAAATCTTAATTTCCTTGAGAAGAATGTTGAAGGTGGTTGTAACAAGTTTTGAGGAAGGTCAGTTTTCAATTATGGTGAGGTGAATCATCCCCATTCACAACCTTTCCAATGTGTAGAAGATGGTTTTGGGACCAATCTACGACGTTTGAGAGATTTTGTGGAGAAACAGTTTGTATAGCCTGTTATCTAATAAATCATTCACCACTAGTTGTAATAGATTGTAGGATTCCTAAAGAGGTATGGATAGACCATCCATGTGATTATTCAGATTTGAAATTTTTTGGTTTTAATGCTTATGCTCTTACTAATATGGCAATTCGTAAGCATATATGGGCAGAAACAGTTTGTATAGCCTGTTATCTAATAAATCATTCACCACTAGTTGTAATAGATTGTAGGATTCCTAAAGAGGTATGGATAGACCATCCATGTGATTATTCAGATTTGAAATTTTATGGTTGTAATGCTTATGCTCTTACTAATAAGAATCAAAATTCAAAGTTAGACCCAAGATCTAAGAATTACATCTTTGTTAGTTATGGTGAAGGAGATGGTGTTAAGGGATATGGAGTGTGGGATACTACTGCCCACAAGATCATCATTAGCAGAGATGTACAATTTGATGAATCATCTTTTCTAAAATCAGATGCAGAAATGAAAGAAAAATAAGAATCAGAACATCAACATGTTAAGGTTGACATCAAGCCATCTTCATATTCTAAAAATGAGGAAATTCAACAATTTTTTGATGGTGAAGATGTTGAAAATTTACAATAACATGAGGAAACACCTTAATAGTTAGAATGGAGGTCAGAACATGAAGTAACACCTCCGCAGTCAATATGGAGATCTACATGGGTCAGACATCCTCCTAGTAAGTATAGTCCCAATATTTCAATTACTTTGCTATCTAATGATGGGGAACCTAGTTGTTACCAAGAAGCATTGGAAGATGAGGATAGTGCCAAATGGAAAAATAAAATACAATAAGAAATGGAAGCCTTGGGTAAGAACAAATTATGCGACCTAGTAGAACTTCTAAAAGGTAGAAAATCAGTTGACTGCAAGTGGGTTTACAAACAAAAGATAGGTGTTGATGATAATGTTGAAAGGTACAAGACTAGATTAGTGGTAAATTTATTTTCACAAAAATAAGGTATTGATTACCATGAAATCATTTCACCAGTAGTTAAACTTGTTTCAATTCAAGTTGTCTTAACATTAATAACTTTACTTGATTTGGAATTGGAGCAATTACATGCTAAAACAACATTCTTGCATGGATATTTAGAAGAGGACATATATATCGAACAACTTGAAGGTTTTGTACATAATAGAAAAAAGGGATTTGATTGCAAGCTCAGGAAATCATTATATGCCCTGAAACAACCACCTAAGCAATGGTACAAGAAGTTTGATTCCTTCATGGGGACGTAGAATTTTCTTAAGAGTGAGTATGATCATTGTGTTTACTTCAAGTTTTTGAACAATGGCTTATTCATTATATTAAAATTATATGTTGATGATATGTTAATAGCAAGCAAAATCATGGCAGAAATCAACAGTTTAAATGCTCATCTATCTAGGGCATTTGATATGAAGGATCTAAGAGTAGCAAAACAAATCTTAGGCATGGAGATACATATATACAAGAAAAATGGAAAGCTTTGGTTATCACATCAAAAGCATCTAGAAAAGATACTAACCAGAGTTAGTATGAAGAATGTGAAACCATTTAGTATCCTTTTTCCTTCCCATTTCAAAATTTCTTCAAGTCTATGTCCTAGTAGCGATGAAAAAAAGTAGTATATGTCTCATGTATAAGGCCAGACATTTCACATGCAATTGGAGTTGTTAGTAGATAAATGACAAATCCAAGTAAAGAACATTAGACAACAATGAAGTGGGTGTTTTTCTACTTGTGAGGCACAAGTGACTATTGCATCACTTATAATATATCTAGTGATTCTATTTGTGGATACGTTGATTCTAATTTTGCAGGAGATCTGGACAAAAGAAGATCGATATCTGATTATGTTTTTACATTTGTATGTGGACCTATTAGTTGAATGTCGAAGCTTCAAAGGATTGTTGTTGCATCAACTACTGAGACAAAATATGTGGCTGCCTATCATGCTTGTCAGGAGGCAATTTGGCTAAAGGGCCTATTGGGTGAGTTTGGAAGAGAGCAATACAAAATGAAGGTATTCTGTGATAGTCAAAATGCAATTTATTTGGCCAAGAATCCAACTTATCACATTAGGACAAAACATATTGTGGTATAGTACCATCTTGTTAGATAGGTGATTGATGAAGGAAAAGTAACACTTTAAAAAGTTCACATAGAGGAAAATAGTGCTGATATGTTCACAAAACCAATTTTGTTAGAGAAGCTAAAATGGTGTTTGGCTTCTCTTGGCTTGCTAAAAAGGTGATGAGTTGGTTGGCAAGATATCAAGTGAAACTTATTGTCAAGGTGGAGATTGTTAGATATGTGACAACAAAGTTAAATTTTTGATCCTTTTGCAGTGTGGTTTATAGCCCACTCCTCGACAACGGGGTGTGGGGAGGCAATGCCCCCCCTTGGCCGCCCCCGCCCCCCCCGCCCCCCAACTATTGTTGTAAGGGTTCTAGGAGGACAACAAACCCCTGCTTCTAGGAAGATGAATTCTACCAAATTCTGTCTTTAGAAGGAAAGTCCTAATGACTTTTTTCCACTCTATTTTTAAGAGGAGGAAACCTAATAGTGCTTTTCCAATTAGGGATACTTATCTTTATGGAGTTTGCATGTAATCTACACAACGAGTTCACATGTATTCTGCTCATTTTGGGATTAATAAAGCTTGATATCTTGCACTGTGGATGTTTCTTTCTAAGGTTTTACCACATAAATCATGTGTTTTGTCTTATACATGTTGGGTATTTTGTCTGTTTAATTATCTCTGTTATTCTTCTATTGCTATAGAGGGTGTGGTTTCTTAACAAGATATCCATGCATGTAGACAATGATTGTGCATTGAATGAATGATTATGCCCTAAGAAATCATTCATTCCTTCAATGCAAGCAACAATACAGTGAACATAAAACCATCCCAAACCAATATTATGACATACAATGATTATGCAAACTATACAACAATGCAAACAATGATTATGCATTGAATATTAATTATACAAACTATTCAACAATGAAGACAATGATTATGCGTTGAATGAGTGATTATGCCTTAAGTAATAATTAATTCCTTCAAGCAATGAACAATATAGTCAAACCGTCCCAAAGCCAATATTATGCTCAAGGGTTGGATATTTCAATAATGGAGACAATAATTATCCATTGAATTTAAGGCAAACGACAACGGTTAAGCCAAATGATAGTGGTTAATGATTATCTATTTAATAAATGAAAAAAACCCAAATGTATTACACAAATGAAACCAATATGTCTTTCTCATAAATATCACACATCTCAGAAGGGTGCAACCTTAAAACCCTACCAATAAAAGTTGAGATAACTTCACTTGTTGCTCTCACTACTTCTTCTACCATTCGAAATCCCATCTGCTCGTCCTTGGTTGAAATTGCCATATTCTCCATTGGATATGCAGTCTCAATGTGGGTTTCGACCAAAGAACAAAAAGGTCTGCAACTATTTATCCAGTGGTAGCAACGAAGAGGATGAATGCATCAAAGTTCTTTGCAATCAAACATTTTGCCATTGCTGAGCAAGGGAAGGGGAAGTGGGGAAGGGGAGGTTCCGTAGAGCTCACAAAGTGGTGTGAGTTTTGAAAATAATGAAAACTGAAATAAGCTTTTGCTTTCATATTAACATTCCTTGTGACTACGTTGGTGAGGCTGGGAGTGCTCATGGTTAAGATAATAATAGTGGTTAGGTAAATGCTAGCAGACGGGTAGGGGAGCGTTAAAGGGTTAACAGACAAGGGGATGGGGATCGTCTGGGAGTCAATGCCCAACGTGGCAATCCATGCTGAATGCTACTACTAGTTATGCTTAACACTACTAAAGCAATGGTAGTATCTTTGCTATGCTAAACTTACATTATCAATTTATATGCAAATTCAACCATAAATGAGAAATGATAATATCGTTGTTATACTTAACTTACATTGTAAATTTATATGCAAAGTCAACCATAAATAATTTTCAACACAAATACACGAACTAGCTACTATGCGGCCCCTCTTATGCTCTCAAAATTATATATATATATATATATATATATATATATATATATATATATATATATATATATATATATATGAATTGTTGAAATCTGTTGCAACACCCTGTGACACATAGAAAGCAATGACAATTGTTGATTAAGTACGAATAGGGGGAATGCATTGCGTAGGATGAAGTGGATTAAAATTTATGGGAAATATACTTATTGGTAAATGCAGTTACCTTGCGTTTTCTTATTGTATCATCATGACCCATTTCCTGAGGGTTTGTTTGACACCGTGGCTGCCCACCTAACAATTCCAAATTGAATGTATTACTGTAACATTCAATGAACATCAGAAGATGCCCATGAACATCTGGGATCACACATGATGACATCATTTTGCTATGTGTCATAGGCTCACCATTAATGTTATCTACATGTTGCTACATTTATGGCCCATGTACCATATGTGATTTTCAGTTGTGCCACATAGCCAATAGAAGACACCTACATTATGGTTATTGCTTAAACTCTGCTGGTGAATCTCAAAATGAATGAAAGGCTATTTAAAGTCCCATGTTTCTAGGAAGACGAATTCCATCGAATTCTGCTTTTAGAAGGAAAGGCCTAATGGTATTTTTTCACTCTATTTTTATGAGGAGGAATCATAACGGTGATTTGCCAATTAGGTGTACTTATCTTTATGGAGTTCGCATGTAATCTACACAATGAGTTCGCATGTAATCTACTCATATTGGAATTAAAAAAGCTTGATATCTTATATCGTGAATGTTTTCTTAGCTTTGCTAAAGTTTTACCATGTAAATCCGATGTTTTGTCTCATGCATGTTGGGTATTTTCTCTGTTTAATTATCTTTGTTATTGCATTCTGTTATTCCTCTATTACTATAGAGTGTGTGGTTTCCTAACATGATATCTATGCATGTAGACAATGATTGTGCGTTGAATGAATGATTATGCCCTAAGAAATCATTCATTACTTCAATGCAGGGAACACTATAGTGAACATAAAACCATCCCAAATCGATATTATGACATACAATGATTATGCAAACTATACAACAATGCAAACAATGATTATCCGTTGAATGTTAATTATACAAACTATTCAACAATGCAGACAACGATTATGCATTGAAGGAATGATTATGCCCTAAGTACTCATTAATTCCTTCAAGCAGTGAACAATATAGTCAAACCATCCCAAAACCAATATTATGCTAAGGGTTGGATATTGAACAATGCAAATAATTATTATCTGTTAAATTTTAGGCAAACGACAATGATTAAGCCAAATGACAATGGTTAATGATTATTTGTTGAATAAATTAAAAAACCACAAACTAAACTGAAATGCCCTTCTCATAAATATCACACATCTTAGAAGGGCGTAACCTTAAAACCCTACCAACAAAAGGTGCGATAACTTCCCCTGTTGGGCACTACTTCTACCGTTTGAAATCCCATTTGTTTGTTTTTGGTTGAAATTGCCATACTCTCCATTAGATATGCAATCTCAATGGTGGGCTTCGACCAAAGAACAAAAAGGTCTGCAACTATTTATCCAATTGTAGCAACAAAGAGGACAAGGGCAACAAAGCTCCTCACAATCAGACATTATGCCATTGTCGAGCAAGGGAAGGGGAGGTTCTTCAGAGCTTGCGAAGTGGCATGAGTTTTGAAAATAATGAAAATTGAAATAAGTTTTACCACGTAAACCCTGTGTTTCATCTCATGCATGTTGGGTATTTTATTTATTTAATTGTCTATGTTATTGCATTATGTTATTCCTCTGTTACTATAGAGTGTGTGGTTTCCTAACAGGTTATCTATGCATGTAGACAATGATCGTGCGTTCACTGAATGATTATGCCCTAAGAAATCATTCATTCTTTCAATGTAGGCAACAATACAGTGAACATAAAACCATCCCAAACATATATTATGACATACAATGATTATGCAAACTATACAACAATGCAAACAATGATTATGCGTTGAATGCTAATTATACAAACTATTCAACAATGCAGACAATGATTATGCGTTGAATGAATGATTGTGCCCCAAGTAATCATTAATTCCTTCAAGTAGTGAACAATATAGTCAAACCATCTCGAAGCCAATATTATGCTCAAGGGTTAGATATTCAACAACGCAGACAATGATTCTCCATTGAATTTACGACAACAGTTAAGCCAAACGATAGCGGTTAATGATTATCTGTTAAATAAATTAAAAACCCAAATGTATTATGCAAACTAAACCGATGTGCCCTTCTCATAAATATCGCACATCTCAGAAGGGCGCAACCTTTAAAACCTACTAATAAAAGGTGCGGTAACTTCCCCTGGTCCCTGCACTACTTCTAACGTTCGAAATCCCATCTACTTGTCCTTGGTTGAAATTGCCATATTCTCTATCAGATATACAGTGTCAATGGTGGGCTTTGACCAAAGAACAAAAAGGTCTGCAACTATTTATCCAGTTGTAGCAACGAAGAGGACGAGGGCAACGAAGCTTTTCACAATTGGACATTATGCCATTACCGAGCAAGGGAAGGGGAAGTGGGGAAGGGGAGGTTTCGCATAGCTCACAAAGCAGCGTGAGTTTTGAAAATATTGAAAAATGAATTAAGCTTTTGCTTTCATATTAACATTCTTTATGACTGCGTTGGTGGCGCTGGGAGTGCTCATGGTTAAGATAATAACAACGGTTAGGTAAACGCTAGCGGACGAGTAGGAAAGCATTGAAGGGTTAATAGACAAGTAGATGGGGACCATCTGGAGGTCAATATACAGTGTGACAGTTCACGCTGAACGCAACTGCTAATTACCCTCAGCGCTGCTAAAGCAATGATAATATCTTTGCTATGCTAAACTTACATTGTAAATTTATATGTAAATTCAACCATAAATAAATAATGATAATATCATTGCTATACTTACATTGTAAATTTATATGCAACGTCAACCATAAATGATTTTCAACATAAATACAAGGATTCGCTGCTACGCGGCCCCTTCTTATGCTCTCAAAATTTAAAAATAAAAAATAAAAAAATATGAACCGCCGAAATCCGTTGCAGCATCCTGCTACACATAGAAAGCAATGACCGGCGTTGATTGAGTACGGACAGGGAGAATGCATCGCATAGGATGAAGCGGATTAATTTTTTTGGGAAATATACTTATCCGCAAATGCAGTCACCTGACGTTTTCTTATTGTATCATCCCCACCCATTTTCTAAGGGTTTGTTTGACACCTTGGCTGTCCACCTAGCAGTTCCAAATTGGATTGGATATATTACTGTAACATTCAGTGAACATCGGGAGATGCCCATGGACATTCGGGCTCACACGTGACGGTGTCATTTTGCTCTGTGTCACGCGTTCACCATGAATGTTCTCTACGTGCTGCTGCATTTATGGCCCACGTAACATATGTGATTTTCAGCTGTGCCGCATAGCCAGTAGAAGACACCTACATTGTGGTTATTGCTTAATGTCTGCTTAATCTCAAAATGAATGAAAGGCTGCTCCGAGGCATCCCCTTACACGGAATGCTGTGCCATCAACAAGAAACGGACGGTTATGCAGCTTTATGGAAATTCGTATACATCGGCCCTGGCATTGCTATTAAACTTCCATTTATTTGGCTTGCCCTGGTTTTCTTTTTCTTTTTTCGTTTTTCTTTCTTTTTCTTCCTTCCTCTTTTTTTTTTTTTTCAACCGGCAGAGAAAGGACTATCGACAGGTTGTGGTGGGGTATTTCTCAAGGAAAGCTAAGCTTCAAAACAAAGGTGGAGCCATATGGTAAAAATCACAGGGCAAAGAAAGAACTATTGAAAGATTGTGGTGGGGTCCTTCTCGAAGAAAGCTAAGCTTCAAAACAAGGGTGGAGTCGTATGATAAAGAGCACATGATATAACATTACCCCAACAGACTTGAGAAGCCTAATGGAAGTTAGGGAGAGGCTCGAAACTTTAAATAGCCTCGTGCAGACAGAAATTCCAACCCCACCGGGAGGTAATATAGAGAATAAGGAAACAATAACACAGAGTTGGGGAAGTAGGGCCATCCAGAACCCTGTGATGGAGAAGTTAACCCAGAGGGGGTGTATTATACCATTTAATCTCTCATCGCACTTCCCCGTTGATCCCTCCGAAAACCTCCTTTATCCCAGCGTTTTTGCTCAGGTAGAGGCAACTAGGGATGCTTGGGCTTACGCGATAGGGCACCCTCACACCAACACTTCAAGAACAGGGGAACAATGCATCTTTGTCAATGCGAAGCAATACAATGGGATATTAAGGCGCAGAGAAAATAAAATCCGAAAACTTGCAAGAAAAGAAAATTTCACAACCATCTATCCCAAAAGTGCAATCAGGGCCTTGGGAAGCACAATAGGAAATCAACAAACACAAGAAGAACAAACTGAACAAGATAAAGGAAAAGGGAAGGACAAACCACTGTCCCGATTAGGCGAAGACACCAAGAAAACTGTAGACATAAATCAACCAACAGGGTACGAAGGTAAGACTGAAGGTAGTCATAATCATAATGATACCTATAGTCCTAATACAACACCACTAACGTGGTCATCAGAAAGCGAGCTAATGATCCTGAAAAAAAGACTCTAGTCCCTCGAGAAAAGAAGCCAAGTCGAGGATAACAAGTGGAATGAAGTAATAGAAACTAAGAGGATACTAATCAGGAAAATGAGATGCTTAAAGAGCAGGTAAATAAGCTTCGACATTCCATGGCAAGAGGTGAGTTAGAGTTGAGAGAAATAAGGCAGCGACTAGACCAAAGGAAAACAGAAGAGGAAGATAAGATACAAGTGGTGGAAGGAAGCAAGGACTGCCACTTAAAAGAGATCCAATCAGCAATGGCCAGCATAGAGGTAAGAGAAAAACAACTAAGAGAACAAATAGATGAGGCTAAATCCTGGTCTCAAGTGGTGAAAGGACCTTCGGACACACGAAAAGAACTCATAGAAAAACAGGTTAGAAATCAGATAAAAAAGAGAAGGACAGAGATGACAGGGTGTCAATATCATTATAAAAGGACTAAAAGATTATGGTGAGAAAGAAATCATGAAAGAGTTGACAAGAGACTTTCTTAACGATGAAATTCAATGGACAAGAGTCATACAACAAGCAAATAGGATAAGAAGATGGATAGGAGGCAAAAACAGACATGTGAGAGTCACCTTGAAGAACATAGAAGACAAAAATAGGATACTAATGAATAAAAGATTCCTTAAAGGCACACAAATTTACATTGATGAGGACCTTACTATAAAACAACAGGACGAAAGGAGGAAAGAGTGGGAGAAAGTAAAGGCAGCAAGGGATGCAGGAAGATGGGCTTGGCTACAAAACGACAAAGCTCAAATAGATGACAGAACGTCACATAAGAAATAGGAATTCGGGGCCCCCCAAGAGTATCTAACAGTGGTAAGTTGGAACTACAGAGGATATCCATGGAGAAGAGGCCCTGGATTGGGGCCCATAGCAGAGGGAAAGGTTGTCATCATCCTTATCGAGACTCATGAACATGATGGGTGCAGGATTCCATATTTTGAAGGGTATAAACAGACGTCAGTGTGGAATGAAAGAACTGATAGTGGCAAGGGACACGGTGGAGTGGTCGTCCTAATTAAAGAGGAATGGGACAGTTTCGTAAAAGTGGAGAAAGAAGATCCAAACAAGCAGTTCATATGGCTTAAAATTACAGACAATCAAGTCAAAACAAGGATGGCAGCATGTTACTTTGCCCCAAAGGGATCAAAATTTTATAAGAAAAAGAATCTAAACTGTGAAGATCGATTTGCAGCTCTAAAAAAAGACATTTCTATTTTTAGTAACATGGGAGAAATAGTAACAATTGGAGACTTTAATGCAAGAACTACAAACAATCAAGCTCTCAATCTGAAAAACAACATAGAGAAATATAACCCCCTATGGTTAGAGGAAGAGAACGACCAACTTTGCGACGGGGTCTCACAAGATAGCAAAGGTGCAGTCTCACACTTCAGCGCTGAACTCTTAGGGCTTTGTAGCTCTTACAACATGATCATCTGCAACGGGATGAGAGCATGGCCCGAGTCAGGGAAAATCACATGCAAAACATACAATGGCCAAAGTGTAGTAGACTATGTCATTTGTTCGCAGAGCTACACCTCAAAGTTGATGGAGATTATGATCAGGGACAATGTACTAGAGCTGAAATCAGACCATAATCCAATTCATATTAAAGTTCACATTCTCATAGGGATACAACCGAAAGAACAAGTCCACTTTGGCCAAAAGAAGGATACTCCCCAAGGTAAAATCCTTCTAAACCATGAGAATCAAGGAATCTTTAAAGCCGCAATCAAACAATTGCTCAGAGATCACGAAGAAAAAATAGCTAACATAAGGAATCAGTCTCTCAGAGAGAACATGCTTATTCCACTAATGCACAAGGCCTTAAATGGTTGTAAGAGAGCTAGACCCAAGAGAGGAACAAGAAATACTTTCCTGACAAACCCATGGTTCGATGAGGAATGCAAGATAGCAAAAAAAAATCTGCGAAAGAGAGGTATGGACAAAGAGCATAAGGAGTACACAAAGATGCTATGGAATAAGAAAGAGAAGTACGTAAACAACAGAAGAATAGAGCTGATTGCCCTAAAAAAAATAACCCTAAAAGCTTTTGGAAAGAGCTACCCAAAAGAAGAAACAAACAGAAAATAATATCATTGGAAACCAATGGCTTGAGTATACAAAGTTGCTATATGAGAGGGACCAAGATAAATATAAACCCCCAATAATCTATGTGAATACAAAACTTTTCAACACCGAAGACATCATTCAAGGCATAAAACAATTAGCAAGTGGGAAAGCTCAAAATACTGATGGGTTGCAAGCGGAGTACTTAAAGTGGGGTGCTGAAGCACTGGCACCTCGTATCAAACACATCTTCAATAGGGTCATCCAAGAGGGCTTCCCGAAAGAGTGGACGACTAGTGTGGTTATCCCTATCTTCAAAAGCGGGGATACCAATAACCCGTCAAATTATCGTACAATCATGGTTAACCCCCTTCTTGGTAAACTCTTCGGAAGCATGATAGAACACGAAATCAACAGATGGGCAGAAAAAGAAGGAAAAAGAGCTAAGGGTCAAGCTGGATTTAGACCGAAGCACTCTACTATTGATCATGGAGCTACACTTAGGTTCTTGATTGAAAAAATATGGAACACTCAGGGAGACGAGGCCTTTTACTGCTTTGTCGACTTCAAAAAAGCCTTTGACACGGTCCCCTGTGACAAACTTTGGAATAGGATGAAGGCGCTGGGAGTTTCGGATGAGCTTAGAGCGGCTGTCCATAGATTATATGAGCAAGTAAAGGCTAAAATCAGAACTAGTGATGGAATCTCAGAGTGTTTTGACAGCGATATAGGCGTCAAGCAGGGCTACCCACTTTCACCAACTTTATTTGCACTGTACATTGATAAATTAGAAGAATGGTTAAATAAAGATAGTGGGGAGTGGATTCAACTAGATAAGTATGTTATAAAACTGCTTTTTTATGTGGATGACCTCATTTTAATTCCCAGAACAACCAACAGCTTGAGGGAACATTTGAGAGCACTTGAAGCTTTTTGTCAAGAGGTGGGAATGCAGGGGAACACAAGCAAAACCAAAGTAATGATCTTCTCTCTAAAAAGAAAAAAGAAACAATATACCTTTACCTTTGAAGGCAACACGTTAGAGGTAGTCGAAGAGTACAAGTACCTCGGGCTCGATTTTCACCACAAACTCAGCTAGGAAACATGTAGAGCAAAAAGAATCCAAGGAGGATGGAAAGCATTGTAGTCTCTTCAAAATAGATGCAGGATTGCAGAGTTATGGGATGGAAGACCAAGAGAACACTCATCGGTTTGTTGGTTACCCCGGTGATCCTCTACGGGTGTGAAATTTGGGGCAGCAGTATGTCAGATCAGAAATGGAAACAGATAGAGAGAATCCATAAACACTTCATCATAAGCAGTCTCAAAGTCAAGAATTCGGTGCCGTATGAGATCCTACTTGCCGAAATGGGATCCTTCCCTCTAGAGGCATCGACGATGACACAGTTACTAAGCTACCTCAAGAAGATTCAAAACATGAAGAAACATAGGTGGCCTAGACTAATTATGGAAGAAGAGCTAACTAGAAGAAAGAACACTTGGAGGAAGCAAAATGACAAATGGGTGAAGAGGTGGGATATTAGCATGCAGGGGTGCCCAAATACTAATGAAGAAATAAAAAAATATGTAAGGAGAAAATTCAAGTGCATCATGTGGACAAAACAAATGGGTCGTAAAAAGGAATACTACCTCAAAGAATTCAACCCCATAGGCGATTTTGAAGAAAAAGCCTATATAGGAGCAAACATTAAATGGAAAGCAAAAATGTTGATTGCCCAACTTAGGACGAGCTCTCATCATCTTAGGTGTGAAACGAGTAGATGGCTAACTCCTAAAGAGGACTGGGAGGAGAGAATATGCCTCTTTTGCAACAAAGGTGTGGTGGAGACGGAACGAAACTTCCTCTTGGAATGCGAGGCATACAAAGACATCCGACACAGTTATGGTGAAACTCTAAAAATCGCCAATCTGGACACCCTGTTTGAAGCGACAAGGCTGGGTAATACGACGAACCTCGTGATCAAACTTCACAGCAGAAGGGAAGATCTCAAGAAGGAAGTTTAGGCAACTTAGGGACCGTTTTTGTCACTGAGGTCTCGTCTGATGTGGATGTGCGCGACTGATGGGTCCCATACACTGCGGCGGTCTCGTGGACATTATTAAAATCCTTCATTCATTCATTTTGAAATTTTTCAATCGGACGCCTACAAAGGCGTGCCAGGTAGACCTCGCTGTCTTGCTGGTGCATTAATTAACACACCCTTCATTTAAAGTTTAATTCATTGCAAAATTTTGAGATTTTTCTTTTTCAGAACATGAAGTCTGTCTGAAGAGGAGATGGCACAAATCATCTGGATTTAGGTAAGGATATGTTTCAGTCGTTATTCAGGCTATGAATCTTCTCAATCTTCAAACAAATTCGTCCTATTATTTTGAGTCCATTTTTGTCCCATTTTTCCCAAAAATATTTATTTTCGCGAGGCCTTCTCCAAACTTCTGAATGAAACAAATATAAAACTTTCATAAAATAGGAAATTGCATTTTTGATAGTGACCTTTTTCGAGCTCCTGAGAGCAAAACGCGTTTGGTGTAGTGTTCTTAGTATATTCAATAAAGATTTCTTTGAAGCGATCGTCATTTCCTTTGTTTTTGAAGTTTTATCTCTGCATAGCTAAGTCTGTTTATATTATTTATTCTTGTGACCTCAGTATTTAAGAAATTTCATCAAGACTTCTCGACTTCAAATAATACGTGTTCTTCCTTAAAATTATCCAGATTATTGACATACACCATTAAAATTTGAATGTATCCAGGCTCTTGACATACATCGTCAAACTTTGAATGTCATGGGACGGGAGAGTGCATTTGTTTACATTTTGTTAAACGGTTTGATTCACCTGCATTAAGTAGGCTTCCACATTTTGCATACATGTCTATCAGGGTATTCACAACTACTACAGAAAAATTTCTGCCCTCAATTATCGTTTGAGCGATGTCTATACGCTATTCCAAAGCGCCCGTTGTGGTACAGGCTGGGAGGATGCTGGCAAAGGTTCTGGGGTTTGGCTTTAAACCTATCAATTACATTTGCTTGAATGTCTCCAAGGCCCTTTTCAACATACTCAATTTGTGCATTTCCTGCAACCACGGCATTCCATGAGATGACAAAAGCATGTTTTTGAAAAGGCTTAAAGCCTAGTCAAGAACACCATTTTGTACATACACTGCAATCAATACATTCTACGAGAGCACAATTATTTGAGGCATTTTGTCAAATAGCCCGCGAGCCTTGTGCATGCTTCCCTATTTTGCATACATGTCTACCAGGGCACTTGCAACTACACGTCTACAACCTCTGACAAAACCCCCTTTTTGATTACGTTTTGATAGATGTCCGTACCCTGTCTAAAGTTCTTATTTTGGCACAGGCTGGGATTATGCTGGGAAATCTCTAATGACAAGTATGGAAGTTTTGTACATGTATGTATGTTTGTGTACATACATTTATATATATGCATACATACATTTCATATGTATGCGTATATATGCATATACGCATGTATACACACATTTCAAATTGTAATATGGGGAAGTAGTTTTTACATCAAAATTTAGTGCATCTACCCATAAAGTTGCAATTAAGACTAATCAGGAATAAAAAAGTAAAATAAGGTGTAATTCCTATTCCAACTCCAGAGCATTAAGTGACAAAGAAAGGGTTTAAAGAAGTATCTTGATTTTCAAGCAATCGAGAATGAGTATTCATAGTCTCACAGCATAATCAGGGTTTTTGTGGCAAGACAGTGAGAACTCAGAAAACTACTTGTGATCTGGGCACCTCCCAAAACTATGAATTTCCATTTCCAGCACCTTAGTGCCATTTTTGGGTCCGTAGTGTATGGTTCTAGTGAATGTCAGGTAGGCACAAACTTTTTTGATGACTGCATTCCTCAGATCTGAGGTTCCGAAAACCTTGCTCACAATTCTCAATCTTTGCACCGATCCTTAGGAAATTGACTTTCCTCTTGAAACCTTAACAGGGCAACTGAACCTGCAAAGAATAATGAGCAGGTTTCTAAACCTCGATAGTACACAATATTTGTCCCAACACTCTTAAGTAAAATGCAGTTCAGCGAAGCAGTGTAGTGTAATGCAAGTGTTTCACTACAAGGATCTTCAATGCTAATGAATGCTCTATAAATAATTGATCTTTTCTAGGATTCAGTGAACAATAAATGCTAGATGCTCTTCATATTTCTTTACATTCTTGGTTGCCTTCTCTATATGCTTGCATTGATTGCCTCTATCAATTCATTATCCTAAATGCCCTTATAGACCTTCTAAATTTAAATTAGGACTCTATTGGTGCGCAATCCAACACCTTCTTAATTTGAATTAGGACTCTATTGGTGCGCAATCCAACAACAAATGGGCAGAAAAATCAACAAGACAAGACTTGCAACCTCAGGTAACCCTTAACAGTGAAAAAAAAAAGGACCCACACCCCAGAAACGTATAGTGAATGTTTTTAGGGAAGACACTAGAAACAAAATAAAATAGAGGGAAAGGGGAGAAGGGTGAGAGAGAGGGAGGGGACACGATGGAAAAAAACATAAGCACAAGAAAATGCACCAATAAAGTCTAATCTAGGTCAATAATTGAAAAACACATGTATCCTAGGACAATGCAATTTTATGACTAATAAATGCCACGGGGCCATTTTTAGGTGTCTACACAAATGTGTTTGTACATGTATATATGTGTATAAATGTCATGTTTGTGTACATATACATACATACAATATATACATTCCATGTGTGTGTGCATATATATACGTAGATACATTTGGTGGGTAGTATGTACACGTACATGCACTTCATGTGTGTACATGTATATATGTACATACATTTTGTTTGTACATGTATATATGTACATACATTTCATGTATGTACTTATATATACATACAATGTTATCGGTTCTTGGCTTTTGGGCTGCGTTGGGCACCTAGGTTCGAACCAGGCTCTGGTTCGGGGTTCGGTTCGCTGCCCCAACACTTCGGGTTCGTCCTTGGGCACCCGGGTGTGGCTTGGGTTCTTATGGGATGAACCCTGGGCATTGGGATAGAGAATCAACAGTCAAAAACACATTTTTTCATTTTTTTTTCCATTTTTAGTGGCTCGGCTATGAACCCTTAAAAGGAAATATCTGAAAGAAGAAAGAATTGAACTTCACTGAAGTGTTAATTGAGGATTTGGAAGACACTGGCCAGGGCCAGTCAACTGATTTTCAGAATAGATGGCCAATTTGCAATGGAATACATAATGCAATCCACATCCATCAACGACATTCAGTCAGGAAATCATAAGCTGGATGTTGACAACGTTCATTGTCTTGACTCTTCATATATAAGATGTGGCATTTCAAAGCTAATCTGTCAACTGAAATTACTTTGATTTAACTGGGCACGCTAGGGATTACATGTGGATTAGTAATGTATAAATCATAAAGTTCAAACAATTAGACAAACACCTAGCCCCTGTACCTTCTAAGGGTTCATAGCTGAGTCACTAAAAATTATGAGTCATTATTAGTGACTTTAAGTTAACATTTAAGTTTTAAGACTTTTAAGTTTGATGTATTTAATTACAACGACAGGATAATATCATAATTATTGATGTTTAATATTTATCATTTATGTTTAATGATTATCATGACATTTGTCATTCAGTTAGTATTTAGTATTTCCGGTATTTTGTCATTATTTTCATATTTTATTTATCATATCAATATGCATACTATATGGTTAATGACGATGTCACTAATTTCCTATGTAATAGGCTATAATTTATATATTTTTAAATTTTTTATATATTTTTTGTATGGATGAACCCAATAACGAACCCAAGGAAAAAAAATCACCATATCGGTGAACCGGTTTCTTCGAACCCGCACCAAAACCAAAAACAAACCGGAAACATTGTATACATACATTTGATGTGTGGACATATACTAGTACAAATATCTTAAATACATCTATATGAAAAATGTTGAGAGATCAATTTTGAGGTCCCTATCTTGAATATTTAAAAAATACATTGATTAAGGATTCCATCCCATTCTCTGCAAATTTTCTATTGACTAGTGAAAAGTGGACTCAATCTAGCAGCGCCATTACATCGGGCTCAAAAAAAACTTTTCAAGGGGAAAAAATAGGGGCTCTAAGCTTCACCTACTGTCCAAGATATCATGATTTTTTACTATTATTTTGTGAACATAAAGAAAAATTCTCATGTGATTGTCAAATGGATGTCAAATTCACGTTTGAAACTACCTATGATGATCAAATAGCCATCAAAATTTAGGTCGGCTATTATTTTGACCTCATACTATTACACTTTCCCGCCACTCCTCGCTGCCATTGTAGGATATGTCTATTGGTGTAAATCTATGAACATACATACATATACATACATACATTTCATGTGTATTCACATACATATAAATATACTTACATTTCATATTTGTGTACATATATTTCATGTGTATGTACACACATATACGTCCATACATTTCATGTGCACATATATATACACATACATTTCTTCTGTATGTACATATATACGTACCTACATTTAATGTGTGTATATGTATACATACCATAATTACGGAAATAGCGAAAAAATTGCTAACCCCTGCCCATACTGATTTATTGAACCCTGGATATTGCGGTTTTAATAGTCAAACAATCAACCCACCAAAAAATCCCCAAAAATACCGTTTTTTATAAAAAAACGGGATTTGCAAACTGTTCGGAGGCATCTGATGGCTCTCGAGGCGTTTCTCCCATCAGAATTGTAGGTTGTTTCTTGCTACATCGGTTTAAACTTTAATGAACAATTTGATTTACTCCGAGCAGTATGCAATTCTGTTGAGGATGGCAGGGTTTTTTATATCTATGTGGGAAACGATGCTCAGGTGGCTGAGCTGTGAGAGAATCTGTGCAAGGGCATGGCCATATTTTCCCTTCAGCGGCTTAAGATTGAGAAAAGGGAGATAATAGAACGTTATAGGAGCAAATGGAGGCCTAGATTTCTGGAACTTGTCTTCTCCCGTTTTATAAGACCACGACGTACAGTAATGTCTGTGTTTGCTGCAATTAATGGCGTACAGTAATATCTGTGCTTGCTGCAATGAATTGCCATGCTGTTAAATCTCATTACATCTAAACGGAGATCGAGCGCACTGTCACTGAGCCATGAGACGGTTTCAACTAAGACCAATGTTTATTAAATCAACATTTTATATCCAAGGGAGACCCTGTTAGATCTGTAGGACAAGTATAATATTACAACAAAATTATCTAAAGGTTTTTGCAGCTTAGTTACCATTTTCATCTCAAAGATGTTACTAAGGGGTCTCATGCTAGGGGCTACGGCTTCTATAATTTTGGGTATTGCCTTCTTATGTATTATGAAAATTAAAAAAATTGCTTATAAAATATCTGCATATGGTTGCTCCTATTTTTTTGGTTGCCAACTGTATATTGGTATCCAATCAAATATAGTATAAGTAGTCTTATGAAATAAAACTTCTGAGTGTATGCTCCTATTTTATAGGAGATGCTATTTGAAATTATTATATTTTTGTTTATAATTAAAGTTTACATAAATTTTGTCCAAAGCACATGTGGAGGACTACCAGCGCCCTTTTTCTTACACCCCCTCAAACTCCCTGCCTAAAAAATAGTCAGCTCACTTCACTTTGAGGAAAAGATTTTAAAATTTCCTTATGCCATGCATTTCATTTTTTATAAGGCCACTGCTCATTAAAAATAGGAGCAGTAGCGCCCTCCATGATACCCCTGTCTAAGCAGCGTATATTACATATATTTTAAAAAAGCATGGGACTGCTCGTCAGGAAGAACTCTCCTATAATTTCTCAGCAGCACCCCTTTAAAACAATTAGCAATCCCACAGCATGTGACCATGCTCTAAAAACAGCCAACCCACCAAAAAAATGGCCAAAAATTGTCAAATATTGTCAAATGTAATGAAATTGAACAACCAAAAATTGTCAAAAATTGTCAAATGTAATGAAATTGAACAGCATGGAAATCAATGAAATTGAAACTCTAGAAATTAATGGTGTACAATCTCATTTATCTTTCTGTATCTATTCTCTATGCAATTGAAATACCTAATTTGTATCTCTATGCAAAGGAAATGCCTTTAGATTTAAAAAAAACAATTTTCCCCATTTTTTGGCGGTTTTAAGTTTTTCTTATTTTCCCTGCTAATCACGATTTTTTGAAAACCACTGAAAAATATTTTTTTCCCCAAACAATTGTTGTTACTCTGATACATACATTTTTTGTATGTACATGTATATACATAGATATATTTCTTATGTATATGTACATATATTTATACGTACATACATTTCATATGTGTGTACATATACATACTTTTTTTTATGGGAAAGTGATTTTACATCAAAATGCAATAACTCTACCAATATAACTTGTGCAATCCAGATCCCATCGGATTTAATAAAATAAAACAATAAACTCATGTCTAATTGCAGAAAGGAATATTTGAGAATTATTGAAATGTGTAAAGAGGGGTTTCTTAGAAGCATACTGAATTGTCTCCAAATCCAGAGACAATCTGAGGAAGAAAACAATGGGAAATAGGTCTAAATAGCTAGGCAAACAAAACTCAAAAACTTCATGCGAGCAAAGGACTTTTCCTGGATGACCAGAAACGTAGCACTTCGTTATTGGCATTGTCAAAACCATGCCACTACATTATTAGCAACTGTAATATTCTACACAATAAATTTGAAGAACTTGTTCCTTTGTTATTGGGCTCTGAAAATCGTGCTCTCTTTTTCAAATTTGGAAAATTGATCTCCTTTCTTGAAACCTTAAAAACTCATCACAGACTAATAAAAAGGAGGGAATCATTGAGGGACCTATGTTATCCCTCCATTATTATCAGGGCCCATTTACAAATTTAGAAGACAACACTTGATGCACTTCAACAAGCAATTAGTGGATGTAAGCCCTAATCACTATATAACTTTCACTAGCATGAACATATGGCACAATGCAAAATGAGACTTCAATAGTGAATCAAATTCTGCTCTAACACTTCAATTCTACTCTTTCAATAAAATGCTAGACTCTTGCTTTCAATTCGCTTACTTGAACTTTACATGCACATCTCTTATCATTCACTTGTATATTTTGCCCTATATGCACTAATGCACTTGTGTATTTTTGGATTTCTCTAATTCAAATCAGGACCCTAATGGTGTGCAAGCCGACACACAATGGGTTGGAAAGACCGACAAAAGAATACAAGGCACGAGAGACCCAAAAGGGCCCACAAAGAAGAGAACCAAAAATGTATTGATATGTTTTTGGTGGATCAAATGTAGTGGTACAGTCCCAGTAGACCATAACCATATTCCTACATTTATGGCAAGAAACCCATAATAGGGAAATAGGGGAGGAGAGAGAAAAGTAGGGTCTAAAGAGAAAATAAGAGAAGGGGTAGCAGACAAGGCCCAAAGAAAACATGTGTCAATAGGAGCTTAATAAGAACCAATAATCGACAAACACGCTACCTTGGAACAATGCAATTTGACAACTAAAAGTACCTTGGACCAAAATTAGGTATCTACACTTATTGTAATATTGATAAATGTTTCTTACACTTATTGTGATATTGATATACATATGGACATACATATCATGTATGTGTGTACATATATATACACATACATACATATCAAATATGTGTGTGTGTGTGTGTATATATATATATATATATATATATATATATATATATTTCAAATATGTGTGGACATATATATACACGTGCATACATTTCATATATGTGTGTGACTAGTATATATATCAGTGTTACATGAGGATGCGTCCCCTAGATTTCAGTGGTGTTTGGGACATTCCAAATGTTTCAGGGAGTTGGGGACTTGGAGGGGACATCCCCAATTTTATTTTTTTTAATTTTAATATTTTTTAAATTTTTTTCTGATGCTTTTACTTTAAAATAGAACCCCCCACCCCACAAAAAGTTGTTATTTTCACAAAAAACAATCAACCATAATTCTGAGAGTACCCAAAAAAACATTAAATAAATTTTAAACCCCTAAATTTTATTAAATAAAGTTAAAATATTTAAATATTAATTTTTATATATTATTTTAAAAGGTGTCCTCATGCTGTCACCAAATTTTGGCATTTTTTTTCCATCTAGAAACCATGTCCCCCATGTCTCGAAGACTTAGGTAACTATGATACATATTGTAACGAACCGCTACACCAAAGCCTCGAGGCGTTAGTGAAATCTGTCCATCAGGATCATAACATCCCACAACGCTTTCGAAGCCCAAACTCTGCGCTAGGTTTGCGCCTGTACCACCAGGATCCCTGTGTGTACGAGCTTCGAACGAACACTGCCATGTTGGCATAGCCACCCGCTCCGTGACTTAAACCCAGGTGGAGGCTCTGATACCACATGTAACGAACCGCTTAACTAAAACCTCGAGGCGTTAGTGAAATCCGCTCATTAGGATCATAACACCCCACCATGCTTTCGAAGCCCAGACTATGGGCTGGATTTGCGCTCGTACCACCAAGATCTCCTGCATGTACGAGCCCCAGACGAACACTGCCATGCTGGCGTAGCCACCCGCTTCGTGATTTGAACCCAGGTGGAGGCTTTGATACCACATGTAACGAACTGCTACACCAAAACCTTGAGGCATTAGTGAAATCCGCCCATCATGATCATAACACATGTACACACACACACACACACACACACACACACACATACCTACATACATTTCATGTGTGTACATACATATAATTACATACATTTCATGTGTGTACATATATATAATTACATACATTTCATATGCATATGTATATATATGTAATATGGATAAATGGATTTACATTCTATATATTAATTAAGTTAAATACCCTGATCAAACTAGCGATACAAGACTAATTATTTTATTTCGAGATTTAGTGACAATTGTTAGGATTTGATAGTGGAAATGTGTGGCCAAAAGTAAGAGAGACTTTACCCAAAAATTTGATGATGCTTAGAATAGTCTCCTAAGAGCATTGATGCCATTGTAGTCAATGTCCAAAGCGTTCAGATGCTCTAGACATAGTGACATACATATCCAAATTGACTTGACAACTGCATTTCCTTGATCTTGATCTCCAATAACCTTGCTCGATTTTGTGTGCAAAGACTTCAAACACTCGCAAAACAGATTTTTTATCCAAGGCCTAGATGGGCAGCAATATATGAAAGCTTAAGAAAAACAACATATGTTTTGGACCCTGCAATAAACTAGTGAATGGTGAAATTATTTTGATATTTGTAAGGCCCCTAGACAATAACAATATTGAAAACAACAAACTTATAATTGGAATAGTTCCAATAGCATGCAAACCCTAGTGTTTGTGCAACAAGAGTCTTAACATAAACTTATATGCTTTGAAAAATTGCAAATGCTCTAATGATTTCTAGATTCTTGTGAAATATAAATGGATGCTCTATATTCTCTTAGTTATAAATGAACTATAGTGCTTTTGTATTTTTAGCTAGATTGAATTCCAAAAGCACGCAAAACCTAGTATTGTGGGATGAGTGTCTTAACATAAACTTGTGTGCTTCAATAAATGCTCTAATAATTGTTTGGTTCCTCTAGAATGCTTGGAAGTGTTCAATATATTCTTGTGAAAAATTCACCGATGCTCTATATTTTTCTAGATATAAATGAACTATACTATTCATGTATTTATAGATATATTGAATTCAAATCAGGGTCTTATTGGTGTTTAAATTGACATCAAATTGTCGAAATGTGAAAAAGGCGGCACAAATAAAGTGAGTGCACTCTATTCACAAGGGGTTACTCAAGAGGGCCATTATTAATGCTCTGGTTGAATCCAAGAGTGTCATTAATGCTTTGGACAGCTCTAACTAGCATGATTAATGCTCTAGATTAAGAGCTCAAAACAAGTGAAAATCAGAAGAGAGAGAAAATTATAGCTGGCGGGGGCAGAGAGAAGATCAATGACCAATAATCAACAAATACACAAACTTCCTAAAATCATGTAATTTAATGGGCTACGAAATTCCTAAAGGCCATTTTTAGATGTCTATAAAATTTATGTACACATACATTTCATATTGTAACGTGGATAAATGGATTACAATTTAATTGTCACAATACTTGTACAATACAACCACTATGCCTAATTAAGATTTCTAATTGCACGATAGAGCATTCACATAGGGTTTCGGTACTTATTTTGAATAAATTGGGATCCAGTGAGAGTTGTCTGACTCTGAATTTGGAAATGTGTGCTCAGTGGCAAGGGTGATGTCGCCAACAAATGAGGAATTGATTAGGGACAGATGTATGGAGTGCTGGGAGCGCCGTAGACACGAACAAACTGCTATCTGTTCTACAGAGAAGTGACAACCAGGCTTCGAAACAACTTCATCCTAATATTTTGTGTCTATTTTAATCCAATTTTCTCCAAAAATATTTATTTGCTTATGGCTTTCCCCAAACTTTTGAATAAAGCACTTAAAACCATAAGAAAATAGGAAATGTATTTTAGAGTGAGACCTTTTTCGATCTCATGAGAGCAAAATGCGTTTGGTGTAGTGTTCTTAGTGTATTCAATAAATTTTTCTTTGAAACGATACTTGTTTTCTTTGTTTTTGAAGTTTTCATCTTTGCATAGTTAAGCTTGTTTATATTATTTATTCTTGATACCTCAGTATTTAGGAAAATTCACCAGGGCCTCTCAGACTTCAAATAACATTGTGCTTCCTAAATATCTAAATATTATCCAGATTGTTGACATTCTCAGTTAAAAATTGAATGCATTGGCCTTTTGATATTCATGGTCAAAATTTGAATGCCATGTGATGAAAGAGTGGATTTGTTTATATTTTGTCAAATGGTTTGGTGCACCTGCCTTCAATATGCTTCCGCATTTTCCTTGCATGTCTATCAGGGCATTCGCAACTATGACATCTGAAAATATCTGCTCCATCGTTGTTTGATTCATGTGCATACCCTCTTCCAAAGCTAGCATTATGGCATAGGCTGGGAGGATGCAGCAAAGGTTCAGGAGTTTGGCTTTAAACCTGCCAATTGCATTAGATATTATATTTCAACATGTATAAGCACCACAATGAATATTTCAACATGTATGGCAAAGGTTCAGGAGTTTAAAGGCAAATGAATATTTTAACGAATGTATAAGCACCATTTAACATTTATAAGCACCATTACAATGTATAAGTACTATGAATTAAAGTGTACGTTAAAATATTCATTCTAAATAAACTGAATATGGTGCCGTGTGTGCATTGAATGCATTCCATTGGGTTAATATTTCTTTTTTAAAATATGTGAATTGAATGCTCTACTAGTTGGAAGCTTTTGTTTGGACATTGTGAAGGTGAGCCTAACACCCCCGAGCCATATTTTGCAGGTACCTTTACCTTGCAAAGTAATTGGTTCAGCTGTTGCGCCAAATGGTAAACATTTTGGGTCGTTATGGAAGATTAATTACTACGGTGAAGAAAAATGTATGGTTCATATAGCTTTGGACAAATTAATATCAATTTGTGTAGGTGCCCATCTGGTATATCTAGGGATGGATTTGCTGATAAAGGTGTGCTTTGGGTACAAATGATCTTAATCTTCATATTGGAAAATATGGTATTGGAGTTATAAACGTAAGCCAATCAATGCAGACATCTATATCCACCTAAGTAGATGGCATGGGTTTTACAAAGTGGTGGCTAATTTCTATATGGTCCAACTTCATAAAACATACCAACGGTTCAGGAAAGAGGAAATAAAGAGAGCTTACAAGAGAGGTGTTAGGGTTAGTGATATCATGTTCATGTATTTTCTACTGGAGTCCCCGGCAGCATGGTTCCTTGGATATGGCGTGGTGGCTACCACCAATACAAGGGGAAAAGATAATCCGAGATTTGGATATAATATAGTACAGATGCAAGGCCACTGCAATGAACAATGATCTTGCATGATACTAATGTTCTAAATCTGATCACTATTGTGTTTAGGAATCATGCCAATGAACGCTGATTTTATGTATGACACATAGGGCGCCCTTGCAGTTTGGGACAAGATTAATCAAGTTTTTGGACTCGAAGTTGTTTTTTCATTGCCATGGATAGTGATGATGAATCTACATATGCATATGCTATACTCTATAGTCCTTGACCTTAAACTACAGGTGGTAGCTTGCAAAAGTGTGATAAAGAAAGACTCTCAAGTCATTTCCTTAGGGAGACAGAGAGGGGAAGAGGAAGAAATATATGTTTTATTTTGCCAAATGGAGGTGCCTACCTTAAATGTGCATTATGTCAAACACATCTTATTTTATGGTTTGAGGAGGGTGTTTGCATATGGGATCTACGTAAGAGTGGGAAGGTGATTGCATGAAGACATGTAGAAACAAAACTCAAGGATTATATGTAGAAAAGTTGTTACAAAGTCTTCTTTATTAAAGTTTATGTTTAGAAGTTTCAGACATTGTCCTTTTTCCTTTCTATGCCACTATGCATACACTATAGAGTTTTCGCCCATTTCAAATTGAGGTCTATATTCTAGTTTCATTTTGGGATTTTTGATTTTTAGAGAGCCCTACAGACTAGAAATTGTGGAGATCCAAATTTGATCAGTACAATACAAGGGACTCTGAAGGTGTATGGATGGCACAAAGCGGCTCTGTGGCAGGTGAGGGTATTCCAGTCCTTGCTTGCCATATGACCATCAGAATTAATATTATTGAAGAGAACTATGTAAATGATTTTAGAAAAGCCATTTTTATTTATTTTTTAATGAGAATTCCTTTATTATTTATACGTATGCCTTGGAATTCAGAATGTTCTTGAAAAGAGGACCATTTTTGAATGGGAATATAAACCTAGGGCCCAAATGGGGTGAAACATAATGTCCATGTCTGCATGGAAGGTGTGCAATTTCGTAACATTACAATGAGGTCATGTTAGGAAGTAACGTTTTGAAGACGCCCACCAATATCCTACAACTTGTCACATTCCTATTAGGAAATGAAACACACACGACAGCAAATGCAAAACACCCAAGTCCATATTCAAGCAAGTTGTAGACCATGACCTCCCCTCATCTTAATTCCTGCATCACCATTTGCTGAAATTTTTAAACTAGATGTGTCACTAATTCCAGTATGCTTCTAATGACAGATGAAAACGTCTAGCACATGATAGAATATAATAAAGCAAGCAATCAAATTTTTTCTTTTGCCTTCCAGCCCCTTGACATAGCACTGAATATTTTTTTTTCTTTGCAACTGATTGACATAGGTGCTAATGCTAGTAAATAATATTTGACTTTTTAAGCTCTCTTTTGGGGTATTCTTGCTATTGGTAATGAAATGTTCCTTTTGAGTAATTTTACAAATTTAGAGATTTTTTATTTTTCCTAAAATTAGATTATCAATTAAAAATTAAAACAACAATTCTCAATAATGATATTGAAGATTTGTAATTTTTATTACAATTGCCTAAATACACATATAATATCGATGAAACTTTTAATTAAATAATAAATGTATCAGAGTCAAGTCTAATGTTGTTGAATCAATAATTAATGATAGTAGAAATTTTTTATAGTCGAATTACAATATCAGAATTGTTTTATAGCAGTAGAGGAGTGTATTAAGGCAATTGTTCTAGATGAATAGTGACAAGCAAGGTAGGGTGTCACTTTCTTAGGTTGGTGATTTCCTTTAAACTCTTGAAATCCTCACAAATCATTGCACAACTATCTTAAGGACAATGATTTGTGTCCCTCAATTGTACATCAACTTCTTTGAGGTATGCCAACCGTTGGACAACAATAAACCCTTGTATATCTCTAATAATCCTCCACTAAATTTTAAAAATTAATAGGAACCTCTAGTTAATTGAAAGTTGAAATTAAACTTTATCTGTTAACACAATTATGATTCCTAGATGGAATTATCTCAATGAGTAAGAGTTTTCATCCTCTAAATCTGTACACTGAAATATTTTCATTCTTAAATGGAAAAATTGAACACAAACTTCAATTTGGAATAGGGTTTTGATTCCAAATATGAGTAATGGACAATGAATTTTTTTGAGCACAATTTTTTTTTATAAATTTTCTTTTTTTATTATCAAATTTTTAAAAGCATTTAAAACATTTTTAGATAAATATTATTTTTTGACTCATTTTATAATAATAATACATTTGGCTCCCTTTATAATAATAATAATATCATTTTTCTATATTATAAAATAAAGTAACTTCAGGGTAATTTAAAAATATTATTAAATTATTCTTTTACTTAATCCCTTAGTTCATGGGAATAATGAATAGGTTACGAGTCTTTTAATTGGTTTAATTTTGGAAAGGGGGCATATATAGTTTGCTCTTCCATAAATTGTTTGCCTTCAAGCATTTGCAAATTAGGATGCTCAAGAATCTTTGTATCCTCCCAAATAACATTCTTTGTTGTAGGTCTTTTCACCTCACCAAGTATTCTGTGATGATCCTATTTCTTGATTTCTTCTCTTTGATATTTATGATGGCTTTTGAAACCAAGATCAATTTGTCTTCATCATCTAAAGGAGGCAACTCAGGGGAAGGAATGATACATTGTCCTAGTGCCATTTTGAGGCATGAAACGTGAAATACATTATGTATCTTGTTATGTTCTGACAATTTAGGTTCATAAGGAACCTCCCTAATCCTCCAATTAATTTTATAAAGGCCATAGAAGCGAGGCTTGAGCTTCTCGACACCACTTTTCTTGAGAAAAGATTGCCTATAGGGTTGCAACCTCAATAAAATTATGTCTCCAACCTCAAAAGTTCTTTCAATGCAAATGTGATACGCATAAAACTTTCGCTGATTTTATGCAGGTTGGAGGTTTTTCTTGAGTGTGCCTAATAATTCTTGACTCCATGTGACCAAATCTCTTGCTCTTGGAACTCTATTGTCTGTGATGACCAAGTCCATAAAATAAAAAGCATCATAACCATATAAAGAATTGAAAGGAGTCATAACAATGGACGTATGGTTTGAGGGATTGTAGCAATGCTCCCTCATATAGAGACATTTGACCCAAGTTGTTTGTTGCCCTGCTACATAGCTCCTCAAATATCCTTTAATCCACTTATTCAGAATTTCAGTTTGCCTCTATGTTTGGGGGTGGTAATTGGCACTGAGAGTCAACTCAATACCTATCAAATGAAAGAGTCCCTGTTAAAATAGGTTAAGGACCCTGATGTCCTTGTCATTTACTATGTTTTTAGGCAACCCAATAAGCCTACTTTTCTGAAAAATAAATAAGCCACTTGTAGTTCCTTGAAATCAGATGAAACAACAAAAAAGTGTGCATATTTAATAAGTCTATCAACTAAAACATAAATACACCAGTGATGAAATCCATTGAAATATTCTTCCATTTCTGATTTGGAATCAGTAAAGGTTACAATAAACATGCGGAAAATATCTTTTCAACGTTGTTTTTCTTGTAGGTAACACACTCTCTAATTTATTGGATGACCTCTCTCTTGAGTTCTCTCCAGAAAAATCTTTCATTGATTTGCTTATAAGTTTTGAAATACCCTAGGTGACCAACCAATGGTGTATCATGTATTGCCCTTAAGAACTTATGCTTCATTTTTTATTTAGGGATGAGATAAATTCTACCCTTATAAAAGATGAGATCATCTATCATCTTATACTTGTCACCCTATATTCTATCCTTAGGATATCAACCATTAAGATATTCTTTGCATATTACGCTATTATAGTAACCTTCCAATCAACATAGATTTTAGACATTGAGCATAGAGTTGGTTTTCTAGATAAAGATTAGCGACAATATTGCTTTTACCCTTAATATATTATATATCAAAATTATAAGCTTGAAGTTTGCTTACCCATTTCTATTGCCTATCATTTAGATCTTTTTGGTTGAGAAAAAAATTTAAGATATTGTGATCAGTCTTGACCACAAATTTGACATATTAGGTACTGTCTGAATTTTGCCAAAAAATGCATTATGACCAACATCTATTTTTCATAAATTGAGAATTTCTTTTTGTATTTGTAATCTCATTTTCCTGGAAAAATTAGAACAAATTAAATTTTACAACAAACCCTTATACTAAAAATATTTAATTTTGTTTTTTATATTAAAATCCTTGTAGATGAAATTATAGAAATTTGAAAATTTCTCATTTTTATAAAAAAATTTAATTTTTGCAACAAACCTTTAAATTTGAAAATATAAAACTCTGATTTACTCTGATAAACCATTGAAAATAATTTTTTATTACAATAATGACAGAGTTCAGTTACAACAAAATACTAATATTATTTATGATAACTGAACATGAAAGTAGAGAATTTAATCTAGAAACAATTCTAATGGTGATGTCAGTGTTCACAATGATGACAATAACGTTAAACATATGATGCCAACCCTATAAATGCTCCAAAAAGTGTGACATCAATCATGATATCAATGGCCAATGTAGATCTGAATTTTCCACCCTTGATTATATGAATTATTTGATTTTTGATATAGCCCAAACTTGAAACATAAATGTAATCCCTAAATGGAACCACCACACAAACCCCGAGGGTTTTCATTCGTAGTATTTTTTTATCGGAGGGTTTTCATCATTTGATACTTCATAAGAGGGTTTTTGTTCTCTGAGACTGAAAGTTGAAGCAAAATATTCAAACTCACAAATCAGTTGCGAAGGTTGATTGATAAAAGATACTCTCCAAAGGAACCCAATAGCCTTTTTATAATTTTACTTTTACCTTTTACTGAGGCAACACCCATAAAGCAACATCCCACTTCTATCTTGTTGTTGACCAACTTTATTAATATATAAACTTTTTTAATAAAATAACATTATAAATCATTTTTTTATAATATAAAATTAATTTTGACCAACTTACGCTAAATTATTAATTTATCTCCTTTGCATCACCCCTTTAGCCTTTGAGAAATGGATAATGTGTGATGGGTCTTCTAACTTACTCAATTTGAAAAAAGGGACATGACATTTTAACCTTTCCAAAATTGCTTGCCCTCAAACAATATTAAGCTCAACTACTCGAGCTCTTTCCAAATGGTTCTCTCTATAATACTTGGATCCCAATTCATTCTCAGTAATTTGCAATCCCATGTTCCGAATAAATTTTGATTCATTAAGTTGTTTAACTGAGAACTAACATGAAATTATTTTTCTTGTACCTTTAAAACATTCAGTTTTTGTTGTATGTCACCCATAATGGCCCCTTTTAATATTGCACTCTCATTACCTACATCAAGTGCCTTTTGTTTACAATTTTTGGTTGCCTTAGAGAATCTAAAACTGAGCTGTAAATCAACACTTATGAAGTTAGAACGACTGTTAAACTCATCTAATTGCACTTGGAGTTTACCTCAAGTATTGAGTCTTAAACAGAATTAGACTAGATACATTCTTAATTGTTTCACCTTCATGTGTAGTTAAAACTTATATGACATTGTTGAAGCTCTTTCTACATTCTCGATGATAACCTAAAGGATAATTAATTCCTTTAGATTATATTCATATTTCTTGGCAATGTGAAATAAGAGTAGCAATGAGGAGCAAACAGAAGCCCTACGAGCATGTGCCAATGAAGACTGGAGATAAATATTACCTAATGTCTCTATCTGTGCTCGAAGTGGAGGAATAATATCATTTGATTTGCTATGTCTGTGCATATATTTTTATTCATTCTCTTTCCCCCTCTCTAAGCTAGATTAAAATTGTTATTAGCATGATTTCCTATAGTTGGAACTTTCTTTCCTAATAACTTGTTTATTTCTCTAATTGACTTGGGTGCATGTCGCAGGTGATCCGTGAGTAGAGACGATCCGTTAGTGCTTAAAGTTGCATGAGCGAGTCTTCTGATGACCCCTAGGATGATTCCCCCTAGTTAAGGACGAGCGAGACATGGTTGCATGTTTTCTCTCGTAGCCAAATGTCTCTAAGAGATCAAAACTTAGTTAGTGGGAGATGTATCTTGTGACTCATTAGTCCAATCGATGAACCATCTATGTGGATGCATTTGGATGGACGTATAAATATTGGAATGGGCTCCCTCCACTCTCCTTCGAGTCTCAAGACTAAAATTTATAGTTCGTTGGACGAATCCTTGAAAAGAAGCTTCTCGTTCTTGAGTGGGAAAATGAACCAAACTTCTATCACGCATTACAAGAGATTCATGAGGGGTAGAGACAAGTCATTCATACCTAAAGTTGCATGGGAAATTCCTCTAAGCACCTCATGGATGATTCTCTCCATCTCAGGGTGGGGGAGACATCGTTGTACATTTTATTTTGCAATCAAATGTATCTTAAGAGACCAAAAGTTGGTCAATGGGAGGCGTATTTTGTGACACATTAGTCTAATCGATGAATTGTCTGCATGGACACATCTAGATGAGAAAATAAACAATGGAATGGTCCCATTTGCTCTTCATTAGGCCTTGGGACCGAAAGTCATAATTGACTGGATGAATCCCTAAAGAGAAGCTTCTCGTCCCTAAGTAGGAAAATGGACCAAATTTATGTTGCGCATTGTAGGAGATTCGTGAGTGGCAAAGACGAGTCATCAACACCTACAATTACATGGGTGAGTCTTCTGAACACCCCTAGATGATTCTCTGTAGTTCAGGGTGAGGGAGACATAGCTGCACATTTTATCTCGCAACTAAATGTCTCCTAGAAGACTGAAAGTTATTCAGTGAGAGTCATATCTTGTGACTTGTTAGCCAAATCGATGAACTGTCTGTGCAGATGCATCCAAATGAGACTATAAATGCTAGAATGGGTATGTTTTCTCTTCATTGGATTTTGGGGTTAAATTTATGTTTGGCTAGAGGCATCCATAAAAAGAAGCTTCTCATTCCTAAGTGGAAAAATAAATTAAAGTTATGCCACATATTGTAGGAGAACCGTGAGGGGTTGAGATGAGCCGTCATAACCTATAGTTGCATGGGTGAGTCCTTTAAGCACCCCTAGATGATTTTCCCTATCTTAAGATAAGCGAGACACAATGACATGTTTTTTCTTGCATCCAAATGTCTCTTAAGAAATTAAAAGTTAGTCAGTTGGAGATGCAATTTGAGACTCGCTAGCCCAATCGATGAACCATCTACATAGATACATCTAGATGGGCATATAAACATTGGAATGGACCTCTTTGTTATTCCTCATCTTGGGAATGAAAGTTTAATTAGTCAAATGAATCCCTAAAGAGAAGCTTTTTGTCCCTGAATGGGAAAATGGATTGAACTTTCACTATATGTTGTATGAGATCCATGAGGGGGGTAAGAGCACAAAGTTGGGGGACAAAAAAGGGCCTACCCATAGACATGATTTTTATAAAATTTTAGATATTTGAACTTCTATAGATAATTTTGAGATAACTACACTTGAAATTTGAAGATGGTATAAAAACATGAATTGTAGCATTTCGAGTCTAGTTTCCAAAAAACTATTTTTAAAAAAAAATGGTTAAGTATAAATAGGTCAAACATTTAAAAGTTGAAGAGGGACTCCTATTTTTTTAAGAAAACATAGTAGATAGACGACCGAGCAGCTCACCATTTTTTGAGAATCATTAACTATTGTTTGAAATCCTTTGGTGAATATTTAGATAAGATCTTCTAGTGTGTTACAATTTTTTTTTTATATTTTTTTCAATGTATATTTTTTTTATTAATTTTGTAACTAAGTAGATCTTGAAAACTGACAAAAAAATGGATAGCCGGCCATGCGACCCTTGTAACTACCTCAATTTTTTTTTTGAATGTGTGTAGAATTAAGCTTAGTTTGTTACCATATAATTTGTTTTGAACTTGGATCAATGAAAAACAAATTACATAAACATGAATAGACATGTATATGTGCGACATGTAGTGGCCTAAAAAAGATGTAGTTAGAAATAAATATAGTTTGAACCCTTAAAATTATCAAAAATTATAAAAATCATATATTTGGAAAGATGACAACATGCTCGTTGTGACGGTAATAATTTTTTAAATTTTGTTTTTAAAATCCATAGCATATTTGGTAATTGAAGTTGAAATTTGTTGTTTTCTGTCAAAACTCTCAGTCTCGGTTGTAGATGCACAGTCACAAGCCTTTAGCTAAAAAATTCAAGCCATTTTCGAGTCTAAAGGCTCAATTTTGAATTTAGATTCAAATAACACATACGCATTATATAACATATTATATAGCATGTATGCATTATATAACGCATTCGCATTGTTTTGTAATGAGACATAAAGCCAAATTTGGTCTTTGGGCACGCATTTTTCTTATATTTTGATATTTTAGTCTTTGGGTACACGTTTTGTTTTGTATAAGATGTGGTTTTGAGCTTAATAAAATTGAAATGGTCACATGTATCCTTGATGTTGTCACTGTAGTGATGAATGTATAGCTTAGAAAATATCTAAATGCACTAAGGACCTTGTTCGAAACCATTAAGGGATGGCTATGCTTTAAAGATATAGGGTGGCATAGCCCTGACATTAACCAAGTATGACATATGTATTAGTTACCCCAGCTCAAACTCTATTGAGCTTATTCAAGATACATTAAAGGTGACAATGTTCCATAAATATGAGACTTGCTTCCCCTCAAGGATGATGCTGAGCAGAGGGACCCAACAATTGTTCATGCGGATGATGTTGCTCACCTCATATAGATGGTTGATCATAATTGAATACCAGTGTGCACCCCCTCGCCAAAGGTTTCAAGATTATATATTTTGTATATCTTCAATCGTCTTGTTCATATTTCATTGTAACGATCATAAACCTTATGATGTGGACTCCAAGAAAGTAATATATCAGAATTATTGCTCTAGCTTGGGATTTGAGGTTGAAGAGTCCATTGTTGAATTGTGTTCTCTTCTACGTGTAGGACTTAATATGTACTTTGGGATCTAAAGGTAATTCAACGCAGAGGGATCTAAATAATTTCAATACATACATAACAACTGATATTGTGCTCACTCAATTCGGATGGGACCTTAAAGGGCTCTACATGACATTTTTCATACAATAATGGCAAGTTGGAGGCTCACATCATGTGAATTATTTACTAGACATGAGTTGATGGGATTGATGTCAATCTTTAACATTTTTAGCTTATATATATTTACGATATTTGTGAATAGGCCTTAATTGGATTGGTTGGAGGTGATGGGACTTGTCTAGGTATCAAAGATCATGAGTTCCACTCATGTGAGCTAATAAATGTAGAGAGTGCATTGTGAACATGCCTAGATTTGGCCCTCATGGCATCTGATGCGTGTTCATATTTTTCCAAGTGTTTCTTATTGCTGATGGGATCATTGAGTACTTTTGATGACTTTACACATGGGGCCAGGCCCAACCTATCGGTCTTATCTGTTCAAATCAGCCACTTGATATACAAAAGTACATATGGCCATCTCTGATTGGATCAGGACTCCCAGGGTGATAACATATCTAATCCTTTTGGGATCTAGAATGTATGTATATCTGACAACTCTAACACTTCTCCAGGTGCACTAGACCTACATGTGGAAATATTTGACTGGATTGGGTGTCATGAGGCTCTAACAAATTTAATGCTTCTAAGACTTGATAGCCAGATCTCTAACACTTATATGTGTGTATGAGATATACATGGTGACATCTAATTAGATTGGGCCTCATAGGGCTTTGATAAATTTTTAACGCTTGTAGGCCCTGACGCTTCTAACAGTGCTATCACTTCCAAGTGTATGAGGTACATGTGGTGATATGTAATTGGATTTGGCCTGCTGGGGCATTGTCAATGCTAAAACTTTCAGGACCTGATGTATCTCTGATAGCTTTAACACTTTCAGGTCTATGAGGTAAACATGTGGCACAACAAGGTTCAATTATAAGGGAAATTAGGGTCAAAATAAGCCATGTATGAACCTATTTTAAATTGTATACATGATGTGATTTGGAGTGAAATTAACCCTAGAATGTCATCATGTATATATACAATGAACCAAAGAGTTGATTCATTCAATCGAGGAGGCATGGGAGGCTAATTTGAACCCCTTCTTGACGTAACTATAAGATCATGATATATGATCTAGGACAAAATTAAGTACGATTCTCTCATGAATTGAACCAATTAGTCAATTGATACAATTAGGGATGCGATTTGGGCAAAATTGAACCCCTAAACCAAATTTATGGCCTAATTGATTGTATAATCTATGAAACATGTATGGCTTAACTGACCCTAATTTAATCAAAAATGAAAATACGAATGCAAATGTGGTCAATTTGAACCCACTGAACCTAAATTGGAGTCTACGATGTGATTAAGGGGCCTAAATTAGCTCACGTTTCATGACATGGTGATCGTAAACCCTTATTTTATCACTTAAACATGTACAGTTCCCCTAAACCTTAATTTCATGACATGTATACATGTACAAACCCATTACACTAAACCCCTAACCCTAAATCCTAATTTTATAACAAACACAACCCCTAAGTTCTTTGATTTTTTCACAAATGCATAAATTCATGAATGTGTTTAGTGTCAATTTGTGAACCCATTGAACCTAGTTTTGTAAGGACATATGATGGGTTTTTGGGCAAAATTAGATCATTTCACCTTACATATTGAGTCTTATTTCATATATGATAGTTCTATTGCTTCATAGTCTTATCAAGAGTCTTATTGCATCATATTGGAGATTTATGCATCATATTGGGGATTTATGCATCATATTAAGCCTTATTGCATCATATTGGGAATTTGTTGCATCATATGATAGTATTATTGCATCATATTGAGCCTTAGTGCATCATATGATAGCCTTATTCCATCATATGATAGTCTTATTGCATCATATTAAAGATTTATGCATCATATTATAGTTTTATTGAGTCTTATTGCATCATATTGGGGATTTATGCTTTGAATATGATATTGTTATTACTTGTTTCTATAGGATATGTCTATACTTCAAGGAAAGTGTATACATTATAATAACGCATACACATTTCTATAATGCATAGGCATTCTTTAATGTATAGACAAAACTTACTTTTCAACGTCTATTTTTATCCCAAATCGAGATTCTTGTCCCCACATACATTCCCTATGCACACTTTGCATATTCTCTACGTACATTTTGAAGTACTTTTTTGGACCCCACATTTGAAAAGCTATCAATTGTAAAAATGGGCTTCGATTTGCGTTCAAGGAAGAGAAAGAAGTTGAAGAATAAAACACTGAAGCAATTAGAAGAGTTAAGAGGAAAAAACAAAGTACGAATGCAAATATTTCGTTTCAGACAAGGTACAAACACTAAACCTGATGAGTCAAATGCTTTAGATAATAAGGTAATTGACAATAATGAATTGAATAATGATGAAATTGACAATAATGAATTGAATTATGATGAAATTGACAATAATGAATTAGATAATGTTAGAAGTTCACATTCAAATATTAAAGTTTTTGATTTTGTTGATGATGAGCCTATGCATGATACTTTACCCACCAACAATGAAGAAAATTTCATGGAAACAAATAATGATGAAATTAACAATGAAGAAAATTTCATGAAAACATATAATGATTTTGAAAGACCCTCTTAATGGATTCCACCATTAAAAACACCTCCAAGAATTGTGCGTAGAAAAGACAAGTACTTAATCAAAGTCGATGAAAATATTTTGAAAATAATACATAACAAAATGTTTGGCCGCCATTCAAAAAGATTGGCTTAAGAAATTTGGGATAGTTCCTTTCATAGATTGGATTTTGATAGTCAAAGACGTCAATTATTTGTTTTGTTGATGAAATTGGTTAAGATGAGACCTACAATGTACACATTATGACTAAGAACATCTAACATGGATGATGAAAATGATAAAATTGTTGAAAATCTACATGATGCATATCATAATGTAGGTTTGAGATCATGCAACAAAGATTGTAATGCTGCCTAGAATATAATGACAACTTGTGTAGTAAGTGTTGAAACAAGAAAAAAATAATTGATTTAAAAAACAAACTGAACAATTGATATAAACAGAAAAATATTAATGAAAGCAATTGCAAGATGTGAAAGACTTAATGAACCCAATACCAAAGAGATATGGGCATTCTATGATAGATTTTCACGAAAGAACAAGGCTATAGTTGATGCTTCGAAAGACTTACTTGCACAATTTTGGAAAGATAATACAAGAGTTTTGCCTAATGCAAGAAATGTAGTGAAAAGAATAATCCTGAACTACATCCAAAATATTTTTTGGATATGACTCAAATATAATTGTACTCTTAAGTTTTTGAATAAATATCCATAAATTGTTCAAATATTTTTTTAGATGGCCAAACCTTTTTATGTAAAAATAAATCACACATGCACCACTTGTTGTAGGAAACATGTTGAATTTTCAATGCACTATGATGTTTTTCACCAAAGTCATTGTACTTTGCATACTAACAATATTTTGCAGGAGTGTGGCCTAAAAGTTCTGTGAAAATCAACCATAAAATTTATTTCAAATATTTTTTGTGAAGGACTAGATGACAATTCTTTTATAATAAAACATGTTTGGATAGAAATTGCAACATTCATGGGGGATTGCCAAAATTAAAAAATTATATCCATGAGGAGTGTACAAGTGCAATTGGATAGGAATTAGTTGGTTTGAGCAAATACAAATCTGTGACTTATCAACTAAAAGATGACTGAATCTAAAAGGTGTGAGCTTGTTACAAAAGAGATACTTGTTTCAAAATTTATGGTCGAATTCATGGAGAAACTTATTTATGAATATGCAAGGCACACATATAGGGTTAACTGGTTGGATGAATATTTCAATTTAAGCAAGGAAACATTCCCACTTGATTCTATTGTTTCAGTAGTCAATTTTGCCAAAAATTACACATTCAAACTACAAATGGAAGTTCAATCATAGTATTATAATTCATTACAAGTTACCATATTCGTGCATTTAACATTCATGCATGCCCTTGATAGTACAAAGGAAGATTGAAAAATATTAAAGGATTACCATTTCTATATCAATAAGGATCGATCATATTGTACAAAGTATGTGCAAGGTTGTTTTGAGAAGTTATATGGACAATTGACTTAGAGGAACATTACTTTAAATCAACATTACATTTGGTCAGACAATTGCACATCACAATTCAAGAATGCATAGATGTTTTATTGGTTGAGTAGGATGCACGTTACCACTTGTGTAAAATATATTTGGAGTTTCACTAAGGCTAGCCATGTAAAAGGGGAGCATGACGGTGCTAGAGCATGTGTAAAAAAAGCCGTTGCAAAGGAGGAGTTAAAATTTGACCATGTTGTTGATTTGACTGATGCAAAAATTGTGATTGAATAGTGTAATGAGAACATATGTCATGGTGCTCAAGCAAATTCTACTATTCATAGACATTTTTGGTTAATGAAGGAAGAAGAGTTGGCAAACTATGAGGATTGTATAACTCTAATGGGTTCAAGTGAGCTCCACTCATTTCGTAGCTCAAATGCAGGTTCTTGGACTATTCATATGTGACACTTGACATGCTTTTATTCTTCATGCATAAAAGTTGTTTGGAATGAGTGTGAGTCACAAAAGTGGATGGATGACTAGAGTTTTAGACCTCTAATTCCAATCAACATATATCAGGTTCCACAATCATTGTGACTTATAGTTATGATATCGGCACATGACATTGACCGTTTATTTGATCTAGTGTAGCTAGGTAGAAGATTAATCTTTATGTACTATTTATTCTTATTATCTATCTTCATAGTGTCATTAAAAATTATTATTGTGATGCAGACCATGTTTTTGCAGTTATTGCAGATGAGGATAATGAAGAGAGAACATATTACTACCTATGTCGATGTGTACATGGAAAGAAAAAATTGACTTCCCTGATTGTAGATAGAGAAAACATTGACTATCCCACTGGGTCTTTGGTAGTCATTGGAACTTGGCTTTAATGATAATCTATAAAAAATTCAAATGTATGGTTGTTTGAAGCCTTTGAAATGTACATGAAGATACTGCACTATTCAAATTTGGTTTTTATAATGAATATTCAATTGCAAAAATATCGTGGGGGCCAAGAAACAATAATATATGGAAAGCTCATGAGTCAGACCATGAAGTTATTCTTGATACTATCAAGATTAGAGCAGATCCTAGTGGTTCATTGGATTGAAATACACAGGGATGTTGACTTGTATAATGTAGATGTAATCAATTTTACCAAATATTTTTGATTTTGTAGGTAGTATGTGCATAAATTTCATCTTTCATTACTTTCTAAATTTTTTTTGTAGGTTAGTGGTGCCGAATAAGCTTCCACCTTTACGTGGTTGGCACCATTAGTAAAAAATTTCATATTCTTGAAGTTAAGAGAAGCTTACTAAAAGTACTTGGTGTTTTCATGCTTCTGAACAATTGGTCATGACAAGTCTTTTTCTCTTTATAGCCTTCCAAACACAAACGTCCTTGTTTAGAATGATCTACATGGCTTCTAGCTAAACCAAATGCATTATCATTGCCTCAAATGGCATTACATACCAATGTTACACACAAAACAAACAGACTTTTCATTGATTTATCTATTTTCATTGGTATGACATTTTTGAGCAGTAATGAAAATGCACTCACGGGTGGAATTAGATGTCACAGTCATTGGATCACATATTATTTGCCTTTATAGACATGTTCAAAGCAATGGATTTTATGGATACCGGAGGCAAACTTCACTACCAAAAAGTTATATTTTAGGACCCGTTACTAAAACTTCTACCATGGATTACTTTTAGATGTAATACAGACTAGATCTGGGGTGATATTAAAGGGATTTCACATACAGAGGAGGGATCTTACGATTCATCCATATGACTTACAGTTTTGGTTTTATGCATGCCTGAAGTTAGGCTAAAAATTAGTATCTTTCTTATATTGGGAAGGGTGTTCTTGAGCAAAAAATGGGTGGTGGGTTTGTCAATTGGGTTAGATAGTAGGCCAAGAACCTAGTCTTGAACAATATCTACCTCTTTGAACGTGTTGGCAATGCCAGTTTTCAGTGAACAAGCACCATAAATAGAGTTTTCAGACTGTAGCTTCAGCTTTGATAGCATTTGTTATAAGTGTTTCTATTCTCCCAAACATTAGTGAAAATGCACTTGCGAGTGGAATTGGATGTCACCGTCATTGAAACATGTGTAATTTGTCTATATAAACATGCTCAAAGTGATGGATTTGCACCTACGGGTCCTAGAGGTAAAAACGCTAGTTGAAGGTCAACAAGTTGTCTCTTCACTGCCAAAAAGTTGCATTTTAGGACTTGTTACTACAACTTCTGACACAGATTACTCTCAGAGGTGTTATAGACTAGATATGGGGTGAAATTATATAGTTTTCACATGCACAAGAGGGATCTTATGGTTTATTCGTATGACTTACAATTTTTGTTTTATGCATGCCTGAAATTAGGCTAAAATAGTGGTGGGTTTGTCGATTGGCCCAGATAAGAGGCCAAGAACTTGGTCCTAGACATTATCCACCCCTTTGGACATGTTGGCAGTATCATTTTTCAGACAACAAGCACCAAAAATGGAGTTCTTGGACTGTAGCTTCAACTTTGACAAGATTTGTTGTCAGTGTTTCCATGCTCCTGAATAGTAGTGAAAATGAACTTGCAAGTGGAATTGGATGTCATAGTCAGTAGAGCACATGTAATTTGCCTATATAGACATGCTCAAAGTGATGTATTTTCACTTGTAGATCTCAAAGTAAAAAATGCTAGTTGGAGGTCAATAAGAAGCCTAAAAGGCCTAATAGTCCAAGTGATCCATATACACGTGGCTAAAAGATAGTGGCATTTGAATTGGGTTTCAAGACCTTTGAAAGGTTTGTTTGAAGCTTGTCAAAGTGTTCCAAGGGTCAAAAAGCCTTCAAGAGGATACTAATATACCAAGGGGCCTATTAGGCCTTCTAGGCATAATCAGGCTAAATTGAATGCCTATAGGTAATGGAAGGATCTTGACACTAGCAAGGAAGAATTTTGTGGTTCATGAGAGATGAAATTTTTTTGAGGTTTCAAAAATAGGCCAATATACCTAGATGGCCATTTAGGCCTAATTAGGCCTAAATGGCCACCTATAGGTGGTCAAACTGGCTTCAAAGCTTGGCCAAGGGGTATCATGGACCAAATGGAGCCAAGTGTTTAAAACTATTGATGCAGGAACATCCTTTGTATAAACTAGTATGGTGTCCATGTGAGAGTGTTAAGTAGAGTTAGTAGTCTTTATTAGTCCTTTAGAGTCATTGTGGAAAGTTAAACAATTCAAAAAAAGGCCAATTTGGTGGTTTCTCATCAAAACACACATTTGAAAATTCTAGGCCTATATTATAATTTTGATGAAATTTACAAATTTATAAAGTTTGTACTAGTTTTCCTAGGCCTTAGAACATTGTCTACATTTTAGGAAGTCTTCCTACATGTTAGAAAGGTCCTACTCATCTTATATGCTTAAAACAAGTGTTTGTTGTATGATTTGCTAAACTAATACAGGTCTTGAGAGAGAGTTTTGGAGCCAAAAATAGACACTCTTTTCTTATAGGAATGAACCAAAAGGACAATCATGAGTATCAATATGAAAGGAGATTATTCAGGAATAAACATCAAGCAATAATCTTCAAATCATACTTACATGGGGTGTAATTATGTGTGTTTTCTGTTGTGTGATTGTGTGTGTGAAAGACTGTAATTAAACAAGATTAGTAAGAACTATTAATAAATTTTTCATTGTAAGTAGTGTATGGTGCTTGCAAAGCCTTTCTTGAAATGTACTTGAACTCCAAAAATCAAAGGATAGTGATTTCAAGACTTTGAAAGTCCTTTTCTGTTACCACAAACCAATTTTGGTTGAAAATCATTGTTTGTAGAGCTTATTTGTACAATGAAACTTGTGTATGGTTTGAAACTGAGTATTGGATGAGTTACACAGGGGAGTGAGGATTCCTATACATCTGTTAGATTTCAAATAACCTATTTTAGCTTTAGGAATTGAGTTTAATTAGCTCTCAGGTCCTTAAAGTGCAGGAAAACCCTAGTTACAGGGTTTTGATTGAAAAATGGTCATAAATCCATTTTAATCCCATAGAATTTGATGAAAATCTATGGAGACCTAGTTAAGAAGGTTAGTAAACTGTTCAAGTGTTTTAGAGTCAAAATAAGGTGTAAGGACAATGAACTGAGCAATTATCCACAATAATACTCAAAATTATGAGTTCCTCTAGACAATGAATAGGAAAATTGACGTATCTTGCTCAGTTTTGAGCCAGAAGATGCAAAGTTAAAGTTGATTCTAATCTAAAAACATCATTCAAACCTGATTGAGGTGTTAGTTTAGGCAAATAAGCCATCATCTAAGTTTTGACCTACTAGTGGAACAATTAGGTCTCTTGACAAAAATAGGGTTGATTCACTGTTTGATAAAAAGGAACTCTAAACCAATAATAAATTGGTTTATCTACAATAGAAAACCTCTGAGACATGTGAAAGACTTGTTGACAATTCACAAAATTGGTTTTTAGGCCAAATACAACACTAAAAATGTCATTTGTATCCATTCAATCAAGAATGTCTTGAAAGGGAAAAGAGATTGAATAGGTCCTAAAGGGCTTAAAGTAAGAGTTTGAAGTTTGAAAAGAGTGAAGTGATACATTAAAGTTTATAAACTATCAGGAGCCCTTAACACCAATCAAGGACTTCGTGCTCTCTCCCAAGGTCTATTTTCCTACTCTCTCAGTTTCAGAAATGGAGTTTAGGGATGTTTCAGAGGGAATGGAGATAGGATAGGGTCTGCCCCATGGCATGAAGAAGTCCTGGGCACTTTCCAAGACAATTGAAGGCTTAAAGAGCATATTCAAGAGCTTCTTGACTATCTTATAGATGATGCTAACTTGCCTTGATTGATATGAGCTTCTTCACTAGTGTAAAACCCTTCCCATTGGAAGGAGAGACTTCATCATTGTTGACCATTTTGGTCCTACAGGCCAAAATCAGTCTCCTTCTTCCCCTGCTATTCTGAGTCAGTTTAAATTTTGGTTTGCACAAGTCTTTCAGCAAAAGGATGAAGTAGTTCAAATAATGTAAGGTTTTTTACAAAGCTTCTTCGAAAGGTTGAGCAGCCCTTATGGAGGGCAAGTGATGAGCAAAGTGGACCATGGCAAAAGATCCGAAGGGTAACTTTGGACTTGATTTACCCTTGCAGAGGGTAGCTGGTCAAAAGGCTCAAAAGGGACTTGCCCTTCAGAAAAAATACAAGGCAAAAGATAAAACAAAGGCTAAATTTCTTCAAGCAAAATGTTCGAAGAAATTCCTTTAGACATTTTGTCTGAAGAAATTCACAAGGCAGGTTGCCAAACAAAGACTGTCTATTCGGAAAGAAAATCCATAGAAAATGGTAAGGCAAATCCTTCAAACAAAAATACCAAAGGAATTTATCCGCAAAAAAGCTGACTGAAAGCAAGAATTTAAAATGAAGGAATAATTCCTTCGAGCAAAATGTCTGAAGGAATTCCTTCAGACATTTTGTCCGAAGGATGAGAGAACCACAAGGAGCCCAAAGGACCCCGAAGGGCAAGTGCCCTTGCGGGGGACTCTTGGCAACCATGAAAGGGACCTTTCTCAAAGCCTGAAGGGATACCTTCCCTTTGGGAGGGTTAAAAGAGAATTTCTGAGGAAAGAAAGTCTGAAGGAATTGACCAAGGAGTGACAAGCCTGAAGACATCAAAATTGAGCATCGTGAACTAGCCATTGGAATCCAGATGTTCGAAAACGTCCCCACAGACGTCAAATTCAGGGCAATAGAATAGCCGTTGATTTTTAAATGCTTGAGCATGAACCAAAAGGAATTTAAAGGGCTAAAGGTCAAAATGAAGAGACCGCAGAGAAAGGAGCCCAAAGAGCCAAGGATTGATAAAAGATAGCCTCGAGGGCTTAGATTGCCAAAAAGAGCCAAGAGAAGGCAAAAGACAAAACCAGGAAAAGATAAAGCTAAAAAAAGACAAAAGCCAAGAGTTAATTCGGTGACCCGCAAGAAAGGAGCCCAAAGAGCCAAGCGCAGATAAGGACAAAACAATCCAAGTGGCAAAAGGAAAGTGTCGACAGAGGACTTATTCCAGTGGTTGAAACAGTCTCCACCAAGTGGTCATCAAGGAATGCAAATAGTGAATGATCCAAACTATTTTTCCTCATTTTGCATTAATGAGTAGACAACTGCGTGAATCTCTTTAAGAAGCAGTCTTGTTTGCAGACAAAACAGGCGGCCTTGTCATTAAAAAAATCAGGTGAGTCATGCTTTTGCAGTAGCATTTAATACATTTTAAGCGCTAAAGTCAAGACTGGCAACTATACAACATGGTTCTAACAGGTCATTTCTAGAAGGATGATATCAACAACGACTTCCTCTTCCCAAGGTATTCAACACAACATGGGTCATTTATTTCCAGAAAGCACCAAAGTCTATTCCAAAAAGGTTATATATTGTAATCTCTCATTTGAGAAAAAATATCTCTCAGCTTGTAAGGTGGAGCTCTGCCAAAATTTACCTTGAATAAAAAAAGAAGCATTTTTGCCTCCATTTGAGTTTGCACTTTTCCATATGTCTATGGCTTTGTCTTGTGTTAAGTCATTTTCCTTCATGCTTTCACAGAATTATTCCAACATGTCTAGTGTATTGTGAGTTCTTCTTTTGTAGGTTAGCCAGAAGTGTCCACAGTAGAGTTTAGACGCATGTGAACAGGCTGCCATAGTGTGTCTTAGAACACCTTTGGTAGTTATTCCTCCCTGTATCTCCAGAGGACCCCTAGCTCACTGATGCAAAAGAATTTATCATATCAAATGAAGTGTATATCATCTTATTCTTGGTGGAAAGTGTATGTTCAAGCTAAGTAGATCAACCATTTTTGGTGCATCACCGTTTAGTTTAGGTTCTATTTTCAGTAAGCCTTCTCTCTTTTCACCCCCCCCATTGTTAGTAGTAGGAAATCCAGGACCTCAAATATGCATCAAAAGGAGCTAGCCCTTATCTAGATATTATCCCCTCAGTATTTCTAGACCCACAGGCAAGAGAGGAGTCTCCATTGTGCCGCGTGGAAGACAGGAGCTCAACCTCCTGTCAAGGGTGCAATCCATAGCGTCAACAATCACATGTTATGAGGTATCCTCTTTGTAATGTATCGACTCTTTATAATCTATTGAATCTCTCACCAAGGCTCTTGAACCATTCTGCCTAGCTGAATTGATGTAGAGAAATCATAACTAAACCCTTTTCAAATTCTTGTACATGTTTGTCATGGCCTAGAAATGGTCTCCTTGGTTATAGAATGCAAAATATAGTTATAATAGCTTCTTTGACCTCTAAGTCCTTCATCACCCCTCAAAACACTCTATGACAATCCCCCTCCTACATCTAAATCACCCATTTCCTTATTCCTCACAACATCAACCTTTACTTACTATAGGCTCATATATGCTACAATGGCCTAATTGGTCTTTTAGGTTATGGAATGAAAATAGACTACTTTAAAATGATACCAATGCCCTCTAGACCTTTCTTACACTCTATTTCAAACACTCTTTACAATTTCATCTACCAATTCTCTTCCTTTCTTCTACATGTCTCTTTCTTGGTTCACTCTCCTAGTAGCCCTGTTGCACTACAAAGCTCCTTGTCTTGAGTTATCTAAAAACATTCAAGACAATATAAAATCATATTTGACAACCCATTAGGGTCTTCCTACTTCACTGACTCAATTTTGGACCAACTCTCCCTCTAAACCCCTATTTTCATACTCTTAGAATCCCATTAGGCCTCTATTAGTCCTATGACAAATCTCAATCTTGAAATTCATACTTGTCCTATCCATACCATTCTAAATATTCTTGATTCTTTTAGACCTTGTGAAAACACATCAGATTACAACTTTCCAAGAACTTTCAATGGTTAGGTTTCAAGATATGCACACTTCTAGGTCAAAACCCTAGGTCTGATTTTACTAGTCTATGTATAGGCCAAGAGGGTTTAAAATTGTGTAGTTGAGTTTTCTATACACCTTCTTAAGTTAAATCCTCACGTATAGATTCTATCAACACAAAAATCACATGTTTAAAACAAGATTTTACCTTGATTCTGCCTTATAAGGTTTATCCCACTAAGAACTCAGAGTTTTGGACCTACAAGAAACTGCAAATGACCATGAACATACAAACATAACTCAAATGCAATCACTAATATTCTTTATTTTATTATAAGGGTCTGTTCAAAACAAGATTCTACCTTGATTCTGTGTTATAAGGCTTATCCCACTAAGAACTCAGAGTTTCGGACTTGCAAGAAACTGTAGATGACCATGAGCATACAAACATAATTCAAATGCAATCACTGATATTCTTTATTTATTATAAGGGTCTGTATCCTTAATCCCACTCCATGCACAAAAGTCATAATCAAGATAAGTGATTAGGTGTATAACAACTAACAATCTAAGATTGATTTAATCACTAATATATGATTCAATTAATGAAAAGATAGGTTCAACACCCATTACTTCTTATTTCATTTGCATTCTTATAGAAACAAAGCTTCTTAAGGACAAGAAATGCCAATCTTTCGAACTATAGGCTCTGTCATACCAATTTGTAACATTATCTTAACAATTTATTCTCAATCTCATAACATTTGTAATCCTTAAGAATACTTCAAAACCAATCATTCATAATACTCTGAACACAAGTACAATGTTTGCAACTTTCACGAACTTTTTTCTAGGTTAAAATCACCAGTATAGGATTCAATTAATGAAAAGATAGGTTCAACAACCCTTACTTCTTATTTCATTTGCATTCTTAAATAATCAAAAATTCTTAAGAACAAGAAATGTCAATCTTTCTAATTGTAGGCTTTGTCATACTAATCTAATTTGCAACATTATCCTAACAAGTTATTCTCAATATCACAACATTTGTAATCCTTAAGAATAATTCAAAACCAATCATTCATAATACTCTGAACACAAGTGATTAAAACAAGACTTACTTCATTGGTTTTCTTTATTCATGTACAAAATAAGAATGCAATGTACGAATGCCATATATAGGCATACAATGTCAATAATACATGCATTGCCATATAGGCATACAAAAAATCACATCATGTCTAACAGAATATTATCTGATATTGGGTGAATACATCATATACACATGTACAATGCCAAAAATACGTACATTGCCATATAGGCATACAAAAAAGTACATCATCTACAACATCCTAATCATCCAATAGTCTCCCTCTCTTTGCCTTCCTCGAAGAAGAATCTCCTTGGGATGCCCTGTTTGTAGATGGAGATATCCTGAGTGCCTTGGATTGCTCCAAAGATCGATTGTGGGTACTACACTCATAGCTCACTTGTAGCTGACCTTGTTCAAATAAAAAAAATATTATAAAATTAACAAGTATACATGAAACCAAGTTAAGAAACTCATTTTAAAATATAATAAAAAAATCATTTAAACATTCACTTACTGCAAGCTCATGGTCCTCAATTTGTTATTGACGCTCGACTGGGTCAGTGCCAAGTTCAGCTACATAAACAAGTGTGTCAAATGATGAAAAAACATGAAAATTTGTCGCAGTAGTCATCCAAATTGGACAATAAAATGTCATATGATAACGTTGCATACACAATATATTTTTGCATATAAGTTATATTTACCCAAGTATGTAGTAAAATTATTAAAACAAAAGTATTAAATTACAATTCAAAATTACAAGTGAATATGTGTCTCTGTGAGTGCCTATGTAGATGACATTGCAACAACAATGCCCGAGTCTATCTCGGCTCACAATGATTAAGGAGTGTCCACCCTAGTCATCAACTGAACAAACAACCCAATAATTAACAACTTGGGCAATTCATTGATTAAATAAGTTGCTAACAAACTTAGTTTTGCATAAGATATGAAAATATCTAATGAGGTCATGGGAAGCATGAATGTGACAAGTGAATATGTGCAATGTGACTTGTAACACCACACTGAAGGCAAGAAATGTCAATTTCATGAGGGAGAATGACAAGACATCCAAGGCAATGATGCATCTCCTACACCTATTGATGCAAGAACATCCTACAAACTTGTATATATGGTCCTATAGTTAGTCTTAGAAGGGTTGATAGTTGTCAATAAGACTTGAATGAGGCATTTAGTGTGTGTCTTAGGTCATTTAGAGGTCTTGGAGTGTTTTCCCTCCAATACTTGTTATTTGAATTTTTAAATGTATTTGAATGAATATTTGCTTAAATTGTAATAATTAATGTGTCTAATAGGTTCTAGAAGGTCTGATAGGTAAATAGGGGTCTCCTAAGTTTAGTTAAGGCCATATCTATCTTTCTTACTCATATAAAGGTCTTAAATGACTTGATTTCAAAGATCATTTTTTATAATTTGAGACAGGTTTGTTAGAGGACTAAGGACCTAAATTAACACATCCTAAACTTGGATAAGTCTTCAACAACATGATTAGTTCAAATCTATCATTTTAGGGACACACAAGATGAAGGAAAAAGTATTAAAGACCAACTTTTCATCATTGGAGGATTGATGAATAGTCTACCATGAGAGAATAGGGGTCTGTAATATAGAAATGAGTTATTTTCTTATGAATAAAATGAATTTCTTGCTCAGATCAATTGCATTACATCTATTATATTGAGATCAATAGAATCCAAATATTTTTGAATGAGATTTCATGCTATATTGATTAGAAAACCTTCATTCTATAAATACTTTGTTATTCTTCATCTGTAACAGGATATAAAGGTCTCATTACACATGTAACTTTGTACATGGATTTGGAATGAGTATATGAAGAGTTGTATTAAGGTATTAAGGACATCAAACAGGCATTAGTTCGTTGAGAGAGTCTAAATAGACTATGAACTATCTATAAGAAGCTCTCAGCTTCTGTATTCTAAAAGAAACCCAAGTTACAGGGTAACCTTCACAAAAGGGACTATAACTTCTATTTGAATCCTTGAAATTTCACAAAAACTTGGGAATAGTTAGTCAAACAAGCCTAGAAGATGATTCCAAAGGTTTTGGATCTAATAAAGCCTTACAATCACATTTATTGAAATATGAGTTTCATGTAAACCTGCAACCTTGTATCTCTAAGACAACGAGGGAGGATTTATGAGTGAATTTTGTGAAATAGAGTCATTGAATGCAAGTTATGTGTTGAAACATCCTTGATACACTTATATACACTGGTTTGGATGTTTGTATAGTTTTGATGAGGTGTATTTCGTAGTTTGACCTTATTAAGGTCATTAGGCCTAATTATCTTAAGGCAGTGACTTGGTATTGTTGAGGACAATCCTATGAGCTATGGTGTCTAAGTTGATTTGTTTTGAAATTTTGATCATGTTAACACCTTAAATACTTTGCTTATAGACATTGATTAATTTTTATTCCAACTGAGTATTGGTGTGATCAGAAAGCCCTTAGAAATAGTCATTGTGATAAGACAAGTACCCTGCATAGGTGTTTGTTGAGAAGTTTGTAAACTGAGTTTTAATCTTTAAGACACCTAGAGTGATAATTTGATTTTATGAGGGACATCTATACAAGCCTTTTAAGAGTGTCTAGAACCTTATAAAATAGGTCTCATCAAAATCTAAATAACCATACAAAAAACAAACCTGAATATTGTAGAGATAATAGTGAGCAGATAGTCTTCTTTACAAGTGCGTGATTTTGGTTATTGAAAACATAGTTTGAAAGTCAATCAAAAAAAAAGTTGAGATGGAGGATAAGTTTCTAAAACTACACCAACCCATGTTAATACATCAAACAATAAAAAGTCCAACAAAATTATATTAGGTATTTTATATTTTCTTACACAAAATATACCAATGATGCAATTAAGGTGAATGAATGTACATCTAGAGTATTTAAGATTCACTCAAAATTTTACCTCTATAAATGTATATGGTGTCGTACTGACACAAATAGATGTATTAGTGGTTGGCCCACTACCTAGCTCAGTAAATTGACATTGTGATGTCGAAGACAACGTCTCCTCCTAGAACACAAAAAAATACACACATACATACATACATACATAGATACATACATACATACATATATATATATATATATATATATATATATATATATATATATATATATATATATATATATATATATAATTTAATTTAAATGTGTAAATTAATTTTTACCTTTTTAATTTGAAAACATAACTTAAAAATTTAACATGAAATTTATATAAAATATACCTGCATGCGTGTAGAGACCAACGTATCCAAACAAAACATGTGTGCCAACAACTCATTAGTCAAGACCATATCCTCCAAGCCCCTTGAAGTGCCACAATCATCATCTGAAGGTCCAATGCATATAGCACCATAAGATCTACATGGGTGGGGTTGGGTATGCCCACTAGGTGGAGTATCTCAAGCATCTGTCTCTAAAACCCTACTCGTATGATGAACGAGTATATTAGGAAGTGCACTAAGCGCATGCAAAGTGTCGATCTCCATAACCTCCTTCACTGTAGAGGGAATCTTAGGATGAAGTGGATTTTGGGTAGGGATCCTTGCAGGTATACTAGGCACATGACATGCACGTGGTTGATCCTACACAGAGCCTTTCCCTTGGCCCTAAAACTCACCATAGTCAAAATAGTTTGGAGTTTCATTGAGGATACACTCACAGTAGAGTTTCCTCAAAAAATATAATGGAACCTCATGGTTGTTACACAGTGGATAATCAAACACCATCCACCATTGCTCTAAAAAATTGGCCTTAATCAAATTGTGTTGGCATCGATGGATTGGGAAATGTTTAGTTGTTACTGAAAATGGTGCATTGGTGGCTAGGTCGATGAATACGACACAATTTTTTTATTTTATTATTTATTTCTTCTTCACCTCATATGCTAACAATTTGTCAGCATAGTAAGCCCTACAACTATCCCTTTATGAGTTCCATTTGTCAATTTGAATCATTATCAAGTCAATTTGACCTAATACTAACTCTAGGGTATTGACCAAATAGGTGCGGTGGGTATTGGTGGAAGTGGGCTCCCTCATTCTCCTAATTATCTACTCAATTTCAATTTTGTTCTCCAATATGTGTGTAGCTATATCCACCTGACTACCTGGGGGATCTAGTGGAACTATAGGAGGGTTAGGCTGAGGGTTAGGAGGGTTGGGCAGAGGGTTAGCATGCCGACCTATTGCAAAAAATTACAAATTAAATTATGCACAAAACAAAAAATTGACATAAATTATTTAATTTACTGTCACTTATCTCTTATTCACAGCGACATCATTGATTTCATGAATGTGAGAGCAAAACCAACAATTTCTACTGCCGATGGGATCAAAACCAACAATTTTCATGCTGATGAGATCAAAACACGAATGAGAATCAAAATGCGAACAGGGGAGGACGAAAACATGAATGAGAGAGGAAGAAATGAATTAATTTTTTTGTTTTTATGTTTTAAAGAATGCATACGCATTCCTTATAATTATAGGAATGCATACACATTCCTATAACACATACACATTTGTATTGGTAAAGGAATGCATACGCATTCTTTTTGCCAAAATGTGTATACATTATGGCCTAGGTATTTTGAGCCATAACACATACGTATCATGTGATAACATGTACGCATTGTGGGAAATGTCCAAAAAATTGTCCCCTAGCTCCGTGCACATGCCTAGGGATAAATATGAGAAGTTAGCACCTACAGTTACATAGACGAGTCCTTTAATCACCCCCCAAAATATTTTCCCTAGCTTGGGATTAGTGAGACATGGTGACATGTTTTATTTCACATCTGAATGTCTTTAAAAAAAATTATAGAATTTATACACCTATCTAGACATATATAATGTCTAGATTGGTGTATGTGACTCGATACCCAAATCAATAAATTGTCTATGCGGACATGTCTAGATAAGTGTATAAATGCTATAATTTTTTTGTTTGCTCTTTGTTAGGCCTCAGGGTTGAAATTTGCAATCCCTGAGTGGAAAAATAGAACGAACTTATACCATGCATTCCACAGAACCGTGAGGTGTAAAAATGAGAAATCAACACCTACGATTGCACAGTTGAGTCCTTTGAGCATGACCCAGAGGATTCTTCCTAGTTTGGGATGATCGAGATATAATGACATATTTTCTCTCGCAGTTAATGTCACTTGAGAGATTAAAATTTAGTCAGTGGGAGGCGTATCTTATGACTCCCTAGCTTAATCAACGAACTGTTTATGTAGACGCATTCAAATGGGTGTATAAATTATAGAATGGTCTCTCTTATTTTTATTAATGTTTGGGGTTGAAAATTAGAGTCAATCATAAGCATACCTAGAGATAAGCTTCTCTTTCCTGAGTGGGAAAATGAATCGAACTTCCACTACATATTTTAGGAGAACCATGAGAGGTAGAGATAAGTTGTCAGCGCCTTAAATTGCATAGGCAAGTCCTTTGATCACTACCATAGGATTATCCCTAGTTCAAGATGAACAAGACAAGATGACACATTTTCTCTTGTAGCCAAATATCTCTTAAGATACCAAAAGTTGGTCAGTGGGAGGTGTATCTTGTGACTCACTAGCCCAATTAATAAATCATCTACATGGACATTATAGATGAATGTATAAATGATAAAATGTCCTTTGTTCACTCTTCATTTGACTTTGGGATCAAAAATTATAGTTGGCCATAGGCATCCCTAAAGATAATCTTCTCATTCATGAGTGGGAAAATGAAGCAAACTTATGACGTGCATTGCAGGGGAACCATGAGGGGTAGAGATGAGTCGTCAGTTCTTACAGTTTCATAGGTGAGTGCTCTGAGCAACCCCTAAAGGATTCTTCATAGATTAAGATGAGCGAGATAGTGGTATAATTTATCTTGTAGCCAAATGTCTCTTAAGAGACCAAAAGTTGGTCAGTGGACAACGTATCTTTTGACTCACTAGCGCAATTGATGAATCATATTCACTAACACATCTAAATAGACATATAAATGTTGGAATAGTCACCCTCCACTCTTTATCAGGGTCAGGGGTTGAAAGTTTTAGGGATTTGGAGGTATCCTTGAAAATAAGCTTCTTGTTCCTAAATGAGAAAAAAGAGTAAAATTTTGGTGCACATTGTAGAACTATGAGGGGTAGAGACGAGCCATCAGTGCCTATGATTACATAGGCGAGTTCTGTGAGTACCCTTCAAAGGATTCTTCTCAGCTTGAGATGAGTGAGACACAATATCACATTTTTTATTGTAGTCAAATGTCTCTTGAAAGAACAAAAGTTGGTCAGTGGGAGACATATCTTGTGATTCTCTAGTTTAATAAACAAACCATCTATGCATATGTGTCTAGATGGGCATATAAATGATACAATGGCCTCTATCTACTCTTCATCGGGATTCAGGGTCAAAAGTTATAATCGGTCAAAATCATCCCTAAAGGGAAGTTTTTCATTCTTGAGTGGTAAAATGAAGTGAACTTTTTTTGCACATTATAAAAGAGTTGTGAAGGGTAGAGACAAGTCGTTAGCACCTACAGTTGCATGGGTGAGTCCTCTGATTATCCTTTGTAGTATTCTCCTCAAATTAGGATGAGCAAGACACAATATGTTTTCTGTCACAGTTAAATGTATCTTAAAAGACTAAAAGTTGTCAGTGGGTAGCGTATCTTTTGATTCGCTATGACAATTATCAAATCATATTCACCAAAACATTTATATGGGTGTATAAATATAGGAATGACCACCCTATGCTTTCCATCATGCCCCAAGGTTGAAAGTTGAAATATTTTGGAGGCATCCTTGAAGAGAGCTTCTCATTCCTAAGTGATAAAATGGAGCAAACTTATAATGTGCATTGTTGGAGAATCGTGAGGGATAGAGATGCATTTTTAGTGCCTATAGTTTCATGGGAAAGTCATCTAAGAATCTTTAGAGGATTATGTGCCACTTGAGATAAGGGTGACATGGTGGCATGTTTTTTATTGTGGTCATATGACTCTTAAAAAATCAAAAGTTGGTCAGTGGGTAACATATGTTTTAACTTATATTCCAATTGATCAATCATCCTTGCTGACACATCTAGATGGGCATATAAACATTGGAATTGGCTACCTTCTATTCTTCGATGGGCCCCAAGGTCAAAATTTATAGGCATCCCTAAAAAGGAGCTTCTCATTTTTAAGTGGGAAAATAGAGTGAACTTTTAACATGCATTGCAAGAGAACTATGAGGGATAGAGACGAGTCATTAGTTCCTACAATTTCACAGATGAGTCCTCTAAGCACTCCCTAGAGTATTCTGTGTCACTTGGGATGACGGAGACAAGGTGACGTGTTTTATCTTACAACTAAATATCTTTTAAGAGACCAAAAGTTGGTCAGTGGGTAATGTATATTTTGACTTGTTATTCCAATAGATGAACCATCTTCATCGACATGTCTAGATGGGCATATAAACACATGAATGGCCATCCTCTACTCTTCATCAGACCTTGGGGTCAAAATTTACAAGTGTTTGGCGGAATCCCTAAAGAGAAGATTCTCATTCTTAAGTGGTAAAATATAGTGAAATGTTGACATGTGTTGCAAGAAAACCGTGAGGGGTAGAGACAAGCCATCAGTGTCTAAAGTTTCATAGGCAAGTCTTCTGAGCACCTCCTAGAGGATTCTATGCCATTTGGGATGAGGGAGACAACGATAAATTTTTTCTCACTACCAAATGTCTTTTAAGATATTAAAAGTTGGTAAGTGGGTAGCGGTTATGTTGACTCGCTAGCCCAATCAAAAAATTGTTTTCATTGACACATCCATATAGGTGTATAAACACTAGAATTTCTATCCTCTGCTCTCTATCGAGCCATAGAGTCAAAATTTATTGGCAGTTGGAGGCATCTCTGAAGAAAATTTTCTCATTCCTAAGGGAGAAAATGCAGTGAAATTTTGGCACACGTTGCAAAAGAACAGTGAGGGTTAGAGATGAGAATTCAATGCCTACAGTTACACAAGTGAGTCATATAAACACCCCTAGAGGATTCCATGCCACTAAGATGAGGGAGACATGGTGGCATGTTTTATTTCACAACCAAATGTCTCTTAAAAGACCCAAAGGTAGTCATCGAGTAACATATATTTTGACTTGTTAGCCCAATTGACGAACCATCTTCACTAAAATGTCCAGATGGGAATATAAATGCTAGAATGGTCACCCTTCACTCTCTGGCAGATCCTGGGATCAAAACTTGTAGGCGTTTGGAGGCATACCTAAAGATAAGTTTCTCATTCTTAAGTGGAAAAATAGAGTGAACTTTCGAAGCATGTTGCAAGAGAACCTTGAGGAATATATATGAGTCATCAACACCTATAGTTACACGAACAAGTCCTTTAAGTACCCCATAGAGGATTCCATGCCGTTCAAGACTAGGGAGACATGGTGTTATTTATCTCACAATAAAATGTCTTTTAAGAGATCAAAAGTTGGTTAGTGGGTAGCGCATATTTTCACTTGCTAGCCCGATCAATGAACTATCTTCACCAACACATTTAGTTGGGTAGGGATAAACTGTAATCTTGTAAAGTTATATAGGCAAGTCTTCTGAACCCCCCCAGAGGATACTCTGTCACTCAGGATGAGGCAAAAAAGTATCTACTCAACATGTATTATTATTTAGGCTTATGTTTGTTTCAAGAAGATAATCTTTTCTACTCATAGCGCCAACCACGTGAAGATGGAAGCTCATTTAATACACTAAAATACACTAAATCAAATAAGTTAAATTTAATAATTTTAAAATCTAAACACATTAAATACTAACCTTTCCAAGTCAATCCATCATACTTTTAGGATCAACTCTACTTTTGAGTGTTTTAAGAATTGCTTTATGCTTAGATTCACAAAATTTTCACAAAATTTTATTATGAGCCTTTCCATGATATTTTGATCATTAGGACATTTTTAGTGATAACCAAATTTGAATAATGAAGCACCACCTTATGTGTTTTAAAGTCCTCAAATAACTAGTCTTAGTTTTTACGAAAGTATATCCAAAACCAAGTTTTTGTAACCACCACAGATTTAGTGGGATAAATTAGGTCTTCTCCATCGATGACAATTGTGGTTAATTGTTTCTCCTCTGCACAATGAGACACAGTAGTTTGTTCCCTCATCATTGTTCCCAAGTGCAATTACTGCAAAAGTGTGCCTTGCATTTAAAATATAATCAAATTTTAAGGACACAGGAAAAAGGTAAGATATCACTAATAAAACTAAGGTTGTATTTAAATTATAAATAGATTGTACATAGTTGCATAAGATCTGAGACATAGTCAAAGTCAACTGACAATGTCATTTCATTATCCTCCAGTTGTTGGAATGAATTGATAGTGTCCATAGGTGTTAGGGGTCTACAATATCATTCATCAACCCATTCTTTTGACTCATATTCATTCCAATTAAATTTTATACGGTTTAAGCAAAAGCATGCCATGTCCTTAGTATAAATAGTCCATGAACTAGAATTTGAGCTTCGAATAGAGTGGAAAACACTTAATCCAAGTATTGCTTTGTAATCTTCATACATTGCCTATCTTCTTCTTCCATTAATCAAAATAATATTTGCACATCAAATTATTTATTTGATCTACGAGAAAAAAATTCATTACACCAAGTCACTATAGGCGATATTTTGTGATTATGTATCACCTCTATCTGGTACACATAGCAAACTCATGACCCTAGTTGTTCCTCTTAGTTCTACACGTCTTGCTTCTGTAAGCCTCACATTTTCTCTATCTTGTGCCCCTTGGCCTATATGTTAGTCTAACCAGCTTTATATTGATGACACAAACATTCCATCTTACCCAGAATGCTTAAAATGTACTTATCGTACATCTCTACAAGTTCTGAGCTCGTGCATGCTCTCTTTCTCCCTAGAAACTAACATCTGAGTCAGATAGTAGCATCGATGTTACTGTCTTAGCTCGACAAAAGTGTCTAGTGCCTTAAAGTCATTCAATTTACAAATGAAATGTATTACAATGGTTGGTCTAAGTGCTTTAATGTGAGTTATCTCCTGATAGGATTGATATAAATACAATATCAACCCTCATTCATTTCTCATTTGGAGGAACACATAGCAACTAGACCAAAAGAGCATTCAAGAAGCACTAAATTTATCAAAAACCTTCTTATTCTACCCTATTCTAATGTTAGTCAAAGGAGCATTCCAACTATAGGTCTGAAGTACTTAAAGAATATTCATAAGATCATATTCACCAAGTTATAATTCAGGTCACCGTTGTACTTATTTTACACATATTACATGATTCACACACAAGCCAACATGTATGGGAGAACTACATGAGTCTGAGGCCCTCTTTTAGGGTATTGGCTATGTAGGTAGTGTCTTTTAACAATAGGGTCATTATAGGTCAGCTCGAAACTGTGTGTCCACTAGCTTATTTTTTTTATTAAGGTCACATTGAAGATGCAAAGCTAGCATTTTTACATTTCACGAGGAATGACAATCCATGACCTAGATCTGAATGCACCAAAGTGAAGGCGAAGCCAAATACAGAAGCATCCAGGTAGTCACATCCTATTTAGTCGAGTATTAAGTATAAGACACTCACGTTGAACCCAGACACTAACATCGACACAATTGTTCTAGGCTGATGCAAGTGTCTAAAGAGTAAGAGGCACCAAATCCAAAATCTAACAACTATTCTAGAATTGTCTTCCTACCTACTTCCTATTTTTTTCAGATCCAACACTAGATTAACATCAAAAATAACTAAGTACTTTATTTTATGTCATTTTTATATCTAGCATAGTTGTACTTTCCATTAATAACCTATGTTAGTTTTATAAATTCAACATATGGTACTTCTAAGTTTAATCACATTAATTGGCCTCTTGTAGATCTGATATTCACCCTTGTGCCCTATCATTTTTATATCCTTAACTACTAAATAAGATATGTTGATGTGAGTTTTGACATGCAACCAACAATTAGGCAAAGGTGTTGTTAATCCCTTGTCTCTCCTAAAAGGGGACTTATGTGATCAAATCTCCCCAAGGTCTCAGTTTAGCAGGTCTTAACTTAGTTGGCTGATGTTGACTATTCCATATTAGGGGTATGTTTTAGCAATTTGAATCAAAATAATTAAACTCTAATTAAAGTATTCAACTATTGTCAATATTTCATGATTTAATTCCTTTCACAAGCTGACTTCTCTCCTGAGTTTATCATGTCCAAGAATGCAATAATGCAACAATAATGATAAAATTATGAGACAATGATAAAAGCAACTAAGATAGACAGTTGAATTCAGGTTGCTATATTCATAGATTAAATTTATTATAAAGAAAAGGTAAAAGATTAGAGTTAGAGAGGTGAAAATACTTGTTATAAACAAAAGTGAACTTTGACCTATTTGACTGGGTAAATCTCCATTTAAAACTGTCTCCAGTTGAGCTAGACTTAGCACAACTCCAACTAAAGATGGTGCGAGAATCTAGAAGAAAGAATGACTGTAATAAATAATGCCATCACTACCATAAAAATGTGTAGAGAATGACCAATTAGACTTGACAACATCCCAATTATCTGAATATTTATTTTGATTAAAAATACTAAGAACTCATACAATTATTAAATAGTCCAAAAATAACTATATAATTGTAAGCTAAAATGAGAAAAGAAAGATATTATCTAGAAGAAAGAATGACTGTAATAAATAAGGGCATCACTACCATAAAAATGTGTAGAGAATGACCACTTAGACTTGACAACATCCCAGTTATCTGAATATTTATTTTGATTAAAAATACTAAGAACTCATACAATTATTAAATAGTCCGAAAATAACTATATAATTGCAACCTAAAATGAGAAAAGAAAGATATTATCCTAAACAAAAAACATCAAGTTCTATCTATCTCTTTTTACAATCCACACTGAGCCAGATCTTATTATGGTATAAGAGCTAGTCTTATATAGGCACGTAAGCCTGAGGAGTTCAAAATTTAAATTCAAATTGACCCACTCATGGGGCAGTTGCAAAAATCATCAACGTGGCATGCCCACTTGAGGTCCATTGGGGGAAAATTCCACTCTTTTGCATCAAGGAAATATTGAGGACCACACTAGACCCAATCAAGAATAAACATTGATGGGAATTTAGTTGAGATCGCATTTGGATAGTCAATTGTTACATATTGCTTAGTTAGAGCCACACCTCTTAATGGCATATATTTGTCTTATGTGCTCTGTGTTTGATTTCGATGCACATGCCAAGTTCTAAATGATTTTGACATTCCCATTGAATTATGTTGTTCTCCCTAACTATTTCACCAATAGGGGCCACTCCGTAATTGATTCTGTAAATCAGATCAAATGCATAGTCGAATCCAATTTTTTTTATAGTTTTGACCGTCAGATGGGAAGTTAAATTCAGGTTATGCCTTATTGGTTGCACTACCAACATGTTTACTTATGTGTTCCTTGCCACATAGCTTCTCCTCGCATTTTGGTTGTTCATATGAAGTTTTAAATAGATGCTGACTATTCATTCCTCGGTGAAGCGATATTTTGCCATGTGATAATATTTTGCTTACCTGCTAGCTTGACATACTACTAGGCTTGGACAAACCACCTTGGGGCTGTGGGGCATCAGGGTTTTTCCACATGGTATCATCATGCTTACCTATTTATATGGGGATCTGACATCACTTCTGGGTTGCACAAAAATCTCTGAGAGAGCAGGGCAATGAGATCATGTCATGTGGCATTATTTTGCTCATCTGCTCACTCAAAGCTTTGTTGACATGGAAATTCATCAGACAAATTTTATAGAAAATGGATTAAGCCTTTGAAAGAATCTCAAAAGTGTCAGGAAACATTTTGTAAAATTAGTTAGGTTCCTAAAGTATTTTGAGGAAGCTCAGGTCGCCAGGAGATTAACATGTGGTACCAGGTAATCTTTCAAAGAGAAATGACTATGTATTTTGAAGAAGCAAAAACATGCTACATGGTTCTATCTCGCTCACCCACTTCCTAATATTTTGACATTGTTGTTGGACTTGCACAACCACCCCGAAGCTATGAAAGAGCGAGATTTCATCACGTGGCATCTTTCCTCTCACCTGTTTGCCCAGAGGATCCATGCTCTGTATGAACATCTTTAGGATAGCGGGTCAATGAGATGATGCCCTATGGAGGAGTGATATTTCATCACATGGAATCCTTTCTCTCACTCTCTTTCCATAAGGATCCACACTATGTACGAACATCTCTGGTATAACGGAGCGATGGGATGATGCCATGTGGCATCATCCTGTTGACCCACTATTTTAGAGGCATTGCACTAGTAAGAACATCTCTAGGATAGCAAAGGAGTAGGATTATGCCACGTGGCATCATCAATGATTAACGCACAAATAACCACTTTTGACATTCATTTGTTTTTTACCTCACGTGTTGATAATTTATCAACATAATAAACCCTACAACTATCGTGATATGATACCCATATGTCAATTTGATTCATTATCGAGTCAACTTGACTCCATAATGACTTTACATTATTGGCTAGATAGGTACAATGGGTGTTTGTGGCTGTGGAATCCCTCGTTCTCCTGATTACTTTGTTCAATTTCAATTTTATTTTCCATAATTGGAGTTAGATACACCTAGTTGTCTAAGGAATCTTATGGAATTGTAGGAGGGTTAGATGGAGGAATATGAGAGTTAGGAGGATCAGGTGGATTAAGTGGGTTAGCCATAGAATTAAGAGGGTCAAGTAGAAGGTTAGTCACAGGTATACTAGAGTCAGGTGGAGGGTTACGAATACAGTTATGATATCTTGCAATTGATTGGTTTGTTTAAAACAAACATCTTATAAATTAAACATTGTAAAAAAATAAAAAAATGGTAAAATATAAGGTTAATAGGTGTAATTTTTTATCACTTACTTCGTCTACATGGCAACATTGTGAATATTGAAATGTGTGGAGCTTTTCAATGGACTTTTGACGAGTTTTGAGCTCTTTGAAAGAGGAACGCGATCATGAAATAGTACTTAAGAGTTGGAAAAAAATGAAATGGTAACATTCGACCATAGATTTAAAAAAATACAACAGGTAACACGTGCACTTTATGGCTTGATAATTATTGAGCCATACTTTTAATAACATGTACGCGTTAAAAGGCATATCCACATAATTGTCTCCCAACACTGTGCACATACTCCATTATATAGATTATCAACATTTGTCTTGTTTTGACCATCAATATTAGATGTTTGTAATATTATGATGTTCATTTAAGTCTCATCTTAAGCATGAAACAAATAATCGACACATTTGTGAATCATTTAAATTTTCAAAGTAATCCCAAATTATTGCAACTTTTTCCCTAGAATGGTGGTTAGCCATTCTCTTAGGCACTAGTTTCAAATCGTTTTCATCAACTTCAATTAAGTACATGGGTCTTCTATGTAAAATCTTAAGATATTACTAATGGTACAATTTGTTCATTTGGTATTCTTTTCATATTTTTATCTTAATTACTAGTTTCTGCAATTTGTGATCCCATACATTACATTTTATTATTACTTTCACTATTCGGTGTTTTCACGGACTTTTCTTCATTTTATTCAATATTTCCATGGTATTTTCCTTATTGTTAGGGGGTAAATCATCATGCATATTATCATCACCACCAAAATTAAAAATTGTATAATTTTTAAAATGGACTAACAATATAATTAAGACTTTTAGGTAAGCATTCATCATTAGTATTCATTTCATCATTATCTTTGACATTCAATTAATTGAGAATAGTATATGTATTTTGACTTGCATGAAATGTTTGCATTCGTTTCCTTTTTTTTTCTCTTAACACTTGAAATTATTCGGGCAATTTATGATTTATTTTTTTCCCTAGCTTTTAAACGAAATTCATCCTTCATGATTAGACAAAGTCGACACCTTTTGAAGGTGGGGACAGATATTAAAATTTAACTTGCAACATTGTGTAGAGTGCAAAATGACATACAACAGAATTGTAAGGATAAAACTTGATATGACAAAATAATAACATTTGAGAAAGAGTTGTATTGTTAATGAAAGGAATGCATGTGCTATATATAACACATACATGATTCCTAATACATATTTTTATTCACACATTCTACCCTGTATGAGGCTCATTGTTTCATTAAATCTCATCATTGATTTACATAAATTTAATAATTGCTTTAATTTTTTATAAAATTAGGGTCAATTAAACAAAAAAATTGCATCAAATACAATTGATCGAGCCAAAAATTAGGTTCGTGAGACTCAATTTAGTCAAAATCATGTTATTTATTGCACTATTTGACTAATTTGATCGATTCATGATACAATCAAAGCTAATTTAATCTAAAACCACTTTTACTCTCATAGTTAGTTTTAAGGGGCTCAAATTGTCCCCAATTACATCGTAATTGAACTAATCAATTATTTGGTTCATGCAATTGATAAAACTGGTGTCAATTGGACCACATATCACATTCTATATAGTCAAAATCAAGTTTAAAAGGGAAAATTTGACCAAATTGCATTATTAATTGCATCAATTGATTAAGTGGCTCAATTTATAATAAAATTAAAACTAATTGAGCCCCTAATCAAAGCCTATAATTGCAGTTATGTTGAAGGGGCTCAATATGGCCCCAATTGCCTATGTGATTAAACCAATCAACTATTTCATTCATTATGTGATGACATTGGGTTGATTGATACCCAAATTACACCCTATACAAAAATTAAATTCATGAAGCTTAATTTGACCCAAATTGCATCACTAATTGCATCAATTAACTAATTGGGTCAATTCATTATGTGGTCTTGAAGCTAATTTAATCCTAATCACATCATATTGTTGTAATTAGGTTAAGGGGGACTCAAATTGGCTCTAATTGCATCCATGATTGAACAAACCGTTTCATTTTGTGATGAAATTGGGGTTGATTGACTCCCAAATCACATTTCATACAATTAGAATTAGGTTTGAATGGGACTTTAATTTGACCTAAATCGCATCAATGATAGCACCAATTAACTAATTGACCCTCTCTATGATAAAATTAGGGCTAATTGCACCCCAAATTATATCCTCTAGTCATAATTAAGTTAAAGAGGTTCAAATTGGCCCCAATTGCCTTCGTGATTGAACCAATCAACTATTCATTATGTGACGACATTGGGGGTTTATTAATGCCCAAATCACATACTATACAATCAAAATTAAGTTCACGGGACTAATTTAGCTTCAAATCATATTTTATAGTTGCAATTAGGTTCAAGGGGATCAAATTGATCCTAATTACCTATGTGATTGCATTTATGATAAAATTAAGGTTGATTTAGCCATAAATTGGATCCTATGTAATCGGTTGAACCATAAACTATGTTCATAAGGACTCAATTTGGCCCAAATCATATCTATGATTGCAACATTCGAATAATTAGATCAATTCATGATGTAATCAAAACTAATTTAACCCCAAATCCCATCTTACTCTCATAATTAGGTTCAAGGGACTCAAATTGGCCACAACTGCATTTGTGATTGAACTAATCAATTATTTGAATTATACAAATAATAAAATTAATGTTGATTGAGCCTCATATCACATCTTATAGAGTCCAAATTAGGTTTGAAAGAGGCTCAATTTGACCTAAATCGTGTTTCTAATTACCTCAATCTCTAATAAAATTAAGGCTAACTAAGCTCTCAATAAAATCTTATAGTCTTAGTTAGGTTGAAGGGGCTCAAATTACCAATAATTGCCTTTGTGATTAAACCAATTGATTATTTAGTTCATTATGTGATAACACTCTAGTTGATTCATGCCCAAATCACATCCTAATAAACCTAAAGAAGACCAAAAAACCCCAAAAACATGGATCTAAAATACTTAACCAACCACTATAAAACACAACTAAGATACTGACTATGGCACAAATACCATTAACATTGTAATCTTCAGGATCCCCTGTTATGTTATTATATTAAATTATTCTATGTTGTGTCAAAGATTGTTTTTTTATGTATCATATTTCTTCTCATTAATTATTGTAATGTTTTGATGAGGGTATGTGCACAAACTTGGGAGACAATTTTGTGGACATATCATTTAACGCATATGCATTAATCACATAACACGTACGTGTTATTAAAAGTATGGCTCAACGATTATTGAGCTATAATGTGTATGCATTACAACGACACATATGCATTATGGTGATGCGTACACATTACATGCGTTATTTCTTTTAGCAAACCCATTATCAAATGTTGTCATTTCACATTTTTCCAACTCCTAAGTATTATTCCATGATCACATTTCTCCTCCAAAGACCTCAAAACTCACTATAAATCGATTGAAGAACTCAACACATTCCAAAGTTCATAATAAAACCACGTAGATGAGATAAGTGATTTAAAACTACACCTATTAACCTTGTATTTTATCATTTTTTTGTTTTTTACATTGTGTAATTTGTAAATTATTTATTTTAAATAGACGAATCCACTGTAAGAGACCATAATTGTCCTCCTAACTCTCTACTAAACCTGCTATCCCTGTGGCTAACCCTCCACCTGAACAGACAAATCCATTGCAAGAGACCATAACTATCCTCCTAACTCTCTACTAAACATTCTATCCCTATGGCTAACCCTCCAAATCCTTTGACTAACCCTCCACCTAACCCTCATATTCCTCTACCTAACCCTCCTAACCCTCATATTCCTCCACCTAACCCTCCTACAATTCCACAAGATCCCCCAAGCAACCAGGAGTATCTAGCTACAAATATTATGGTAAAAAAAATTGAAATTGTAGTAAGGAGAATGAGAAATCTCACATCCACCAACACCCACCACATTTATCTAGCCAATAACCTAGAGTCATTATTGAGTTAAACTAACTCGATAAAAAATCAAATTGACAGATGGACATCATATCAAAATAGTTATAGGGCTTATTAAGTTGACAAATTGTTAACAAGGGAGGTCAAAAAAAACAATCATTTTTGCGTTATTCATTGACCCAACCACCAATGCACCATTTCTAATAACTACTAAACATTTCTCAATCCATAGATGCCAACACAATTTGATCAAATCCAATTTATGTGATTCATGGTGAATGGTGTTTTATTATCTAGCGTATAACAACCACGATGTCCCAACCATGGTGTTTTGTTTAAAACAGTGGTCACAGAGCATCATGAGCCCATAGTGTCCCAAAGCACAATGGCTCACACATTCCTTAATATGTTTTCCAACAAGGGCACTAAAAACACTCCCAAGCAAGACCATGCAGTGAAGGAACCTAAAGTCAAAAAGTGATGTCTAAACCATATTAACAATCTGTATATGCAACTTAACTAGGGTCAATGTTACTTGTGTCAACACACAGACCTGTAATATGAGGCCAACAACATAAAAACATCCAATCCCATCGGATTGCAATTAAAATCTAAATCAAGTGTGGAAATATTCCACAAAACATTATGCCACATGCATAATCCTAAGAGCATTCGTCACAGAATGTCATATCATAATGACAGTAATCTATAATGTTATGGTTACTCCACTATAACATCAATTGTTCAGGGTTTAGTGTAGCATCCCACACCAACCATGTTGAACCATGTAGAAGCCATACTAGGCATCACATCCAACCCAAAGGCTTAAATCATGTTCCTCAACACACACGTGAACTCACATGATGGTTACAGGGATTACAATCCCACCATCTCAGTACACTTACTTTATGGCAGCGTAACAAATACATAAAAATAATAAAATCCCTCTGATCAAGACTTAACATTGCTCCACTCGATCATAAAATTAGCATGCATTTCAGCCATGCTTACAATAAAAAATATGTATATTTATGAAAAACAATATCAAGTATATGTACAATAAAACCTCATACGCAACATGGTTGCACTTACTAGTCAACACATGTGAACAACGAAGAATTTTCATACCATAATATTCTTTTTAGGTAATTCAACTATTACCTCAAGAATAACACGTTTGAATTTACAAGTCAACACGTACTTATTTTTCAACAAGTTCAATCTTTCTGATTTTTTTTCTTCATAAAAGTCCTATGTCCAAGACCAAATAGTGCTTTGACAATGCTACATAAACAAATTTCACAAGGTTGTTTGTATAAAAATCTCAAAGAGACAGTTGAAATAACACTCAATCCAAGAGATAACCATTATGCACGAAGATTCCATGGCCATCATGTGGCACTCATGGTGCACAATGTGAGTGAATCAAGCAACTACTTCATGCATAAGAGAGAAGTGGATTTTTAGTCTACGCGAGACTCCACTCCCTAGCCCGAACCCAGTCTAATCATCTTAGATATAGTGTTCTCTTCACCCTAAACCTCATACTTGCATTAAAACCCAATGCTAGAGTAGTGATGTGGGAACACACAACACAATACAACATTGTACCTTGGCAATTTCAAACAAATAAAAGTTGGTTTCAAGAGGGAGAATACATTACATGAGTAGAGTACCACCACTTAAACATATACAAAATATGTCAACAACACGAATCCCATTTATTTCAAGACATGTACATAAAATTTTTGTGTCACAATTTTAAAACATAGATCAACATAAAATTCACCTGATTGATTTTTTAAGTGGGAGATCACTTTACACAAGTAAATTTGACATTATTCACACATTCAACAATTAACAACATACAACTAGGTATGTAAAATTCACATATAACAATGCTAATATCAAAAGGATAAAGTGAAAAACCACAAGGTTAACTAAATACACATAGGGTGTAAAAGATGCCAATTTAGATGATTCGACATAAACAATGAAATGTAAAAGTTCATACCACAAGGTTGGTACCAAAACAAGTAAAAGTCCACAAGGTCAATCATATGCACAAGTATAATAAGGCACAAATTTAAATGATTTAGCAAGATCAATAAAAGTAATAATTACACAACACATAACAGTTAATATACAAGGAGCCACATGAAGGCATGTTATGCATAAATGACTTAGGCGTTCAATAATTATGCCAAGGTACTCTCACATCACAACGGATAACGCACATGGCAGTGAAGCACAAGGGTCCACAACTCTCATCAGGTCACCCAATGTCTAGATGTCATCCAAATGGCATCAACAACCATCATAAAATACACATAACCAGTCCAAGGGATCTCAAATCACGATCACATTCTCTCAAGGATGGTTGTGTTCCAACAAATCCATAAAATCTATCTCCATGAGTTTCTAAATATCTACTAACAATATTCATGCATCATGGATAGATGACTCACGCTAATTGGTAGAAATAAGAGATTCCCAAAATACTCTAACTTGCCCAAGCAAGTCAGCTACAATCGCTCACTAGGCCTTCCAGGCTCAAGCCGCACCCGTGGACCTCCCAAGATATTATACCTCGACATCATTGGATAGCTTGCCCATACGACTATCAATGGTCGCTAAGGTATTGTCCCATGATTACAACAACAAGCTTACATCACTATTATTTCAGTTGAATTTATCCAACAATTCAAAGGTTAAATAGTAATGCTCCTTTGACGCAACAATGTTTTAAGGAAAGGGTAGACTTCGCCAAGGCATGTGGTGAATACTATAGCAATACCATAGAAATTACCATTTCCACAATCAAAAAGTTCAATTGAACTCGTAAAGCACATCCTTATGGACGTAAGGCATATTTATATCATAATAGGCATTCAATAGGTATCAAAACATAGCCCATCTTTCCATTAAGCATCCTCATGGATGTATGAGTTATCTAGAATCAAATAAACATCCCCATGGATATAACATATCCAAGGTCATCATGAACATCTCATGAAAGTTAACCTATCTATGATCAAACATCCATTATTGATGCAAACACATCTATGATCAAATTAAAATCACAAATGCAAAACATGAAATAAACATCTGCACATGCTTATTTATTTTCAGCCCCTTGGGGTCACATAGCCACATGTTCTTATATCTAATTCAAAGAGACCGAGTATATAAATAATATCATGCTCTTAACATGGCTCAAGATGCTCCCTCAAGTAGAGATCTCAAGCCTCATTGGTTTACCCAAGTAAACCTGATTCCCTTACCTTGCGTAGCGCTCTAGGTTTGACCTCAACCCTTGGTCTTCTTGAGGTCAGGGTGTTCTAAGAATCTACTAATGACTCACCCATACAAGTCAATAATAGATATCAAACATCAATTCCCTAATTCTAAGGCAAAGCATTGATCACCAGTCTTCCATTAACTTGCCCATATAAGTCAACAGTTAACTAGTGATGCTGGCCTCAAACATAACCGATGAGGGAAGGGTCGACCCAACGAAAGCTACACATAAGCATCACAAGATCACTTATAAAAATACATTGATTTCCGCATACACGCACATACATATTCTACAATATAGGAACTTTACAACACTTCATGCTTGCATAAGTAAAGCACTAATAAACTCATTTAAGAGGTTAAGTGACTTTATAAGTATCACAACATAGCCTTCTCAAGCATATAAGACATACTAGTCTATACCACGCACATAACTTTAGCCATAGTTTAGTATGCAACTTATCATAGAAGGTTTACATTCAGTCTTAGAAAGACAACATGGACATATATGAGGTAATCAACGATCAAAAGGCATATGCATACATGCTGGCAAAATAAGCCTCCAAGGGTTTGTACCTCTATACTTGGTGTATTCACAGCCACCCAAGTACATTATGCAAACACAGTCCCTTGAAAAATTATGCACAAACACCCAAGAACTCAACTAGTCTTTCAAGCACATGCCCAAAATCAGAGCAATGTGTCCAAACTCATTCAAAACCTCTAAAGCACATGATCTAAGACCAGATGAAATAACCCCAATGCTTTTTTTGAAGTTATCTATCAAGTACACAAAAAAACATAAAAAGGTCTCACTACATAAATTAATGCAGTGCAATGTATCTTAGCAACTCTACAGAAGTACAAGCAACTCACAACCAACATCCCAAAGATAATGCTATAAACAACCAGAATGGCATTAGGTGCATCCAAGCATGTCTGGTTAACCAATCACTAGATAAACAAATAGGATAAGGTAGATGAATAAGACTTAAGCATGGGATCAAAATGACAGAACATAAATGCTCACCTCACTAACTTGCTTAGGCAAGTCTTAACACATCATGAGATCAACAAGTGGAAAACTCTAGCTTCCTGCTAAAGCCAACACGACTGGGCTATTGAGTTACCATAGACCTCTAGGATGTACCCAAACAAGAATCAAACCTTATGCTAACTCCCATTGAATCACTCTACCATGATTCGAGTCCCATAGAGAAAAATTACACCTTCATTCCATTAATAGGTGAAGGCCATACACACAAGATGTAACTCCATGCAGATTGCATTGTTCTCATTAATTTAGATGAATTACAATATAATCAACTCAAGGTGGATGACATCACACTCGTGAGCAACCAAAGGGATCTCACACCTAAATGTTAATTATCTTTTAGTTATCCTACCATTTTGTTGAATAAACATATGTGTTCAACCATCTAGCTAGCATGCGTATGACCATGCAAAAGTCTATTGCTTAAAAAATCTTAAGCATTAATTTAGGTGTTCATTAAGAAAGATTATGATTTATCAACTCTTGCTTAAGGTGGATTATTCAATCATATAATCATTAAGATTTCCATTGCCTATTAGTCCTTAACCAATTTCAGGAATTATTTATTGATTTAATGAATATACATACAAGGTATACTAGGAATCCACTAGCAAGGATAAGCTTAATCCTTAAGCGCACACATAACTAGGGTAACCAATGACTATCCAATCTCATATAAGCATTGATGACAATTTAGCCAACTTTCAATAAACAAGAGTTGCATTATGATATCTGAATTAATAAACTTTAAGAAAGCATGTCATATGTCTAAAACACTATGACACCATAAATGGTAAAATCCATAATACAATTGTGGGTCCATAAACAAAAATTATTAATCTAGCTTACTTCATTGCTTAAGCAATAAAAGTAAGCCACTTAAATGGCATTACAACCAATTCTAAGGAATAGCATACGAAGAAGGCACAAGATTTCATAAATCATTAGGTAAGTCCCCCGTTCCATTCATTATTAAGTCAAGAGGAATATTATGGAATAACCAAGAATTGATTGTTCTTCCAATGGCCCATAAAGTTTACATCAATATAGTTGAACCAATAAAGACCTCATTCTTCAATATCTAATTAGCAATGCAATACATAAAAGATTTCCTATTATTCCCACCATGGGAGATCATAACTAATTCCTCAATAATATGTTTATACACTCATCAAATCATCTTTACTAGGAACTAGTTAGAACATACTTATAAACTTTAACTGAAATACATCAACGCTTATTTATTTCCAGCATAGTGATATTGATTTCCAAATGAAGGCACAATGTGATTATATACATGGTTCCATATGTTTTTTCATCGTTATTAAATCCACATTCAAAGTCTTAAAATATATGGATTTAAGTGATAGGTTCAACGAGGTAAGTCATCTACTAAATTGATGGAATAGTTCCAACACTATATCATAAGGAATGAGTAACAATAATTCACATAATCAATGATAAATAATGTTAAATAGTTTTATAAAAAAAATTCAACCACTTAATTTTAATATATCAAAGAACTTGTTCTTTTGAGATGACTTTCCACACAAGATAATAATGATATAAGTTTGTAATTCAAGATTAAGGGCATTATCAATTGAGTTATTCTAGTAATAACATCTTTAATATTTTATGCCTACTTAACCTCAACAGGTATATCATTTACTAATGAATTCACAACAACATATAAGGATCAAAAATTACATCATGCATTTGAATTCCACTACTACTCATATAGTTATTAGAGCCCAATATAAATGCATACCAAGTAAATAAAAGCAATCAGTTAAGAATACAAGAATTAGGCAAGTAGCATCAATGATGTCTCAATGTGCACATCTTGTCCAATAATGTTCTTTTCCAATATAACAATATTACAAACAGCATAAGGTAACAATATGAACTACAATCATAAAATGAGTAATCAACCACAATCCAACAGTCCAACATCATATAACAATAGGTACATGCAAGAGGAAACTTCCATAAGCAATTCAGATACAACAACAAAGAAGACGAACACTGTAAGAGCAATACCCCTTAAAACCAACGCAATGAGCCCAACCATCGGTGGCCCATACCACCCCAACCATCAGCTTGGTGGAGGGTTTTGGCAACCAGGTACTCGAGCCAGGTAATAAATGTACACACAATATTGAGCCACCAGTATAGACTTACAAAAATCATCAACAAAGACCAAAGACAAGCATGAGACATCATAAGTCAGGGTCTAATATACCCAATCCTTGAAACCGGTCAACACATGACTCCTAGGCATACACCAAATTTTTTCACAATGGTGATTAATGATTTAAGCAGTCATCAAGGTATGAAAATCAATTAAAAGTTCAAAAATCAAATAAAAAAAAGTTCATGGGATCATCATGAGGTCTCACGACCTCATATGATCCTCAAATTATAAAATTCAGGGCAAAATGACTTCCACATGAACATAACCTTTAAAAATGTTAAATTGTGGGTCAACCATAATTGAAAGATAATAAGTCTTAACAAGGCTTCATTGATGATCCAACACATCATAAGTTTTAATATATATATATATATATATATATATATATATATATATATATATATATATATATATATATATATATATATATATATATATATATAATTGGTTGAACACCCTCAAGGCTACAATCTATTAATTGATTTAACCGAATCATTGCACGGAGCAGAAGAAATCCTTTTTACAAGAATAATAGTAACTCTCATCAATTTTATATTTGGTTTAGATAAATCGAATCCTTTATTTAATAAAATGACCCGGGTCCATTTTCAAACCCCGTAATTTATATCAAACCCAAAAGGTATTTTTGACAGATATTACAGGTTAAGAATCAAGTTTTAAGCAAGCAAAATCCATTCAGCTAGTTCACATAGGGAAAAGGGGGGCGTGGCAAATTGATTTTGGTTTTAAAACAAACAAATTTATTAAATCCATATCTATCACACCAAATTTAAACTATGAGATATGAGAACACAAAGGAATCATTTACCCCCCAATCGTTCCAGGTAACACTCCAAAGACAGGGAGAATCCATAAGAACATCTCATACAATGAACCAAGGTAGAATGCGTTATTTTCATCCAATTCTGAAATACTTCACACACAAAAAAATGTAGCACTATCGTCTTTAACATCTAATGTAAAAGAGAGATAAGTCTGTTCTCAAAATGTTTTATGTACCATATTATAACCTGGATCAAGAAGCATACCTGAGTTTGCTTGTACTAATGTTGTAAACTAAAGGCGATTAGGGAAGTATGAATTGTTGGTTTTCTGATGCCTTCCTTTGATGTGTTCACTTTCTTTTTCTCTCGCCCTTGCTTCTTGTTGATTTTTGTAGCTCGAAAGGTGGAATGTGTAATTGTTTTAAAGCAACTCAAGATTAGATAAGCTTTAAAACAATTCGAGTTGGATTTTCAGCAATATTAGTTTCTAGAATGTTTTTGAGTTTGTAAGGATAAGATAAATCCTAGAGTGAGTTTATGTGTAAAAAGGAAAAAGCCAAAGAAAGCAAGAAAAATTTCTTTTTCTTGCACGCTAACTAAAGCAGCAAGAAAAGTTTCTTTTCTTGCATGCTAAGTAAAGCAGCTAAGCTCTCCTATAAAAGTAAGATTGCTATAGCAAACTCATGCATTGTATTTTTCGAAAGAAAAGTTGGCTGTTAGGTTGAATAGAAGATCCAACATTTGCAGGTTTTTCCCCGCATTGGGGTTTCCTGGGTATATCTGTGTTATTGTCTTTTTGTATTGGCTTATTGTTATTCTTGCTTCCGCTGTTATTAGTTGTTAATTAACCCAGTTGTATTAATCGTTATAAATCATATTTATGTTTGTGAATTTATTGTGGAATTAATCTGTTGCTGGGTTATAGAAATTAACATGGCATACGAGCAGCGTGGAAAGGATTACTGGAAGATGGATTTTGAGTTGGAGCATCGCGCCGTTGACTGATCCGAGATAGAGGAGGAACATAAATTGAAGGAAGGAGTCGACTATGATGAGAATTTTGCTCCAGTAGCTAGGTACTCATCCATAAGAGCTATCATTTCTATAGCAGCTCAGATGGGTTGGAGGATTCATCAGATGGATGTAAAGACGGCCTTCCTCAACGGGGTGATTGAGGAAGAGATTTACATAGAGCAACCAGAAGGGTTTGAAGCACATGAGAGGGATTCTCATGTATGCAGGTTGAAAAGAGCACTGTATGGACTTAAGCAGGTTCCTAGGGTGTGGTATTCACGTATTGATAGTTACTTACAGAGTGTGGGCTTCATCAAGAGTGAGGTAGATTCAAACCTGTACTATGTTCAGGTGAAGAGTAAACTTCTCATATTGTTGTTATATGTTAACAACCTATTTCTCACAGGGTCAGAGGAGCTCATAACACACTACAAGTGGGATCTTGCAGTAGAGTTTGAGATGAAGGACTTGGGGTTGATGCACTACTTTCTGGGATTGGAGTTGTGGCAGAAAGAGGGAGAAATATTTCTTGGACAAGGGAAGTACTTCATTGATATCTTGAAGCGATTCAGGATGGAAAACTGTAAGCCTATGTCAACGCCACTTGTGACCAACTGGAAGAAGATTGATGTTTCTAGATTAGAGGCAATGGACCCTACTTTATACAGACAGTTGATAGGCTCTCTTATGTATCTGGTCAACACCAGGCCAGATATTTGTTTTGCAGTGAACTCATTTAGTTAGTTTATGGTGGAACCTAAACGAGTTCACTGGATAGCTGCGAAGCATGTTTTGAGATATCTCCAAGGCACAGTTGATTATGGGCTGAAGTATGTTCAGCAGGATGGAGTGGAGCTCAAGGGATTTACTGATGCAGATTGGGCAGGTAGTACAGTTGATCGAAAGAGCACTTCAGGGTGTAGTTTCAGTTTGGGATCAAGAGCAGTCTCTTGGTATAGTAGGAAATAAAAGTCAGTTGCACTGAGTTTTGCAGAGGCTGAGTATATGGCAACCAGTATGGCTACACGTGAGGCTATCTGGCTTCAGAAACTTCTAGTTGGGCTCTTTAATCAAGAGCTGGATCCTACAGTCATTTATTGTGATAATCAGAGTTTTATCAAACTCTCTAAAAATCCAGTGTTTCATGACAAGTCAAAGCACATTGAGATCAAGTATCACTTCATCAGAGATTGTGTGGAGAAGGGGATAGTGAAGCTCAATTACATTCATATGGATGAACAAATTGCAGATATCCTGACGAAGGCCTTGATGAAGAGCAAGTTTGAATTCTTCAGGGACAAGTTGGGTGTGGTGCAGAACACCTTCCTCGCTAAGAGGGAGTGTTGATTTATGTAGCTCAAAAGGTGGAATGTGGAATTGTTTTAAAGCAACTCAAGATTAGATATGCTTTAAAACAATTCGAGTTGGATTTTCAGCAACAGTAGTTTCTAGAATGTTTCTGAGTTTGTAAGGATAAGATAAATCCTAGAGTGATTTTATGTGTAAAAAGGAAAAAGCCAAAGAAAGCAAGAAAAGTTTCTTTTTCTTGCACGCTAAGTAAAGCAGCAAGAAAAGTTTCTTTTCTTGCATGCTAAGTAAAGCAGCTAGGCTCTCCTATAAAAGTAAGATCGTTGTAGCAAACTCATGCATTGTATTTTTTGAAAGAAAAGTTGGTTGTTAGGCTGAATAGAAGATCCAACATTTGCAAGTTTTTTCCCGCATTGGGGTTTCCTGGGTATATCTGTGTTATTGTCTTTTTGTATTGGCTTATTGTTATTCTTGCTTCTACTGATATTAGTTGTTAATTAACCTAGTTGTATTAATCGTCATAAATCAAATTTATGTCTGTGAATTTATTGTAGAATTAATCTATTGTTGGGTTATAGAAATTAACACTTCTCTCTCCCCATACATCCTACCCCTGCATCCTCTCTCTCCATCCCCACCATGCTCTGCCTCCTTCCCTCTATGCCATATTTCTGCCTTTTCCCCAAAACATAATGCTTCCAATCCTTCTGCATGTTTCCTTACTCACCATACACGGTGCTTGGCATCCCCTGTCCTCCTTTTCACCCTGTGTTCTCCCTTATTTCATCGTCCCTACCCCACAACTCTTTATTCATTTCTTTTTCTTTCATGGGTATGCCATCTTCTCCCATATGCCAAGCTCCAGCTCTGGTGTCAAGCCACGCTCTCCCCTCAACACCATCTCCACCATTCCTTCTGCATACTTTTTCCCCACTCCCCATATCCTGTCATCCTTCTCTTTTCCTTCTGGGTCAGTTCCCCTTCGTGTACCCATCAAGCCTCCCGAATATGGAATAATATAATATAATAAATAAGTATTATGTTGAGGAACAAGTAGTATAATATAATAATATTATTATATAATATAATAATAGTATTAGTAACAATAAGAATACATATATATATATAATAATAATAATAATAATAATAATAATAATAATAATAATAATAATAATAATAATAATAAAATACAAGCAATAAAATTTATAAATTAAAATAACAATAAAATCTATTTTAAGGACAACAAAAAAATATTAAAAAATAAATTAAATGATAAGAATTATTAAATAATATATATTAACAAAATACATAAACCAAATAAAGTCATTAATGATAAAGTCGTTAAATAGAGATAAATAATAACAATCATAATCTACCTGAATAGACAATAATAAAATAAATACGGTCATTAAGATATGAATTAATAAAAATCACAACATCGACCCAAACATAAAAAGATTAACCCTCAATAATAATTGACACCATCTTAAGTCGATCAAGGCTCAAAGTAAATCAATCTCCCATGAAGGAGGTAGTTAGGGACGTTCTCTAGGGCCAAGAGACCCCTACGGGTCTAGAGGAACCCAATCTACTAGGGTAAAAGGGTCAAGTCACTCCTATGGATTAACATCTCACGTTCACAACACCTATGTAGGTAAGACAAAGTGCAACAACGATCTCATGCATACAAAGACAGGCACGAGGAACGATGATGACAAAACTCAATAATCCCAATCAAGGAATAAGAATAAAACATGGTGAGACCAATAATGATGAAAAGCAATAACATAAAGGCATATAATGATGGTGGATCAATATCACATGGTACATGTTATACCTATTAGAGTGATATTCTAACTGCTCAATCGTATGTGATATACCCAAGATGTCTAAACCCAACATTGAACCTAGCTCAAGGCTTGATGCCTGCATCCACCAAATAAGACATCAGTAGTACCTGAACGTTGTCAATATGATAATAATAACTCAACACGAAACATTAGAAATGAAATGATAAATTAAGTATAATAAACTATCGCTGAGAGAAGCAAGAATTAGTCCTGATAACCATGAGCCCATGCATGTCCTGTGAAGCACAGTCAACAGTTATAAAAATGATCAATGCCAATCCACATCAATGAGACATGCTAAAGCAATATCATACAATAAAGTAACTAGGCTAAAAAAACATATACATAAAATATGATAATATTAATCTAGTGTAAGTAGTATGCATATCATGATATATTGAATCCAATGTGAGCATCAACCGTGACATAACATGCCACATCGGCTATCCAAGTTACATCACAACCATTTGAAGCAAAACCAACATCAACCATCAGTAGTCAAAGTGTTGTCACAAACATGATAAGTAAGCCAAAATCTAGTGTCTACAAGGGGCCTCATGGTCAGTTCATGACATCCTCCCCTCTTTAAAGAAGAATCATCCCGATGACCATCAACAGTCAAGCAAAAAGTTCTCAGCAAAAGTCTAACAAAACTAATCAATGTTGCTATACAATCTTTCCACCAATCATGGGGTGGCAATGTCTGAGCTATATTTTGTTGGCATTCATTACTACTGTCATCAGGACAGTCACATTATCTAATACATTAGGCAAATTAATGGCCTCCTTTCTGACTTCACATGTCCTCGGTGGCATTGAAAGGAAAAGATAATACTCAAATAGCAGTAACACAGTAGAAAATTCCACCAAATTTTTCAACTTGGTTGGAACCTTACAACTCTCATACCTTAAAAAGGCCCTCAAAAACATCAAATTCTGCTAAAACTAGCTACAATAGGTTCACTAAACCCCAAATGCCTATAACAAACAACAAAATTCTAATATAACAATGGCTAATTCCAACACAACACCACAAAAATTAACCATTCCAATTATTTAAAAAGGTAGTCACAAAGCATCATGAGCCCATAGTGTCCCAAAGTACAATGGCTCACACATTTTTTTAAACATTTCCCAACAAGGGCACTAACAACACTCCCAAGAAAGAACATGTAGCGAAGGAACCTTAAGTCAAAAAGTGATGTCTAAACCAGATTAACAATCTGTCTATGCAACTTGACTAGGATCAATGTTATTTGTGTCAACACACACAGCCCTGTAATATGAGGCCAACAACATAAAAACATCCAATCCCATCGGATTGCAACTAGAATCCAAATCAAGAGTGTAAATCTTCCATAAAGCATTATGCCACATGCATAATCCTAAGAGCATTCATCACATAATATCACATCACAATGGCAGTAATTCATACTATTATGGTTACTACACTACATCATTAACCGTTCAAGAGTTAGTGCAGCGTCCCACATCAACCAGACTAAACCATGGAGAAGTCATATCAGGCATCACATGCAACCCGAAGAATTAAAACATGATCTTCAACACACACACAAGCTCGCATGATGGTTACAGGGATTACAATCCCACCATCTCACTAGACTTACCTCATGGTAGTATAACAAAATACATAAAAATAATAAAATATATTTGATCAGGACTTAACATTGCTCCACCTAAACATAAAATTAGCATGCATTTCAGCCATGCTTACAATAAAAAATATGTATATTTATGAAAAACAATATCAGGTATATCTACAATAATACCCCATACACAACATGGTTGCACTTAACAGTCAACACACGTCAACAACTTAGAATATTCATACCAAAATATTATTTTCAGGTAATTCAACCATCACCTCAAGAATAGCACGCTTGACTTTACAAGTGAACACGTAATTGTTTTTCAACAAGTTCAGTCTTTCTAATTTTTTTCATAAAAGTCCCATGTCCAGGACCAAATAGTGCTTTTACAAGGCTACATAGACAAATTTCACAAAGTTGTTTGTAAAACAATCTCAAAGAGATGGTTGGAAGAACACTCAATCCAAGAGGCGACCATTATGCATGAAGATCCCACGACCATCCTATGGCACTCATGGTGCACAACCTGAATGAATCAGGTGGCTACTTCGTGCAAAGGAGAGGAGTTGGTTTTTAGCCTACGTGAGACTCCACTCCCTAGCCTGAACCTGATCTAATCATCTTAGTTATAGTGTTCTCTTCACCCTAAACCTCCTACTTGCATTAAAACTCAATGATAGAGTAGTGATGTGGATCACACAACACAATACAACATTGTACCTTGGCAATTTCAAACAAATAGAAGTTGGTTTCAAGAGGGAGAACAAATCACATGAGTAGAGTACCGCCACTTAACCATATACAAAATATGTCAACAACACGAATCCCATTTATTCCAAGACATGTACATAAAATATTTGTGCCACAATTTTAAAACATAGATCAACATAAATTTCACCTGATTGATTTCTTAAGTGGGAGATCACTTTACACAAGTAACTTTGACATTATTTACACATTCAACAATTAACAACATACAACCAGGTATGTAAAATTCTCATATAACAATGCTAATATCAAAAGGATAAAGTGAAAGACCACAAGGTTAACTACATACATATGGTGTAAAAGATGTCAATTTACATGATTCGACATAAACAACGAAATGTAAAAGTTCAGACCACAAGGTTGGTACCAAAACAAGTAAGTGAAAGTCCACAAGTTCAATCATATGCAAAAGTATAATAAGGCACAAATTTACACGATTTAACAAGATCAATAAAAGTAAAAATTACACAACATAACAGTTAATATACAAGGAGGAGCCACATGAAGGTAAGTTATGCATAAATGACTTAGGAGTTCAATAATTATGCCAAGGTACTCTCACATCACAATGGATAATGCACATGGCGGTGAAGCACAAGGGTCCACGACTCTCATCGGGTCACCTAATCTCTATATGTCATCCAAATGACACCAATAACTATCATAAAATACACATAATCAGTCCCAGGGATCTCAAATCATGATCACCTTCTCTCAAAGAAGGTCGTGTTCTAAAAAAGCCATAAAATCTATCTCCATGAGTTTTTGAATATCTACTAACAATATTCGTGCATCATGGATAGATGGTTCATGCTAACTGGTAGCAATAAGAGATCCCTAAAACTCTTTAACTTGCCCAAGTAAGTTAGCTACAATCGCTCGTTAGGCCCTCCAGGCTCAAGTCACACCCCTAGACCTCCCAAGATATTATACCTCGGCATCATTGGATAACTTGCCCATGCAATTATCAATGGTCGCTAAGGTATTATCCCATGATTATAACAAAAAACAACTTACATCACTATTATTCCAGTTGACTTTATCCAACAAGTCAAAGGTTAAATAGCAATGTTCACTTTAATGTAACAACGTTTTGGGGAAAGAGTGGACTTAGCCAAGGCATGGGGTGAATGTTATAGCAGTACCATGGAAATTACCATTTCCACAATCAGAAAGTTCAAATGAACTCATAAAGCATATCCTCATGGATGCAGGGCATATCTATATCACAATAGACATCCCATGGGTATCAAAACATAGCCCAACTTTCCATTAAGCATCCTCATGGACGCATGACTCAGCTGGAATCAAAGAAAGATCCCCATGGATATAACATATCCAAGATCATTATGACCATCTCATGAAAGTCAACCTAGCTATGATCAAACAATTATTACCGATGCAAACATATCTATGATAAAAAAAAACATCACAAATGCAAAATAGGAAATAAACATCTCCACACACTCATTTATTTTCAGCTCCTTGGGGTCACGGAGCCACAAGCTCCTCTATATAATTTAAAGAGATCAAGTACATAAATAAGATCAAACTCTTAACACGGCTCAAGATGCTTCCTCAAGCAGAGATCCTAAGCCTCATTGGTTTACCCAAGTAAACCTGACGCCCTTACTCTACGTAGCTCTCCAGGTTTGAGCTCAACCCTTGGTCTTCTCGAGGTCAAAATGTTTTAAGCATCTACTGATGACTCAACCATATAAGTCAATAATAGATATCGAACATTAATTCCTCAATTCTAATGCAAAGCATTGATCGCCAGTCTTCCATTGATTTGCCCATACAAGTCAACTATTGACTAGTGACATTGGCCCCAAATGCAATCGATGAGGGAAGGGTTGACCCAACCAAAACTACAGGTAAACATCACAAGATCACTTGCATAAATACATCAATTTTTGCATACACACACATATACATTCCATAATATAGAAACTGCTATAGGTTGGAATTGCACCCTTGTGAGAGAGTTCTTCAGGATCCCTCACTTCCAACTACAAGCATGGGGACAACCTCAGGTTGTGGGTATCCTATGGTGAGTTCGAACCTCTAGGCTTTTTTATGAGGTTAGTTCCTCAGGTGCTTCACTTTAGCTCTTGATTTTCACACTAAAATATACTATTAGCTAAGGAAAAGGGGGTAAGGGGATGACTGAAAAGAAATCTAAGCTAAGGGAGGTGATGCACCAAAAAGAAGTGATCTACTTGATTTAGGAAAAGAGCCAACTATTGACAAACCCAAACAGGACACAAGTTATTCTGGTTCTATCTCAATGCCATAGGCATGGAGCTTTTGCGTGAAGGTTGAAGGGAAGCCTTACGCTTTGAAGGATAATAAAAATAGGTCTACGGGAGACACTATGCACTAGTAACACTTCAAAGAGAGCTCGACACATAGACACTCCATGAAATTTTGCACAAAAACAAAAGAATCAAAAGTAAGGTGCTAGAAAAAATCATAGGTGATAAATGACCATCATACATTCTGCAAATGATACCAAATGTACACACTTGTTTTAACCAAAAATAAAAATGTCTTCCTTTTATTGCTTCAAAAGAGTTTTTTACAAAACAATTTATGCAAAGTAATTCTATTGCCAATCTGCGCATCATTTGCTTGGCTCCAAGGCCTCTATTTATATTGAAAAGGGGGGAGAGAGAAGGGGAAGAAAGAATAAGTCACTAATGGCTGGAACTTTGACGTTGTACTTCCTTGTTGTCCTTAAATGGATCTCTCAGGATCACTAAATAATCCTCTTGAGCCCCTCCTGTCTTTAAGTTTTTCTTTGGTAAATTTGAGAAGCCTTGTTGTGAGCAGTTGGAATGTCTCTTCTTGGCATGACATATTTAATCTTCTAACTCAAGATTGACGTGGATTCTTTATCTTTACGTGCCCTGCTGAAAGGACGTGGGTCTCCATGTGTCTCAGTCATGTTGCATTTAAGCATCAAATGGTGATTGTGGGGAGTGAACTATGATGGATGAGAGCCTTTATAATTTCTAGCTACCAACCACTTGGACTCTCTCATGCTCATTGGTCATCCTTGTGACACTTGTCCTTTACTGATTGGCCATTTTTGATCTAGCTTACATCATGTGGCAGCGTTTCATTCGTTGCATCATGATTCTCGCATTGCTAAACCAAGCTTAAGTCAAGCACTTGAAGAATCTTGATTTACTCTATGAACAGTAATTCGAGTTCTTGATTTTTTCGACTTCGGACTTTCCCAGATCTTTTACTTATAAATATTTTTAAGTAAAGTACTTGAAGATACCTGATTTACTCTATGCAGAGTAATTCAGGTTTTTTTAAGCTTACTTACTTCGGACTTGTCTATCTTAAAGTCTTCTTTAGTCTGCAGGCTACTATTTGTTTCGGGAAAATCTCTTGAAGGAATTCCTTGGGATAATTTGTCTGAAGGAATTCCTTCAGACTTTTTGTCTGAAGCTTCCTTCTTGCTCTCTTCCTTCAGAAATTGCCTTTTGAACTTTTCAAAATGGACTTTTCTGAAGGGTGAGAGACCCTTTGGGCTTCCTATATGTCCCTTCAGACTTCCTCAAATGATCCTCCTGAAGGGAAAGATACCCTTCAGTAATTTTGAAATGTTCCTTCTGAAGGGTAACATACCCTTCGAGAAAATTTCAACTATCCACTTAGAGAAGGAAAAGCCCTTCGTATTTTTTAAAGTGACGTTTGGAAAAATTGATTGGTCTTTTAAATTTTTTGAAAATATCTCTTTTGCCTAAAAAAGCTCTTTGGCATTTTTAAAATGCCCTTTGGATTTTTGAAGTGTACCTTCAAGTTTTTGGAGAAGACTCGTCCCTTGAAGAACCCAAGAAGCAATATTTTTCAAGACCAAATCGGGTTTATCAAGCCCTTTTACTTATTTCGGGTTTCTAATTGCTCACAACTTATGAAGTAATCAAGTAGTGCTTCTTATAAAACCTAAAATACACTGTCTATGAGTAATTTGAGTTTGTAAAACCAAATTACTTTTACTTATAAAACATTTAAAAGTCAAGCACTACAGGAAACCCGATTTGCATTGTGCCCTCAGAAACCCAAAGTTGTCACTGCTGGAAAACCTGAAGTCCTCTCATAGACATGCCATTTCTTGCCTAAAAGCTCCCTTTTTCATACTTAGGCAAATTTTGATATGTGGGCCAAAAATGGCCAACATTTATGGTGACTCGTAGGGAAGCATCCCTGCTATGCTTGAGAACCTAGCTCATTTGCTTCATTCGATCCATTGGGCATGGAGTCACTGCATTTGTATGAAGCTAGCTCTATCTGAAAATTTTACTTGAAGCAACAAGAATAACTAAAATGAAAAAACTATGCCCAAGGCACTTAGGGAAGGGAAAACACTCAACTGAAACAGATGTGCACAAGGCACTTAGAGAAAAACATGAAAAGCTATACAAAATGTTCAATAACATACAATGGCTGGAAACTCTTCTAATAACATGACTTTAGATGAATCCTATTGATCGGGATGGACAATACCTTTCCATCCAGTTGACCCAGTTGGAAGGCATTATGTTGTTTGCATTCATGAATCAAATAAGGGCCACTCCACAAGCTGTCAAACTTGGTATGGTTGTCTGGTTTGACCTTATTTGAGTCCTATTTGAGAACCATGTCTCCCTCCTTGAAAGTCGTGGATGTAGCTCTCTTGTCAAAAGCCTTTTTGACCTGAGCTTGATGTGCTTCCAGCGTCTTCATTGCAAAGTCTCTTGTCTCTTCAAGTTCTGTGAGTTCTATCAATCTCACATTCATGGGTTCATCTTCTAGTAGCTCCAACTAATGGGCTAGCTTTAACGCAGGCAACTCAAAATAAATGGGTAACTTGGCCTCCCTTCCATATACTAGAACATATGGATAATTACCAACAATAGTGCTAGGAGTTACCCAATCAGCCCACAAGGCTATCTTCAACTTAATGTGCCACGTCCTCTGATTTTCCTCCATGGTCCTCTTGATAATCCTCAACAAATTTTTATTTGTGGATTTAGCCAACCTGTTGCCTTGAGGATAATAGTTTGAGAAGCACTGAGGTAGATGCCCATTTTGAGAGCCCATTCACTTGTTTTCAAACCAAGGAAAGCCAAAGCATTATCATATATGATAGTGGATAGAACACCAAATCTACTCACAATGCTGTCATAAAAATCTAAGATTGCACTTTTATTGGCTTCCTTCAATGCAATGGCTTCTACCCCCTAGGGAAGTAATCAGTTGCAGTAAGCACCCACTTATGCCCTACACTTGATTGGGGGTTGATTACTCCAATGAAGTCCAAACCGCATTGCATGAATGATTGCTCTACTTGAATCAGGTTGAGAGGGAAAGCCGTTAGCCTTTGCTTACCCATGAAGAGAGCACATTCCTGATACTTCCTCACCTATGCATAAGCATCCTTGAAGAGGCTGGGCCAATAGTAACCAGCCCTCATGATCTTTGTTGCAGTAGTTCTTGGAGCAAAATGACCTCTTGAAGGCCCATTATGGAAATGCTCCAAAAGCTTGGCTACTTGACCATCATGTACGCACCTCAGGAGCACTCCATTGAGGCTCTTCTGAATAAAACCCCATCAACTAATGCATAAGGTATGGACTAAAGTCTGAAATACCTTATTTTTGCTTTGTCCATACCTTGAGGGCACTCACCTGTTAGCAGAAAGTGCGTCATATCATGGAGCCAACTAGTGTGAGGTGGAGGTGCATCTACTTGTAGGTTATCTTGTGTTACCAAGATGACCTCTTTGTCTTCATGAAGGTCATCAACCATATGCTCACATAAGCCTTTACCTCTTACTAGCTTAGTGACCTTGATCTCCACGTCATACTTCATGACTTTAGTAGTCCAATTAGCTCTTTTTTTGTTCAAATCCTTGTTAAGAAGGAAGTCTCTTACTCCAGGATGAGACACCATAAGGTGGATTTTGCTGTTGGATAGCATTGCCCTGAACTTCTTGAGGCTCCTTACTGTTGCAAGGGCTTGCTTTTCTACAAAGGTATTCCTGACCTCATACTCTTCAATCCTTTGACTAAAAAATGCTAATGGTTGCTCAAGTCCTTCACCATTTCTTTGCATCAGCATAGCCGATATATTATCAATGTTAACAAAAGCATACAATATGAAATCCCTTGAGAAATCAGGATTCATAAGTGTGGGTGCTTGAGCGATAGTTTGCTTGATAACCTCAAATGCTAACTTGCCTTCATTTGACCAAGTGAATACTTGGTTTTTTTTCAACATAGCAGTGATGGGTTTGACCAATCTTGAAAAATTAGGGATAAATCTTCTCACGAAGTTTATCTTCTCAAGGAAACTCTGGAGTCTCTTCTTATGCTTGGGCAAGGATAAGGCCAAGATGGCACTTATTCTCTCAGGATCAACGGGTATCCCCTCCTTTGAGATGATGTGGCCCAAAAGCTTGCCTTCATGCACGACAAACATGCACTTCTTAGGATTCCATGAAATCCCATACTCTCTGCACCTTTCAAAAATCAACCTCAGGTGGTTCATGTGTTCGCTGGCATTCTTGGAGAAAATTGTGATGTCATCCAAGTATATCAACACCATTTGGTTTAGCAGCCCTTGAAAAGTCATGTTCATGGCTCTTCAAAAAGTTACACCAGCATTTGATAGACCAAAGGGCATATTTTGGTATGCATACATGCCCTATTTGGTGGTGAAGGCAATCTTGAATCGATCTTTATTTTTCACCCAAACTTGGTTGTAGCCAGAAAATCTATCTAATAGAGAGAAGCATTCTGATCATGCAACTACTTGGAGAAGTTGCTCCATGGATGACAGAGGGTAGTGATCCTTCAAGGAGACTTTGTTCAAATCTCTAAAGTCTACACAAAGCCTAATCTCCCCACTTTTTTTTCTTATAGGCACCAAGTTGGCTACCCATGATGAGTGTTTGATGGGAAAGATGATCTTCGACTCGATCAACTTGGTTAGCTCCTTCCTCATTAGCTCTTCAATCTTAGGGTTAATGGACCTTTGAGTTTACCTCACGTGCTTGGCATTGGCCTCCAACTTTATGGTATGTTGAGCTAACTTAGTATCAAAACCCTTTAGGTCGTTGTACTCCCAAGCAAAAATATCTGCATACTCTTAGCAAAGTGCTATGAAAGCGTGCCACTCAACCTTGTTGCTTACCTTCCCAAGCTTGAGAAGTTTGTCTTTGAAGATGAGGACTCTCTCATAGATCTCTTCATTAGTAGACATTACTGTCTTTTCTTTTCTCATATGGTCTCCTTCATGAAAAAATCCCTCAAGTGTAACCCGCTCCTTAGAAAGTTTGTTCGACTTCAATTGAATAATTTGATCTTCATATTGATGCTGCAATTTAGCTTGGGTGGATGAGAAGAACTCAACTTCTTGTTGTAAGAAGTGATTAATTTACTTGTCACTTTCAAAAACCTACCAATGAGCTTCATTATCCAGGACTGATGGCCTCACCACCACCTTGACATGTGGCTAAACCTTAGCTTCTTTCAACTCACTTGGAATGTCAAACTGAGCTCCCACGACTATCAACATGCTAGTTCTGATTTCTTGGGACAACTTGAATGTCAAAGGCTTAAAAATCTTCAATTAGGTCCCACACTCAATTTTTGTAGGACCTCATCAAAGAATTCTTTGTAACGTTTAGGCCTCTAACTTGGTTTACTATGAGCTTATTGTCCCCACAATCTTGCATCAATTTGATTCCTCTTTTATTGGCCCATTGAAGGCCACATATCAAGCCTTCATATTTTGATGCATTTGAAGAGCAACTGAAATGGAACCTATAGGAAGAGAAAAGCTTATTACCTGAAGGTGAAATCAACATTGCCCCAACACCTGCACCATTTTTGCCCCTTAAGCCATCGAAAAACAACTTACATAAACCATTGGGGTCTTCTTTAGTTCTAATGAGGGAATGTATGGGTTGATTCTCTTAATGTAGCAGATAGATGCCTATGTCTCTTTCATCGACACCCTCTAAAGGGTTGAAAAATTGGTTATCTCCCCATAACTCATCTAAGAACAAGTATGGAACTTCTTCAGTATGAGTGTTCAGCTCCTGACCAATTGCAAACTCATCCTCATCAAGGATGGTACAATTGAGGTTTATGTTATCTGGCTGATGGGATTCAATATAAAATTGTGCCATGGGTTCAACCTTGATTGAGACCTTAGTCCCATACCTTGTTTTGAATGCCATGTAAGACCAATTTGCTGCAAGGTAACCCCCAATCTTGGTTGTGAAATCTCTGAAAAGACAATGCAAAGCAAGGAGTAACATCCAGGATCAACACGTCTTGCACCACAAATATGCTAGGACAAGCATGTAAGGTTAGGCTCAAATTCTTGATGATACCTGATGGTTTTGTGGAAAAACCATCAAGCTGCATGACTCCCTTGGTGTGCAACTCATACTTGAGGTTCAACCGGTCAGCAATAGACTTTGGCATGACTGAGGTGATGGCCCCACTATCCACCAAGTAGTTGTACACCAAGGAGTCACTGATGATTAATGAGATGTAGAATGGGGGGGCCTAGTCACACTACTTAACCTTTCTCCCAAAGGACTCTTGGCTGCATTAGTGAAGACTTCAGCTTGGTTGCTTACTTACAGCTGTAGAAACACTCATCTTGGATAAACCTTCTGGAAGAATGTCTACTTGGTTGGGCATGGAAAGCATGTCCCACATTGGTACACTCACGTTGGATTTCTTAATTTGCTCTACAATGTTGATTGGCGTACCCCAAACCTTTGCCTAGATTTTGAGAGCAATCTTTGCTAGCTTTATCAGTGAAGTAGCAGTGACAAGAGGTTCTTTGAATGCTTCCTGATTGTCATTCATATTCCTTCTCTTGAACCTTGTCTTTGTTGAGACTAGAATGTGGGCCAAACTGGGAGTAGCATGTTGATTGGATGCATAGCATTCTTCTTGCTCATTGATGACCATTGAGGCTTTCAGCAGGTTTGACCCCTGATCTGAGCCTTACTCTTGTGGACGTTGCTCTTCCTTTGTTAGTGTGGGCACCTCTGTGCTTTGGGCCATAAGAGCTTGATTATATCCATAAGTAATAGCCTACTGCCATTGATTATTGAATGCTTGGTTGGAGCCATTAGTTGGAATAATGGATTGTCCAAAAGAATGATTCGAAGGCATTGTCCCTTCAACATCCTGAGTCACATTGTTTTGAACCGGGACCAAGGATTTGGAAAGGCCTACAACATTCAGATTATAATTATATTGCCTAGTATAGTTTGCTACCGCTATCCTTGGAAACCTCCTTTGTAGGGTGGCCTATTAGCTTGATAAGGCTACTATTGAGGCTGATACGGAGCTTGATAAGGCTTGCTATAAGATTGACTCTTGACATTGACCACATCATTCCCCAAGGATTGGCGCATGCTTGTCAATTCCAAGTAATTCTTCTGCTCTTAGGAGTCATTGGATCCACTAGTAGAGGCCTTCTCTTACTTAGGTGAAGGCACAACAACAATTGTTGGCATTGGAAGTATAACATTAAGTGGAGGAATGACTACAAGAGGTGGTCTGATCTCTAGAAAAAGAGGCATTGGGGGTTTGGGAGTAAACTTGTCAACCTGAACTAGGCACTTTTTTACCTTGATGGCCACCTCGTATGCATCTGGTAGTATGTCTCTTCCCATAGATTGAATCATTAAAGTTATATCACTGTTGAGAGCCTTCAAGTAATACAAAAAAACAAAGTTCAAAGATAGTCTAATAGCTGCTGGAATTCTATCCCACGCCTTTTGAAATCTCATATTGAAGTCTTGCATGACTTTATGAGGAGCTCTCTTGATTGTGGTCAGTTGCTTTGCAAGTGACAGATGATCACTCTTATCTACAAAAATTTTACATAAGTTTGTTCCCAGCTCGTCCCATGAGTGGATAAAATAGGGGCTAGGCCCCTATACCAGTCTAATGCCTTTTCTTTGAAGGATACAACCAATATCCCAATAGCGATGTTCTCCACTATGATATTGTGAATGGTGCAAAAGTTGGATATGTCCATTATGTGCTCATTAGGAGTTACAGCTTGGTATCCTATGTAATAAGGAACACTTTTGAAGGTTGCTAATGGCATAGGATCATATTGTGGTAAGTTCAAAGGGCTTTGGCTGCTGAAGCCCATGAGAGCTCTTTCAGGAATCATCACAACAAGAGGGGCTAACAAAGATCTTCTTGTGTAAGTATGCTTTATGACTGGTTTAGGAAAGTAGCTTCTTACATAAGGGTGAGGATGGGTGAACCTTAACCTTCTTGCTGACTTTAAAGGTAATTCAAAAAACTTAAAAGGAAAACCTGCAGAAGTCGATCTTGTAGTCACCTTTGGCATGAAAGATAATTATTGCTCTGTCACCAAATAGCTAGGTGTTCTTTGGAGTCACCAGATGCTGGAAGATGAAAGCTACCACTGCTGTAAATTGATCAAAATAGCATCAAACTTGACCAATCTTTCATAAAAAATGAAAGTGAAAATGGTAGTGAGTCCCACAGGGTGTGCCAGAACTGTTATAGCTTGGAATTGCACCCCTGTGAGAGAGTTCTTTAGGCTCCCTCACTTCCAGCTACAAACATGGGGACAAACTCAGGGTGTGGGTATCCTATGGTGAGGTTGAACTCTAAGCTTTTTTATGAGGCTAGTTCCTCAGGGGCTTCACTTCAGCTCTTGATTCTCATACTAAAATCTACTATTAGCTAAGGAAAAGGGGGGTAGGAGGATGACTGAAAAGAAATCTAAGCTAAGGGACGTGATGCACCAAAAAGAAGTGATCCACTTGGTTTGGGAAAAGAGCCAACTGTTGATGAATCCAAACAGGACACAGGATATTCTGGTTCTATCTCAAGGCCATAGGCATGGAGCTTTTACGTGGAGGTTGAAGGGAAGTCTTACGCTTTGAAGGATAATAAAATAGGTCTACGGGAGACACTATGAATTAGTAACACTTCAAAGAGAGCTTGACACATAGACACTTCACGCAATGCTGCACAAAACTGAAAGAATCAAAAGCAAGGTGCTAGAAAAAATTACAAGGGATGAATGATAATCATACATTCTACAAATGAAACCAAATGTGCACACTTGTTTTAACCAAAAATAAAAAAAGTCTTCTTTGTATTGCTTCAAAAGAGTCTTTTACAAAGTGATTTCTGTAGAGTAATTCTATCGCCAATTCGGGGATCATTTGCTTGGCTCCAAGGCCTCTATTTATATAGAAAAGGGGGGAGAGAGAAGGGGAATAAAGAAGAAGTTGATGATGGCTAGAACTTTGATGTTGTACTTCCTTGTCCTTAAATGCATCGCTCAGGATCACTAAATAATCCTCTCGAGCCCCTCGAATTTGTAAGTTTTTCTTTGACGTATCTGAGAAGCCTTGTTATGAGCAGCTAGAATGTCTCTTCTTGGCACGATGCATTTAATCTTTGCACTCAATATTGACGTGGCTTCTTTCTTTTTATGTGCCCTATTGAAAGGATGTGGGTCTCCATGTGTCTCAGCCATGCTGCATTTAAGCATCAAACAATGATTGTGGAGAGTGAACTATGATGGATGACAACCTTTATAATTTTCAGCTACCAGTCGCTTGGACTCTCCCATGCTCATTGGTCACCCTTGTGCCACTTGTCCTTTACTGATTGGCCCTTTCTGCTCTAGCTTACACCATGTGGCAGTGTTTCATTCATTGCATCATGATTCTCGCGTAGCTGAACCAAGCTTAAGTCAAGCACTTGAAGAATCCTGATTTACTCTATGCAAAGTAATTTAGGTTCTTTGATTTCTCCAACTTTAGACTTTTCCAAATCCTTTACTTATAAATCTTTTAGGGTAAAGTACTTGGAGAAACCCAATTTACTCTATGCAGAGTAATTTGGGTTTTCTAAGCTTACTTATTTTAGACTTGTCCATCTTGAAGTCTTCTTTATTCTATGGGCTCCTATTTGTTTCAGGGAAATCTCCCAAAGGAATTAATTGGGATAATTTGTCCAAATAAATTCCTTTGAACTTTTTATCTGAAGCTTCCTTCTTGCTCTCTTCCTTTGGAAATTACCTTTCGAACTTTTCAAAATGGACTTCCCTGAAGGGTGAGAGACCCTTCGGACTTCCTCAAATGATCCTCCCAAAGGGAAAGATACCCTTCAAAAATTTTGAAATGGTCCTTTCGAAGGGTAACATACCCTTCGGTAAAATTATAAATGTCCGCTTGGAGAAGGAAAAGCCCTTCGGATTTTTGAAAGTGACCTTCGAAAAAGTTGATTGGTCTTTCGAAAATGTTGAAAAGATCCAGTTTTCCTAACAAAGGCCCTTCGACATTTTGAAAATGCCCTTCAGATTTTTGAAGTGTACCTTCGAGTTTTTGGAGAAGACTCGTCCCTTGAAGAACCCAAGAAGCACTATTTTTCAAGACCAAATCGGGTTTGTCAAGCCCTTTTACTTATTTCAGGCTTCTGACTGCTCACAACTTATGAAATAATCAAGTAAACCCAAATTACTTCTACCTATAAAACATTTAGAAGTTAAGCACTACTGGAAACCTGATTTGCACTGTGCCCTCAAAAACTCGAAGTTGTCATTGCTGGAAAACCCGAAGTCCTCCCAAAGACTTGTCATTTTCTTGCTTTCATAAGTAAAGCACTAATCAACTTATCCAAGAGGTTAAGTGACTTTATAAGTGTCACAACATAACCTTTTCCAGCATATAAGACATATAATAGTCTATACCAGGCACATAACTCTAGGCATAGTTTAGTATGTACCTCATCATACAAGGTTTCCATTCAGTCTCAGGAAGACAACATGGACATAAAGGGGGTAATCAGCCATCAAAAGGCATACACATAAATGCTATAAAAATAAGCCTCCAAGAGTACGTGCCTCTACACTAGGTGTAATCACATCCACCCAAGTACATTATGCAAACATAGTCCCTTGCAAAGGTATGCACAACCACCCAAGAGCTCAACTAGTCTTTCAAGGACATGCCCAAAATTAGTGCAATGTGTCCAAACTCATCCAAAACCTCTAAAGCATAGGTTCTGATACCAAATGAAACAACCCCATTTTTTTTTGAAGTTATCTATCAAGTACACAACAGAACATAAAAAGATCTCACTGCATAAATTAATGCAGTGCAATGTATCTTAGCAACTCTCTAGAAGTACAAGCAACTCACAACCAACATCCCAAGGATAATGCTATAAACAACCAGAATGGCATTAGGTACATCTAAGCATGTCTGGTTAGCCAATTGCTAGATAAACAAATAGGATAAGGTAAATGAATAAGACTTAAGCATGGGATCCAAATGACCGAACATAAAGGCTCACCTCACTAACTTGCTTAGGCAAGTCTTAACACATCATAAGATTAACAAATGGAAAGATCTAGCTTGTTGCTAAAGCCAACATGACTTGACTATTGAGTTACCATAGACCTCTAGGATGTACCCAAATAAGAGTCAAACCATATGCTAACTCCCATTGGATCATTATACCATGATCCGAGTCCCTTAGAGAAACATTACGCCTTCATTTCATTAATAGGTGAAGGCCATACACACAAGATGTAACTCCATGCCAAAAAGAATTGTTGTCATTAATTTAGATGAATTACAATATAATCAACTCAAGGTGGATGACATCACATCCATGAGCAATCAAAGGGGTCTCACACCTAAATGTTACTTAATTATCCTTTAGTTATCCTACCATGTTGTTGAATAAACATAGATGTTCACACCATTTATCTAGCATGCGCATGACCATGCAAAAGTCCATTGCTTAAATAATCTTAAGCATTAATTTAGGTGTTCATTAAGGAAGATTATGATTTATCAACTCCTGGTCAAGTGGACTGTTCAATCATATAATCGAATAGAATCGTTAAGGTTTCCATTGCCTATTAATCCTTAACCAATTCCTGAAATTATTTATTGATTTAATGAATATACATACAAGGTATACCAGGAATCCACTGATAAGGATAAGCTTAATTTTTAAGCGCACTTGTAACTAGGGTAACCAAGGACTATCCAATCTCATATGAACATTGATGACAATTTATCCAACTTCCAATAAACAAGAGTTACATTATGATATCTGAATTAATAAACTTTAATAAAGCATGTCATATATCTAATACACTATGACACCATTAATGGTAAAATCCATAATACAATTGTGGGTCCATAAACAAAAATCATTAATCTAACTTAGTTCATTGCTTCAGCAATAGAAGTAAGCCACTTAAATGGCAATACAACCAATTCTAAAGAATAGCATAAGAAGAAGAAGGCACAAGGTTTCATAAATTATTAAGTCCCCTATTCCATTCATTATTAAGTCAAGAGGAATGTTATGGAATAACCAAGAATTGATTGTTCTTCCAATGACCCATAAAGTTCACATCAATATAGTTCAAGCAATAAAGACCTCAGTCGTCAATATCTAATTAGCAATACAATACTTAAAAGATTTATTGTTATTCCCATCATGGGAGATCATAACTAATTCCTTAATAACATGTTTGTACACTCATCGAATCATCTTTACTAAGAACTAGTTAGAACATAACTATCAACATTAACCGAAATAAATCATCACTTAATTGTTTCTAGCATAGTGATATTGATTTCCAAATGAAGGCACAATGTGATTACATACAAGGTTCCAGATATTTGTTCGTCATTATTAAATTCACATTCTAAGTCTTAAAATAGATGGATACAAGTGATAGGTTCAATAAGGCGATTCGTCTACTAAACCACAAGAATAGATCCAACACTATATCACAAGGAGTGAGTAACAATAATTCACATAAGTAGCGATACATAATGTTAAATAGTTTTATAAGAATATTTCAACCACATACTTGTAATATATCAAAGAACTTGTTCTTTTGAGGTGACTTTCCACACAAGATAATAATGATATAAGTTCATAATTCAAGATCAAGGGCATTGTCATTTTAGTTATTCTAGTAATAACCTCTTTACTATTTTATGCCTACTTAACCTTAGCCAGGATATCATTTACTCATGAATTCACAACATATAAGGATAAAAAATTATATCATGCATTTGAATTCCACTACTACTCATATAGTAATTAGAGCCCAATATAAATGCATACCAAGTGTTGACACTTGGATTCACACCCTTGAGGAGATGCTCAGCTCTCCTCATCCAAGTGGCACAATGGAGTCATCTCTCTTGCTCTGGGTGATAATTTTGTTGAGATGAATCTCTAGATAAGGGGCTAGCTCCCCTTGATGCAGCTTCAAAGCTCTCTCTGATCTATCAATTCGTGTATGAAAAGGGATTAAGAAAATAACTAAGAAAACAAAAAAGGTGATGCACCAATGTTTATCTCCTCCTATTTCACTGAGAATACGCTACTTAAAGACCAACACAACTTTTCTCATACAAAACCCACAACTCCTTATGTGTTGTCACATCAGTGTTTCACATGTTAGATTCAAGAAGGCATTCGACATTTAGGAGAGAAATGGATGATTCCAAGAAGGAATACAGTCATAGACTGCTTCTAAAATGTCTATACACTTAGAAAAGAATACTAACAAGGACCTGTAATGACACTCTTTCTGCACATTGGTAGACCATCAAGAGTACAAGCTAGAAAAGACAATCTTTCACTAGACTAGACCAACAAGATTCAAGTCATCACTCAATAGTACTGCATGTGAGTGGAAAAATAACTTGTATTATTTCTTCAAGAGTCTTTCGAGTACAAATCTAGCCAGAATTTTCCCAATAACTAGCGAAGGCTACTCAAATGAGCCAAGAGAATGCATATTTATAGCTTTGAGAGGTGGAACGAGCAAAGGAATTCCAAGGGTCACTTGGACGTGTGTCATCTTGAGAGAAACAGTTACATTTGCATCTGGGAGAGGTGGGCGAGCTATGCCATGTCACCAAATTAATAAGTTACAAATAAATAAGTTACAACTAAACCAAATGCCTTAGTTACAATTGCCATTTGTACCTTTATACAGGTCTTCAGATTCCCATCGAGCCTTTTGACACCAACGACTATTTTTCATAGTTTCAAATTGACTTTTTGTGGGTCATCACCCTCCTTACTCCTTCAAAACATTTTCCTCGGACTCACTATTTTGATCTAGCTGGGACCCACTATTTAAACGCCAACGACTAGCCCATGACCTTGAAGTTGACATCTACAGAGTTGTCATGAATTCCTTCAAGATATTTTCCTCGAACTCTTTTCCCGAATAATGTTTTGCAGACTTATCTTCTTTTAGGTTCTTTCCCTGTGGATACTTTGTTTCAACACTTTTCCCGAAAGAAATCTTTCGAGCTTTTGCTTTTGACCATTTCTGCAAACAATTTTTCTGAAACAAATCCTTCCACTCCTTTTTCTGCATTAATTTATTTGGGCTATCAAATGACCTTTCAGCTTTTGAAAATGGACCATTTGATTCTCTGAAATGTTCCTTTGGGTTTCTTGAAGTGGACCTTAAGAACTCTGGAATGACCCCTTTGGCTTCTTGCAAATGACCCTTTGGCTAAGTTGTTTTGGACAAAATATCTAAAATACTTCTTTCAAAAAAGTTGAATATTGCCATTCGGAATAGTTGCAAATGACCTTTTTGGCTTGAAAATATCCTTTCGAAAAAGTTGCAAGTCCCTTTTGGAAAAGTTGTTTTAGATAAAATATCCGAAACAATTCCTTCAAAAAAGTTAAAAATTGTCCTTTGAAAAATCTAAAAAAGACCCCTTCGAAAAAGTTGCAAGTGTCTTCTAGAAAAACTGAAATGCCATTCGGAAATGTTGTAAATGACCCCTTCGAAAAAGTTGCGCCTTTTCGAGAAAAAAAATTCGGACAAAAAGTCCAAAACAATTCATTCGAAAAGATTGAAGTGGACCATTTCCTGAAAGAAAGATACCCTTTGAAAAAATTGTTTCAGAGAAAATGTCCAAAATAATTTTCAACACTTAAACAAAAAACGCAAAGACAAAACATTCGAAAGAATGAACACTTAGTCAAAAAATAGAAGACCCAAAAGGATTACTATGCAAAGGCTTAGCAAAAGACCAAAACCAAACTTTTCGAAAGAGTTGGACTTGTACATTTATTGCAGGCTTGTATAGAACACTTCTTCTGAAGAAAATCTACATACTGGTTAAGCCAAAGGTATAAACTTAGGCGGCTAAGTTCTCAAATAGAGGTGCCCAATTTTGGCGTGAAGGGCCAAAATTTGGTCAACAAATTGGTGACTTGAAGGAGGAGTATGCCTGCTATACTGACCAGACTAGTAGCCAAATTAATCCATTGGGCATGGAGTCATCTAAAGACACTCAAATAAGGAAGCATTGGCCATGACTCAAAACCTTGAAGAACACACCAGAACTAGAAGAAAAACCCACACCACAAAACACAACACAAACAAGACCAAACCAAAGCAAGACATAAGACAACTCACACATGTGCGTAGGCACTTAGGGAACACAATAAAGTAGGAAACTATGTACAAAGGAAAAGGAGAACCTCAATAACAATGCTTTAGATATATCCCATTGACTGGGATATGCAGATCCTCTCTATCCAACGTTGAGAGTTGGAAAACATTGTGTTGTTTGCACTGTGTGATCACATATGGGTCACTCTACAAAGCATCAAACTTTATGTGTCTTATAGGTTTGGCCCTATCTTCATCCCATTTTAAGACAATGTCTCCTTTGAAGCTCCTTGGCATGGATTTCTTGTCAAAATACTTCTTTGTTTGCTCTTGGTGAGTTTTTATGGTGTGCATAGCTTGATTTCTTGTCTCTTCAAGCTCCATCAACTCACATAACCTAACTTCCATGCTGTTATTCTTCATCAATTGCAGCTGATAGGTAAGATCTAAAGCTGATAACTCAAGTGAGATAAGAAGTCTAACTTCCCTTCCATAGACAAGTGTATATGGTGAATTCCCAATTTCTCTCTTTGGGGTGATCCTATCAACCCAAAGAACCGTTTTCAACTTGGTGTGCCAAGTTCTTTGATTCTTCTCCATTGTTCTCTTTATAATCCTTATTAGATTCTTATTTGTGGATTCAGCTAGTCCATTCTCTTAGGGGGTAGTTGTTGGAGGAGGTACTAAGATAGATGTCATGCTTCAAAGCCCATTAACTTGTTCTTGCTCCTAGGAAGGCTAATGCATTATCTAAAATGATTGTTGAAGGAGATCCAAATCTTGTTATTATACCTTCATAGAAGTTAAGGATTGAAATTTTATTTGCCTCTTTAAGACTACAACCTCAACCCATCTTGTAAAATAATTAGTGGCTGTCAAAACCCACTTATAACTAGCACTAGAAGATGGATTGATTAGGCTTATGAAATCCAACCCCCATTGCATGAAGGGTTGTTCAACCTAAATTTGATGAAGAGGCAAGGTAGCTAGCTTTTGTTTGCCATCAACGAGAGCACACTTTTGGCATTTTATTTACCCAAGTGTGAGTGTCTTTAAATAAGCTAGGCCAAAAGTAACCAACCCTCATAATATTAGCAGCTGTGGTTGTTGGAGCAAAGTGACTACCGGCTAATCCATCATAGAATTCAAACAATCCTTTATCAATTTGATCTGAATCAATACACCTTAATAACACACCTAAAAAGTACTTCCTAAAAAGCAATCCATCAACAAGTACATAAGGAATGCATTGCAGCCTAAAATACCTTCTCTTGGCCCTATTAAGACCTTGTGGACACTCACCAATTTGAAGGAAATGGATCATGCCTTGTGTCCAACTTCTCATAGATGAAGGTGCAGATGATACAGACTCATCATGAAGTACCAAAACAACTTCTTTTTGCTCTTTCAAGTCTGAAGCGAGATGCTCACATAGTCCTTTTCCTTTCAATAACTTAGTAGTTTTGATCTCCACATCATATTCCATTACCCTTGTGATCATTCTTGCCCTCTTTTCATTCAAATGATTGTTCAATAGAAAGTCTTTCACACTATGATGAGGCATAAAAATATGAATCTTGTTGTTAGACAACATATGCCTAAACTTTTTAAAAATCCTTATGTCTGAAATCACTTATTTCTCAACATATGTGTACCTTATCTCATAGCCTTCCAACCTTGAATAAAAAAGGCAATAGGTTATTCAAAATTTTCATCGTTAGCTTGAGTAAGCATGGCAGAGATTACCTCTTCATTCTCAAAAGTATACAGGTTGAAATATTTGAAAAAAATTGGACTTGCAAGGGTAGGAGCAATGGCTTGCTTGATCTCCTTCAAACTTTCTTTCCTCCTTGTCCAAGGGAACAACTCATCTTTCCTTAGCATGGAGGTCAAGGGCTTGACCAGGTTAGCAAAATTAGGAATAAACCTCTAACAAAATTGATCTTACCAAAGAAGCTTTGTAGACATTTCTTATGATTAGGCAAAGACAATGCCAAGATGACACTTACCCTTTTGGGATCAATAGACAGATCTTTCTTGGAAATAATGTGGCCTAAGAGTTTGCCTTCATGAACAACAAACACACACTTTTTTGGATTTAGAGAGATCCCAAACTCTCTACACCGTTCAAAAATCTGCCTTAGGTGATTCAAATGATCTTTTGCTTCCTTGGAGAAAATTATAACATATCAAGATATACCAATACAATGTCATTGATTAATCCTTGAAAAGCCATATACATTGCACGTTGAAAATTAGCATTAGCATTTGACAACCCAAATGGCATCTTCTGATAGGCATATATGCCCCATTTGGTGGTGAAAGTTGTCTTGTATTGGTCACTTTCTTTCACCAAAATCTGATTGTACCCAGAATAACAATCTAGGAGAGAAAACCTCTCACTACTTGCCACCACTTATAGAATTTGCTCCATAGAAGGGAGGGAATAATGATCCCTCAAAGAGACTCTATTGAAGTCCCTGAAGTCCACACACAACCTAATTTCCTCCTTCTTCTTCCTAACAAGGACTAAATTGGCTACCCAAGAGGAATGCTTGATGGAAAAGATTATTTTGGACTCAATTAGTTTGGTGAGTTCTTTCCTCATGAGAGGCTCAATCTTGGGATTGATTGGCCTTTGCCTTTGCTTAATGGACTTAACATTCTCATCTAACTCTATAGTATGTTGAGCTAGATTTGGATCAAAAGCTTTTAAATTGCTATACTCCCATGCAAAGACATCAAAAAACTCTTTGCATAACTCAATGAAAGCATGTTTCTCTTCACTAGTACATATTTTTCCAAGTGCGAGAAATTTATCCTTGAAGATCTGAACCTTTTCATAGTTTTTCTGCTTGATAGATATGCTTACCTTCTCTTGCTTCAGCTGGTCATCATCATTGAATATGCTCTCAAGAATGATTATCCCTTTAGGGAGTTTGTTAGACCTCAATTGCATAATCGGCCCTCCATATTGATGTTGAAGCTTGGACTAATTTTTTTTTAGAGAACTCAACATTCTCTTATAGGAAAAGGGCTATTTGTTGGTCACTTTCAAAGACCTGTCAATTGGTGACATTATCTGGTATGGATGGTCTCACAATCACCTTTAGATGGGGCTAGTTTTTGTCTTCCTTTATGCCCTTCGGAACATCAAACTGAGCTCTAATAGAAGCCAACCTATTGGCATGCTTATTGTCTTCTCTTGGGATGGATTTGATTTGAAGGCTTGGCAGTCTTCTACAAGATCCCACACTCTATGCTTGTAGGACTTGAGCAAGGAGTTCTTGGTTAAATTTTGCCCTATTACATGATTCACAACAAGCTCACTATCTCTATACCCTTGTAGTTCCTTAATTCCTCTTTTTCTAGCCCATTCAAGGACATGGATAAGAGCCTCATACTCTACTACATTATAAGTGCAAGAGAATTGGAATCTAAAGGTTGAAAAATACCTTTCTTTTGAAGGTGAAACCAACATTGCTCCACCACTTGCTTCAATCTTGCTTCTAGACCCATCAAAGAAAATTTGCCACAAACCATTTACATCCTCACTTGACTTCATCAAATCAGGCATGAAAGAGTCCTTCTCATGCATGTAATATACCCCAATACCAGATTCTTCAATAAACTTGTAAGGATCATGCTCATAGTTGTCATCTCCCCACTCATCTAAGAATAAATCAGAAACTCCCTCAAGGGAAGATGATGAAGATTGGTCAATATGAAGTTCCTCTTCATCAATGATATCATAATTAACATTTTCCACCCTAGGTGAGTAAGGTTCCAAGTTATCTCTATGAATAGGTTCTAACTCAATCTTCACTTTAGTGCCATATTTTGTCCTAAATGCCATGTACGACCAATTGGTTGCCAAATATCCACCTATCTTGGATGTGAAGTCTCTTGATAAGCAAAGAGCAAAATAGGGAGGTAAATCTACCACCACCACATCATAGGGAATTGAAAAAGTAGGACAAGCATGAAGGATCAAATTCAAACCTTTAACTACTCCCACAGTCTTGGCTGGTGATCCATCCAATTGCAAAACTCCTTTAATCATTGGCTCATACTTGAGGCTTAGCTTATCTGCTATATATTTGGGCATAACTGATGTGTTTTCTCCACTATCTATGATGCAATTATGAATCAAAAAATCACCAATGATTAGAGATAGGTAAAAAGGAGGAGTCTTCTCGTCTTTCTTCAATTGGCCATCTATAGATTGAGTTCCATTGACCAAAACAAGATTGTCATTTCTAGATGGGCCAGCTTGTTTACCCAATCCATGCAATTCTTTTTGGAGTATATATTTCTACCCTGGTAATTCTAGAGAATCTCAAAATGATATGTTCGTATGAAGCTTTTTCATCTGGTCTACCACATTGATGGAAGAATTACTCACCTTGGGGTTCTCTTTATGAACATTGGCACCTTGTGATGTTGCTTGTAGAGGTGGAGTTGTAGTAGTTGACCTAAAGTTTGAAATCCTCTGATTTTCTTGCATTTTAGGAGTTGTATTAGACCCACTTACCATAGCAGATGATGTAGGAGACACAACATGTCCTTGATTGGCTCCTTGAGCTTCATCAACAACCCTCCTTTTGGACCTAGTGTTAGAGGCAACACTAGTATTTTGATTGCTTGCATTCCCCACGTAATTAATTACACAAAACTCATGCTCCAAATGATTTATGAGGGTAACATCAGTCTGAAGTTGTCCATTCTCCATGCCACCTTGCATGTATCCTTCAAAATTTGAAGCTTGGAAAGATTAGCCGCCTTGCATTACCATGCCTTGATTGTGCATTTCATTTGCATAAGTCACTTACTCTTGACCATGTTCAAAAGATGGATAGTTGGGTTGTTCTTAGACCAAGTTATTTTGAGTGGGGACAAGGGCTTTGGAGGATGAGGGAGCATTAGGATTATAGCTTTGATAAGGCTTGACATGGGATATTTGGCCTTGTCCTTGTGCATTGTTTTGGAAAGGAGGTCTACTTGTTTGCCCAAACTGATTATATGTCTGATATGGCCTATAACCTTGACCTTGTTGTCTTTTGAGGGAAACTAACTCATTTGTAACACTTTGAAGCAAGTTCTTAACTTCAAAGATTTCATTTGAAGGAGCAATGGCAGCCCTTTCTTGATTAGGCAAAGGGGCTAAAGTGGGCAATGCACCTTGATTAGGAGAATGTAAATCAAGGAATAGTGGCATTGGAGGTCTATGAGTTATCTTTCCCACTTGGACAAGACAATTCTTGGCATTAATGGCTATTTCATAAGCAATAGGGAATGTGTTTCCACCCATAGATTGAACAATCATGGCAATGTTACTATTCAACTCTTTTAGGTAGTACAAAAATGCATACTTTGGAGTAGGTCTCACAAGAGCCGGGATCCTATCCCATATTTTTTGAAATCTAGTATTAAAATATTGCATAAACTCATGTGGTGCCCTCTTGATTGTGGTCAATTGCTCAGATAAATATAGATGATCACTTTTTTTCCCAAACCTATTAGTCAATAGATTTCCTAACTCATCACACGAGCCAACATAATTTACGGGTAGAGTCCCATACCAATCAAAAACTTTTCCTTTGAAAGACAAGGCCAACAACCTAATAGCTACATTTTCTTGGGTGTTGTGAATATTACAAAAGTTTGTTATATTCCTAATGTGCTTAATGGAATTAATAGGACCATCCCCAACAAAAGATGGGACACTTTTGAGGGCTACTCTTGGAATTTGATCATATTGGGCAAAATGCAAGGGAAATGCCTTAGTGAAAGGCACAAAAGGTTGTCTTCTAGCCATCTTGGAATGATCACTATGGATATTAGGAATGGAATGTAACACAAACATAGAAGCTTTAAACACAAACTCTCTTTTGTAAGGATGAGTCTTTACAAACCTAAACCTTTTGGTGGAATATGGAGGTAGTTGCACAAACTCGAAAGGTGTCTCTTTAGTAGTAGATCTAGTTGTCACCTTTGGCATGGAATACAAGACTGATCATCAACCAAAGACTTGAATTCTTCAATATAGTCATCAGGTACTAAATGCAGATACTTCTTTCATCTTCAACTATGCAAATACCATCAGCAACCTTGAACAATATTGTAGGATTTGGAAGTCCCACCAGGCATGCCAAAAATTGTTGACACTTGGATTCACACCCTTGAGGAGATGCTCAACTCTTCTCATCCAAGTGGCACAATGGAGTCATCTCTCTTGTTGAGGGTGACAATTTTGTTGAGATGAATCTTTAGATAAGGGGCTAGCTCCCCTTGATGCACCTTCAAAGCTCTCTCTAATCTATCAATTCGTGTATGAAAATGAATTAAGAAAATTAACTAAGAAAACAGAAAAAAGTGATGCACCAATGTTTATCTCCTTCTATTTGATTGAGAATATGCTACTTAAAGACCAACATAGCTTTTCTCACATAACACCCACAACTCCTTATGTGTTGTCACATCAGTGTTTCACATGTTAGATTCAAGAAGGCATTCAACATTTAGGAGAGCAATGGATGATTCCAAGAAGGAATACAATCATAGACTGCTTCTATAATGTCTATACACTTAGAAAAGAGTACTAACAAGGATCTATAACGACACTCTTTCTATACATTGGTAGACCATTAGAGTACAAGTTAGAAAAGACAATCTTTCACTAGACTAAACCAACAAGATTCAAGTCATCACTCAATAATACAACATGTGAGTGGCAAAATAACTTGTATTATTTCTTCAAGAGTCTTTCGAGTACAAATCTAGCCAGAGTTTTTCCAATAACCAGCAGACGCTGCTCAAATGAACCGAGAAAATGCATATTTATAGCTTTGAGAGGTGGAGCAAGCAAAGAAAGTCCAAGGGTCACTTGGACGTGTGTCATCTTGAGAGAAACAGTTACATTTGCATGTGGGAGAGGTAGGCAAGCTATGCCATGTCACCAAATGAATAAGTTACAATTGAACCAAATGCCTTAGTTATAATTGCCATTTGTACCTTTATACTTGCTTTCAGATTCCCATCGAGCCTTTTGACACCAATGGCTATTTTTCATAGTTTGAAATTGACTTTGTGTGGGTTGTCACCCTCCTTACTCCTTCGAAACATTTTCCTCGGACTCACTGTTTTTATCTACTTAGGACCCACTATTTAAACGCTAATGGATAGCCCATGACCCTGAAGTTGACGTCTGTGGACCCATCATGAATTCCTTCGAGATATATTCCTTTGACTCTTTTTTCGAACAATCTTTGGTGGACTTATCTTCTTTCGAGTTCATTCCCTGCAAATACTTTGTTTCAACACTTTTCTCGAAAGAAATCCTTCAGGTTTTTGTTTTTGACTATTTCTGCAGACAATTTTCTTGAAACAAATCCTTCAAGTCCTTTTTTGCATTAATTTATTTGGGCTATCAAATGACCTTTCAGCTTTTGAAAATGGACCGTTTGGTTCTTTGAAATGTTCTTTCAAGTTTCTTGAAGTGGACCTTCAAAACTCTAGAATGATCCCTTTGACTTCTTGCAAATGACCCTTCAACTAAGTTGTTTCAGATAAAATATCCGAAATAATTCCTTCAAAAAAGTTGAAAATTGCCATTCGAAAATGTTGTAATTGACCTTTTTGGCTTGAAAATATCCTTTCAGAAAAGTTACAAGTGCCTTTCGAAAAAGTTGTTTTGGACAAAATATCCGAAACAATTCCTTTAGAAAAGTTGAAAATTGTCCTTCAAAAAATCTGAAAAAGATCCATTCAAAAAAGTTGCAAGTGTCTTTCGGAAAAATTGAAATGCCCTTCGAAAAAGTTGCAAATGACCCCTTCAGAAAAGTTATGCATTTTCGGGAAAATTATTCCAGACAAAATCTCCGAAATAATTTATTCGAAAAAATTGAAGTGGACAATTCCTTGAAAGAAAGATACCCTTCGAAAAAATTGTTTTTGACAAAATGTCTGAAACAATTTCCAACACTTAAACAAAAAACTCGAAGATAAAACCTCTGAAAGGATGAACACTTAGTCAAAAAATAAAAGACCCGAAATGATTATTATGCAAAGGCTTGGCAAAAGACCAAAACCAAACTTTTTGAAAGAATTAGACTTGTACATTTGTTGCGAGCTTGTATAGAACACTTCTTTCGAATAAAATCTACATACTGGGTAAGCTAGAGGTATAGACTTAGACGACGAAGTTCTCAAATAGGGGTGCCCAATTTTGACCTGAAGGGCCAAAATTTGGTCAACACCAAGTAAATAAAAATAATTGGTTAAGAATACAAGAATCAGGGAACTAGCATCAAGGATGTCTCAATATGCACATCTTGTCCAATAATATTCTTTTCCAATATAACAATATTACAAACAACATAAGGTAATAATATGAACTACAATTATAAAATGAGTAATCAACCACAATTCAGCAGTCCAACATCATATAACAACAGGGATGTGTAAGAGAAAACTTTTATAAGCAATCAGGGTACAACAACAAAGAAGATGAACATTGCAAGAAGAACACCCTTCGAAAGTAGTGCTATGAGCCCAACCGTTGGTAGCCCTTACCACCCCAACCATCAGCGTGGTGGAGGGTTTCGGCAACCAGGTACTCGAGCGAAATAATAAATGTACACACAATACTGAGTCACCAATATAGACTTACAAAAATCGTCAACAAAGACCAAAGACAAGCAGGAGACAAGCTATAACACTCAGTCAAACCATGCTTTGAGTAATGCCCAAGGCATACATCTGGTTTTTATAGCAAATGATTCACATCGTAAGTCAGGTTCTAATATACCCAATCCCTGAAACTGATCAACACATGACTCCCAAGCATACACCAAATTTTTTCACAATGATGATTAATGATTTAAGCAATCATCAAGATATGAAAATCGATTAAAAGTTCAAGAATCAATAAAAACAAGGTTCATGGGATCATCATGAGGTCTCACGACCTCATATGATACCCAAATTATAAAATTTGGGTTAAAACGACTTCCACATGAACACAACCTTCAAAAACGTTAAATTGTGGGTCAACCATGATTGGAAGATAATAAGTCTTAATAGGATTTCATCCATGACCCAGCACATCATAAGTTTAATATATATAAAATCAGTTTAACACCCTCAACGCTACAGTGTATTAACTGATTTAACCGAATCATTGCACGGAGTAAAAGTAATCCTTTTTACGAGAATAATAGTAACTCATATCAATTTTATATTTGGTTTAGATAAATCGAATCCATTATTTAATAAAAGGACCCGAGTCTGTTTTCAAAACCCGCAATTTATATCGAACCCAAAGGGTATTTTTGATAGGGATTACAGGTTAAGAATCAAGTTTTAAGCAAGCAAAATCCATTCAACTATTTCACTTAGGGAAAAAGGGGGTGTGACGAATTGATTTTTATTTTAAGACAAACAAATTTATTAAATCCATACCGGTCGCACCAAATTTAAACTATGAGATACAAGAACACAGGTGAAGCATTTACCCCAAATCGTTCTAGGTAACACTCCAAAGACGGAGAATCCATAAGAACATCTCATACAATGAACCAAGGTAGAATGACTTGTTTTCATCCAATTCTAGAATACTTCACACAATAAAAACGTAGGAGTATCGCATTTAGCATCTAATGTAAAGGAGAGGTAAGTATGTTCTCAAAATGTTTTACGTACCAGATTATAACTTGGATCAAGAAGCATATCTGGGCTTGCTTGTACTAATGTTGCAAACTGAAGGCGCCACGAGGAAGTATGAATTACTGGTTTTCTGAGGTCTTCCTTTACTGCATTCACTCTCTTTTTCCCTCACCCTTGCTTCTCTCTCCCCATACTTCCTACCCCTGCATCCTCTCTCTCTGTCCCCACCGTGCTCTAACTCCTTCCCTTTACGCCATACTTCTGCTGTTTCCCCAAAACGTCATGCTTCCATTCCTTCTGCGTGTTTCCCTACTGCCCATACGGGGTGTTTGGCATCCCCTGTCCTTCCTTTCACCCTGCGTTCTCCCTTCTTTCATCTTCCCTGCCCCATGACTCCTTATTCTTTTCTTTTTCTTTCACGGCCATGTCATCTTCTCCCATACGCCAAGCTCCTCTTCTGGCGTCAGACCACGCTCTCCCCTCAACGCCATCTCTGCCATTCCTGCTACATGCTTCTTCCCCGCTCCCCATAGCCTGTCGTCCTTCTTCCCTTTATCTTCTGGGTCAACGCCCCTTTGCATACCCAGCAAGCCTCTCGGACATCGAATAATATAATATAATAAATAAATATTATGTTTTTGATATTGGCAAGCGGTTTTTTTTGACTATTTTTTATAGGGGAACTTTGGAAACTTGTAGGGAGCAGTGCCGCTTGAAGATAAATAAATAAATATTATGTTGAGGAACAAGTAATATAATATAATAATATTATTATATAATATAATAATAATATTAGTAACAATAAAAATACAATAAAATATATATATGCATAGATATAATAAAATAATATAATACTATAAGTCTGAAAAATAATAAAATAAAAGATATAAAATATAAGCAATAAAATTTATAAATTAAAATAACAATAAAATCCATTTTAAGGACAATAACAAATTATTAAATAAATATTAAATGATAAGAATTATTAAATAATATATATTAACAAAATACATAAACCAAATAAATTTATTATTGATAAAGTCTTTAAATAGAGATAAATAATAATAATAATAATAATAATAATAATAATAATAATAATCTATCCGAGTAGATAATAATAAAATAAATAGGGTCATTAAGATATAAATTAATAAAAACCATAACATCAACCCGAACATAAAAAGATCCACCATCAATAATAATCAACACCATCTTAAGTTGATCAAGGCTCAAAGTAAATCAATCTTCCACGAAGGAGGTAGCTAGAGACGTTCTCCAGGGCCAAGAGACCCCTACAGGTCTAAACGAACACAACCAACAAGGTTAAAAGGGTCAAGTCGCTCCTACGGCTTAACATCCTGCGCTCATGACACCTAGGTAGGATAGACAGTGTGAGAACAATCTCATGCATACAAAGATAGGGACGAGAAATGATGCTCTGACAAAACTCGATAATCCCAATTAGTGAATAAGAACATAACCCACATGCACAAAACAGGGTGAGACCAATGATGGTGAAAAACAATAATACAAAGACATATAACGACGATGGCTCAATATTACATCGTACATGCTATTCCTGTCAGAGTGACATTCCGACTGCTTAATCGCTTGTGATATACCCGAGATGTCCAAACCCAATGCCAAGCCTAGCTCATGGCTTGGTACCTGCATCCACCAAATAAGACATTAGCAGTACCTGAACACTGTCAATATGATAATAATAACTCAACATGAATCATTAGACATGAAATGATAAATCAAGTATAATCAACTATCGCTGAGAGGGGCAAGAGTTAGTCCAGATAACCATGAATCCACACATGCATTGTGAAGCACAATCAACAGCTGTAAAAATGGTCAATGTCAATCCACATCAATGAGACATGCTAAATCAATATCATACAATAAAGTAATTAGACTAAAGAAAACATATACATAAAATAGGATAAGATGAATCCAATGTAAGCAATATGCAATCAGGATAAACTGAATCCAATGCAAACATCAATCACGACATAACATGTCACATCGCCTATCCAAGTTACCTGCATCACAAATATTTGAAGCAAAACCAACATCAACCGTCAACAATCAAAGTGTTGTCATAAACATGCGAAGTAAAACAAAATCCAGTGTCTACAAGGGGCCTTATGGTCGATTTGTGACAATGTTAATATCACAAGCATCAACTCAGAGGCGAACAAGGTAGTTACTTCAACATAGCATGGTCATTTTGCTCTCGATTTTGACCTTTGTATGGTACCTAAATAGACATTTACACAATCCATTCAGTACAAATGGGTGGACAACAATCGTACTTTGGACAAGTACACGACTCATCTTGTTGTGAAAAGGTTTTTCCAATAAGATGGAATAAATGAAGAAATGGTTTGTTTTATTGCGGAGTTGGGTTTTACTCCCACTGTTACTAAGGAGTTGATTTTTACTCCTACTATGAAGATGGTCACATTTCGGTTGCTTCTTTCCACCATAGTTTAGCTTGGTTTCTTGAACAAAAATTTTGGACAAGGAGGTCTGCATGGTGTTGTGTGAATATTTTCAAGTACCTTGTTGTGATTGTTTGGTTTGCAGGTTGATCATGTTTGATTAACATCTCCAGGATTCTAAATTCAGAATTTTAGAGGTCGGGCTGAAATTATCAACGAACGATGTGTCATCATTGGTCAATGAATCACCCTATAACAAATTAGTATGCAACTTGATACATTTTGTGTTCACATGGCTAGATCTTTGTTTTGTTGTTGGCTCTATCCTTTTTGGTTTTTGTCTACACCAAAGTTCATATATTGGACAACAATGAAATGTCAGAAGACTATAGATTTAATGTTAATAACTTTAAAATAGCCTTTAAATGCAATAATTAAAATCTTTGGTCCCATTGTGTTTGTAAAATTTTGGGACAAACTTGGAGTAGTTACTAGTTTAATCATTAAGGGAGGTTGTTAAAATTATCAACTAGCTATTAGTTAGTCATTAACTAAAGGTTGGTTATCAACCTTTGCAATTGATTCTAACCACTTTTTGCTTAACAAAAGGAGGGACACACAAATGTGTAAGTGTGCCATATGCCTTGCATTTCTCTTTATTCTTTCAGCATTCATTTGCTAGTTGTTTAGATTATAAAATTTTATATAACTTTTAAAACTAAAGTGTCATAAGTTTTTAAATAATCTGTTGGGAGGAGATAAACCGGAAGCACACAATTTGATTACCAAACCAAGCAACTTAATATGCGGAAATTAACCAGATTCACCAAGTAACTAGAATTCAGAATAACACAAGATATGAGAGACAATACACAAATTGTATTAACACTTTATACAGAAAAGAATACAATAAAGAAGATGCCACTTCTTCTCCACCACCTTACAGAGGTTTCCCACACCTCAAGTGAACAGTAATTCTCCTCCCCAAAGCTCTCCCTCTCACAGGTCCCAACACCCAACTCAAATACAGAGTTGGTGTTCACCTCCCGTGCTCCACGCACACCACAAGTGCTCCACGCACTCCACAAGCACTCCACGTGCTCCACAAGTACTCAAGGTACTTCAAGTAGATCTCCCATGAATCTGCAACAACCTGCAATTCAACAGACCATACTTATGGAAGGAACTCCCTTGCCTTCCTCTTGCTCTATCCGAGTACACACCTGTACTCCAAGTAGATCATGCCTGATACTGCTCCCTGTTGTGTTGATGTCTATATGACCTTGCACACCTGCAAATCAAACAACGGTTTTGCTCACCTGTGAACCTCGACCTTGCACACACATACACCTGCAGATCAACGATCTTACTTACCATGTAGATCTCCTATGTAGGCCATGCAACTGTGACCAAGATCCTACACTCCTGAAGAATCCAGCTGACTCTCCAATCCAGCACCAACACACCTGGTACTGAGGCACTAGGAGGAACGCACCATTGCTCTACCTCACACACAGAAGGAGCTTATAATTATGCTCTCTTACTCCCTAGCACACTTTTCCAATACAACCATGAGTCTATTATATAGATCTCATCCAAACAATGATTAGACATCTAATTACCATAATTAGATCCGCAGCTATGAGTCTAAAATTAGCACTCATCATGCAAACACTTGGTTCGTCAACCCACTGCCCGTAATTAACTCGCAGTCGAACCACACAGGCGACCGACGTCGGTCCCTGTCCGCCTGGGGTCGCCGACGCCGGCCGATATATGACCGACGTCGGTTGCCTTCCTGTCTTACCCTGCCGACGCCGGTTGGCCAGACCAACGCCAAACACTTCTGACACTCAGCAACTCATTCTGCAACCTCCTCCATGTCTGCATCAGTGAAGCTTTTAGCTCCACAATCCTAACAATCTCCCACTTGGAGATAAACAGCTGCACTGTACCTGTACCTGTACTCTGTCTAATCTGTTTCCTGGTTTGTATCCCTCTTCAAGCTCCCACCTGAAGACAACCCACCACACAACCTGTGATGTACCACCTATCATCCGAGTAACCTGCCACATCCGAACCTACAACACCTGTAGTGAAGTCCTGACCCTGCATAGCAACACCTGCTGCCGGTCCCTCTCAAATACATGAGAATCCACTTCCCCGAATTGGCTCCTAACTCTCTGACAGCTCCCACTGCATGGGAATACTCAGGTCTATACCAGACCTCATGTGATTTCGGACACTGTACCTGTCCAGCCCTTAGTGTGCTCCGGTTCTGCATCCCGAACCTCGCCAACACCTGATTCACATCAGCTCCCACTTGAGACAAAATCAACCTGTGATCTCCATGTCTCCCATGTCAAAGAATTCCGCTGCTCCAAACTCCTCATGACATGTCACTGAACTAATCTTACCCTTAGCTCAGTAAAACCCTGTATGTACAAACCTGCTAGCTAGCATATTATCCACATACAGCAACAGAATGATGTTGCAATCACCATCCCCCTGGTAAGTCAAATCACAGTAGTTACCCTGACATTGACTGAAGCCATGCTCCGTCCTCCACCTGTCAAAACCTATACCACTGTCCTGCAGCTCCACAAGACCATATAACCTGGTCTTCCGTCTCACGTATCCGTTCTCTCTATTCTTCTACTAAGGTATCCGTTTTTCTCTGTGCTTTTATACCTGCTGGCATCCCTACCAAAACACACCTGTTTGGTTCTCCTCCAAGGAATCACATCCTCATCCATGCCAAGCTCACACCTGTTTCCTGGATCCTTCCTGCTCTACAATCAGCAACATGTATAAAGAAGAGGAACAACAAATTTGAGGGCCTACTTACGCCTTCAGTCCTCCGTATGGGTGTTTGAGACTCCTTGACAACTTGCTGTCCACCCAAAATCCGCTACAGTGACTGACCTCGGTCACTCCACAGTCTGCATCCGACCGACGTCAGTTCCATGCGTCTGTACCTGACTACCAACCTGCCAGCGCTGGTGTCCCTTCTGCCGACGTCGGTTCTTCTAACCGACATCGGTCTTACATACTGCCGACGTCGGTCCCATGACCGACATCGGTCTTACCCTGCCCGACATCGCCGGCTTCGGTCTGCACATGACCGACATCGGCACCTGTCTGTTCGACGCCGGTTCCTCCTGACCGACATCGGTACCTGTGTTCGCCTGTGAGTGATGACTTTTTACCCGTGAGCTTCTTTGAATCAAAACCCATGTCCAAACTGCCCTGCTCAGAAGTATCCAGCCACATCCACTGGGTTCTGTCCGCCATCTCCTCCATAAACACCAAGGCTTTCCAGTTCTTAAGCCTGTCAAATATATCTGTCTTCCGCTTAAGAACATGCATCTCCTTCCTGCTCATGTGACCAAGCCTACGAAGCCACGTCTCCGCAACAAAAGAAGAATCAGTAATATAAACAAGTAGATAAAGGATACCTGTTTTCTTACCACCAGCTAATTCAAGTGCATCCGCTGTGAGAGTTCTTGTGCATCTCTCATCACCCAATCTTTCTGAAAAAATTAGCCATATCTCCAAACCTGGGACCTACATGACCTTCATCAACACCTGTGTGTTGGCCGCCTGCAATTTCAGCTTCACTTCCCCTTTGCCAATTCTTTGGCAAGGCTTACCAGCTCCTCTACCTAGGGCTGCATGGAAAGAGGCAACCGAATCTTTTATCCAAGATTCAACTTTATCCAAGAAACCTGCAAACACATCCTGTGCAACAACACCTGCTACATCTGTATCTTCAGTTTCTTCATGCTGATCTGCTACCAACCAACAATAATCTTTTACCTGCTCTTTCTTTCCATAGGACCGTGAGTGACCATCTGTGCTTTTCAACTCCTCCATTCTTAGCTTACTTTGATCTGCTGTTGCTCTACTCCCACTCGATCAGAAACCCCTGAGAGTGCCCTGTAACCAAACACAAAACCTGCTTCCTCCAACCTTAGCTCTGATACCACTTGTTGGTATCAAGCTATGAGCCAACAACCTTGCTATGATACCACTTGTTGGTATCAAGCTCAAGAACCTACAACCAAGGCTCTGATACCACTTGTTGGGAGGAGATAAACCGGAAGCACACAATTTGATTACCAAACCAAGCAACTTAATATGCGGAAATTAACCAGATTCACCAAGTAACTAGAATTCAGAATAACACAAGATATGAGAGACAATACACAAATTGTATTAACACTTTATACAGAAAAGAATACAATAAAGAAGATGTCACTTCTTCTCCACCACCTTACAGAGGTTTCCCACACCTCAAGTGAACAGTAATTCTCCTCCCCAAAGCTCTCCCTCTCACAGGTCCCAACACCCAACTCAAATACAGAGTTGGTGTTCACCTCCCGTGCTCCACGCACACCACAAGTGCTCCACGCACTCCACAAGCACTCCACGTGCTCCACAAGTACTCAAGGTACTTCAAGTAGATCTCCCATGAATCTGCAACAACCTGCAATTCAACAGACCATACTTATGGAAGGAACTCCCTTGCCTTCCTCTTGCTCTATCCGAGTACACACCTGTACTCCAAGTAGATCATGCCTGATACTGCTCCCTGTTGTGTTGCTGTCTATATGACCTTGCACACCTGCAAATCAAACAACGGTTCTGCTCACCTGTGAACCTCGACCTTGCACACACATACACCTGAAGATCAATGATCTTACTTACCATGTAGATCTCCTATGTAGGCCATGCAACTGTGACCAAGATCCTACACTCCTGAAGAATCCAGCTGACTCTCCAATCCAGCACCAACACACCTGGTACTGAGGCACTAGGAGGAACGCACCATTGCTCTACCTCACACACAGAAGGAGCTTATAATTATGCTCTCTTACTCCCTAGCACACTTTTCCAATACAACCATGAGTCTATTATATAGATCTCATCCAAACAATGATTAGACATCTAATTACCATAATTAGATCCGCAGCTATGAGTCTAAAATTAGCACTCATCATGCAAACACTTGGTTCGTCAACCCACTGCCCGTAATTAACTCGCAGTTGAACCACACAGGCGATCGACGTCAGTCCCTGTCCGCCTGGGGTCGCCGACGCCGGCCGATATATGACCGACGTCGGTTGCCTTCCTGTCTTACCCTGCCGACGCCGGTTGGCCAGACCAACGCCAAACACTTCTGACACTCAGCAACTCATTCTGCAACCTCCTCCATGTCTGCATCAGTGAAGCTTTTAGCTCCACAATCCTAACATAATCTATAGTTGTCATTGGTAGAAATCACTAGTTTATATCTTTTAGTGTAAGTTTATAGTAAAATTTTTAATTTGTTTTTGTTTTTTTAGTTGAGTTTTTATCTATAGTTTTGGTTGATGCACATCCAACCTCACTAAAAATACTTCATATGTGATATGCCAGTAAGAAGCCCAACACTCACTAGAAGTGAAAGTGTGAACAATTGTGTTTACGTATATAAGTTATCACTAGAAACAAAGATGTAGGTGATATGATGGTGGGAAGCACTCACTGGAAGTGAAAGCATAAAGTGTCGTGTTTACGTATGGAGATTATTACTATAAATAGATTGCATATTTAGTTTTTTTATGAACATGCACATCAACAGTACATGTTTGTTTCAAGTACATATCTTGTGGTTCTTGTCCCTATGTCCACACTAAGCAGGTAAATGTTTAGATTATTAATACATGACATAAAATTTGTTGTGGGTGCGCATATGTATAATAAGTTGTGATAAGAACTCAGGATTGTGTAGTCTCTTGTGATAAGGATAACTCCACGAAAGTATGATATCACTAGCGTATTATATATGTAGGCATCTTATTGCTAAATAATATGTTAGAGTGTATTTACAACAATTTGTTTTTACAATTTCGAAGGTGGTGATCCAAGACAATCTAGACTTTGATCTTGTATCACAACAGTACTCCAAATTAAGTTTCATCTTCACCATTGGCTTTGTCATCATCCCAAGCACTCATGATCAAAACCACAAGGCCTATGTCATTGTATCTGATACCATACAAAGTTGTCAACATCAGCCATGTTCTACATTGGTTGCTCTTCTTGTAACTATCAAGTCGCCCCTTCATCTTCTTCACTTATATAACTATGTATAAAATGTCTTTAGCTACTGAGTTTTCATTGATTCACATCCAACCTCTTGAATCACTTCACAAAATCTACAAACTATGAATTAATACAATCTTGAGTTACAATTCTACCCTGGTGTTCTATTGTTGTTTCATTTTCTTTGTTAAGGCATTCTTAAGTGTTATCGTTGTTATCTATTTTAGTTTGTTGTCTCCCAAGGCACATTGGGCCCCAAATCGGTGGTATTTGAGCAATACTCTTTCAAAACAATTCTTCTTTGTTGGTATGTGACAATTCTTCTATGTTGGTCAAGGACAAGGTTCACAATTAGGACCTCCTAATCCTTGAAACCTAGCTTCCCTTGTTTCAACTAAGATTCACACACGAGTTATACCGACCATTTGAGTTATAGATACTATTTGTGAATGGAGTTCATCAACTAATCACCTTACCAAAAATGGAGTTTTGGCACCATTTGAGTATTCACGAAAAGCTTCAAATTTATGTCTCCCCTATGCTGGTTACAAAACAAAGTTGCAATTTTGAACACTTATTGTATAAATAATAAATCAACCTCATATATTGTTGAGTAAAGTATTACCAACATTAGTAAACAAGCAACTCACACCTCCATGATCAAGACAACATTTTAAGAAATAAAACAATCATACAATGTGTCTTCTACACCCCTTAAGACACAAATCTACTTGTGATTTGTTGCATATGAACATAACATGTAACTTAGCAGTTCTCTAATGCACAGGAAATGGATAACAACAACAATCATACTCCTTCATACTCCTTCCAGAAGTTGTACATCAAGAAAGTATTCATGCAGTTTGTCAAACATTGAGCCTTTACTTTGGCAACTAAGATCCATTGCAAAAAAAAAAAATGTTTTCCTTTTTAAGGTTGATCCTTCAAAAAAAGAAAAAACCTAGAAGAAATAAGCCCTTTATTTTTATTAGAAAATTTCCAAACTCCATATCCTTCAAAGTGCCAAATTTGCTCTTTTTACCTAAGAACATCCTACACACAAAGAATATGAGGCGATCATCTAATTTGATGATTCTTACGCGTTCTCTAGCCCCACACCTTCCTTCTGATATCTCCCATTCGATCTGAGGCCTTCCCACTTACTCCAACCTTCACACCCCTCCTCCAAATGCCTCGTTTTAATAAAAAAAGCATTTTCTTCAAAATACAAGAATGATCACGAGTTTTATGATTTTGATTGTCTTATGTGTCTCCTCACTATGACTGATTCATAACTTAAAACAAGCATTTTGCTTTCAAATGCAGCTCAAAGGCAAAAATCCCATTTTTCTTCATACTTCTTAAAAAATGCACAAAGGTAAAGACACATATTCATCTTTCCCCCTTTCCCTATCGTATTTTATTTTCTTATTGTTGCACAACCCGTGTCTTTTTCTCTATGCATTTTTTACTGCTTTTGTACTATCAATAGGCCTCAATATCTTCCCCCTTTCCCTGCCACCCTTTTTTTCCTTCCATGCATCAACTCTTTCAAAAATGGATTTACTCATAGAGCTCATCATGACAAATATAGCTTACTGAATTTAATGAGGTTATGGGCCTCAACACATACACGGTGGACCAATTCATACCCTTTAACATTTTGACCCAATATTTAATGTGCACAATGCTCCCAAAATGCACCTTGTTTGGAGGTAAATTCAGTAAAATTTGATGTAGACATTTTTAACTCCAATTTTGATGATGCACATGTATTGAGGAGCTAAAACACACGTCGAATGTGCCTTTAGTTCACCTTGGAGGTTCCCAAAACTTTGTATCCTCAACTTGGCCACTATGAGCCATGTTAAAAAAAGCATACCTATGCCTCCCTTTTAGAACTAAGATCGTTGATACAACCTCAAGAAGTGTTGATCATGGCCACAAGATGTTCTTTATCCTCACATGGTGCCTTCTTTGGAGTCAGATGAAGGTCAAACACAAGTATTCGCTCACCACTTATTGACAAATAGAAACATGTTTTTGTTGATGCCGGATAGGTGGTGGTCCATACCAAGGATGAACCTACATCAATATGCTCACACATATGAGGTTTGATTGAAATAAGTTCAGCCTCAAACCCATGACCATTCATCTTACCTTCCTAATTGCATTCCATCAACCCAATAGTTCAACACTTAAGATACTAGATCCAACATGGTACTAGAAGATGATTTGGAACAATACTATAAACGTGAACGAGTTTAGATGATTGATCACTTTGCTCTACTCTCGCAATGGGTACAATCTTGCTTAGACTTGTCATCTTCATCAAACAAGAGGCCATTTGGAGGCCAAACACCACAAATGATAGAAGTAAATATGGAGATATTTCAATCTTTGAAGGCAAGATCAAAATTGAAACTTGATGCTTTAGACACTTTTGCCTTAATTTAGTATTACTTCTACTTGATAACTCCTTTTGTGGATTAAAAAATGATTATGTTTTCTCTTTTGTGAGTTTCTTGTCTATGAAAAATGGTGGATACATTATTACACCACCAATGAGCATGATACTACTCCGGCAGAAACCTATTCTATATTTGTTGATGGATTGAAAGAATCATAATCCCTTATTAGAAACTCTGATGTTAGATTCAATAAGTTTTCTTGGTTGTGTCTAGATCTTGACCAATAAGCCTAAACTATACCAATGCTTTCCATACTCTAAATTCTAAGTTAAATATCCTTCCACACTCTAACTTCTAAGTTAATTATCCAAGATACTAAAAAAATTCTAGTGTTGAAGTTTAATAAACATATATCTAGTCCAACATGGACTCCATTCACATCTCTTCTTTAGGAGAATCCTAAAGGACATGCTTGCAAACTTGAAACACAAGCCCAAAAAGGATGATTCCAAATCATTTGACAAGACCCAAGTCAAGTCTCAAAATAAGGATTTCAAGTCTCAAGTGAAGTCAAATTCCAAGCAACAAGGAAATGGACCATTATGTCACTTCCAATAGAACACACCCCCTGAAGAGCAAAGGAAGCAATCTAAGACTAGTAAGAAGCACAACTTACATAATTATAGTGATTGTCCTAATGAGGAATATTCCTCAAAAAATAATTCTTGTGCAACTACAAGAATCAAATTCTACCATAGCGGCAATGACACTAGACAAAGGGAAACAAATCATGAACTCAAAGCCTAGTGCTATGGTATCCATTGTAAATATATCAACACCTTCCAATTCATATCTAGAAGAACCAAAAACATTATTTCATTCTCAAAAGTAGGTCAATATATAACTGATACACTTCATTGTTTACAATAGAAGTCAAAAGAATTTGAATCCACTTGAGGAAATTCAACTTTCCATTAATGCCTCATCCTCAACCATACTCCGTTGGATGGTTCAACTCGGATCCTGAGTTGATCATCAATGTTACTTGTATATAATCAGGGTTTTTCAAGATGAATCCCCTTGTGACAGCGTGCCATTAGAGATATGTAATGTTTTAGTGGGTTAGCCATATCTTTAACAATGCAATGCAATCTATGAAATGAATCCCAAAGTGTTGTCATAGATGTTTGAGAAGATGGATACTGCATAACAAAAGTAGTCCCTAAGCTTTTACTTATTAGCACCAAGTAAGACATGAAGTTGGTAAGTTGTAATAAATTTGTGTTATTGATGGTTAGACATGACCATGACCAATACATCCTTATAGTACAAACTTACATCATAGATCATTTAGCAGATACAATGCAATTGAATGAATTATTGGAACAATATAAGGATCTATTGCAATCCCCAATTGGAGTGTCAAAGCATTGTTCGACAAAACATGTTGTTGACCTAATACCAAGACTAACTCTACCTAATGTGGCCCTCTACCCTTGTTCATTCTTGGAGAATGAAGAGATCAAAGAATAGATTCACAAACAGGGGAATGAAGGATACATCAAGCCCAACTCTTAACCTTGCAACAACCCAATTCTGCATGTGCCAAATACAGATGGCACATGAAGGTTGTGTGATGACGACAGAGTTTTGAACAATATTATGATGAAGAATTGCTATCAAATTTGAAGGAAAGAAGACCTCTTAGACTAGTTGTGTTGCAAAGTTAGACCTTATGTCAAGGTACCATCAAATTCCTATTAAAACTTAAAATGTTTGAAAAACTACATTCAAAGCAAAGGATGTCTTGTTTGAATGGTTCATTATGCCTTTTGCCTTGACCAATGCTCACACTAAATTCATGTGGAAGATGAATGGCATTATACAAACCTTCATAGCATCTTTTATCGTTGGTTATTTGGTTAGTATGGCCATTTTCATTAGAACATGGAAAAAACACTTGAATCGCTATCACCGGGTGCTCACACTTTGCAACAACACAAATTGTATGTCAAACTAGAGAAATGTTCGTTCTTCATGGAGATACAATACCTTGGAGATATTATTACCATGCATGAAGTAATGTGCATCCAACCAGAATTCGTGTTATTTAAGAATGGCCAACACCAAAGACCCTTACAAAAATTTAATGGTTTTTTAGGATTGAAAATTTTCTATAGGAAATTTGTACTCGGTTTCTCTCTAATCCCTTTTCCTTTGAATAAAGTCAATAATGGTGGTGCAAAAACAAATTTCGGTGGGTTAACCACAACAAAAAGCATTCAAAGAATTGAAAAGCAAAGTTTGTTCAACACAAATGCTCGTGCAACAAGAACTTTGACAACCACTTGAGATAGAGATTTATGCATCTAGATATGCACTTGAAGTAGTACTTACTCGATTTGGTCACCCAAGTCTTTACCATAGACATTCTTTGTCAAGGTAAAAAAGTATCCCACATATGACAGAGAGTTTTATGTCATTGTCAAAGCATTGCAAGTAGACCATCATTCATATCAACTATAAACCATTCAAGCTCTTGCAAACACAAGAAATTGCAACAATAGTGGCATAAAAATAGCCAATATCCTCTATTGTTTTCTCTACCAGAAAAATTAGGAGGGCTATTCAGAAGTTATGTACCAACAAAGTAGTGAGTTGTGAGGACCTTCAGAGTAAGTTCCTCAACTATGGTGGGGATTCCCTTGCCTTCCCATTGGCAAAGCTTTTTAATGAGATTGTTTGTGCAAGCTTTCCTCGCTCGAGTGCCACACAATTTATCTCATTCTTAAGTTTGTGGATAGCTCCAACCCTACCAACTACAGGACCATTATGATTCATCATATGTTTTCCAAACTTTATGCCACACTATGATGTTAAACATGCAACAATCAGAGCACTTGGAGAGGGTAATCTTAAAGCAACAGGGATGTTAGCTTCAAGTGGGAATACGAAACAATTGAACCACATATTTACACTTTGGGTTGTCATTGAGGAGGCTCATCATCGGTCTTCCAAAGTCTTTTATTGTTTTGTAGACTTGCGGAAAGCCTTTGACTCAGTTCCGTGACATCAACTCTTCTAAACATTGTATGATGTCAACATTTCAAATTCTCACATTATTGCCGTTTGGAAGCTCTATGAAACTGCTGTCAAACAATTTTGTAATTCACAAGATCTTTCTAGCATTTTGAAGAATACCATTGGGGTCATGCAAGGATGCCCTCTCTCTTCGACCCTCTTGTAATTACATCGATGAGCTAAAGGATTTTCTTCAACAACATACCCATGCAGATGATGGATGTATTTTACATGATGTGGTGATAGCCATACCCCTTTTTGCTGATGTAGTTCTCCTCTCACTTTGTCAATGGTTTACAAAGACAACTTGATGTCCTTGCTTGAATCTACAAGATTCATCAGCTAGTGGTTAACCTCAGCAAAATGAAGGTCATGATATTCAACACCTCCAAATGTTCTCATTCCCGATTACCATTCCTTTACAAAGGGAAACTTTTGGAGATCATATCGAGCTACACTTACTTGGAGGTCCTATTTTTTGTATCATATTTTAGTCTGAACCTTGCCTCTCGGTCAAGCCTTGTCAAGCGATATGCATCCGTTTTTGTTTTGGACCACCAATGCTCTTAGATCCACTCCCTGTCACATCTCTCTTTTCCCATGTCCGATTTCAAGGGCACTTACTTGCAATTAGCGTAATAGAGCATGATTAATGATGAAAATATTAATTTATTTTTATGCAATCAAAAATGTTGCAATTTAATTTATGTATTATGGAACAGCTAATCATTGTTTCCCTACTTTGTATATTCGTGCCATGCAATTAAGGGGATTAATTGTAATTCGTATAAATGAATAATATCCAATTATGACATATAATTGACATTGTATATCATGTTTCTATTGTTGCATATTTTGCGGATTTGATATGACGATTTGGATAACTGCGTTATGTTTGTCTATTATGATGCACGTGCATAGGCCCCCTCAATGCAAGAGAGAGTACCATCGGAGATAAAGAACTAAATGCGGATTATGGGCAGTGCAGAGAAAGACGGCTGGAAGCAGCTATATATATAGGATGTTTTTCAGCTAGTTTAAAGGGGGAGAATCTAATTCAGGAAGCCAGGCATGCTTGGAACAGCTGCACCATGATCGAGGATGGTGGAGAGATAAGGAGACATCGGGAAAAGTAGTTTTTGTTGGCAAGAAAAAGTAGAACACCATACAATTAAAAAAACAACCTTGGTTTGTGTTGAACGAACCCAAATCAGAATAGAGAAGAACTTTGAGGATTGTCGTGGACAGCAAAGGGCAAACATCAGTATCGGCTATCAAGTGCTTGCCCTCTTATAAATAATATTGCTCAAATATGATTGTTACATTTGTTCCAACACTTCAGTAGTTCTTGCCTTCAATGTGCTTCCACATCTTGTATTCTTGGCTATCAGGTCATATACAACTTAAGATCAGAAAAAAATATTCATTGTATTATTGCTTGTTGTTTAACATCTTAGGATTTAATTATAAATGGTTGCATAACTATATTTTAGGAATTTTAATGGTTGTCTCCGAATAGTTTCCCTACCCTATTTGAAGGCGCCAAAGTAGCGCAGGCTTTGAGAACTCATTGAATGCTGTAATACTTTACAATTCTTTGGCAAAACATATTCTCCTTGAACTGCACAACATATGTAGATCAGACCATGGCCAGCGGTCATGGAATTTCTGTTTAATCCTCACCTTTCAATTTTCAAGTTTGCGTTTGGCTAAGATACCCAGCATTGGTATTATTTAATCATAACCTAAAAATTATAAATTTGTAAATCATGTAAATGTCCTAGCATCATCGATGTTAAATTCATATATTTACTATAGTTCTAGATTTTAACTTCTTCAAAATGTAGATGTGCCACGTTATTATCTGGCATTAATAGTTTGATTTTTATTAATATTATCCCGACATACGTATTAAATACAGGCTCACGAAGGCTTTTTATTTCTTGTTATAGGCTTGTTGGGCCTTTGAACATAGTTGTAATGTTTGGATGTGGTCATATGGAGACATGGTCGAGTGGGCCCAAACAAAGTCATTGTTTGCAAGGGGTCGTATGTATGCAATGGTTGAAGGGAAGCTAACATGCATTTATTTTTAAATTCTACACCATTTGTGACTAAGTGGACTAATGTTACTCATTATCATCTCCGCCCCCAAATGATTCTCCTTTTTTTCCCTAGTTATGCAAAAATATTGTAATCAAACCTCCATGATATATGTCAAAATATATTCCCAAATTTGTCACCTCTCACTTGCTTTGAAGTTTTATAAAATATGCATTGGTATAGTATTAAAAGTGTCATGGTTCAATATAATTAATATACCTATTTTTTTAAGAACGAGACAAGAGGAGTGTGGATTTAATGAATTTCTAAGGTTTTTCATTTTTCTATCATATTATCGATCTGACACAAATTTAGGTAAGTTATAGTTTTATTAAACATTTATTGCTGATTTTGATCGACAATTTGCCATTTGAATTGTAGGGCATACCCTTATTTTTTAAATAACCACCGCCTTTATCTCTGCATCTTTGAATGCAGTGACAGTCGATGCGAGCAGGAGTGGTCATGACATCGAAACAAGTGAGAAAGTTTATTTCAAAAGTTTTTCATAAGGTATTGATGCTAACTCGGACACCCTCATACTTGATGTTTTTGATTTGCTTAAATTTGATAAGCTTACAATTTTTTTAAGAATTTCACTCTGATTGCTTATTTTGTGAAGAGAATCTCCACAGAGAGCCCCTTTTAAAACAATGAATTCATAACCATTGGCAAGGCCATGATGTGAAACTGGAAGGAGTCCAGGTCCTTATCAAGGGTTTCTTCTTATTCCATTTCACCAACCTAGAACACTACAAAGCCATTGTTAATCATAGTCCCTGGTTCATTCACAACATGTTGATAATAGTCTCTCATTTGACTCGAGATATTTAGGTTTTGAAGCACACAAAATTAAAAATTCTAGTATAGATTGAATTTCTTGGTTTGTCTCTCCCTCTTTGGGATCTTATTGACCAACTCATACGACATTTCAAATGCCATGAACAATCAAATTTTTTATTGTCAATCCACAAAAATAGATTTGTGGAAGTGGAAATTCAAATAAGGAACAATCGATTTACTCAACATGTGTTTTACATCAATTTACCGAATACCTGCGTTAGGTATCAATCTTCAAATCATAGGATCTGAGAATGTCTCTTAATGGTACATACTCCTACTCCTAAGAAAAAGGGTGGACTTGAATCCAAAATTTAGAATGAAAATGTTGATGGTTAGACCATTGTTACTAATAAAAAGAATAAATTAACAAGAAATGCCAGTAAACTTCAGTTTTCTATTTATCACCCAATCATTGCTCCCTGACAGGATCTGGGGCAAACAACCCTGATACCAGCTGTCAGGATCTAGAACACAAAGCTCTGATACCACTTGTTAGGATCCTACTCCTTAAGAGTACACTTGATTACCTTTGTATAAGCAACCAAACACGGAATTAAACCAGAATTAATATGTAACTAGAATTCAGAAACAACATAGAATATGAGAGACAATACAATCTTGTATTAACACTCTTCTAGAAGGAAATACAATGAAAAAATCACACTCTTCCCACACCTCTTGGGCGTACCAGTAATTCTCCCTCAAGAGTTCTCTCTCTCAATTACAAACCAATCAACTCAAACACAGAGTTGTTGTTTCCACTAGTTAGTAACAATATTGCCAGTCCACCAAGTACTCAAAGTACTCCAAGTAGATCTCCCTAATCTTGCACCTTGTTGTGTTGCAGATCTCCTTTGACCTTGCTACCCCGCAGATCTCCTTTGACCTTGCACACACACACACACACCTGCAGATCAACTAATCTTACTTACCATGTAGATCTTCTACCTAATCTTGCACAACCTGCAGATCAACCTAGTCTTGCACACTTGTAGACCCTCTAGATCTTACACACCTTGGAAGAACCCTTGTCCTTGCCTTTGCAAGTCCTTCTGATCCTTCACTTTACAATACAACCCCATGGGTCTCTTAAATAGATCCCATACAAACAATAATTAGACTTCCTACTTACAATAATTAGAAACGCAGACTCAAGACTAAAATTAGTCTTTTACATGCAAACTGACTGTCTGTCTAAAATTAGACCAGTTCTAAAAGTGCATGCAAACGCACACACACACAAGTTGCTGACGTCGGTTCCTGTTTGATCGATGTTGACCAACACCTAACCGATGTCAGTTGCTCTGCACACTGAATATGATCGACATCAGTTGGTCTGACCGACGTCAGTTTCTCTGCAACTCAACAACCTCCTTCATTTGCATCAGTGAAGCTTTTAGCTCCACAACCTAACAATCTCCCACTTGGAGATAAATAGCTACACTTGTACCTGTACTTGTACATCATCTAATTTTGTTTCTTGGCTTGTATCCCTCTTCAAGTTCAGTCTTGAAGACCAACCACCATAAATCCTGTGGTGCTTCTCCTGTCATCCAAGTAACCTGCCATATTCAAATCTACATACCTATGTAGAGAAGTGCTTGACCCTGCATAGCATGTATACCTACTGCTGGTCCCTCTCAGATACCTGAGAATTCACTGAACTGCTTTCCAGTGCTCCTTTCTCGAATTGGCCACAAACTTGCTGACAACTCCCACTGCTCGGGTAATCTCAGATCTAGTACACATGTACTCAACCTCATCATGTGATATGGGACACTGTTCTGTGAACTATCCATCCATAGGTGTGCTAACCAGTTCTGCATCCTGCATATTGAACCTCTCCACTACCTTATTCACATAATCATCTGGAGACAAAATCAACCTGTGGCTTTCCTTGTCTCTAGAAATACTCATGCCAAGGATTTTCTTTGCTCCTCCTAAATCCTTCTTGGCACACCTCTGAGCTACTTTTACCTTTAGCTCAGCAATTCCTTGCATGTATGAACCTGCAACAAGCATATCATCCACATACAATAACAGGATAATGTTGCGACCATTATCCAACTTGGTAAAATAAACACAATGATTACATTGACATTGACTAAAACCATGCTTTGTCATACACCTGTCAAACCTATACCACTGTCCTAGAGCTTGCTCAATACCATATAACCTGGCCTTTTGTCTCACATGTCCATTCTCTCCTTTTTTTAACCTAAGAATCCATTCGTCTTTCAGTACTTTCATCCCAGCTGGCAACTCTACCAAATCTCCCGTTTGGTTCTCTTTCAAAGAATTCATGCCATGCTCCCACTATTTCCTAGATTCTACCTGTATTGCCTCTTCAAAACTTCTTGGTTCTTGACCATCAGTGAGCAACAAGTAGTGTAAAGAAGGGGAATAATGAATTTGAGGCTTACTTACCCTTTTAGTCCTCCTCATGGGCGTTTGAGACTCCTTGATAGCTTGTTGTCTGCCCAAATTTTTTTTTGACAGTGACCGATCTCGGTCACCTCTGGCTTACCCTGGTCTGCACCCGATCGATGTCGATTCCACCTGATCACCGACGCCGATTCCCTGACCAACTTCAGTGTCCACCTGCCCGACACTACCGAGTCTGGTTTGCACATGACCGATGTCGGTACCTTCCTGGTCGACGTCGGTTCTCATCTGATCGACGTCGATACCTGTGTTTTCTTGTGAGTGATGACTTTTACCTGCGAGCTCACTTTGGATCATAACCTTGTCCAAACTGCCCTGCTCAAAATTATTCAACACCTTGAGCTGATCTCTGTCCATCATCTTCTTCATGAAAACCAAGGTTTTTGAATTCTTTACTTTGTCAAAAACATCAGATTTCTTCTTTATGCAATAAACCCGATCCTTTCTTGTAGCATCAGTAACAAGAAACCACACTTTCTTTTGTTGCTTACAAAAATCTCGATCTATGGTTTATGAATTTAAACTCTTACCTTTTGACTCAAGAACATGCATCCCCTTCTCACTCATGTGACCAAGCCTACAGAGCCACATCTTTGCATCTACATCTGAAGTAGATAAAATAGAAAGAGAATCATTAATACAAGTAGATAGATAAAGAGTACCTACTTTCTTACCACATGCTAATTCAAGTGCACCCTTGGAAACTTTCCAAGATTCTGCTGTGAGAGTAACTGTGCAACCGTCATCACCCAACTTTCCTGCATAAATTAGACTCCTCTTCAGGATTGGGACATGCATGACCTCCTTCAACACCCATGTGTTGCCCGTCTGCAATTTTAGCCGCACTTCCCCTTTGCCAACAATTTGACAAGGCTCACCAACTCTTAAATAAATCTTTCCAAAGTCTCCATGGACATAATCATGGAAAAATACTCTATTTGGGGTTGCATGGAAAGAGGCAAAAGAATCTAAAACCCAAGATTTTACTTTATCCAAGGAACATATAAGAGCAACCCATGCAATAATCCCTGCATCATTTGCTTCTTTATTTCCTTCATGCTGATCTTCTACCAACCAACAATCTTTCTTTACCTGCCCTTTCTTTCCACAATTCAGTAATTGATAATTATTGCCATTGAATTTCTCCATTCTTAGTGTACTTTCTTCTACCATTGCTATACTCCCACTCAATTAGAAACCCCTGAGAGTGACCTATAATCAACAAACACTAACCTGCTCCGAACTAGGCTCTGATACCACTTGATAGGATCTGGGGCAAATAGCCCTGATACCAGCTGTCAGGATCTAGAACACAAAGCTCTGATACCACTTATCAGGATCCTACTCCTTAAGAGTACACTTGATTACCTTTGTATAAGCAACTAAACACAAAATTAAACTAGAATTAATATGTAACTAAAATTCAAAAATAACACAGAATATGAGAGACAATACAATCTTGTATTAACACTCTTCCAGAAAGAAATAAAATGAAGAAATCACACTCTTCCCACACCTCTTGGGCATACCAATAATTCTCCCTCAAGAGTTCTCTCTCTCTCAATTACAAACCAATCAAATCAAACACAGAGTTGTTTCCACCAGTCAGTAACAATACTACTAGTCCACCAAGTACTCAAAGCACTCCAAGTAGATCTCCCTGATCTTGCACCTTGTTGTGTTGCAGATCTCCTTTGACCTTGCTACCCCATAGATCTCCTTTGACCTTGCACACACACACACCTGCAAATTAACTAATCTTACTTACCATGTAGATCTTCTACCTGATCTTGCACAACCTGCAGATCAACCTGGTCTTGCACACTTGTAGACCCTCTATATCTTACACACCTTGGAAGAACCCTTGTCCTTGCCTTTGCAAGTCCTTATGATCCTTCACTTTACAATACAGCTCCATGGGTCTCTTAAATATATCCCATACAAATAATAATTAGACTTCCTAATTACAATAATTAGAAACACAGACTCAAGACTAAAATTAGTCTTTTACATGCAAACTGATTGTCCATCTAAAATTAGACCAATTTTGGAAGCGCATGCAAACGCACGTACACACAGGAGCAAACAACTCTGATACCACTTATCAGGATTAAGAGCACAATTGATTACCTTGTATAAGCAACTAAACACAGAATTAAACCAGAAGTAAAATGTAACTAAAATTCAGAAACAACACAGAATATGAGAGACAATACAATATTGTATTAACACTCTTCCAAAAGGAAATACACTGAATAAATCACACTCTTCCCACACCTCTTGGGCGTACCAGTAATTCTCCCTCAAGAGTTCTCTCTCTCACACAATCAATTACAACCACAACTCAACAATGAGTTTTTCCCTCCACCAGTCAGTAACAATACTGCCAGTACACCAAGTACTCTAAGTACTCCAAGTAGATCTCCCTAATCTTGCTCCTTGTTGTGTTGCAGATCTCCTTTGACCTTGCACACAGACACACCTGCAGATCAACTGATCTTACTTACCATGTAGATCTTCTACCTGATCTTGTACAACCTGTAGATCAACCTGGTCTTGCACACTTATAGACCCTCTAGATCTTACACACCTTGGAAGAACCCTTGTCCTTGCCTTTGCAAGTCCTTCTGATCCTTCACATGGAAGAAACCTTGTCCTTGCCTTTGCAAGTCCTTATGATCCTTCACTTTACAATACAGCCCCATGGGTCTCTTAAATAGATCCCATACAAACAATAATTAGGATTCCTAATTACAATAATTAGAAACGTAGACTCAAGACTAAAATTAATCTTTTACATGCAAACTGACTGTCTGTCTAAAATTCTGGAAGCGCATGCAAACGCACGCACACACAGGTTGTCGACGTCATTTCCTATCTGACCGATGTCGACCGACACCTAACCGATGTCAGTTGCTCTGCACACTGAATATGACCGACATTGGTTGGTCTGACCGACGTCGGTTTCTCTACAACTCAACAACCTCCTTCATTTGCATCAGTGAAGCTTTTAGCTCCACAACCTAACACTCCCAACATCTCATCTCCTATTGACAAACCTATTGTTTTTATGTCTAATAAGACTTCACCTCCATTTATGCTCACAACAAATGGTAACTACTTTTGGTGTTGCTCTGCTTTCGACTCTGCAAGCCCGACTGTCACAACCCATCCTAGGGTGACTTCATCATAAGAAGATCTTAATCTCATAACCCTTGATCATAAAGCAGTCCTCTGACATTCTCGAATCCCCTATCCTCTACATGATGAGTAATACATAGCATACAAGTAACAATCTTTCCAACTTGATGAATATATGAAGCACAAACCCTCTTTTAATTGATTTGCCACGTTTGAATACCTGACAAAGGAAAATGACATGAACCTTGATATTTCTCAATATTAATCTATTCTTGGAATGTTTGAAACGTTACTGAATGTCAAAAATAATTGTCAGTTTTTTAACAATACAAAACTTATTTGTATGTAAGAAGTCAAAATCTCTAGTTTTCTCCTATAGAATGCAACTTAAATTATTTGCCTTAAATCCCTTTATCAGAATATCATGCATGACCCTGACCATGGTAAGATCATCACTCTTTTAGCACCACATTTTTTTCAAAACATTGTCTTGAGGATTTGACCCCAATCATCATGTTGTTTAAACTCTGTTTGATTTTAATAATCACATCATTGCACTGATCAATATGTATGCCTATAATGATGTTGTGGAACAAACCCTGCTTTGAAGATGGTTGGGAGACTCTCTTCCAAATACTCATTAGATCCTTTGTAGGGATTTTAACATGGTCAAATCTCCCAAAGATAAGGATGGTCATCTTTTCATGTGTTGGTGTGTTGGAGAATGGGAGGCATGGCCATACATGTGCAATAAAGTTGAAGTGTTTGATCCAAACCACCATTGAAAAAAAAAATCAGACTTTGCCTAGTTTATATGGTCCAACTTTCGATAAGGAAAGGATAGATTTTTTAAACATTTAGACCATACAGAGATTCAATGAACATACAGAAAAGAGTTTGTCAACCACCTTCAAAGTAAGATCCATTCCACAACATCATTATATACATATAGATTGACCAATCTAATGATGTGATTATCAAATCAAACAGAATTCAAATAGGACAATGAGTGGGATCAGATCCCCAAGACATAATATTATAAAAAAGGGCTCCAAGACAAATAATTTACGTTGCATTCTATAGGAGAAATCCAGAGATTTTGACTTCTTGCATACAATTTTTTTTATATTGCTAAAAAACTGACAATTATTCTTGACCGTATACTTAAACGATAGATTAATAAGACTTTGAACATTCCACAAATAGACTTAACATTGGGAAAAATCAAGATTCATGTCATTTCCTTCTGTCAGGTCTTTAAGAGCAACAAATCAATTAAAAGAGGATTTATGTTTCATATATTTGCTAGACTAAAAATGTTGTCGCTTGTGTGCCATGTATTACTCATCATGTGGAAGAGAGGATTTAAGAACACTAGAGGACCGTTTTACGATCTAGGGTGATGAGATTAAACTTATCTAATTAACAAATCATCTCGAAAAGGTTGTGATAGTTAGGCTTGCAAAACCGAAGATGGAATAATGAAAAAAATAACCATCACTTGCAACAATCCTGCTAGGTTAGACATAAAAAATTGCGTGAGATTTTTTTTTTTTGATTTAGCACATATACCAAATATATATTACACTATGAGAATCTATAGATACCATAAGAAATACACAAGGTGATAATAACAACAAGCATAATACATCAACATAATACTGATCTTTAATATCATGAGAGTACACTTCATAATACGAATACAGAAAGTAATTACATTAACTCAGCTGCAACTGAAACAAGTCTACATCCACCATTGTTGATTTATAATAATAATTAATTACAGCTCTTCATGACAATACTCAATGATACATGCAATACAATACAATTTACATATAGATACATGGCTCTTAGGAGCATGAGTTCCCCAGACTCTCTAGTATATGTGGCAATCTCAAGTGTTGTCTCAATAGTAGTACTGTTATGAGGAGGGAGAGCATCATTTGAATATTTTTTCATACCAACCATAGAACAACGATCCCACACACAATCTCCCATCAGGGAATGAGCCTTTCTTCATGGATGAATAGATAGTGACGACACGAGAATATAAAAAGACTAGCAAGTACCCATGTGTTATATGATTCTAAACTAAACATGTAGTATATCATAGAAATTCGTTCTATTATAAGATATCATACAAATATGTGAATCATACTCATGAAATGGTAATGTCTCAATAAACATACTTTGGCCTAAAAATTTTTAAATAATAAATGATAATGATCTAGATCAATCAAATTCAAACACACCACTTGATCGGACTGCCTTCATCTGTCATTGAGAAACTAGTAAGTCAATGAAGTCCATCTCACTCCTTACTCTGAATCAACAATACAGATTGTTCAAATACAATTCAACCACAAGATTCATTTAATTTACATCCTATTCACACATACAATCAAACAAGATGCTAAACATAGGAGTAATCAAAGCATACATTTATTCCATCAAATGTATGAATGAATCTTACATTATTTCTATCTCATACTAAAAATAATGATTATAATTTATAACACTCAAGTAAAATATACATAATTATAGATTTTAATAACTACAATTTGTTTCCAAACATACTACACCTATGATAACCCACATTACCATAGTCTAATATTCCAAGACACAACTACTAGTTTTTCCAAAACAATCATATAAAGTAGTCTCAAAATCATGAAAACATAAACAATTATATATATATATATATCAAGTCATAGTTCCCACGAAACATTATAATATACCGATACAACATTCGTTAAACTCATAAAAATTGTATGCACGTATACACAAATTCTTACCAATTATTATACAACACACTATTCATAACAATAACCAGCATGTATACAAGTCAGTCAGATACAGATGAATTCTAGGCATAACATTTACATTAGGTAGCATCCAGATAAATTATACTTTTATATCGTAGTCCTCTATGATATTAGTAATTAACACTTAATCAAAACTTAAGATTTCAAAAAACAAGTGACACACAAACATAATAGCAATTAAACAAGTACGGAGTTATACCACCCAAGTATACTCTAAGTCTAAATTACATACTAGCATCCAATTAACATAACTTTATGAGCATGCATCATGATGCACTATTATATGTTATGTCTAAACACTTATACACATTAACACTCTCATAATGTGTACTGCATACAAGTATTCGACGTCGAATTTAAATAAACTAATAATCAGTTATGCTATTAGTAGAGAAATAAGGAACTTATAACCTCCTAACATCTCATTCCGTTTCTAAGAGACTATTTTAATATGGTTATAGTATTCAGTCTTTAGAAAACTCTATCTCTTATTTTAACCATCCAATACTATAAGTATATTTCCAATATATATAAGTACTTTTACTTCATAATCTATACCATACGAGAGTACTTAAACAATATGTAAATACTTACATCAAAGCTTATTTATATTTCTTAATCAACAACTCCTTATGTTTCCAACAATCCGTAAAAATCTCATGTTCTTACAACATTTTGACGATTTATAAGGGTATTAACATTGTAAAACTCCTCCATAATTTTTACCCCTACTAAAAATATTTTCTTTCTGATAAAACAAAGCGTAAATAATTCGTACACATGTTCTCAAGGCTACTTAATCTTTTATAATAAGTTTTGCATATGTAAATTGCTCTTATATGACACTCAAAAGATTTACTAATACTCAAATAACAAATCACCAAAGTCGTGACAATGACCTAGTCAGAGACTACTCTTATAGTCACGTATTCCTATGTATGAAATTAATTATGTTCTTGTATTATGCACCTTGCATAACATGTACTAGCATATGTTTCAATACCTAAACACCGTTTTACCAAACTAACAATACTCTTTGTTTCTCATAAAGTAAAATACTTGATTTGAGAAAGGAGATCAAGTTTATATAAGAGCTTTCCTTACTTCCATAAGCTTAAATTTGACCCACTTTATCCTACACAAAGGTTTAACTCATTGTTGGAAAAGGAAATCTCACACACACACACACACACACAAACACATTCATAGTTTATAAACAATTATACATAACTTGCTTATACAAGATTTTAGTACCTATGGCATAAGGTGCTAAACTTGCTAACCTCTATGTCTTTAAGATTCATACAATACTTACATTTTCTTCAACTACGTATTTATGTACTCAAATATATAAATACGTTTTACATTTTTGAGATACAATATAAACTAATGCCAAGATTATATTAACCATTAAAGTAAATTACCTTTATTTACATATTCCACTAAAATACGATTCTCAAACATCATATAACCCCCTATTAATTTGATGTTTGTTACTTTGATATCAAGTATCTTTTATATATATATATATATATATAAACAATTTTATATAATATGCATCCCACTTATAAGTATTGGACACCCAAGACATTACAAAGTTATCCTTAAAATAGTGAAGCATATAATCTTAACAGTTTCTCTCAATACACAGTCTTATCCTCTTAATTGTTATACTTACACTGGGAGAATATGATATTGATGGAAAGTATCATTAGTGAATAGTATAACTTACCTTTATCCTTTATAAGTATATACTGGGAATCGGTCTTATAAATGTATAATGATATGAGGGGGTACTTTTTAATATAACTTACAAACTTTATTATCCTCGGATACTTCGTTATACAGTGGTGATCACCTAAAATTTATTTGACTAAAACACTATGTTATTCTGCGGCTTAATTCCATAGTTAAGATATTTAAAATGCATTTCACCCATGTATAATTATGTTTTGATGTTTTAAAGTGTGTTGAAAGTGTACGACTATTGCATTTTTTTCATGTATAATCATTGTTTTCATAATTTCTTCTACAAGTTGCACAACCTGGTAAATATCGAGTCACTTGTTGTAATTTACATCTTGGTGGCATCTAAGGTCATTTCTTATGAAAATCCAAACATACCAAACCAAATCGCCCAGGTCTTAACCCAGGCTAGTGTTCTGGATTTTTGCTTGAGTTTTCAAGCTCTAACCTATATTTTATCTCCAGGTCAATTTTTTTTACTAAATCATTGCATGATTTGAAAAATAAGTCAAAATATTTCATATTAGTGTTTAATTCTGAGGACGACATGAAATTATTGTTTATAATTCATTGTTTCCTTATTCTAAAAATTCATACGATCACTATATTAGAAATCACGTGTAATCTATTAAACAGAAAATATACAGACATGCCTATATTCTGATTGCTATAATAGATCATACATCTGTAGTGATACGCCTGTGTTCTAAGCATGATAATTCAAACAAACACTATTTTAATATAGAAATTGCTATAATTCATCTAAACAAAGTTTTTTTTGTTTATGGATCAAAAGAAGTTGTCCCTTACAACAGAATTTTCATGGCTCAATGAAAGGAAAAATAGTTCGAGTCTTTTTATCTCTTATGAATACTATATGATTCGTTATCTCCAGATACAGAGATATATATATATATATATATATATATATATATATATATATATATGACTAATATTTCATCATGCAAAAATTTAACGCACCTCATACCTGGGAAAATTTTGATTGGGACAAGATCTCTTTTCCCCTCTCCCTGTGGCACTGTAAAATCCTCTTTCCTTCTGTAACACTTTTCTTCTTCTCTATGTTCTGTCTTTTTTCTTTTTCATTGCCCTCTCCTCTATTATTTTTCATGCCTAAATAAGGCGCTACCTTTTTTATTTTTTATTTATTTTTAATTGTTTTATTAAAATCTTTCTTTTATTTAAGACTTTCTCTCCTTTTTCTAATTTATGAGTTTTTCTAAATTTTTAAGTGTTTTCTCTCTTTTTTTTTTTATAAAGTAGTTCCTTATATTTAATATGAAATGGCGGAGCTCATATTTTAATTAAATCAAATTAGCGTTTAACTATATTTATGCAATTTAATGATAAATTATAAAATTCATAAATAACCCGTATTTTTAAGTTCACCTTTGCTAAAATTGCTCCTACCATTATTAATGACAAAACATAGTAAACACGTAAAGGAATTTACTTCTATATTTTACCTACTTTAGTAAATCATAGAAACCACTCCAAACAAGTATCAAACAAACCATAAACAATTTAAATGCATTTCTACTATGATTAATTATTGTGTATGCGTAGGGTTTCACCAGCTCTCTGTAGACCTTCAATGTCTCCATCTACATCTACATCATCCTCTCCGATAATACTCTTCCTCTGACATGTTTGAGGGATGAATTCTCTTGCATCCACCTTATGAAAAAATAGGTAGTTAGACCATAACAATATATATATATATATATATATATATATATATATATATATATATATATATATAACTAAAATGACAAATTAACATGATCATAAATTAAATATTTACTTACAGCTAATTCGTAGTAAAGTGATCATGTAACGTAAGCAATATTCTATTGTTCCATAACAACATATATCTCATAACTTAGTTATAAATAATTAAATATGAATGTGTCAATTGTAGATATCTATAGATAATCTTGACAAGTTTGCTTGGTGAGAAAATTAAGATGTAATATCCTTCCCCTAAAGTTAGTCATCATCCTCGATGACTCTTATTCAAACATGAGTTCTGTAATAAAATATTATTTAGCAAAGTACTAACATAAAATGAAATATCAAATTAAGTAATTAAATGAAAAATTACCTACAAAACTCACCACAGTTTTTTTAATTTGCACTATTCTTGGCTTATTGGTCTCATAAGACCCTACTCAATAACATTTTCTTTTATGTAAACAAAGTTTGCGAGTATTACTTACTCTGACTGATTTTGTCAGGATCACCTTGAGGTCTAGAATCATCAAGACAAGCATATATACTATAGGACTGACCACTTTTGTTACCTTGAAGGGTCCCACATATCTTAGTGAAAGTTTATTGGCTTCTCAAAACACATAAAATAATCATACAAGTCAAATTAAATGACAAAAAAGAGTTTCACAAAATCTTCCAGCGTTCAACACATCTCTCTATCATAAAAAGTATTTTTATCATCTTAGAGAAAAGTAATTAAGGAACCTAGCAATATTAATATGTATAAGTTAATACTATCGCTACTCCACGTAACTCTTGATAAGTATAACATGTCAATAATGTCACTACTCTACGGTGTTCCTAACAAGTATGATGATGAATATGAACTGGGATATTATATTTTTTATGTATACAAAATCATGAAATTGCCATCCATGGTATACATGTATATGGTTATATGATTGAATTTGACAAGTTCTATTTGTCAAATCTAATCCAACTTAGTAATAATCGAGTCAATGTGAGTTTAAATAAGATACAGTCATATCTCTTAAAACTCACGTTTTCAATTCATCACTCTTCCCTTAAGTCTCTACAACCTAATGATCTTACAAAGAGTAAAAGGTTTAATAGATAACAAATCCATACTAACAGATCACAAAAATTATTATTACATACTTAATTTTTCTATATGCATCATCATACATACAAAAGAGATTATACAATCAATCCATAATTATATTAAGTTACTACTAGTTAAACATACTAGTATCATATTTCACAATTTAACTTATTCCATTATGCTCATGATTAAGAGGGAATAATGTTATAATTAATATAACATACATAGGCCAAGAATCACATCGTTGTTTCAGTGTTAAAAGGGAATAAACAAATCAATATCTCTTGCTTGCTCAACTAGCACACAAGTTAAAAGTTTATTTCAACCCCTATATTGACAAAATGTTCCACACCTCCTATATGCTACTTGCTTCCGGCAAAAGGTATAAAAATATCTCTTTAAAACAACATGAATTAAGCAAAAGAGAACAATATCAATCTAGTCAAAGGTGAATAATAATATAGTAATTATAATACTCTTATATAAAATTTAATATATCTATCAAAGTTTGCCACCTCACATGGTCTAAAATCATAAATTAAGTAAAATGGTGACTCTAAGGAGTCATACGTGAAAAATATATAACTATCATCTCAACAACTCCTGCTTACCTTTACCAGGTAAAGGAAAACACTGCAACTCAAGGTTGCCAAAATACTATCTACTCACCAAGTCTATAAGTATGGTATCTCAATTTATTTCCTCAACCAAAAGAAATAAATTACTAACCACAAAGATGTATCCATCCATCCAATCTAACTTCTCTCTTATCAAGAGTAAAAAAAATTCTCCCACCATATTTGAGGGAGTGTGGTCAAGAAACATACAAAAACAAACTATCATTTAAGAGGACATTAAAATCAACAACATGCAAGTAAGATTTATTTCAATAGCATCATAATAATGTCAAAGGAGAATGAGGTAATACAAACTCATCTCTGAGCTAACTAAGGGGAATGACACTCCTTCATAATCCATGTAACTTAAGGGGGGCTAACCCAAAACAAACTCTCAACACATAAGGACAAATAAAACAACAATACTATACTATAAGAAAATTCCCACCGCACTGTGGTGCTAAAACTAAAATTGGTCTTATAAAATTTTTCATTCCTAAGATTAGTGAAAATAAGGCACAAAATTAAAACTCAATATATATATATTAAGTGAGAAACATCCCAAACTTAAAAACACTTTCATCACAAAACACAAATGGCGAATGTGACTTGATTACTAGGAATGATGTAATCACACTCAAGGTGTTCGATCTAAGTGATCAACTTATGATAGAAATATTTTATTCATAACTCATGAAATACATTATATATTTTTCTACCCAAACCTCACATACAACCATCACTAATAGAATACTTGATAAATCAATCCCCTATACAACTCAAAAGAATACAAGTGTCCTTACGCATACACATTCAATGTTCCACACACATTTTATGAATGCCACAAATATCCAATCATGGTGTAACATGATTCCACACTAAGACACCACAAGTCCAAATACCAATGCAAAACTTCATGTCACTAGGTTCACAAAACATGAAAACACTAATGGACTCATTAGGTCCTAGAGTTTGAGCCAAAGCTCTGATACCACATGTAACAACCTCACTAGATTAGACATAAAAAATGCGTAAGATTTCTTTTTTTAATTTAACACATTTACCAAATATAGATTACACCATGAGAATGTATAAAATCCATAAGAAATACACAAGGTGATAATAACAAGCATAATACATCAACCTAATACCGATCTCTAATATCATGAGTACACTTCATAATACGAACACAAAAATTAATTACATTAACTCAGCTACAACTAAAATAAGTCTACAACCACCACTATTAATTTAAATAATAAGTAATTACAACTCTTCATGACAATACTCAATGATAAATGCAATACAATACAATATACATATAGATACATGGCTCTCAGGAGCATGATTACTCCAGACTCTCTAGTATCTATGGTAATTTTAAGTGTCATCTTAATAGTAGTACTATTGTGAGGAGGGAGAGCATCATCCAAATACTTTTCCACATGAATCATAGACTAACGATCCCCCACACAATCTCCCATCAGGGAATGGTCCTCCCTTGACAGATGAGTAGATAGTGACAATGCGAGAATTCAAAGAGACTAGCAAGTACCCGTGTGCTATATAATTCTAAACTAAATATGTAATGTATCATAGAAATCCGTTCTATTACAAGGTATTCCACAAACATGTGAATCATACTCATGAAATGATAATGTCTCACTAAACATACATTGGCCCAAAGTTTTAAAAATACTAAATGATAATGATCTAGATCATTTAAATTCATACACACCACTTGATCAGACTGCACTCATCTATCATTGAGAAACGAGTAAGCCAATGAAGTTCATCTCACTCCTTACTCTAAATCAACTATGCAGATTGGTCAAATACAATTCAACCACAAGATTCATTTAATTTACATCATATTCACATATACAATCAAATCAATGTTAAACATAGGAGTAACCAAAGCCTATATTTATTCCATCAAATGTATGACTGAATCTTACATTATTACTATTTCATACTAGAAATAATGACTACAGTCTATACCACCTGGATAAAATATACATAACTGTAGATTTCAACGACCATAATTTATTTTCAAACATACTACTCCTATGATAACCCACATTACCATAGTTTAGTATTTCAAGACATAACTACTAGTTTTCCAAAACAGTCATATAAAGTAGTCTCAAAATCATGAAAACATAAACAACTATAAAAGTAACTATATATATAAAAAATCAAGTCATAGTTCCCACGGAACATAATAACATATCGATACAACATTCGTTAAGCTTACAAAACTTGCATGCACACATACATAAATTTTTACCAATTGTTATACCACAAGTCAGTCAAATATAGATGAAATCTAGGCATAACATTTATAGTATGTACCATCCGGATACATTATACTTTTATATCATAGTCTTTTATGATATCCCAAACTATCCTAGATTCCCAACCTACATATTAACACTTGATCAAAACTTGAGATTTCAAAAATCAAGTAACACACAAACATATTACAAATTAATCAAGTACGAAGCTATACCACCCAGATATCCTCTAAGTCTAAATTGCATACTAGCAACCAATCAACATAACTTTATGAGAATTCATCACAATGTACTATTATATGCTATAAATATCTAAACACTTGTACACATTAACACTCTCATAATGTGTACCACATACAAGTATTCGACATTGAATTTAAATAAACTAACAGTCAGTTATGCTATTAGTAGAGAAATAGGGAACTTATAACCTGCTAACATCTCATTCCATTTCTAAGAGACTATTTTAATATGGTTATAATTTTTGGTCCTTAGAAAACTCTATCTCTTATTTTAACCATCCAATACTATAGGTATATTTCTAATATATATAAGTACTTTTACTTCATAATATGTACCATACAGGAGTACTTAAACAATATGTAAATAATTATATCAAAGCTTATTTATATTTATTAATCAACAACTCCTTATGATTGCAATAATCCATAAAACTCTCGTGTTCTCAAACATTTTGATGATTTATATGGGATTCAACATTATAAAACTCCTTCATAGTTTTTATCCCTACTAAAAATATTTTCTTTCTGATAAAACAAAGCATAATAATTCATACACATATTCTCAAGGCTACTTAATCTTTTATAATAGGTTTTGCATACATAAATTGTTCTTATATGACACTCAAAAGATTTACCAATACTCAGATAATAAATCGCCAAAGCCATGACAATGACCTAGTTAGAAACTACTCTTATAGTTACGTATTTCAATGTATACATAAACTATATATGTAGAAATTAATTATGTTATTGTATTATGCACCCAAAATAACATGTACTAGCATGTGTTTTAATACCTAACACCATTTTACCAAACTAACAATACTCTCTGTTTCTCATAAAGTAAAATACTTGATTTGAGAAAAGAGATCAAGTTTATATAAGAGCTTTCCTTACTTCCATAAGCTTAAACTTGACCCACTTTATCCCACACAAAGGTTTAACTCATTGTTGGAAAAGGAAATCATATGTGTGTGTGTGTGTATGTATATACATATACATATACATATACATATAAACACGCGCGCGCGCACACACACACACACACACATAATTACACACAACTTGTTTATACAAGATTTTAGTACGTATGGTATAAGGTGTTAAACTCGATAACCTCTATGTCTTCATGATTCATACAATACTTACATTTTCTTCAGCTACATATTTATGTACCCAATTATTTAAATACATTATTTTACATTTTTGGGATACAATATAAGCTAATGCCAGGATAATTTAACCATTAAAGGAAATTACCTTTATTTACATATTCTACTTGAGTACAATTCTCAAACATCGTGCAAATGACCTTTTACTTTGATGTTTGTTACTTTAATATCAAGTATCCTTATAATAATTTTATATAATATGTATCACACTTATAAGTATTGGACACCCAATACATTCCAAAGTTATCCTTGGTTATCCTTAAAATAGTGAAGCATATAATCTTAATAGTTTCTCTCAATACATAGTCTTATCCTCTTAATTGTTATACTTATACTGGGAGAATATGATATTAATGGAAAGTATCATTAGTGAATGGTATATCTTACCTTTATATTTTATACGTATATATCGGGTATTGATCTTATAAATGTATAATGATATGAGGGGATACTTTTTAATATAACTTACAAACTTTATTATCCTTGGATACTTCATTATACAGTGGTGATCACCTAAAATTTATTTGACTAAAACACTATGTTATTATGCAGCTTAATTCCATAGTTAAGATATTTAAAATGCATTTCACCCATATATAATTATGTTTTGATATTTTAAATTGTGTTGAAAGTGTACAACTATTGCGTTTTTTCATGTATAATCGTTGTTTTCATAATTTCCTCTACAAGTTGCACAACCTGGTAAATATCGAGTCACCTACTATAATTTACATCTCGGTGGCATCTAAGGTCATTTCCTATGAAAATCCAGCCATACCAAACCAAATCGCCCAGGTCTTAACCCAGGCCAGTGTTCTAGATTTTCTACTGAGTTTTCAAGCTCTAGCCTATATTTTATCTCCAGGTTAATTTTTTTTACTAAATCATTGAATTATTTGAAAAACAAGTCAAAATATTTCATATTAGTGTTTAAATCTGAGGATGACATGAGATTATTGTTTATAAGTCATCATTTCCTTATTCTAAAAATTCATGCGATCGCTATATTAGAAATCATGTGTAATTTAGTAAACAAAAAACATACAGGGACGCCTATATTCTGATTGCTATAATAGATCATACCCCTGTAACGATACGCCTATGTTCTGATCATTATAATTCAAACAAACACTATTTAAATATAGAAATCGCTATAGTTCATTTAAACATAGTTTTTTTTTTTGTTTATGGATCAAAAGAAGTTTTCCCTTACAACAAAATTTTCATGGATCAATGAAAGGGAAAACAACCCGTGTCTCTCTATCTCTTGTGAATACTACTTGATTCGCTATCTCTGGATTTTTGTTTATATATATTATATGACTAATATTTCATCATGAAAAAATTGGACGAACCTCATACTTGGGAAAATTTTGATTGGGACAAGATCTCTTTTCCCCTCTTCCTTCCTATGGCACTATAAAATCCTCTCTTTCCTTCGGAAGCACTTTTCTTCTTCTCTATGCTCCGTCTTTTTTTTCCATTGCCCTCTCCTTTATTCTTTTTCATGCCTAAATAAGGTGCTTCCTCCTTTTTATTATTATTAAAATCTTTCTTTTATTTAAGATTTTGTCCCCTTTTTCTAAAATTTTAAGTGTTTTCTCTCTTTTTTTATAAAGTAATTCCCCTCTCTCTCTCTATATATATATATATATGAAATGCCTGAGCTCATATTTTAATTAAATCGAATTAGCATTCAACTATATTTACATAATTTAATGATAAATTCTAAAATTCATAAATAACCTGTATTTTTAAATTCACATTTGCTAAAATTGTTCCTACTGTTATGAATGGCAAAACATAGTAAACACGTAAAAGAATTTATTTACATATTTTACCTACTTTGGCAAATCATAGAGACAACACTCCAAACAAGTATCAAACATACCATAAGCAATTTAAATGCATTTCTATCATGACTAATTATTGTGTGTGTAGGGTTTCACTAGTTCTCTATAGACCTTCAACGTCTCCATCTATATCACCCTCTGTGATGATGCTCTCCCTCCGACATGCTCGAGGGATGAATTCTCTTGCATCCAACTCATGTCAAAATGGGTAGTTAGACCATAATAGTCAATATATATATATATATATCGTAAAATATAACTAAAATAATAAATTAACGTGATCATAAAGTAAACATTTACTTATAGCTAATTCGTAGCAAAGTGATCATGTAACCTAAGCAATATCCTATTATCCCATAACAACATATATCTCACAGCTTAGTTGGTAATAGTTAAATCTAAAATTTTCAATTATAAGTATCTAAGGATAATCTTAGCAAGTTTGCCCGTTGAGGAAATCGAGATGTAACACCACTCATAACGTGAGCATAACTGAAAGTGAAACCTTGTTAGACATATAGGTAATAGATTTGTCACTAGGAGTTGAGACGTTGGGAGCCATAATCAGATGATAAGCAGAAAATTATGGTTTACTGCCACCTCTAGCCGAATTATTCTTTTTATTAGTGATAGTGGTCCAACCCTCAATATTTCCATTTTACATTTTGAATTCAAGGCCACTCTTTTCCTTAAGAGCAGGTGGAATATGTACCATTAAGAAACATTCTTGAATCATATGATCTGAAAATTAACACTTAAAATAGGTAATCGATAAATTAATGTAAAACATATGTTGAATAAACCAATTGTTCCCTATTTAAATATCAATGGACTCTTTGAGATCCTAGACTAGATCCACTTCCACACAAATCCATTTTATAGGATGAACAGTGGAAAAAAATCACTGCTCATGACATATAAAAAGCCCTACTAATTTTTTACATTGGTTAATAAAACCCCAGAGGTGTTGAGTTGTGGAGCTAAAAGCTTCACTGATGAGCTATTGTGGAGGTTGCTGAGGTTACACAGTAACTGGCATCGGTCACATAGCAACCGACATCGGTTAGGGGTTGAACGACATCAGCGAAATCAGTCAGAACCAACCAACATCAGTTAGGGGTCAGCCAGCATCGGTCATCTATAGACCGACACCGACTTCTGTGTGTTTCCAAGCGTGTCCAAAATTAGAATTATGCTATTTTTAGGAGAACAGTTAGTTTGCATTTAAAGACTAAAATTAGTCTTGAGTTTGCTTTTCTAATTATTTTTTGCTTCTCAATTCTATTTAAGAGACCCATGGGGTAGTATTGTAATAGGGGTGCAAGATTAAGTTGATCTGCAAGGGAGCAAGATCAAGAAGATCTGCAGGGAGCAAGATCAGGAAGATCTGCTAGAATACAATTCAGTAAATGAGTTGGTTGTAATTGATTGAGAGAGAGAGAGAGAACTCTTGAGGGAGAATTACTGTACATTTTCGAGGTGTGAGAAGAGAGAGATTTCTTCATTGTATTTCCTTTTGAAAGAGTTTAATACAAGATTGGTTGTTTCTTGTATCTCCTATTATTTGTTGTTTCTGATTTCTAGTTACTTATTACTTCTGATTTCAATTTCGTGTTTAGTTGCTTATAAAAACTTAATCAATTGTGATCTAAGATCTTGACAAGTGGTATCAGAGCTATGTGTATACACTAACAAGTGGTATCAGAGCTATGTGTATACACTAACAACTGGTATCAGAGCGTGTTAGTGTTTGTTGTTTATAGAATTCACTCACAGGGGTTTCTGATTGAGTGGGAGCAAAGCAATGATAGAAGAAACTAAACTAAGAGTGGAGAAATTCAATGGCAAGAATTATCAATTATGGAGGATGCATATTGAAGATTATTTGTATCAGAAAAATCTGTATTTATTGTTGGGTGGGGTTTCAAGTAAGCCCACAGATACGGAAGATGAAGAATGGAATGTTCTTGATAGAAAGACTCTTGGATCTATAAGGTTGAGCCTGGCAGCTTCTGTGATTTCCAACTTATCACAGGGAAAGACAATGGTAGAGTTAATGAATACTTTGACAAATTTATATGAAAAACTCTCAGCTTCGAATAAGGTATATCTTATGAAGCAATTATTTAATTTTCAAATGCAGGAAGGTGGATCTGTATTTAGTCATCTTAATGATTTCCATACAATAGTAAATCAGTTAAATTTAGTCAAAATAGTTTTTGATGATAAAATTAAGGCTCTCTTAATCTTATGCTTTTTACTTGAAAGTTGGCATAGTTTAGTAATGGCAGTTAGTAATACTGCATCTGCTTCAAATATCTTGAAAGTTGATGATGTTGTTAGTGTAATCTTGAATGAATAAATTCACAGAAAAAACACAAGAAAAACATTAGGTAATGCTTTAAGTGTTGAAAGCAGGAGAAGGCAAAGAGAGAAGGGCAAGCAAGGAAAATCAAGGTCAAAGATGGGAAGTAGATCCAAATCCAGAAATGGAAGAATAACTTGCTGGAATTGTGGAAAGAAAGGGCATGCAAAGAAAGATTGTTGGTTGAAGGATAACAAAGAAAATCAGCATGAAGGTAATAAAGAAGCAAAAGTTACAGGTATTGTTGCACAGGATGCTCTTACATTTTCTTTGGATAATAAAGTAGAATCATGGGTTTTAGATTCTGGTGCCTCTTTCCATGCAACCCCAAATAGAGAATTTTTCAATGATTATGTCCATGGAGATTTTGGAAAAGTTTATTTAGGGGATGATGAGCCTTGTAAAATTGTTGGCAAAGGAAAAGTGCAGCTGAAATTGCAGAATGACAACACATGGGTGTTGAAGCATGTCATGCATGTACCCATCGTGAAAAGGAATTTAATTTCTGCAAGAAAGTTGGGTGATGAGAGTTACACAGTAACTCTCATAGCTAAATCTTGGAAAGTTTCCAAGGGTGCACTTGTATTAGCAAGAGGTAAGAGAGTAGGTACACTTTATCTATCTACTTGTATTACTGATTATTCTTCTTCTGTTTTATCTACTTCAAATGTAGATGCAAAGTTGTGGCATTATAGGCTTAGTCACATGAGTGAGAAGGGAATGAATGTTCTTAAGTCAAAAGATAAGCTTTCAGATTTGAAAAGCATAGATCTAGATTTCTGTGAGCATTGTATTTTTGGGAAATAGAAAAAAGTGAGGTTTCTCAAAACTGGGTCAACAAAGAAGAAGCACAAGTTGGAGCTTGTTCACATAGACGTGTGGGGACCAACTCAAGTAGCTTTTATTGGAGGATCACAGTATTATGTTTCTTTCATTGATGATGCTACAAGAAAGGTATGGGTTTATTGCATAAAGAGAAAATCTGATGTTTTTGACACATTTAAAAAATAGAAAGCTCTGGTTGAGAATGAAACAGGTTTAAGATTGAAGTGCCTTAGATTTGACAATGGTGGTGAGTACTGCAATAATAAATTCAACAATTACTATTCTATGAGTGGAATACGTAGGGAAAGGATGGTTCCAAGGACACCTCAACAAAATGGAGTTGTTGAAAGGATGAATAGAACAATAATGGAGTGTGCACGGAGTATGAGGTTGCATGCTGGTTTGCCCTTATAGTTTTGGGCAGAAGTTATAGATACTGCGGTTTACTTGATTAATAGAGGACCTTCTACTGCACTGGATGGTGGAATTCTAGAAGAGGCTTGGACAGGTAAAAAGGTAGATCTTTCATTTATCAGAGTTTTTAGTTCTAAAGCTTTTGTGCACATTGATAAAGAAAATAAAAAAGCTGGATGTTAAATCTATGCGATGCACTTTCATTGGTTATGGTTTTGAAAATTTTGGATTTTGGTTGTGAAATTTAGAAACTAACAAAATTATTAGAAGCCGTGATGTAGTTTTCAATGAGAAGGTGATGTACAGTGATCAACTCAAGAGGATGAATAATTCTGAGCAGGGCAATCTTGATTTGGAAGAGGTTATGATCCAAAATGAGCTTGCAAGTAAAAATCATCACTCACAGAAAAACACAGAGACCGATGTCAGTCAGGTGGAAATCGACGTCGGTCAGGTGGAGACTGACATCGGTCAGGTGGAAATTGATGTCGATCAGGTGGAAATTAACGTCGATCAGGTAGAGACCGACATCGGTCAGGAGGAATCGATGTCGATTGGGTGCAGACCGACATCGATCAGAGATGACCAAGATCGGTCATTTTTTTAAAAAAAATTGGGCAGACAGCAAGTTGTAAATGAGTCTCAAACGCCCATAAGGAGGTCTAAAAGGGTAAGTAAACCTCCAATTCGTTATTCCCCTTCTTTATACTACTCATTGCTCATTGATGGTGGAGAACCAGAAAGTTTTGATGAGGCAATGCAGGTAGAATCCAGGAAATAGTGGGAGCATGGCATGAATGAGGAAATTAATTCCTTGGAAGAGAACCATACGTGGGATTTGGTTGAGTTGCCAGTTGAAAAGAAAGCACTGAAAAACAAATGAGTATATAGAATAAAGGAAGGAGAGAATGGACAAATGAAACATAAGGACAGGTTGGATAATGGTAGTTATATTATCATGTTACTGTATGTAGATGATATGCTTGTTGAAGGTTCACACATACAAGAAATTACTGAGCTTAAGGTAAAATTAGCTCACACATTTGCCATGAAGGATTTAGGAGCAGCAAAGAAAATCCTTGGCATGAGTATTAAAAGAGACAGGAAAAATCACCATTTGATTTTGTCTCAAGAGGATTATGTGAATAAGGTGTTGGAGAGGTTCAATATGCAGGATGCAAAACCGGTAAGCACACCTATGGCTGGACACTTCAATTTGAGCAAAGAATAGTGTCCTAAATCACATGATGAGGTTGAGTACATGAGTAGAGTTTCATATGCTTCAGCAGTTGGGAGCTTGATGTATGCAATGGTATGTACTAGACCAGATATTGCCCAAGCAGTGGGAGTTGTCAGCAAGTTTATGGCCAATTTAGAAAAGGAACACTGAAAAGCAGTTCAGTATATTCTCAAATATCTGAGAGAGACCAGCAGTAGGCATTTATGCTATGGAGGGTCAAACACTTCTCTACATGGGTATGTAGATTCGGATATGGTAGGTGACTTGGATGGTAGGAGAAGCACCACAGGATATGTGTTCACTATTGGTGGAACGACAGTTAGCTAGATTTCAAAGTTGTAGAAGGTTGTTGCCTTGTCTACTACAGAGGCATAATACATTGCAGCTGCAGAGGCTAGCAAGAAAATGATTTGGATGACTCGGTTCATGGAAGAGTTGGGAAAGGAGCAAGAGAGTTGCAAATTGTACAGTGATAGTCAAAGTGCAATTCATTTGGCAAATAATTCAGCTTTTCATTCAAGAACCAAACATATACAGCTTAGGTACCACTTCATTAGATATGTATTGGAGGATGGACAGTTGAAGCTGGAAAAGATCCGTACTAAAAAGAACCCTGCTAATATGTTAACAAAGCCGGTAACAAAGGAGAAGTTGAATCTTCATTCAACTTTTGTTGGTCTTCAAGATTGAACTTGAAGAGGAAGAAACAAGCTAGAGATGTTTAGAGGATGTTGTTGTACAGAAACAGGTGCAGCTGTTTATCTCCAAGTGGGAGATTATTGAGTTGTGGAGCTAAAAGCTTCACTAATGAGCTATTGTGGAGGTTGCTGAGGTTACACAGTAACTGGCATCAGTCACACAGCAACCGACATCGGTTAGGGGTCGACTGACATCGGCGAAATCGGTCAGAACCAACCGACATCAGTTAGGGGTCGGCCGACATTAGTCATTTGTAGACCGACGCCGACTTCTGTGTGTTTCCAGGCATGTTCAGAATTAGAATTGTGCTATTTTTAGGAGAGCAGTTAGTTTGCATGTAAAGACTAAAATTAGTCTTGAGTTTGCTTTTCTAATTATTGTTTGCTTCTCAATTATATTTAAGAGACCCATGGGGTAGTATTGTAATAGGGGTGCAAGATTAAGTTGATCTGCAAGGGAGCAAGATCAAGAAGATCTGCAGGGAGCAAGATCAAGAAGATCTGCTAGAATACAATTCAGTAATTGAGTTGGTTGTAATTGATTGAGAGAGAGAGAGAGAGAACTCTTGAGGGAGAATTATTGTACATCTTCGAGGTGTGAGAAGAGAGAGATTTCTTCATTGTATTTCCTTCTGGAAGAGTTTAATACAAGATTGGTTGTTTCTTGTATCTCTTATTATTTGTTGTTTTTGATTTATAGTTACTTATTACTTCTGGTTTCAATTCCGTGTTTAGTTGCTTATACAAAATTAATCAATTGTGATCTAAGATCCTGACAAGAGGGTAAGAAACAAACTAGAAAACCCAACCCAAACTAAATTTTTTAATTCCGTTTCCTTTAAAACCTGAAAGTCTCGAATCCAATGAGAGAATACTACCACCATGTTACAAATGAACTAGGGACTATGATTAACAATGGATTTATAGTTCACCAAATTAGTGAAAAGAAATAAGTAAAAATATTTGGTAAGGTTTTGGACTCCTACCAGTTTCACACCATGACCTTGTCAATGATTATGAACCCATTGTTTTGAAAGGATCTCAAGAGGAAGTCTTCCCAAAAAATAAACAATCAGAGTAAAATTCTTAAAAATACAAGCTTTATCAAATTCAGAGAGATCAAGAACATCAAGGAAGAAGATGTCTGGGTTAACACTATTACCTCATGAGAAATTTTCAGAGCAAGGTTCCTCGCTTGTTTCGACCCCATGATCACTCTCATTCGCACCAACTGTCCCTACATCTAGAGATATTGAGATAGTGGGGGCAACCATTTAAAATAATGGTATGCCCTATCATCTAAAGAATAAATCACTGATCAAAATCAACAATAAATGCTCAATAAAGCTACATCCTACCCAGCTCTACCTCACATCGACAACATGATAGAAAAATATAAAACCTTAGAGTCTCATCAGATCCACACTCTACTCTTGTCTCACTCCCCTATATTTCATATTTCATATTCTTAGCTTGTGCAAATTTTTTCTATGTGGATATATTATAAACCACGTTATTATTGACCTTATAAAATAACAACATTAATTTGGGGTATAAGTTCAAACATAACCCTCCAAACCAAAAATATTGGCTCAATAAGTATGTTAACTCAATATTTGAAAGGTTTATGCTAACTGTAATGCACAATGGATATTGATGTTTCCTAAGAGCCTTGTGTTAGGTTAAATGTAAAAGAGACACTTCCTAAACTTAAAACATCTTGCTAACTTGATATATTTCTTATGGGCGTCGTATTCTTATGTTGTGCTCAAATCACCATCATTAGTTTATGATCATTATTTTGTATAATAACCTAAGTACACATTTTAGTTGATTACCATCATGGATTGGATAACTTAATAGACAAAAAATTACGATAACCATGGCTAGTTGTTTTTAGATTTTGCCATTATGTAACAAATAACAAGTGTCATTTCTTGATCATTCTTGGAGAACTAGAAAAAATTTATGCTTGCAAACCTCAAGTTAAATAAAGTTTTTACTATTAAAGAACTATCAGATGGATTTTAGTTCTTTAATAGTAAAAACCCTTGGAGCATGAAAACCCAAATCAAAATGGGATGTATTTGAATACCTTGAGATGCCCTTGGCACTATTTATTATGCATGCTTAGTTAACTAAGTATAAGGCTAATGGTGCATAGTGTAATATGTCTACACATTATACTAATACTAGTACAACCTTTACTCTGATATAAATTACTTGCAAACCATAGACCTTAGATGTCATGAATCTAGTGTAACGAAAAATTAAGAGAATCTATGGAATTACGAGTTTTGCATCGATTGAACTTACAATGGGAAACCTATTTCACATAAGTGTTTTGGTTTAAAGAAAGGTTAATGAATGTTTCATGCTATATCATTTCTAGATGTGGAATCACGCTTTAGTTTGATCCAGCTTCATCACCTAAAACTATTGAGACTTCTTGTCAATTGTATTGTTGATCCTCGAACTAGTATTGGAAGATAACACTCCTCATAAGTGGAATGGGACACTTAAAATTAAGAATATCATTTGAGTACTATAATTAAAATGAAGGACAATATTTTGGTCATTTGTACTCTTTCTGAATCTATTCTTTGAAAACCCTAAATCTTTTGATCATGGACAACCTAAGGTTTAGGGGTCGAATGATAGTGAATAGTAGACCCTTGGAATATTTTGGAAATTTGGAAGATTAAACCAATTTTAGACATTGTTAAACTCAATGGATTTTGAACCCTTGTTGGGTGATAAATTCAATTGAGGAATGATGAGACTTTGACCAACTATTAAAACATAATTTTGGGATGATGAGCCCTTATTTAAGGTAATTATAATTTTGGATATTGCTAAACCTATCAATAAAATGTTAAGTCTTGTATCATGTTTTAGGTTGATTAATGTTCATTAAACTAGATTTTTGATTTTAGGATGACAAAACTCATAATAGACTTGAATACTTGTTGGGATAACAACAATATTATATTACTAGACCTTTAAAAAAACCCAAGTTGGGAAATAAGGTTTGAATTTAGAAGAGATTAACCTTGTATGGTTAATTTATAAATTATCATACCTTTGGCAAAGTGAAATCTTAACTTAAAAAGGAAAGTTAGCATAACATCTTAAAACTAGGTATCTAGATCTTTAATATCGATCACAAAATAATTGTGGAAGTTAATTCTTTCTTACTTGTAATACATATTAGAATATATTCCTTTTTGGTCTAATAATCACACCCTCTTGCATGTTGATTACATCTTGACATTGCCTAAACTCATTAATAAAACACAATCACGAGTTGGACACCATAAGATAAAATATTGTTTTGACCTTTGAATTATATTCTTGGATTACGTCTTCTTTTGGTGATACACCTTATGCTTGATATATATAGAACCTCTCTTTTGGGAATTAGCATTAGGTTCTTAAAATAGATGGATGAGATTAGAAGTCTACAAGATGATTGACCTACCTATGAGTTTTGTATTTAACACTAGAAACTATGTATGTAAGAGTTAGAATTTTATGGGTCACCTAGAACCTATTCAATGACTTTAGTTGCAGAGTATGCACTAGTATCTAAGTTAAAATGCATTTAGGGGTCACCTATTGTTTCTCTAAGTCATGCAAACATCTGCATATGCCTCAATACTCGTTGAGACTGTTCTACTAATCTTTACTGCATTGTTACGGGGAGTTGTATGTCGACTTGTTCTATCTTAATGGATTTTTTTTGCTCCATTGATTTCTAAATCTAGTACCGTCATAGAAGGGTATGGCCACTATCAATGGATGAGAGGCGTACGACAGATCCGAAAGGCTATATGATTGGAGGAAAATCCCTCCAATGATGCTCTCTATATTTTATTTCCTATATGGTCTTTTAACAACAGTGATGACTTGTAAAGCTCTAGTGGATCTCTTTATGAAGACTTTTTCATATGACTATTTTGGACAAATAACTAAATTTATCGAATATTGCATTGTTATTGAAAAAGATAAAGCAATGCATTAGTAATTGATGATGTAAACATTTTAATTTGATATTCAATAATGATATAAAAATAATTATGATTTGTACATTACTTTGGAATTGAACTATTGAAATCAAATGAGATGACATTTAATTGTGTTACATTTGTACTGGCAAATGAAAGAATGATATGAACTCAATTATTGTATTTAACCACTTATTAGGAGGGTTGGTATGATGTAAATCTAAATCATGAAGGTATTATTGATATAACACAATTGCATATTTCATGAGAGAAGAAAACATACTTTGATTCTAGTATTAAATGTATATCTTGATTCCACTATGTAATTGAATCTGCAGTGGTGTAGAGTAAAATGAATTTTTGATTTAAAAACTATTTTCATGAAAGGATTATTGATTTCTAAATCAGTGGAGGGTAGCACTATAAAAACTATTACATGGATAGTGTTGAATTAGCTTGTTTGGGTAATTACTTACTCTCATTAATGAACATAAGGGAATGAATCCATAAGATAAATTTTAGGATCACATGAAAGAAATTAGTTGATTAATCAATAAAAATCTAGCACATTTTTTTTGGGGTACCTGAACAGAGGGTTCTTACACTTTCAAGACATCCTTCAAAGATGTGCCTCTTTGATATAATAATTGAACCTAAAATTTTATATGGGTCTAAGGCTTGGAGATTAGGTTTCATTGATTGGGCTCATATTAAGAGGGTCTAGAATCTCAAGATTAAACATATGATCTATTGCAAACATAATATTCCTCAGTGCATTATCCAAGCTATGGTTGTCGCCCAACCTTTTTGCCTTTGGACTATCTTCATGCTTACTTTCTACATTCATAGATTCAACCATGGGGAATTTAGCTTCAGGTCACGTGTGGTATACATATTTAGCCCTATATTCTTCAAAGGATTGCATCTTTGGGCGTCTATAGACATTGACGTTGTTGGTATTTAGAGACCACATTGCTCCTCTAGTCTATTAACATCCCTATTGATAGGTTACCTCATTTAAGGTACCCTTTGGATGACCCTCCTTGACTCCTTTCCCTAAAGGTGATCATCAATAGAGTTGTCCAAGAGGATATCTATAGGTAGTATATCCAACTCACTTGGACCTCTCCTCAATCCCAAGCTTGCCTTTTACATTGATCATTTATTACAAGTGGTGGATGGTGTCATTCATTGCCCTGATTATCTCCAACATTAATGGTCTCATGACTTGAAGTTTCCCCTCAATGATTTGAGGGTATGCTCACACCAGTTGTTAGTTGAGACTGATCATCATACTCCACATGGAACCTAGATCGTCATCTTTTTCCCCTCTAAGACGTGGAGACTGAGGAGAACTTTATTTTGATATGCCTTATTTATTACAACAACCAGGGGAGATCCCACCATCTTTACAAAGACTTGGGAAACTTTCTATCCACTTTCTTCCTGTAACTAGGTCAATGGTCTCTGACATTTTTTCTTCAAGAGGTTGTCACCCTTCGATGCAAGTCATTGCAAGGATCCAATAAAGACCCCAAGCTAATCACTCGATTCTCTCAACCCTTCACAGAGGTTCGTGGCATTAATCACCCTTTGGATATTGTTGGTTCGCACACTAAGGGGGGTAGGTCAATGAGGTGGCGCTCATAGCTATCAACCATAAGGATCCATTCAAACTCAATGTCATGGATCTATTCCTCGACATTGTGGATTTGCTTGTTCACAACTGCCTCCTAGGGTGTGGAGGCAAGCACACATTATGAGTTTTTTTGCCACTTTTAGAGTCTTCGGCCTTAGAAGTTAAGACTGATTCTAGGGGAAGTGTTTTACATCCTCCTAGCATCACTCACCCTGGCCCTCTCAGCCCTAGACACTCCTTGAGGAGCATTATCAAATATTGCATAGGCCCTTTCACAATGATAAACAATGGCACAAGTTATTCGTTTATCTTGAACACAGTCAAAGATGTTTGATGAGACTACCATCTAGTATTTTTGACTTTTGGTATTCATCAATGCATGTTCTTCAAAGGTTATTTTCTATTTGTATTGTTACCCTAACCACATGTAATGAGGGATTTACTACATTGTGTTTACACTTTGTTTACTTTGAGTGCTTTTTTTCTTCTTTTATTTAGTTAGTCACTATTCCTAGGATCCTTCTACCCTAGCACTTTCTATTGTAATTGGGGATATTGTCAAGTCCCATTACCCTAATCTTGGTAATTTGTGGACATTAGTATAATTTATTTTTTTATTTTTTTCCTTTCTTTAACAATACCACTTGAACAACGGGAATAATAATGATAGTGGTGATCTATGACAAATTGCTTGAGTTGATGTCCCATCAAATCCCTTCTCTAATATTGATGCACATTGACATGAGACCCAACACTTGGCCAAAATTATAAGAAGGGATTCAAAATTCACAAAAACCTATCAGGTATTGATTAAAATAAATCAATTCCAAATTTCTACTTGTAGGATGGATTGTTGTATCATTTGGTACACTAGTGTATACCACATGAAGCAAAGTGTCAAAAGTTGACATAGGAAGCTCACTTCAACAAAGTTGTAGGGTATTTTGGAGTTGAAAAGACCCTCACAATATTGAAGTAATTATTTTGGACACATCTCAAGTCATATTTTTCATTTTATACATCATATCTTGCACCACGTGCTATAACTATTCTGACCAACAACAAGAAAGGAATGTATACTTCTCTACAAGTGGCAGACAAACCTTGGGAATCAATTCCCATGGATTTCATCTCATGTTGCCTACTACTAAGGATGGAAATGATAGTGTTTATGTAGTGGATAGATTCTCCAAGATGGAAATTCTTATGACACGTAAACAAAGTATCTCATGGGTAGATTCTCCAAGATGGAAATTCTTATGACATGTAAACAAAGTATCTCAACTAAAGAAACAACTCAAGAATTTTAATAGAATGTACAAGTTCACTTTCAATAACCAATTACCATTATATTCTATTGAGATAACAATTTTTTTGAGCAATTTCTAGATAGCGCTTTTGTCAATGATGAACACATAACCAACTAAATCTATCACGTTCCATCCTCAAACTAATGGACAATCTGAAATGGATAATAAGATGATGGTGAATCTAATTAGGATGTTCAATTCCAAGTTACATCATACTTAGGATGAAAATATACCTTTCATTCAGTATAGCTACAATAGAGCTATTCATACTGAACACGACCATTGGTGTAGGCTTATCCTTTTCTACTATCGACATTACCAACTCTCTCAACTTATAATTAAGTACACAAAGCAACTAAGATCAACAAACACATTCAACAAGTGTAAACCGTATTGCAAAAGACTAAAGCTAAGTACAAACAACACCGTGATCAACATTGACTTCCACACCAATTCAAAGTCGGTGATAAGTGTATGGATTCATTTGAAGAAAGAAATACTAAAAAGACCTTGCCACAAGATCTGACCTCCTCATTATGGCTCATACACCATCACTTAAAAGGTTAGAGATAATGCCTTGAGATCAATATACCAACTTATCTTGGTATTCATCCAATTTTCAATGTAAAACTTTTGCAACATTACTTTCAACCTTTGCTAGACACACTAAATGCATTATAACTCCAACCAACTAAAATAAACCCTTGATTAAAAATGCCAACAAAAATAGGTCAACTCATTGACGTGCTAGTCAAACACACAAAAACGCTGGAAGTGTACGCTATCAAATTATCAAAAAAGTTGGAAGTGTACACTACCAAATTATTAAGCTTAGTCCAATGCCTCGTCAAAGGGAAACGGTACACTAGAGCTCAATTTGACACCTCTCCCAACTTGCCGCAATGGAAAACATTGCTTCTCTAGTAGGGGTGACTAATCCAAGACAATTTATAACTTTGATCATCTCACGATATAACGACTTGTCCTCACCATTAGCTTCATCACTATCACAAGCACACATGAACAAAACCAAAAGCCCTAATTTGCCTTATTTATTGGGTCATTGGATCCAAGTAATTTTGTTTAGTTTGTTAGTTACTTTATTTTTATATATGGGACATGCATCTCTTTACTAGACACCCATTTCATTATTTACATAGCATTAAACTAGAAAGTATTTAATGTTATACATTAATTATTTAGTGGGTTAATTTAAAATGTTAGTAGTTAGTAAAAGTTAGTTTGGTTCGGGTGGTTAAATCTCTTGTAGTAACCAGTTATGTTACTTGTTATTGGCAAGTTTATATATATATCAAGCAACCCGTTTTAAGTATTAATAAAATTTATATGGTAACCTTACCACGTATGCTTGTCTTATCAGTGGTATCAATCAGAGTTTTGGCAAAGCACCCTGAGAAAGAAAAGCCGCCATGGAAGTGTCATAAGGTTTAAATGAAGCTTGAAGCCATAAACCATTTACCTAGAAGAGATTTTGGTGATGTTTATTTTTGAAGAGAAATTTGAGTAAAGCCTGTGAAAGAAAAAAAGAGTTTTCATTATTTTTGTTTAAAATCAGATAAACACATTGGCTGGAAATGGTATTCAAACTGCCATAATATTCATATGAGCATTGAAAGAAAGCTTTTGGAATCGAAATAACACTCCATACTGCTGTTTTTAGCATTAGAAATTGCCTAAAAGAGTGATTTATTTGATCTGAGGCTTTGTATGCTTCCCTGGGGTGTGGGAAAGCTGAAAGTGACATGGAATTTCTAGAATTTCTTGATGAGGGTGTTGGTAATCTGCATTTTGACTTCTATAAAGTGTTATAAATTGAGATACCACTCCCAGGGAGTTGGAAGAAGAGCCATAGCTTTTTTAGAATTCCTTGTTGGGCATGACTGACAGTCAGGAGCTTTGAAAAACTAAAATAAAAAGGTGTTAAAAGTTGTTTTGCTGCATTCAATACCGTTGGGCACTTTGCTTTGTCATATTATTCGCTGAAAACTTCATTCATGGCACTTGAAAAGCTTGAAAAATCAGATTTTGAATTTTTTTTTTTAAAGGTTGAACTTTAGCTTATATGGCATTGGAAGTCATTGAAGGGCTGTAATTTCAACTCTTTCTAGAGCATGGGTCCCATTTATTCTTTGTTGGGCGCCATATCATTACCTTGGAAAATGTCGTTATTGCTGGATAAAAGTCTCCTAGTGCTGCACATGTTACTGTCGTACGTTATTTTCTCTTTTCGATTGCTTAGTCAAAATCAAAGTTATAGATTAGTTTGTTCGTCTGACAGTTCACTTTATGTCACATAGGTAAGTTTGTTTTACGAGTTGAAATTCAGGTATTTCATGGCAAGAGGTCGCAGGTTCAACTTTTGCTAAATACTTTTTTCTATTTAAAACCAAATTTCCAGAATGCAAGTAGTAATATTGAATCCTTCATGATGCATAGTGGAATTGGTAATTAATTTTTTTTTTGTAAGACTGAGTTTGTAGAGATCAAGAGGTCAAATCCCACTAAGAACAAAAACTTTTTTAAATTTTAGTCATTTTTAGTGTATTTGACTTGTCCTAGTGAAATTTCATTTAATAATTTTTGTTCGGGGTAGTCTTATAACCACTCGTTCCGTAGGTTTTTGAACATTTTGAATCCGTTGGAGTGGTTATTAATGTGGTTTGAAGTCTCCTCGTATGATGTTTTTGACAAAAATGTATTGAAATGTGGAAAAATAAGGCAATATAATGTATTTAAGTGCATTTTTGGTCAAATCCGACTCCCTATTTTTGTTCAGAAGGTTAAAAATGAGATGTGCTTAGAAACAATTGTGACACTATTTTTTGTCACTTGTGGTGTCAGAATCTAATGGGTTGATAGAGCCATCAACCCAACCATCTCGAACGAGCTACTAGCTCCAAAATCCACTTATGTTGTAATGGCAATTTGTAGATAGATGGATGTGTTGTTTTCTATAAATTTTGGTTTTTGAGTTTCTTGAAATCATTGATGAGACACAACCCAAGTTATTTGGTTATGTATTTCATTGCAAGAACTTCACCTCTCGCCTAATAAAGAGAAAATATTGTATTAATTTTCGATCAATGTTTGGTAATTGTACGAGTTGGCAAGGGGGTTGCAGCACCAATAGTGTTAAACAAAGTGAGGTCAATGTTGTTGCACATCATTGTAGATGTGCCATACACAATACTGAATAGTCATTGGACAGATTTCTATGTGAACCCCTATATGGATCGATGTAGTTAAACAAATTTTAATTGAATTTATACTACAATACAGATACAGAATGGTCAGATGAGATGAGCATGCCAACAAGGTGTTCATCATTCATGTCACAACTCACAGGGTAACAAACTTCTATGTGAGCATGCCATCAGGGTTGATTATTACTATGATGTACAATATGCCAATTTGCAAGTGCAACAGAAACTATTGGATGATTTCATAGTCATATACTCTAGATCATCTTTTATACTACTTTGAATCAAGAGGGGATTTGTTGGGTCATTTGATTCAAATGATTTTGTTTAATTTATTAATTACTTTATATTTGTATATAGAACATGCATCTCTTTACAAGACACCCCTTTTTATGCTTTACATAACATTAAATTAGAACGCAATTAATGTCTACCATTAATTACTTCGTGGATTAGTTTCATATGCTCTATGGATTAATTTCATATGTTCGTAGTTAATAATAGTGAGTTTGATTTGGGTGCTTACATACCACGTGGTAATGGGTTTTGTAACTTGATATATAAATAATAACTTGGCAATATCATGTATAACCCATTTTTTAAATATTAATAAAATTTATATGGTAACCTTACCATTTTCCAAAATTTATATGGTAATGTTATCATTTTCCAAAATTTATATGGTAACCTTATTATTTTCCGTATGTTTTTCTTATTGTAATTCATCATATCCAATGCTACTTAGCTCTCAAATATCAACTCTATTATGCACACATGTTCTGTGGAAACTTCAACAAACGATTGAATATGGAATGTGAACTTGCAAAAGCCAAGAGATTACTCTTCTCGTAATTGCCAAGTCATCTCCTTGTCTTCTTCACTTATATAACTATTTATAGAATCTAATCGTCAAATAAAATTTTAGTTGGTGAGTTTTGGTTGATTCTCATCCAAGTTCTCAGATTATTGCATGGGACTTTCAAATCATTAATTAATTCAACCTTGTGTTACAATTCTACAATGGTGGTCTATCATTTTCTTTGTCAAGGCACTCTAGTTGTTATCATTGTTACCCTTCATTAACCGTTTCCACTCATTCCACATAATCCATTTTAGTGTGTTGTCCAACAAATCACCCCTAGGCCCTACATTGACAATTTTTTATTTCCATTCAAAAAACATACACATCCATATTGAATTGACCTTCAATCTTAATCGTATTTCATGAAATGCATACACAAGAAAATGGAAGTCAATAATTCACCAAATTATGCACCACGTTCTAGGGTTTGGTTTGGGAGTCCAAACAACCAAGCATTTGTAGAGCAAAGAAAACATTAAGTACTATGTCAAGGGGGCTCGAAGGCAAAGTTTTTATTTATTTTTTATGTACACCTTCCATGCAGACATGAAAATTATGTTTCTCACATTTGGAACCTAGATTTATATTCCCATTTTGAAATAGTCCCGCTTTCAAGACCATTCTCAATTCACTTGCATACATACAAATGAAAAAGAAATTCTCATTATAAAAATCAGCTTTCTAAGTTTTAAATAAATCATTTACATGGTTCTCTTTAACAAATATTTATTATGATGGGGGCATATGGCACAAACAATGATAGACGGTAGAATAAATTTGGTTGGACACTAAAAAGGTTCATTGCCTAAGTAAGGGACTGAAATATCCTCACCTGCCACACAACTGCTTTGTGCCATCCATACCCCTTCAAAATCCCTTCTCTTACTGATCAAATTTGGGTCCTTTGAATGTTTTGGTGTGTATGACACTATGGAAAGCAAAATTAGAGAACAAACCTCAATTCAAAATGGTGAATAACTCTATTAGTGTATACATGGTGGCATAAGAAGAAGAAACACAATGTTTGAAACTTTTAACCATTAAAAATTAAAATAAGAAGACTATGTAACTACTTTTCTACACAACCGTTGAATTATATTGCTACATGCCTGCATGCAATCCACTCACCACACTTATGTAGATCCCAATCGAAACCTAGCATAATATGTGCTGACATAAACCACATTAAAGGTTGGAAGCTCCATTTGACAAAATAAACGTATATTTTTTCCTCTCCCTGCTATCTATATATGATAAGGAGAGAAATCAGGGGTCTAAAGGGAATGTCGTGAGATTCTTTTTTTATCGTACCTTTGCAAGCTACCAAATATAGTTCAAGGTCAAGGTCTATATATAATATGATATATCATGCATGCAGATTCATTGTCACTTTATAGAAGTGAATAAACATCCCTCAAGCACTAAAATCTGATTCCTTGTAGAAGTCATTGTGGCAATTGAAGATGTCGCAGCACTGCCAAAAACTTGCTTCGTTATCCTCATCATAAACCTTTTGTGTCGCTCCATGCTGCTTTCATATAATGTTTGAATTAAGCAATGACGGCTAATGAATTCTTTTGGTCTGTCCAAGGAGCTTTGCATGCTCGTCCTTGGTTACTTGAAATTTACTCTTGAAAATTTCAACTTCAGTGACCTTTTTTCGAGCCTACTTAATTTTGACTCAATTTCTTCAAGTGTCAAACCTTGCAAGCTCTGCTTAAACTCATCGACCGCTTCTTAGATAAGTTTATGAAAATTAATCCTACTAATTAACTTACCAGTGGAGTTTTTTACTTTGGCTAACTTAAGCTCATGCAAAATAAGAAAAATATGAGCCTCACGTGTTGGATATGTGAGGATTAAAGCCTCAAAGTTTTGAAACCAATCATTCATCTCTTCCTGCCGAATGACTACTAGATTTAAGGCATTGGATGCCTCTAGCGTAGTCATATGGTCGAGATGACTAGATAGTGAGTTGCATGTATAGACAACTAACATCTTCAGTTTTGCACTATCATCTCTCAAGGAATTGAACAATTGATTGGCATGGCTCACATGAGAGGCCATCTCAGCCTTCATAAACTCTATGGCTTCCAAGAAATTATAACATCTTGAAGCTGCCTCCTGAACTTCAGTGTCTATGCTAGCAGGGATATGTACTGTCTTGGATTTCTCCTTCAATTGCTCCACTTCGACCTCTAATACCTGCACTTCTGCCTCAAGCTCATATCGAGCTAATTTCGTGCCCTTGTGGATTGAAACTATGGCATCCTTGTGTGGTTGTCCTAGGTATGCTAGATTTTTATCATATAAAGATTGTCCTGGCTGTTTGTTCTCCCTCTTAGTGAGGAAGAACATTTCTTGTCTCTCTTCAAGGATGATTTGGCTGCCTTTGTCATCTTCTAATTTCCTCTTCTTCACCCTTTGAATACTGCCAGTTGAAGGATTAAACAAAGTAGAAACAAAGGGGAGCTCAGTGATTTTGAAGTTTGGCAATTGAGAAACCTTGCTCCTTAGATCCACTGCCCATGGAGGGATATCTAATTGGGATGCATCATAGGTTGTGACAACCTCTTCCTCATCCTCCTTTTGAGTTCTTTGTTGTTTTTTGTGGGCCTTGGTTCAGACATCAGGCAAGGAAGACCATATAATTTTTGACCAATCCACTCCTCCAAACTGGAGAAGTGGATGAACTGTGATCATTTGAGGCTTAGCCTTCCTTCCCTTGCCAGTACTTATGACTGTAGTCTCCTCTATGGAAGTGGTAGATGGTAGTGTAAGGGTGATCTAAGTGGAGTGGATGTGGAGTTGTGAGGTGGATAGAGTGGTCTGCACCTTCCTAGACACTTTCTTCTTCTTGAGGTCTCTAACATTGGAGGTGCTAGCAGGAACAGATGGGGTCTGTGTGGTGAGTGGGATGGAAGTGAAAATGGAAGAACCAATGTTGGTATTGGAAATGGAGGGGATAGATGTGGGAACTTCCACAAAAGTGACTTGTCCAAAGATAAGTACAGAAGACAAAGGAGAACTAACAAAACATTGAGTACCTGGGAAAGTAATCTCCATAGGTCCTATTTGGAGGCTCCTAGTCTTCGTTGTCTCCAACTTGGCTTCCTTTTCTGAATCATCTTCAATGTCTTTAATGACTACTACATCTCCCCTAGCTGGTTTTGAATATGGAGGTGGAGTAGGGAAGCCTTGTGATGTCTCAACTGTAAGACTACCCGTAAGAGTCTTAGGCTTTCTCTTATAGACCAAAGGGGTCTTTACTTGTGTGAGGGATTCCTGAGGTGATGACATTGCTACTTCTGGAGTTGTTATCCCAATGGATGTAACAATGTGTTCCTGGGGCATAGCAATAAACATTTGACTAGAACCTATAATAGGTAATTCTTGTGTGTTCTCTTCTTCATCAAAATCTAGACTGATGGGATCCCTTGCTTGTTTTCCCCCAGTAGAACTGCGCTCAAGTAGCCCAAGTTCTTTCTTCATTGTCTTCAACTTCAACTTCAAAAGAATTCCTTAGGAGGAAGAAGCAACTTGGTCCTTGGATTGCTCCTTGAACTGTCTTTTCCATAAATCCGAATGTTGCCACCCTTTGTAGAGTGCCTTTTTGGTGTCCAACTCCCAAATATAAACCGAAAGATCATCCTGAATCATTCTCAAATGATCCTCTTGTAGCCCAACAATCTGCACCTATTCCAATACTTCCTCATCAGACTTAGCATTCAAAAATAATAAATCATAGTCATAAGGCTCGTGACTATAAGGGATGTTGAACCCATGAATGTGCTTTTGGATCAGCTCATGCGGATCCCAATCTCTATGTGCAAGTGTGGGGAAAGGATAAATCCTACGTTTTCCACCTACTTCCCCGAGATGCTCCTCATTGTATATGCCATCCTGACAATAGTTATAAGATGACCAAAATATAAGGCCTTCTTTTGCCTTGATAAATCCTCTCCAATGCTCTTCCATAATTAGAAGGCGATTTCTTGTTCAGTTAGCTTATCTTGCACAAACCTTGGGAGACACAGGGGGCAACCTTGTCTCCCCAAACCATGATAACAGTGAAATTTGGGTAAAGGAAATCATCCCTTCCCAACTAAATTCTTCACTATGTTCTATCAAATTCAAGGCATGGGCAAGCCATGAATGACTTGCCAAACTTGAGGATAAACATCCTTGGAAATCCTCACCATATGCTTTGTATAGTAAAAAATAGGCATGAACTGGTAATGATCAAAAATTATGTTCTTCTCATGTTCTGTGCCTAGAGCCTATAATTCATCAAGATCCTTATAACACGTACCCATGATTTCACCCAACAAGTAGGACATCATGTTGAAATCTTTAGAGGGCATAGAATGCTTATCTTTATGAATAATCTGCTCCCTCAACTGAAGGCTTATTATCTCACCCAGGACATATGCAACATCATGTGTAAGCATCATATATAGTAATGACACCTAATCCAAATTAACAAAATGAATGCTAGGCATATTGAATAGTCTATTGAGAAGAGCCATACCAATGCGAATCCCTATCCTGAATATGTCAATTGGGATTGCTCCTTTCAGATTCTTCCCTTTCCATGTGATGGTATGTTTTGGGAGTAGCCATGATGACATTACCTTCTTCATTGAAGTCTCTGCATTAAACTGCACCATTATGTGCTTATGAAAGTAGGCATCGTGTATACTTAAAGACAAAATCTCTGTTAGTCTACTCCCAAAATGCACGTGACTACCATATTGTTATTAGAATGATGTAGGAAAACATCATGTGATATCTTTCCTAAAAAGAATAGATCCCTTAAGAGGTCAATGCATGGCATTAATTCTAGCTTAGCTAGAACAAAGTGAAATCTTTGGCATTTGAATGCCAATAATTCCTTAACGAATAATCTATCTACTAGTGTCATATCATCTTCAAGTGAAAACACATCCACTAAATCAATGACATCCCATAATGTTGAATAATTCTGATATTTGTCTCTAAACATTGCGGCATCAAAGACTATATATGTGAATTTTGTGGAGTCCTTAATTGAATATGGAGATGACGGATTGGTACCTCAGAATGTCCTTGATGTAGATGCCATTGATGCCTACTCTGTGTTGCTTCTTCTATGCGATATGTATGCTTGTGCAAATAACTTGAATCTAGCTCAGTTGATGTTTTACTTGCAGTACTCTTTAAGTGAGAATTAGGGCTCTTCATCGTTGCAAGAAAGCAAAAGACTTCAAATGCAGGTTAGCTTGAATGTAATAATAACTTTTCAATCATGATGTATCGCCTATACAGAATCATGCATTGAATATCAGTTCATGCGACATAAATGTACAACATTCACTTGGCTTTTATTTCCCTATATAATTCAAACTTGTTTGCTCAGATTGGCGGAGGGTCATTTAAAGTATTGATAGGAAATATTTTTACTTTTATATTGGCTAAGTATGGTGAGACTAGTAGTACTCTTAATAATAAGGCACTTAGGGTCTACATCAAATTTTTTTTTTTGGTTAATGTTTGCAAACTAATTCCTTTGAGAAATTTTTTTTGAATAAAATGTCTATAACAATTTTCCCATGAAATTCATCTGGGCAAAATTTCCAAGACAATTATCACGAAAGGTTATTTGAAGGTTTGGAGGGCAATTTCAATTTCCCCGAAGGGTACTTTTGATCCAAAGGGTCCACTTCATAGGGCATTTTGTCCATGAAAAAGTCTCGAAGGATCTACTTTATAGGGGCCAAATGGCACTTTCGATTTCCTCGAATGGTACTTTCGTATAACTAAGGGTCATTTCAAATGTCCCAAAAGGTAGGTTACACTAAAAGGATATGTGCCTTGGGTCCGAAGGGTCTTTTGATGAGAAAAAAGGTGTTGTGATGATTATTTCGAAGGGTAAGTGGTGACTTCGAAAAAAGGGTCAAAGGCTTGGGACATAAATCCTAAAGGGTATGTTCACGTCAAAGGGTCCAATACACAAAGGCTGAAGGGCACTTTTCATAGTATAAAGGGGTCAAAAAGGATATCCCAAAGGATAAGTCCCGAAGGGTAAGGAAAAGTCCCAAAGGGTATGCGCCTTAAAAGATCTAGTTGAAAAGGGTAAAGTGGTTGATTTGGGAAAGGCTGAAGGGCTAAAGGACATTTTCAAAAAGGTCGAAGGGCTAGTTCAAAAGGCCCAAAGGGTAGGTTCGGTTGGGTTGAAGGGATAATCCGTTGAAGATTTGTTTTGGGTAAAATATTTGCAGTCTAAAATTCTGTGAGGCAAAGAGCCCGCTGGTCGAATTCTTTAGAGGGAATTGTTTCAGACAAAATGTCCACAATAATTTGCCCAATAAAATAAGGCTTTCTGAATAATAATCTTGAAATAAAATAGGCTCAAGTACACCAGAAACATAAAACACGAAAAGATAATTTGCATAAGGGCTAAAATATTTAGCCTGAAAATATAAAATCGAAGAATAGTTTTTGTAGAACAAAAGTTAGTCTCATGAAAATAGGATGCGCATATCATCCTGCCAAAAGTGAAATGCCTTGGGTTTTCTAGAATTTGTATAAACATAAGAAAAAGAGGGGGCTCAATATTATTATCAAAATTCAAAAAAAAGTGGGTCCCCATATAAGAAAAAAGGGGAGTGATGGGTATAACAACCGATGACTTACAGAGGAGATACTCCCGAGTATTCGAGAACCTAGAAATCCATTTTTGCAATCTTTACATCAATATTGAAGTGTGTCATAGAAAAAAATACTTAAATCAGAAACATGAAAAAAGTTTCTAAGTTAATTCACACAACATACTTGCCCTTTAATTTCTTAGATCTATGTGTGTTAGACGTGTAGTTTATTTAACACTTACTGTGATGAGTTTTTCAAAGGTCTTGATGATGTTGTAGGTTTCATTCTAGTATCTACTAAAGCTCATTAAATAAAAGGAAGCTCAAGCATTGCTCTGCTACTAGTCAGGCGTCCATAGCCCCGATAGAGATAACTTGGGCTCCTTCTCTTCTCCTTCCATTATTTTCTTTTGATCATGATACTTGGTGCATTGACCTTATTTCATCATGTGAGCCTTTGAATTTTATTTTACTCTTTTGAACTCATTATTTTTTTCTCATGTTTAAATCAATGAAAAAGAGAGATGAAACCCCAGTGAGCCGGTATAATAATAAAACAAATTGTTACTAGAATGTCCCTGCCAACTAGATCTACATCCAAAATTATCACTTTCAACAAGTATTTTATATGGTAAGTGCATTTGATCCAATAAGATAAGAAAACAATTTAAATTTTTATTAAGTACCCAAGAGCAACTTCCACATACCTGGTAAAAATATTCAATTGTTATTCAAAATAATCTTTTGATTACCTTCATTTTAAAGACTCAAAAACACAAAAATACACCCAATCTGTAAACTAGTCCCCAATGTGTCATGAATTTTTATTTTTCCCTTTTCTACAAATCATAAACTCGGTCATTTTTGGATTTTAGCTTGGTAATAACTAGAGAAAACACAACATTAAATGCCAAAGAAAACAAAGAACAATTGATCTAGAATGCAGGAAACTACTCTAAAAAGCACTGAAATCTAATCTAAAAAAATGGAATACTAAAAGAAAAAATATTAATTTAGAAAGCCTAAAAAATTGGAAAGCATTGAAACTACACTAGAAAGCATAAAAATCTACTCTAATCCTACGTCTGAATTTATCTGAAATACCCTCAATCAGTAATATCTACAGATGGAACAAATCTTAAATAATGCTTTAAGAACTATCCATTAACCAGATATGTAAGCTCGTTGCCTTGAAGGTCCTTCAGACAAAATACATCATTGCCCATGATCTCTGAATTTTGATAAGGTCCAATCCATATTGTGGCAAACTTATCGGGTTGTCCTTTCTTTTCATGGGTTTTGTCCCATAGTAGCCCCATATTTGAAATCCTGGATGCTTTGACTTTCGCTCTTTTATCAAACCATCTCTTGTCTACACCCTGATGTTTTTTGAATGTCTGCAAGGATTTAGTCCTTGAATCTTTTATTTTTATTATATCAAGCAACCTCGATTCTACTTTGTCATTCGGTTCCATGTAGTCGTGCATGAACTAATAGGTGGATAGTTTCAACATGATGGAAAAACTAGTCTACACCCATATATACCAATAGGTAGGGTGAAGCTTTCAGGGCTTGCTTGTATCTCGTGTGGTCTGCCCAAAGAGCATACTTTACTAAATTGTACCAATCCCTAGGCTTGTTCCCTACTGATTTCTTGATTGCATCAATCAAATTTTTATTTGTTGACTCTGTTAGTCCAATTCCCTAAGGGTAGTGGTTTGATGCTGACTCGATTATGATTTGATTTTTATGTGTCCATTCAATAAATTTTTTTGATATAAAAGCTGATCCATTGTCACAAACCAAAGAGAGGGACGTACCAAATCTAATTATGTGTTCCTCCAAAAAGAAAATCACATCTTATGCTCTAATATTCTTTGTGGCTATGGCTTCCATCCATCTAGCACAATAATCTGTAGTCATGAGTACAAATTTATGGCCTACTGAGGAATTTGGGTTGATTACACCAATGAATTCCAAACCTCACTTTGCAAATGACCTTTAAAAACTAGCTGTAGAGGCATTGTTGCGTGTACTTCTCTCTAGGCTAATTCTTAACATTCATGGCAGGGTCTGACGTGCATATGAGCATCCTTAAAGATGGTTGGCCAATAGTAACCCAATCTCAAGATTTTATGGGATATGGTATTCCCAGTAGGATGACCATTACCTATCTTTTGATGCAAGTTATCCAATATTTATTTAGCCTCCTCTGTAGATACACATCTAAGATAAATACCTTCATAGTTCTTTCTGTAAAGAACTTTTTTTTATCATGAAATAAGCAGCTTTGAGCCTCAAAACTCTTTTTTCTCTATTAAGATCCAAGAACAAGTTCTTGTAAGTAAATATTGGATTATATTTGTATACCATTCTCCTTTAAAAACTTGTGCTACACATACCTCTTCAACGGTGATTTGAGGATCAGGTTCAATCATAAGTTGAACAATGCCTTGATCTCTGACGATCTTTACATGTCTGATCTCTATGTTGAATTCCTAGAGCTTGGCCATACATTTGCCTTGACATTCTCCTAGCTCATTTTATGATAGGGTAAAATTGATAGCAAGATCGGGTACAATAGCAATGGTTTTGATCCTTAAGATGTAATGTCAAAATTTCTTCACTGCTTTGACTAGAGCAAAATTTTGCTTGTCAATCGTAGAATACTTGAGCTCTACATCCTTCAAATTGATACTCATGAAGGCAATTGGATGCTCAATTTCATCTTTCTTTTGTTTGATAACCACAACAATGATATGTTTTGAAGTGAATGAATACAGATAGAAATATTTTGTAAAGTCTGAACTAATTAACACTAGACCCTGTGATATGGCATCTTTAATGTCTTGAAAAGATTTTTTGGCTTCCGTTGTCCACTCTATTTTAGCATCTTGATTGCGTATGGCATTTAGAGGTTTGATGATTACTGTAAACCCTGAGATGAACTTCCTTATGAATTTTATCTTCCCAAAGAAAAACTTGAGCTCCTTGTTGTTTGGTGGCTGAATTTTTAAAATTGCCTAGATTCTATCTGGATCAATGGTGATCCCATCCTTCGTGATAATGTCACAAGAGCTTTCCTTCAGTGACTCCAAATATGTTTTTCTTTAGGTTTAATGAAATACCGAACCATCTGCACCTCTCAAATATGGACTGTAAATGACTTATGTGATCTTTTTTATTCTTTGAAAACACTGTAAGATCATTCATATAGATAATTATGCATTTTCTTATTAGTCCTCTAAAATCATGATCCATGACATTTTGAGAGGTAGTTCTTGTGTTGGTCAAGTCAAATGGCATCCTTTTGAATGCATAAGAACCCCATTTTGTAGTAAACTCCATTTTCATTCTATCCTCAGACTGCGCTAGTCCCTGATTGTAGCTTGAAAATCCATCCAAAAAAGACATCATTTTAGAACCATTCACTATATGTATTACCTCATCTAGAGAAGACAAAGGATAATTGTCTTTCTCAAAAGCTTTGTTTAAATTTTTGAAGTCTACACATAATCTGATCTCACCATTATTTTTAACTAAGACCAAATTGGTCATCCAAGTAGAATGATGGATTGGGAAAATGATTTTGGCACTTAATAACTTCTCCACTTCCTTCTAAATAAGAGGCTCCAAAATAGGATTTACTAGCTTTTGCCTTTATCTAAATGGATTATTGTCTTGCTTCAAGGGAATCGTGTGAGTGATGACCTGCGGGTCATATGCCTTCAAGGTTTCATACATCCAAGGTATGTTTTTGTATTGAGCGATCAAATCCTTAACTCGCTCTCTTTCTTTCATAGTGCAACTGAGGCCAATATTCATGTAACATGGGTTATGATCATCTCCTAGATTTTCCCTCTTGAAGCTTGATTCATCAACCTTACGTTGTTTGAGTTTTTGTGCATAAGGGTCTAAGTCAAATGGTCTTTCCAAGGAGACTAAACTGACTAGAATTCGATTTTCCTTTAGCTGAAAAATGCCCTCTTTATCTGTTTCTTTTTTACAGAAGTGGTTAATATCCTTGTCATCGATGATTTGGGACTTGAGATCCCTTGAATTGGTTAACTGAATAATTTGTTGATCGTCATCGAAGACCTAATTTTTTTTCACATTATCTAGAACAGAGGAACAAGGAACCAATTCAATAGAAAATCTCGTTACCTTAAACCCCTGCAATGGCTCAAGATTGGTAGTAGCAGTAGCTAATGAATTGATGACTTGATTTTATTCGAGAGAGAATGTTATTATGTTAAAATCTTCAAAACTTTTGATTAAATCCCACTCTTTATGCTTATATCTCTTTAGATAAGACAATTTTCACTGATATTTGCTTCTTACCTGATGAACTACCAACTCTGAGTCACCAAATACTTTTATTTATTTTACATTATTCTTTAGCACAAATTGTAATCCCAAAATTAGAGCTTCATACTCAGCGCTATTATTAGTACATGTAAATTGCAATCTATACACTGCCAAGAACCTATCTTGAGGATCAATCAGCGCAATTCCTACGCTCAATCCTTGCTTAGACCCAAAAATGGGAGTCACAATTTACCTCTTCACTTTTGACATTGTATTTTGTGATGGGATATTTCATTCTTGGCCCTCTATCAATTCTAATCTGGTTTGCAACTCCTCTCCACCATAGCAAAATATGAGAAAGTCTATGGAAAGATATCCAGTAAGTGTTTTGGACCAATATCTGCTTAATGACAATCCATAATCCTCTGATATGTCCACTACTAAAATATCGATGATCATCTAGACTCTTGGTTCAGATGCTACCTGAATGCATATGTTATTCAGTTCTTCAACTACTGGTACCACTCTTTTGTCTAGTTGAGAGACCAATCTTTTTGAAGGAATTGGAGTGAGACCAAGCTTCTTACATATAGAGGTAGGAATGACAGTTACAGATGCTCTAGAATTAACCAAATAGTTATGGATGTTCTTATTGAATGCTCTGATACTCAGTAGAAATAGTGGCACTTTGAGCTTCTCTTGTAAATGACATTGGCATTAATAACTTTTGCTTTGTCTTTAGTCCCTTTAGTTCTTTCCATAGGGGCTTTTCCAGTAATGGACTTCCACAACACCACCTTTTGTTTAGTGATTTGGGCTAATTCATGAAGAGTTATATTCGCCTTAAATTTCTCTGTATCTTCCATGATGTTGTATCTTTCTTTACTCAGTTTTTCCTTGCTTGGTGACTGATCATTCCCCTTTGGAGGGGGCAGATTATTGTCTGCTTTGGGATTTGGAGAGATCATCATGGTGTTTGGAGGACTCAAGGTCATAAGTGGCTATTTGTTCCTTAAATTTTATGCACCTTTGAAAGTGCTAGAAAACATGAACTTCATGCATATTATCTTCCGGTTCATTGTCGTCTTCCCCTGGAAGGGAAACTCATGAGTTTCAAAGAACATGGTTGTGCTAGAAAATCAAGGATCCTAATAGAATTCTGGTGGGTTATTCATTTGATCTTGTCTAGTTACTTCCCTTTGAAAGATCTCAAATGTGGTACATAAATCAACACAATCGAGCTCACCATGTTAGGGTGTATTGTGTATTCTACACCAATGGAGGAGAGTCATTTCAATGATGTTGATTTATGAAAGCTTGTTGGGTTGCTCCATGTTGTTTGTAGGCCAATTGAATAGTTTGTTGTATCTTTGGAATCTGGTGTTCTGGTTGCTTGTAATTTGGTGTTTAGGTTGCCAATTGGGGCATTGGCATTGCCCATTTTTCATTGCATATTTAGGGAATTATTTCTCAACTTGTGGACAATTTTTTGAATAGAATCCAATTTAGATTTTGTGGAATTTGTACCTTGTAGAAAAAATATAGAAAGTGCAACTCCCTGTTGGCTCAGTTGATAATTATTACCTGTCACATGATTGTTCAAGTAGCCAAAATTTGACTGTGTTGTCTGTGTCAATGGAGGCAATGTGTACAATTGATTTTGATTGTATGCTGGAACATTATGCTTTACGTGTAGTATCAAATTGAGCACTAGAAATCCATAGTTGATGTTAAGTACTTGTTGACATAGTGGATTTCACCCTTGACAGAAGGCTGAGCTCCTACCTTCCACACGTCAAAATGGAAACTCCCCTCTTGCCTGTGGGCCTGGCAAAACTGGGGGGGAGAGTCTCTAGATAAGGGCTAGCTCCCTTTGATGCATCTGAGTTATTCTAGTAAGTGCTAATACACACACACACACACACACACACACACACAATGGGGAGGATTGAAAGGGAGAAGGATTACAAGAAAACAAAACCTAATCTAAGAGGGTGATGCACCAAATAATTTCAACCTACTCACACTCACACTCTGAACCATAAGAACACATACATACACTTTAACTGGTAAAAGGACCAGACTGTAGGAAGCTTAACAGGGAGGCTTTCATGGAACACATAGAAAAAGGGACTTACCATAGGCGCTGTAAGAAAAGCACACTGTCTAGTAACCTCCTTTTGCCTCTGCACTCCAGGTATAACTCTTCTTGTCACCTGTAGGAATGGTGCCTTGTAGATACCAGATGCGTTGGTGTCAACCCTTTGAAAGCATTAAGAAGCAATGACTGAACACAAGACTAACACTCAGACACACTCAGAGATATCTAACCAGAATAGAGGTAAAAATGCATTTTTATTGATTCCAGGTAAAAATTGCCAGGGCTTTGCCTTACAATATGAAAGATGCCTTCTCAAAAATGAGAAGTCTACAATATATAGAGGAAGAAAAGAGGCCTTTTGGTGTCCTTTTTACAAGTGACCCATGTGCCTTCTGATCATTGGGAAGAGGAAGCCGCTTAAACATCATATGCGAAATTATGGGCCATGTCATTTGTCTGCAAACAGGACCACTCCTTCAAGGCAATTACGCGGCTTGTCTGCTCATCAATTCAAAGTGAAAAAAGTGGGTCGCACCATTCACCGTTCGTGCCTCTTGATGATCAATTCGCAGACACTGTGTCAACCACTGGAGTAACTCCTTGAGTCAACACCTTCCTTCACCGCTTGGACTATTCTGTCCATTTCTACACTTGGTTATTTTTCCCCTTCTTGGCTTTGTCTTTCTTCTGGCCTTAAGCCTTTGAATTCCTTCAAGTTTGCGCTTAAGTCTACAAAGATCAACAGCTACTTCATTGCCACAAATTTGATGTCCTCGAGTCCGTCGTCCTCCTTAGCAATTCATCTGTGTCTTTCCTGCTTGCTTTGGCCACTTTCCACGGATTTCAATAAGTGACACATGACGTGTTCCATTGTGAAATAGGTGAGGACATGTGGCAGCATCCGCTTAACTTATAGAAGCTTTAGGCACCTTTTGAGAGTCCTACGAAAGATGACACGTGGTGGCTTCCACTGAGCTTTAGAAATAATACAGAAACATTCGAGACTCATTCAGATTCACACAGATGATGACACTTGGAAGCTTCCGCTCTCTTTAGCAATACGTTTGGGGCCCACCATAGTCTTTACTGAACAAAAGGGAGAGAATGCAGATGTTGACACTTGTCGACTTTCACCAAGCTTTACAAGGGACACATGGCACGTTTCACTACTCTTAGAAAAACATGTCAAAACCTTCTATAGTTGCCACTTGGCACCCTCCGCAGAGCTCTAAAGGAAACCTATTGAAAGGAGCTTTAGAACTCAGATACAGACACTTGTTACACTTTGCCAAATTTTTTTGCAAGCAATATGTGGCACGTTCCGCTACTTGGGATTTTTCCTGGTTGGTTCTCAAGAATTTAAAGGTCAAACGACTATTCCCTTGTTGTAAAATTGATGTTCGCGGGCCCGTCACTGTTTGAAAACCAATGGCTAGTCTATTTCCCTGAAATTGACAGCTTTGGAGATGTCACCATCCTTGGCAAATCCTTCGGTTTGTTTCCTTTGTTTTGGCCTTTTTTTCTCCAGTCGGGCTTTTATCTCGACCAATTTTCCTGTGGACAAAAAGTTCGTAAGAATTATTTTGATCATTGCTTCCCTTTGTTTGACCTTCAAAATTTCTTCAGGTTTTTTCTCCCGCAGCCTTTTTTTGAATTTCTTTGGGCCTTTTGTCTGAAGGAATTCCTTTAGACAAAAAGTCTGAAATAAATCAATTTATGCCTTTGCCTTTTATTTTTGTGGGATTTTCTTCCGAATAATTTCTTCGGACAAAATGTCTGAAGGAATTCCTTCAGACATTTTGTCCGAAGAAATTCTCGTGTTCTCGCCTTGAAAAATTATGAAAGAATTCTGACTTGTCTTTTGTATTTTTCGAAGGAATTCCAACCCTTTCAGCCTTCTCTTTGGTCCCTTTGAAAATGTTCCCTGCCCTCCACAACGACACTTGGGTTAGGAACTGCCCTCTGCAAGGGCACTTGTTCTTCGGGAGACCTTCTTGAATCTTCTTATTCAACCGTCCCTCTGCAACAACCCATTGAACCGATCATTGAACCAACACTTTGAACCATTTCTATTGAACCGGTTCAATGGTTGTTGAACCAAGGCATTGAACCGAACCGATGAACCGTCTGAGTGAACCAAGTGATTGAACTAGTTGTTGAACTTCATCATTGAACCAAGGCATTGAACCAAGACTTTGAAATGAGCACTTGAACCAAAATGAACTAAACCAATTGAACTGAACCAACTGAACTGAAAGGTTCAATGGTCTGAAGAAACTTTTGTAGAAGATTGCACTCTTTGAACTGGTTCTTCAACTGCCAAAAGGCACGCCTGCAAAATCTATAGAAATGCCTGCAGAGTCCGTAGAAATGCCTAGACTTGTGCAAAATCAAAAATGAAATTGGCTCATAACAGTAGGGAAAGAAGGGGACCAATTTTGGTCTGTTGGACCAAAAATGGTCAACAGTACCCCAGGCATCTACGGGTTGAGTTGTCTTTCAATGTTAATAGCCTCCTTGAATGCTAATGCCAAAGCATTGGCAGCAGGTGCTCTTCTCAAGAACACGACAATGATAAGGTCCAAAGTGTTCTTGTACATCTCTAATGCTAATGCTGGGTCTAGTTTATACCTCGAGGTCAACCCATTATACATCTTTTGCCATCTTACATTGAAAACACGGATAGACTCATTAGGTTCCCTCTTCATACTGGTGAAGTGCTGATAGACCAAGCCAGGATTGATGTCCTGTCCAAACTGTGCAAGAAAAACCATTTGCCATTGCTCCCAATTGGTGATGGAGTTTTCAGTTAGATCTAAGTACCAATCATAAGCAACATCCATTAAAGTAAAAGGGAATAATCAACATGCAACATCTTCAACAACTAGGAACATCAAAATTTCAATGCACATCTAGAAACCAAAATACATAAAAAATTCAATTTCAACGTCAATAAGAGAAATTGACATTTTCAAAAAAACTTAAAGCCACATCCAAAAATACGTGAACTTGTACCCAATTTTGTAGTTTATGTTTGACTTTTTTTTGCATTGAGAGAAACATTCTACACCCCACATCAACTTGGACTTTAGGTATGGGTGCTTGGGAGCCTCGATAGATGGATGCATGTAAGTGTATGGAACATTGAAGACCAAACTTTTTTATAATTTCATATAACTCTTAAGAACTCTAGATATACCTCTTAATAACAAACACAAATCCATTTTCATAAAGATCTGATTTGTGCCCAAAGGTATCCAAAAGACTTAAAGTACCCACTGTTTTAATCATCGATCACAAGTTGTTGAGATAAATATCTCAACAACTTAGCTCATGTTTTATATTTCATCTCCTTTTTCTCTTTCATGTTCTTATTTTAAATGTACTTTTTCTTGTAGTCCTATTAAATTGTCATGGTTACTATTGGATATTAATAATATTCGTATTCATATGTTCTTACTTTTTTTTTTGTGCCAACATGACACATTGATTCTTTTTGATGCCTTTCGGCACACATCAAATCCATATTAAGATGGATTTCTACCAGTTATATGTACAAATATGTGTGCATGTATATGCACTTATGTTGTGGCAGTATTAGCAGTTTCAATCATTTGGATACCACTTGCAGATGCATTCATCTTAAACTTCCATATTTAGATGGATCTATTCGAGTTATATGTATATACATGTGTACATATATATTAAATGTATGTATATACATGCATACACATATACATACAATAAATGTATAAGTATGTGTATGTATGTACACAGTTATAAAAAAGGTATGTATGTATACTCACAAACATAAAATAAAAGTACATGTATATATGTAAACATACTATTTATATATTTATGTATGTATACATACTAAATGTATGCATGAATACATGTATATATATGCACACCTACTAAATGTAACATTGCTTTGTTCAAGTGGTTTAAGGCATGCGCTTGCTAAGTACAAGGTATTTGCCCACAAGAATTTGTGTACATGGTGTTTCCATTCACTGAATATAGATCAAGGTGTTTGCCCACAAGAATTTGTGTACATGGTGTTTTCACTTGGTGGATATAGATTCATCTTAAAGTTCCATATTGAAATGGATCTAAACAAATGATATGCATATATATATTAACACAAATACTAAATGTATGTATATAGGCATACATACCAATAAATGCACATGTATATGTATATATGTACACACATACACATAAACGTATATATGTACACATACTATTTGTATATATATTTATGTACACACAGTAAATGTATGCATGTATATATATGTGTGTGCGCGCGCATGCTTACACGCATACTAATTGTAAAATTACTTTGGTCAAGTGGTTAAGGCATGTGCTTGTTAAGTACATGGTGTTTCCCCACAAAAGTTTGAATCTCTGGCAGGGCAAAATTTCTAACACATCTAGCTCAGTAGGTAGAACACAAGGTTCGTAACCTTGAGGTCGTGGGTTTGAGCCCCATCGTGAGTGAAGTGCTGGTACTGCAAATAATATATTTTTATCCTCCTAGCCAAACAACTTTCTGACCTGGAAAACCAATTAAGTGTTCTTAAATGTTGATAAAAGTAATTCAAGATTACCAAATTCAAAAAATCATATTACCCTATAATTTCCTTCAATAATAAACCTTTTAATTTCAATCTTACAAATACTTTGATAGTGATCTCGGTCATGAAATAAATTGGAACCTTGCCGACCTGGAACACAAATTTAGTTGAGGCCCATTATAGTTTACAATTCCAAAGGAACGACATTTAACTCTAGCACTGGGACAAAAAGAATACATTATTTAGTAGTCTCATAACGCCTGTGATCCTCAGTGCTTGTTAAGTTTGAATTGGAAGCATATCTCAGAAAAATTTAAAACAGAAATGAACAAATTCAAAAGCATATCCCAGAAAAACTTCAGAACAGAAATGAACAAATTCAAAAGCATATCCCAGAAAAACTTTATAACAAAAATGAACAAATTCAAAAACAAATCCTTATTTATAGGTTCAAAAATTACCCTACCTCGTCATCGAAACTGGTATGCTGCCCACAGAAAAACATAAACTTAATAAGTTCGAACAAGAGACTTCCTAACATGGCACAAACAATTTTAAAAGTTGGGAAAATGACTGATAAATGGTTAAACTTTGCGATATCTATAACGACATAACTTTTTCATAATGAGGAAACCCTAAAATTCATACATAAAGCTTCCAAAAACCTTTGGAATGATAGAAAAATCGGAGATAAAAAGAACACTATGTTACTATAAAAACATCGTCTAACCGCAAAGTTTGAACATCCATCATACCCATATAATGCTTAAGCTTCCAAAATAAAATAAAGAACTAAATTGCATAAACTACGTAGTGAAACTGGTAGATGAACACTCCCAAAAACTCCTTCGGGAAAATAAATTATAAGCTACGTAACGTAGTGGAACTGGTAAGTGCACATTATATAATGATATCAGGCTCTGGTACATAAAATCCTACACCAGAACAATCATTCAAAGCTTAGAGACCTTATTTTGTATCCAAACACTAGTGGAAAAATAGAAAATAATTTGTTGGGTTTAAGCATACGAGTACAATAACACTGAAAAAGTTCATAGCCTTAGAGAGGAATTGAGAATATCCTCACCTACAGTGCCATTCCTATTCAGACTCTCTTCTCTTTAAAGGCAAAGTATTCGTTCCTTTCTAACTTCTGGTGTGTGGGCTTCTTCGTGGAAAATAAGAATCGAATCTCTAGAGTGAAATATTATTTGTGAATGAGAAAGACAATTAAATATTAACGTGCGTGTTAATTAATACGCAGAGCGAGCCAGGGAGATTTACCTAGCATGTATTTGCAGCCGTGTCAGTGAAATTTCTCCAACATGAGCCGCTTGACTGGAGCATAGCGGCTCGCGTTGGAGAAATGTTTACTCCTAAAATATCTGTACAAAGAGATGCTGACATTCTGTGATTCCCTAGGCATTCGATGCTAAAAAATAAAAAACTGCAACGTCTGTGGTGCTTCAGATTTAGCTGTACGAAATGAATGGGGGGTTAACAGTAACGCTAGACTGTACAAAGAGTGAAAGACATAGCAAGGCGGCACGAGTCTTCCATTGAGGATGGCATGGCATACAATTCCGTATCAGCGTTCATACTAACATGTGTTAGCGAACATCGGGGATATAAATGTCGGCCGTACCCCGCAAGGCAATCAATCGTATTGGGCTAATCTAGCGGCCTCATCTTGGGAGGGCTCCCTCGCAGTCGGAGTAACGTTCGTTGAATGTCAAACATGTCGCATGGGAACGTACAGACCGCCCGCGTGGCCGAGACTCCTTTAATTTAATGTTGGTGCATTTTATACGATGAGATAATGATTTGAACGTTCACACAAGTTTAAAATTGGTTCATGAGATTGGAAGAGTAGAGTACTCTAGAGTCACTATTCCTCGTAAGTATTCTGAATTTTTCATGTTTATGCATTTTTGTGAGATATAAGTTTAAAGTATTTTTATGGATTGTCACGTAGATATCTATTATTGATCAAGTATCCCTAAATTCATCATACCATATATTTATTTATGACACATTTATTAGAGGATGTATCTCGTGGTACTTTTTTGACTCGTCAAAATTATGTGATGTCGAGCAATCATGCACATATTTAACATTAATTTGTCATTGTTTCTTTACCACACAATATGTCAATTAGACTTCTCCATGCCTATGATTCATAAGGGAATCTTTCAATATCACCACACTTCGCATAGTCCAACTATGCACCTACAAAAAATCCAACTCTTACTCAGCGAGAATATGAATTATCACCTTTTTGTAATCGCTTTATGGCATATATTTTTGTTATCAGAGCAAGAGCTCTCGTGTCCCTGTAAACATGCGAACACAACGTAGAAAAGAAAGATTACTAGTTGGCTTTGTTTCAAAGTATTCAAAAGAACATTGTATCAAGAACAAGATGGCTAACCCCTAGAGAAACATTAAGGCATCCCTATACGTCTAGAAACTCATTTGAGACACCCTTCTGGTATAACACAATGAGCTCTTTGGTAAAATTTTTTTTAATCCAGAGGTATCCCCGATCCCAATTGGGACACTGCGACTCCGTCCAACGACCTTCATTGGGGTGAGCGGAGACGAGACTAATTATCTGGGGGCTACTGATGGGGCCAACACACACTGAACAACCTTAAAAATTTAGGTGACAAGAATTGACCTCAAGACTTATATGAGACGAACCCAAAGCCCTTAACCAACTACGCCACCTGTGTGGGCTAGCTCTTTGGTAAATTTTGTGAACTCATGATGTAGCTTGTGCCATAAACAATTCCATCTTCTGCAAAACATACATAATAATTATTTCAACAACAAAACCAGTTCAAAGTGGAAGTCAATCTCGACATCCTAGTTTTTAAAGGCAAAATCAACACCATAGTATTTGATGGCTAAATTCAATAATTTGAGGCATACTTGTCAATTAATTGATTCACCAATGTTGAATTCTTTTATTGACCAATCAAGGCTTGAAAGCCTTTTGTTGACAAGTTGAAGAAGGAGTATTATTCGCTTAAGCTCTTTTGAGGATAAATTCATCAAGTTCTAACAATTGCACTAGTGTAAGGAACAATCAGTGGAAGATTACACCAATGAGTTCCATAACTACACTACGTAATTGCGTGAGGATTTAACAAAGCAAGGTAAGGTGCTAAATTATAGCAATGGACTCTCATCTTATAATCACACAAATATGGAGTTCTTGACCTTCGACACATTAGTGCAAGCATACCGGGGTAAATGCATTAAGTTTGGAGACAAAAAAAATGACATAATGAAAAATATAAAGCATTTTTTGTTAAGGGTGTATACCCTTTCTTAAAAAAAACCAATGCAAACATAAAAAAGGGTTTGTCCTGACCTTAAAGGGTGTACGCCCTTTGCAGTCCAAAGGGCGTACCCCCTTTACAAAGGGCGCACGCCCTTTGCAAAAGGTACACGCCCTTTTTGGAGTGCAATTTTTTTTTTCAATTTGCATTTGTTGAAAGATATATATATATATATATATATATATATATATATATATATATATATATATATATATATATATATATATATATATATATATATGATTTTTTGCAACTAGAGGTTGTTGTTAAAACCTTTGACTACAATTTTTTTGCCATGTTTGATGTTTTGCAAGTATAAGTTTACATTTAATTTTATATTACATTTTATATCCTTATAGTTTAAATTTATTTTACTAAATATAACAAATTAGGGCCACTTAGCATCTTCTGAAATCGATTATAGAGTTGTATGAGTTACCATTTAGAAGATAGTTTTTCATATTTTATTCCAGCCAATACTTAGTTTCCAGAATTTCAGGATCAGAAAATAGAATGAGAAATGAGGTTACAAATCATGTTAGGTATGTAATAGATATATACCATTCACAATTACATGTTTGTTTTACTTACTTAAGAATTTCTTATCTACTTTATCTACTTGAGTATGCTCTACTTGATTAAATAACTAAGCCATGGCTTGATCTCAAGGAGTATGCCCTACCTAAATACACAAGCCATTTCTTGATATTTACTATTCTCTATTGGTGTCAAATTAAGTGTTCCACTTACTCAACCTGGTCTACTTCAAGGTCCTTTAGAAACTTGCTTGCAATTAGGTCTCTTCCTAACCATAGATTATCTCTTGGTATATCACAAAAAGTCTTCTGAGTATTTGGTATTGAAATACTAATGACCTTATTCTTTAGTATTATCTCTTGACTTATTAGCATCTGTATTAAGATCAAAAGACACTTTCAATGACTTAAAATAGAGTACTTAGTCCTAAAATAGTAATCTACCTTTAAGCAAAACCCTTCTTTGACTCCTAAAGCACTCAATTGTACATCCTCACTTCTTTGAACAATACTATGAGGGTTTGACCAATTATTTGACTCAAGTTTCTTAGTGCATGAAGAACTTCAACTCAAAACTTAGATGACAACAACTCTACCCTTTATAGGCCTATTAAGCCAAATTCTACCTCTTAAGGACTTAATACAAAGAGGTCTACAACTACCTTGTTTTTTGGACTCATTCAATTCAAAATTTTAATGAAAATATCAAGATAATGATACAAGACTCATAGATGTCTTTACACAATCTTAAGATTCCAATTAGATCACCCAAGTGCCCAAAAATTTGACTACGTCCTAAGCACTGCTATAATATTGTGTATAGGCGTGTTTGGTCTTGAAAATGTGTTATTAATCTAAGCTCATCAGAGGATTATTATAAATCTTTATTAAGATGTTTGGAGACTATCTCTGAGGATAAAAACCAATTTCCTTTATTTCTTTCTTAAGAATTAGAATTCAATGGAAACTCTACTCTTTAGGTCCAGATGGCCTAGTCTACTTACTTAGGTCTGGATGGCCTAATCTGCTTACTTGGAAAGATATTGACTTAGTTTAACTGTTAAATGCTTTCAATCACTTTACTTGTAAGTATTTTATAGTGTTTACATAATAACATTGGACCTTCATAAGAGGTTTATACTCAATCAACAAAGTTGGAGATGTACTATACTTGCAGTTTGTTATCTTTGCCTTGGAATATTCTTAACAACCTTGTTCTCAACATAGAAAATGAACTTTAATTAATGGGTCTCTCAATATGTATAAATGAATAGCCTACAACAGGCAACCTATAGCATATATACAATAATGATACAATCATTCATACATTACATCTACCACATACATGGTACTACATGTAGGTATTCAATCACTCATACATGACATCTTCATGTGGTCATGATATGATCACTCATATTGGACATGAATGCAGCTAATAACTCTAGTGCATTCCATTTCCACCTAAACCGTAAACCCCTAACCCTAAACACTAAACCTTAAACCCTAAACATTAAAACCTAAACCCTAAACCCCAAACCCTTAACCTTGAAACTAAATAATATACCTAAATTCTAGACCCTAATCCCTAAAACCTGAACCATTAACCCTAATACATTAGCCCTAAACCAAAAACAACAATCCATAAACTATAAACTATTGACACTAAACATATAAACTTAGAACATTAAACCCTATACTTTATACCCTAGACCCTTAACCCTAAACCCCAAGCCTAAAACCATAAACCATAAGTCATAAACCTTAAACATTAACTCCTAAACCAAAAATACTAAACCCAAATCAAAAACTTAAAACCTAGAACCTTAAAAACTAAACCTAAATCCCTGAACCCTTAACCCTTAACCCTAAACCCTAAACCTAAAACCCCAAATCATAAACACTAAACCATAAACACTAAACCCCAAGTCCTAAAACCTAAACCTTAATCCCCAAACACTAAATCCCAAACCCTAAATACTAAACACTAAGTTCCAAACCCCAAACCCCCAAGACCAAAACCCTGAACCTCCCACCCTAAACCCTAAACCCTAAGTGTGAAACCCTAACCCCAAACACCAAGCCCTAGACCCTAAAAGGTAAAATCTTGATCCCTTGAGCCATAAACCATAAATCCCAAACCTTTAAGCATAAAATATAAATAATAAGGCCTATAACCTAATCCCTAAGCCATAACACTAAAACTTGAACCTTGAATGCTAGTCCCTATACACTAAATCCTAAGCTGTGAATCTTGAACCATCAACCATAAACCTTAAACCCTAAATTTGTAAATCCTAAACCTCTAGCCATAATCCATAATCTTGAGTTATCACCTATATAGATAAAGGAGAGGGGGCATTGGCTAAGCCATATATTGAAAGGATAGGGGTCATTCTAACCTATATAGAGAAAGGAGTGACTAGGGACATTCGTGTAAAAGGCTTGAAGATGGATTCAAGATGAATTCCTAAATAATTTGTGGGTTTTTTAATTAATGGATGTATGAATATACATAAATGTCTAACCTGTAGTATTCAACCTATAACATACATATAATAATGATATAATCATTCATACATTACATCTACCCCATACCTAGTACCACATGTAAGTATGTTGTCACTCATACATGACATATTCCTATATTCATAATATGGTCACTAATAATAGACACAAATTTAGCTAATCACCCTAGTACACTCCATTTACACCTAAACCATTAACCCCAAAACCCAAACTATAAACCCTAAGCACTATAGACCTTAAACGTTGAACCCTAAACCTAAACCCTAAACACCATAACCTTAAACACTTAACCATAATTTAGTATCCCTAAACCCAAAACAATAATACCTAAACCCCAAAACTGAGACCCTAAACATGAAACCTTAAAAATTTAAACCCTAGACTTTATACCCTATACCTTAAGCCATAAAACCTAAACTTTAAGCCCTTAACCCTAAATCACAAACCATAAGCCTAAAATCCTAAATCCTAAGCACTAAACCATAAAACCTAATATTCAATTGCCCACTCCCCTATTGGGAACACCTATAGGTGTGTATGAAGGAGGTCTGTATGTGAATGTATGATATTTGATTATGTACATGATATATTGGTTCTATAACCAATACTTTACCTCCACCATTGATGCTATGAATCTCTTCCATGTCTCTAAACTTGATGAAGCTCTCAGACCAGTTCAAACACTTATATTACAACCTTACAAGACACAAAACAACACACCACACACTTGTCTTTCATGAGCACTTATCTAACACACAAAAAAAAAACCAACTAACTCAAAGATGAGATCATTGCACTATGAACGAGGGGTTGGAAATAGGCTCCAACATACATTGGATGTGTCCCTAATCATCAATCTTCCTCTGGGCAAGTATTCTCACTATCTATAGTCATAATCACCCTTATTTAGACCTATTTTCACATTTGGCACTAGGATGATCACCAGTTTGTCAATCCAATCCATATAGGGAATGGTATGACACTTGTCAATGGTGGTCCTCAAGTTTCTAGATCCATGTGGCTGACCTTAAAAGGCCTCTAAATTAGAGTTACCACCTTCTCACTTGGTGATCACTCTCTATTCACTATGCTAGTTTGGACTGGATGAAGTGAAAGTGATTGTATAATTACTTGTGTGCTTTGATAAGGCAATAAATGGATATGAGGAGTTTAGGTCTCATTCTATCTCCCAAAGTGATCATCATCCTTTGGGAATATTCTATAAATACAAGACATCAAAAATTATCAAGAAAATCCATTATGTACCATGTCTGTACAGATAGGGTACAAGTCAACTTGATAGGAAGGAGACCTAGGGAGTCCGTTTCAAGTCCAAAATCATTTTTGAGTCAAACTAACCCTCCAAGATGCCTTTTCTTCCACTTCTTCCCAATCAGGTAATTAACAAAGGTTTTAGAGGGTTTTAGGTAGTTTTACCCCTTAAGGATAGTTCATAAAATTGAGACATCCAAAACTTAAATAAATTATACTATATCCTTTCTTAGGACCCTCTCCAACCTATCCTAGCTCATTAGACTCCCATGCTAGGTATCCGTACTGATGTGAGCTTCCAAACTTTGCCTCTCAAGCTCTTTAAGGCATTCTATGCACCCTATCATGTTCTTGAGCCAAGAAATGATCTCTCTATGGCCTTATCTATAAAATAAAGGTTCTCACACACCTTATATATCCCCATAGAGGTCCTCCAATTCTTTTCAAGGTTCAATTGGTGTTAGAAGTGAGGTTACATCTACTGAGGGATTTTAGGCCTAGTTAAGGCTTAGTAGGCCTAGTCTGCACATAACTACTGATCAAAACCTATGAGTATTTTTTATGATTGTGATGAATCCCATGTGTTTTATCATGTTCAAAACATCCTCCTACATCTCTTTTCAATTTTCTAATAGCCACTAACTCATTTTCTTACCCTTTTCATATTGAGCCTACATGATTTTTCCTCTTGGGAGTGCCCTCTATCTGAGACAAAATAGAGGTCACCTCCCCTATTGTCCTAGAGAAAAGGATGATATGAGGGGCTTGGGAAAGTTATGGGGACAATTTGTATAAATTTTTAGGGTTGGTTCACGCTCCTAGCACCTCCAAAGCTCATAAAACCCAAGGCAGACTTTTTGAGCACTCATTGTGTGCAAGGTTTATGTGTCAACTATAGGTTAAGGCTTGAGCTCAGTTTCCACCCCTATTTTCTTGGCCTAAATATATCACTAGGTTGGTATAACCATGGTTAAGGTTTTATAATCAAGTCCAACACCCATTATTTCTCGCCAACTCCTCAAAGTGTATTCTTTACTGACTTAAGCTTAAATTGCAGTCAACGATGTTTGTGCACCTACTCAAAAAAGGTATACTTATAGGTATAATTTCTATCTTAAACCCTTATATACCATGTTCCACATATTCTATAGATAATAACCCTAATGCACTCCATTTCCACCTAAACCATTAACCCCTAACCCTATACGCTAAACCTTAAACTCTAAACATTGAAACCTAAACCCTAAACCCCAAACCCTAAGCCATAAATCCTGAACCATGAACACTAAATAATATACCTAAAACTTGGACCCTAAGACATATCTTGAAAAGATAGGGATCATTTAAACCTATATAGAGAAAGTAATGACTAGGGACATTTGTGTAAAAGTTTTGAAGGTGGATTCAAGATGAATTTCTAATAATTTGTGGGCTTTTCAATCAATGTGTCTATCAATAGGGAATGAATAGGTATGATAAGTGAATATGAGGGTTGATGAGGGAGTGATTAGGGATGATGAGGATCAATAAGGGAGTGTCCTATGTGAATTTGGAGTGCTATAATATGACTTTATTCTACATGACTTTGGAATAATGCATGAGATTAGAATTGAAGAATGCATGGATTGACCATTTATCTGACATTTGTTTTAGAGTGTGGTATCCTTTTAGAATGAATTTGAATGATGTGTTGATTTATTCTATTTCAAATGGAGTCTATTAGGGTGATTATCTACATTCATGTTAAGTATAAGTTATCATATCATGATTACAGGTATATGTCTTGTATGAGTGAATGCATACATATATGTAATAGGTATGTGATAGATGTCATGTATGAGTGACCATATCATGACTATAGGTATGTTACAAGTTACATGATACAGGGCAGTCATTTATGCATATTGATAGACCCACTGATTGAAAAACCCACAAATTATTTAAGAATCCACCTTCAAGCTCGAGTATTCAATCAAGTAGGGCATACTAAAGTAGGTAAAGTAGGTAGGGCATACTCAATTAGGTGAAATATGGGGCATAATCAATAGTATAGATCTATTACATACGTAACATGATTTGTAATCTTGTTTCTCATTCTATCTTCTGAGCCTAAAATTCTAAAAACTAAGTATTGGCTAGAATGGAATTTGAAAAACTAACTTCTAAATGGTAACTCCTACAACTTTGTAATCAATTTCAAAAGATGTTAAGTGGCCCTAATTTGTTATATTTAGTAATATAAATTTAAATTACAAGTTTACATTTAATTTTATATTATACTTTATATAAAATTAAATGTAAACTTATACTTAACATTTATTTTACTAAATATATGCTTGCAAAACATCAAACATGGCAAACAAAATTACAGTCCAAGGTTCTTAAAAACAACCTCTAGTTACAAAAAAACTATATATATGTATATATGCATCTTTCAAAAACCATAAATTGAAAAAGAAAAAATTGCACTCTAAAAAGGGCGTACACCCTTTATAAAGGATGCACATCCCTTATAAAGGATGCACACCCTTGGCAGAGGGTGTACGTCGTACGCCCTTTAAACATTTCATTTTTTTCATTTACCCTCCAAATCTGCCTTAGGTACATGGTTGGAAAGATCTGAACCTACCTTGAAACTGGTCATCGAACAACCCACTTAGTTTCTAAAAAATTTAGGAGTCTTTTTCATCTTTGTCGACACATCTGATCAGGAAGCTTTTATTATTATTTTAAAAAAATTATATGGGTTTGTAAAGGAGAAACCGTAGTTTTAAAATATATATATATTTTTAATGTTAGAATATTATTTGTAATTATTACTTAATTTATACATAACATACCTCATTATGGACTATATACATAATGTCACATATTCCATTATAAATTTTTGAATATTAATCAAAAGTTTATAAAATTTATATCTCAACAATCTACACATTGTCAACTATGCTTACAAAAAATGATTTTCATGAAGTTAAGGTCAAAAAGTTCTGTTCGTACACTTGTAGTTTTAAATTTTTAGTTATCTTGGCTTGTAAAATTATTTAAAAATCATATATCTAATAAAAAAATATTCTCAAAAATCTTCGACATTTCACCTATATATATATATGAAATTTTATACAAAAATTCAATCGTTTACTTAAAAAAAGTGTGTTTGTACACATTCACTCTCCTTATCTTTTTACAAAAAATGACCAACCTATTGTCATAAATGTATCTATTTCATACACTTTTATCATCTGGGTATTGGAAAAAATTATATATTTAGAAACTAAATTCAAAATGTGATAATTCATGTTTTTATGTCATTGTTAAATACCTTTTTAAAGTGTCTCTAACATTCTCTCCAAATTCAACTATTATTATTTTTAGAAAAAAGGTGTCGCTTTATACCCCCCTCTTTTGTCCCCATTATCTTGCATCTACACACCATTATGTCAGTAAGATTGAATCCAAGGTAATGATGAAGTAGAATTTCTCTTCGTCATCCAAGATCGCATGCAACAACACTATCATGCAAAGGTGAATAAAACATAAGAAGGTTACGCAAACACAAAAGACAACAAAGATTTTTGCACCAAATAGATGCAAGAATAACTAAGGTGACAATTGATGCCATTGATACCACGCAAACTCACACAATGATTTTAAATTTCATGCACAATAATCACTGCTTGTGTAATCCACATCAAATCTTGCACCAAGGGATGACACTGATCTATATGCTACTTTTCTAAGCACTAATAAAATTACCATTGACATCTCTAAGGAATAGAATCATCTCTTCCACACCTTGTTTTGCATTAAGGGTTAGATTATCTATGCCATCATGATAGTGAAATCCAAAATAACTTCATATGTGTAAGGTACAACTCAACACCTTGGCCTTATCATTATCGCACATCTAAAACCATATGCTTTGGGTTTATTACAATAAGGGAAGGGTATATAATGCACATTCCAGTACAAAGTCAAGCCCATGGAGGATAATGTCATGTATGATGTTATACCATTTGAGGTATATGACATCTTGTTGGGAAGATTGAATTAGTATGATCAAGAAACTATATATTACATCAAGCCGTAGAAGTGGACTATGCATGTCAAATATCACTTTTCAACCTTTTGGAGTCAGCTCCAATGACCAAAATCACTTTGGTTTATGATAAATAATTTTTCAACCTCATCTTACACATGCATAAGTTTGTGTTACTCATGTTACATCTAGAAGCACCTTCACAGGAGAGCAAACACACATTAATAGTTTTTTATGATACACAAACATAGTTGTAACAACAACATTAAGGTAAGCTACCACAAAAATGTGGCAACATGTTTGAATAATCGAAGGGTCTGTCAACACATTGCATAGTGAAACATCACATCAATTTGGTTCCTACATCCTCTCTTCTAAAGTATACACCATACCATAGGTCCATTTAATACAATGATGAAGTTTGATGTCAAATACAAGAGCTCATTGATCAAGGCAAGATCAAACCTAGCTTTTCTGCATGTGGAACCCTAATAATCCTCATAGAAAATAAATATAACACTTGTAAACTATACATAAACTACTACATGTTGAACACGATAACAATGAAGAATTGATACCAAATCTCACACATTGATGACATCCTAGACTAGCCTCAACTTGATTTATCATCACTAAGGAAAAATTGGACGAATGGTTGGTTATGTCTTTTGGCTTGACCAATGCACCAATGACATTCACATGTTTGATCAATGTAGGCCATTCATCAACTCCATCACCATCTTCTTAGATGGCATTCTCATATTCAATAAGACTTGGGAAGAGCACATGAAACACATCTCACACATCTTAGACACATTATGCAAAAACAAGTTATAATCCAACATATCAAAGTGTACATTTGACACCGTGTAGATTCAATCCATAGGTTACATTATTTCTTATACTGGTATCCATTTAGATCCAAATAAAGATCAAGATAATCCAATATTGGCCAACTTCACATAATCTCACTAAATTAAGGAGTTTTCTTTGACTTGCTAACTTCTACCACAAATTTCGTTCTCGATTTCTTGCACATAAAATTTCCCTTCAGTAAAATAATGTGCACCAAGGTAACATTCCAGTGGACACTTGCACAATAACTTACTTTTGAGGAATTCAATAAACACCCCTACACAACATCTATTTTGGCAATGCCTAAAATTTTTCACTCTTTTGAGATTCACATTGATGCATCTAACTATGCACTTGGTGTAATAATCATGCAACATGGACATCTTGTCATGTATCATTTAAAAACATTCAACGACATGGTTCAATGGTATTCCACTTGTGAGAAGTAATTGTATGCTGTTATGTAATTAGTAAAGCAATGGTGAAACTACATATTGGGGAATGAGACAATTATTTATTCAAATGATAGGCCATTTCAGTTCTTATAGATGCACAACAAACTAGAAAATGCATACCACAAGAAGTGGACGACTTAAAACAATTCTAGCTAGTATCAAGTAAAAGAAAGGGAAGGATAATAATAGAGTAGACTGTCTTATCTAACCACCAATTCACACACTCATCACAATGTTGGACACATGAAACCATAACTTATCTGACTTGCTAACTCTCTACTAAGTAAACAAGGACTTTGCAATAACCTATATCATCCTTGCACATGGTTAATAGGTTTGGGAGTTATACATGTCCAACAAGATTATCTACAAACTTGGACATCTTTGTGTTACTTATGACACACATCACTAAAGACTCGTATGGGAGGTGCATTATGCTAAGACAACATAACACTTTAGCATTACCAAGACATTGGTAGCATGGGAGTAGTGCTTCCACTAGTCATACATGCACATAGATGTTAAGCATCATGTCAAGCCTTGCATTCCTTATTCCATCACCAAGCCCACAAAGAGGAAACTAAGACTTTACACACCTCTATCGGTTTCTTCTAGGTTGTCGGAATCCATTAACATGGATTTCATGACGGGGCTACCTATGCAAAACACTAGAATGATTGTGTTTTATGTAATAGAGAGGTTTTATAATGTGATCATCATGGTTGCATTGAAGAAGATCATCTAAGCACAAGAAACTGCACATTTTTTATTTAGTGAGGTTTTGTTTTATTTTGGATTACCAATATCTATTATTCATGACTATGGTATGCAATTTTTCAACCATTTTTGGCAAACATTGTGGGAAATGATGGATACATAGTTAGAGTGATCGAATGAATTTTACCCCTACACAAATGGATAATTAAATCTGTTAACCACACTCTTTTTCTTCTTATGTGTATGTACAATAATATGCATTCATGCACTTGGAATGATAACTTGCTATCAATTCATCATGCCTATAATAGAGATTTTCATATCCATTCGGGGCATAGTCATTTTCAGACATGTATTGAGTTTCAGCTAGTGGAACTCTTTGACATATATTAGTATATGATTGACTTTATTTTCATTGAGAGGAACATTATACACCCCACATCAACTTAGACTTTAGGTGTGGGTGATTGGGAGCCTCAGTGGATGGATGCATGTATGCATGTGGAACATTGACGGCCAAACTTTTTTATAATTTCATATAACTCTTAAGAACTCTAGATATACCTCTTAATAACTAACACAAATCCATCTTTATAAAGATCTGACATGTGCCCAAAGGTATGCAAAAGACTTGAGGTACCCATTATTTTACTCATCAATCACAAGTTGTTGAGAGAAAGATCTCAACAACTTAGCTCATGTTTTATGTTTCGTTTCCTTTTTCTCTTGCATGTTCTTATTTGAAATGTACTTTTATTATAGTCCTATTAAACTATTATGGTTATTATTGGGTAAGTGCAAAAAGTTGGGGGACAAAAAAAGACTTACCCGTGGACATGATTTTTCTAAAATTTCTGAAATTTAAACTTCTGCAGATAATTTGAGATGGCTACACTCAAAATTTGAAGATGGTATTAAAATATGAATTATAGCATTTCAAGTCTGGTTTCCAAAAAGCTATTTTTTTAAAAAATGGTTAAGTATAAGGTCAAACATCTAAAATTTGAAGAGGACCTCCTTTTTTTTTAAAGAAAACATAGTAGATAGATGATAGTGTGGCTCACCATTTTTTGAGCATCGTTAAAATTTTTTTGAACCCATTTGGTGAATATTTAGATAAGACATTCTAGTGTATTACAAATTTTTTTAAATATTTTTTCAATAAATTTTTTTTACTAATTTTGCAATTAAGTAGATCCTGAAAACTAACAAAAAAATGGATAGCCGATCGTGCGGCCCACCCTAACTACCTAAAAAAAAATTGATTTTTTTAAATGTGTATTGAATTATGCCTAGTTTGTTACCATATAATTTGTTTTACAATTGGATCAACTAAAAAAAATTAGATAAATATGAATAGGAATGTATAGGTGTGGCATGTAGTGGCCTAAAAAAGGTGTAGTTAGAAATAAATATAGTTTGAACCCTTAAAATAGCTTTAAAATTATAAGAATCATATATTTAGAAAGAGGACAATGTGTTCATCGTGATAGTAATAATTTTTTGAATTTTGATGTTAAAATCCATAGCATATTCGGCAATTGAAGTTGAAATTTGTTAGTTTTTCTCAAAACTCTCGGTCTCAGCTATAAATGCATAGTCACCAGCCTTTAGCTCATAAATCCAATCCATTTTCAAGCCTAAAGGCTCAATTTTCAATTCAAATTCAAATAACACATACACATTGTATAACACATACACATTGTATAAGTATAAGTTTACATTTATATTATTACATTTGTTTTCTTATACTTTAAATTTATTTTAGTAAATATAAGAAATTAGGGTCACTCAGCATCTGATAGAGTTGGTCTCACAGTTGCATGCCTACGATGTGGAAAATAGTTTTTAAAAATCTAATTAGATCAGTACTTAGGCATTTTCAGGGTCTAGGTATTAAACCTAGGGATTTCAAGACATAAATTTTTTAGTTGATATCCATTTTTGGTAAACATTGTCATTTTTTAGGTTTTTGTGCCTTTAAAATTGATTTTTAGCATTTATAGGAGTCTTAGGTTTATCAAATTTGAAGTTTTCAAACCACTCACTTTGAAATTGATGCAAAGTGATGTTATTGGGTAGAATAGGTCACATTGATTACCAACACACATCAAAAAACCACTTTACATGTTAATTTCACTTGATCATCATCCCTCCCTCATCCTTGATCACTTCCTACTTATCCCTCATTATGCCTAATCACTCTCTTATCATTCCTCATTATCCCTAATCACTCCCTTATTGACCCTCACTATCCCTAGTTGTCTCTAATCACACCCTTATCATCCATAATCACTCCTCCATTGACCCTCACTATCCCTCATCATCTCTAATCACTCCCTCCCCATCCTTCATCATCCCCAATCACTTTTTCCTCATCCATAATCATACCTAATCACTTCTTCATCCCTATTCACTCCCTCCTCATCCCTAATCACTCCTTCATTGACCTTAATTGTCTCTCATCATCCCTAATGAATCATTTCTCATCCCTCATAATACCTAATCAATCTTTCTTCATCCCTCATCATTACTAATCAATCCCTCATTAACCCTCACCATCCCTCACCATCCTTCATCACTCCATCATTGATCCTCACCATCCCTTACCATCCCTAATTGCTCCCTCATCATCTAGCATAATTATATACTCTAAAGATATATTTGATTCCAATCATATGTTTTTTAATCCATTATAATGGAAATTAACTCTTTTCTAGGACTTGTGTTGTCAATACCCATTTGTGATAGTCAATTTTATTATTGAATGAATTGGATGATCTTCCAAATTTATATTCAAGTAAAATAAGTATTAACACAAAATAGAGTCTAAATTTTAGTTCATCAAATTATATTTGTTGTGCAACTGACTAAATGAAACTTTATTCAGTTCCACCTTTGGTAGTTTGGTTCAAAATGTAAAAATTAAACACAAATCTCTTGTATAATTTTCTAATTTTGAGAAGATTTGAATCAGATTCAAAGTTATTTAGTGTTTCCCATTCATGTATGACTTGAATTTTGGTTAGGTTCACACATGCACTCTTTGTGTGTGTAATGTGTCCCAAATATTTTATCTCTTACATGAAAAGATGAACATTTATTCATGTTATCACAAAAATGGGTTTCTGCAAAATGTTAAACAGTAGTTCAGCATGGTGTATATGTTCATCCCATGTTTTCTAAAGATTAAGATGTCATCAAGGTAGATTAATAAAATGACATAGGTAAAAGGATTGAGGATGTAGTTCAACATCTTGAAATGATTGAATTCATTATATGAGTTAACCTAAAAGGCATAACCAACTAGTCAATCAATCCTTCCTTTGTTTTTAAGACTATATTCCAAATGTATAGAGGTTTAACATGAATATGATGATACCCAAACTTAAGATCAATTTTGGAAAAGACTTCTACACCATGGATATGGAAGAAAAATTCCTTGATATTTAAATGAGGATAATAGTTCTTCACTTTAATCTTGTTAATATTTTTTTAATTGATTCACAACTTTGGCATAAACACAATTGGGTTTCTGCAAGGCAATGATTTGGGCATGATGCGTGCATTATCCATGATTTCATGGATCTACCACTTGATATATTCATTATCTAAAAATGATATGTTGTATAATTAGAGGTAATTAAGGGATCAAATCAATAGTATTGTTTAGTGTATAGTATAAAAGAACTTATTTAGGTGACTGAAATATATCCTTGTATTCATCTAATTTATGGTTCAATTATTTTATCTTTATTTATTATTGGATAAACCACACTATGATATGGTGACATAAGGATGTCATTAAACATTTACTTCTTACTATTAAGAGCATACTTCTTACTATAACTGATAATATTTTTGTACTTCTTAGCACTAATGATTGAAAGTTTATGAACTAACTATGATATATGGTATTTCAAATCATGACAATCTATCACAAAATTTTAAGGATTTACTTCATAGACTATATGTCAATGTTAAATACATGGTTGAACACATGTAAAACATCACATATCTATAATGGTGAGATGTCACAAAGGATTGCATCTTTAAAAAGTTTGATTTTGTACACCAAGTGACACTACTATGTGATCCATTTTTCGAGGCCTGCATTAGACCATACACTAGCATGTGGTTATGGATAATGTATAACTTTCAAGTTCAATTTTTGAAAATATGATTTAGGAGAAATTAAATTATTCTAAATTCCATTAGAAATGATGAAGTGTATTGTCTCACCATTGATCTACATTTGTTAATGAAATAATATTTTTAATTCATATAATTTATTATTGGGGGAAGTAGAGATATTTTTAGTACCGACCATATCATTGGGTTCATAATCTACTATCTACTTAACTTTTTATAGTTATAGATAAATTGTACCCACTTCTCAAGATGTGCAAGTAGAGAGATCATAGTGTGACACTCTTTATTGGATTGAATATTGAAGTTATGAATTAAGAACCACTTTCCAATCTTGGGCTACTTGTCCTAATCATTTGAGATTTATTTCCCACTCTCTAGTATGATGACTCAATCAATATACATACAAATAGAAGGCATTAAATATAATTATTCACATCATAAAATGTCTTCATATGGAAAGCAATTGATTGGTTTCATGAAATCACATTTCTTGGTGATCCTCATGTATTTACTACCCATTTTTGGTGTTATGGTGGTTTTGCTTGTTTCTCTTTTTTTTGCAAATTTTCAATTGTGAATTACATCATTTCTAATAGGCCCATATTTTTTCATAGGTGTTAAATATTTATGTTTCAAATTTTTCTCCACATCATTTTCATCACTATGTCTTATATTTTATGCTAGCACTCAACTCTCCACTTGTAGCTCCTAACATTGTTAAACCCCAACAAAATACCACCATCGAGGTATTGGATGGAGTGATTAAGGATGAGGAGGGATGAGGAGAAATTGAGTCGAGATGATGAGGGAGTTAATAGGGATGGTGAGGGTCAATGAGTGAGTGATTAGGGAGGATGAGGGAGTGATTAGGGGAGATGAGGGACGAGGAATGAGTGATTAGGGATGATGAGGTATGATGAAGTGGTGATTAGGGATGAGGTGATGCAGGACCATCACTACCCAATATAAATAGTGATCTAGTTTACATATTTTGACTCTTTAGAAGGTGGTCAAGGTCATAAGAAGTTTGTAGGAGTCTTTCTAAGTTTCTAGTTTTGTGTCAATTTTGAATTAGAGTTCTATTGGACTTTCTCGCCAAATCTTTGATTTGAATTTTTGAAATTTCATAGAGACTTCAATATTATTTCCATAAGCCTAACATTTTTAGGATGTTACAACACATATACCTAAACTCACATTTGATAAATATGTTAGTAGCTGAGTTAGTTGAGGACACTCTCAACATACAAAAGAATAGTTGATGGTTATTTGGTAATAAGAGTCTTGTCCTTGTCTTATTTTGTATTCAGAGTCAGATTCAAGAGAGTTGGATGGGGTAGGATTCTAAAGTATGAATGTAAAAAACCCCAACCAAGTGAATAAAGACAAGTTTTGATTATTTGTATACAAGAAAGCAAACAAACCCTACATCTTCTTGAATATGTGCAAAGATGATTGATAGTGCGTATGATCATGAAACATGATTAGTAACAAGTTATTTGTGATCTTGGTGTGAGTGGTAAGTTCAAAATACCTTTTATTTGATTGTGATTATATTATTTATCATTTGAGTTTCAAATCTTTTTAATGTTCAAATTACAAACTGTGTACACCGTGCTTTTACAAACTGTGCCTTGAAATCTGAGTGAAGGTCAAAGTCTTGTGGAAGAGGAGATTCTATTTGGTGGGATTTTGGAATGTATGAGTAATTAGTAAATTGACATAAAAATTCCTTAATAGTCTTTAAACATTGTATGTTGTTATTTTGCTAAGGACATTCTATGTTGAATAACATAACCATGTCTTTTATGAGCAAAAGTACTCAGTATACACATATGTGAGAAGGTATATACATGTATTGGAGTGAAAATTTAAATGTATATGTTGGTGAGTTTATTCACATATGATCATGAAGTATTATATTCTTTCAAGTAGCTTTCATATATTTGGATGAGCAAAAAGAAAACTAACACAATCTTGTAGTCATCAAGAAACTTAACATGGTCAAAGTGGTATGTCATGGAAATTGGAAAATTGAGTGTTATAGATGGAAGGAATTTATTTTTTAAACTGTTTAAATATTTTGTAAAGGATTTTAAGCCTTAATGTTTATTTATAACCCTTTTTGGAATGAATTAGAATAAATAACCTCTTCTTGGATTACTACAGACCTATGACTAAGTACACAATCTATTCAAATGTGGTTAAGTCAATCTATGATAGCTTAAAAAGGGTAATATAACACTTGGAAAACATGAATAGGGTCAAATAATACCTAATAAAATAATCAAATTCATTAGAAATGCCTTTGGAAGATTGAAATATCATTTTGATGCTTCTCAGGTCTGTCAAATGAGTCCAAACCCTATATTAGGGTTTCTACTTTCAAAGTGAGTTTTGAGGAGTTGTAACTGTCAATAATTCATGAAATTTGGTGAAAATTTTGAGTTTATCATTAAAAAATATAATATAGTGTTTTTAAGTTGTGTAATTATGGATAAGTATGGATGGGGGAGGACTATGTGGTAGACAGGATTGAAGGAAACCTAAAAACCTAATTCGAGAGTAGAAAGAGCCAAAAGAAGTTATCAAATAGTTGAACCAAAGCCTAGAACTTTGTCAAGATATGAGATATGTTACAGGGTATCCATAAATGTGATTGATATTATGATTTTAGTCCATACAAGAAGAGTCTATGATAGAGTAAGAGGTAGTGTGTGATATGAGGATTGTGTTGAGAAGTTAAGTAGGGTTGAGAAGAAGTTAGAGATAACTCAAAGGAGTGGAAAGAAGTTTATAAGATCCCTATTAAATCCTAAAAAACTAGAGACAATATTTGATCCAAGTTGTTATAAGTCATAAAGACTAGTAAGGGGGATAGTCTCAAAGTAACAAAGATTGAATGCATTGAGTAAGGAGAATAGAATGAAGAGTTTAGTGAGACCATCTGAAGAATGGTGGAGAATAAATGAAGTGAATAAAATGCAGATGTGAATTTGAAATGTATGTGGGGTCCAAAGACAAAGATCAAGCAAGAAAAGACAAAGTGAAAGATAGGTACATGTTGTATAATGCATTGTATAACATGTACACATTATTTGAATTTACACTAACGTATATGCATTATTTGAATTTACATTAATGTGTTCATGTTATTATTTTCTAAATAATGTGATCGTGTTATGGCTCGATAACTACTGATCTATAATTTAAATAACATGATCGTGTTAATTAAATAACTCGATCGTGTTACCTAAAATGTCCATGAAATTATCCCCCAACTCTGTGCAAATACCCTATCAGATATTAATAATGTTCTTATTCATATGTTCTCACTTTTTTTTATGCTAACATTGGCACATTGAATCTTTTTGATGTCTCTTGGCACACATCAAATAGATATTAAGATGGATTTCTACCAGTTATGTGGACAAATATGTGTGCATATATATGCACTTATGTTGTGGTAGCATTAGCAGTTTCAATCATTTGGATACCACTTGTAGATACATTCATCTTAAAGTCCCATATTTAGATGGATCTATTCAAGTTATATTTAAATACATGTGTACACATATGTTAAATGTATGTATATACATGCATACATATATACATACAATAAATGTATAAGTATGTGTATGTATGTACACACTTATAAAAAAAGTATGTATGTATACACACTAAATGTATGCATGTGTACATGTATATATATGCACAAATACTAAATGTAACATTACTTTGTTCGAGTGGTCAAGGTATGTGCTTGTTAAGTACAAGGTATTTGCCCACAAGGATTTGTGTACATGGTGTTTCCACTTAAGTGAATATAGATTCATCTCAAAGTTTCATATTAATATGGATCTATGCAAGTACAAGGTGTTTGCCCACAAGAATTTGTGTACATGGTGTTTCCACTTGGTGGATATAGATTCATCTTAAAGTTCCATATTGAGATGGATATATGCAAATGATATGTATATGTATGTTAACACACATAGTAAATGTATGTATATATGCACACATACCAATAAAAGCACATGCATATTTATGTATGTATGTACACATATACACTAAATGTATATATGTTCACACACTAAATATATATAAGTCCACGTATACTATTTGTGTATGTATTTATGTACACACAATAAATTTATGCATGTATATATGTGTGTGTGTGTGTGAAAACGTACTCATTCACATCCTAATTGTAACATTACTTTGGTCAAGTGGTTAAGGCATGTGCTTGATAAGAACATGGAGTTTCCCTAGAAGTTTGAATATCTAGCAATTCAAAATTTCTAACACGTCTATCTCAGTAGCTAGAACATCATGGTGTTTCCACTCAAGTGAATATAGATTCATCTTAAAGTTCCATATCAAGATGGATCTATGAAAGTACAAGGTGTTTGCCCACAAGTATTTATGTACATGGTGTTTCCACTTGGTGGATATAGATTCATCTTAAAGTTCCATATTGAGATGGATCTATGAAAATGATATGCATATGTATGTTAACACACATAGTAAATGTATCTATATATGTGCACATACCAATAAATGCACATGTATATGTATATATGTACACACATACACTAAACATATATATGTTTGCACACTAAACATATATATGTTTTCATATACTATTTGTATATGTATTTATGTACACATAATAAATTTATGCATGTATATATATGTATGTGCATGCATGTGATCACACACAACCTAATTGTAACATTCCTTTGGTCAAGTGGTTAAGGCATGTACTTGCTAAGTACATGGTGTTTCCCCAAAAGTTTGAACATTTGGTGGGGAAAAATTTCTAACACATCTAACTCAGTAGGTAGAACACAAGGTTCTTAAATTTGAGGTCATGGGTTTGAGCCCCATCATGAGTGAAGTGCTGGTACTAAAAATAATATATTTTTATCCTCCTAGCCAAACAAATTTCTACCCTGGAAAACTAATTATGTGTTTGATTTAATTTTTTGGAAATAATGAAGTTTTATTCATATTTTAGTTAAGGGTATGGATTAATAAATCAATAAATAATATTACAATAATTATAGTCCTAATTATATAATTTGTCTTTTTTTACCTTTCTAAAAATAATAATAAATTAAGAGAAATATAACCTAACTTAAAATAGGTTGAAATGGTTGTTACAGGGTCTGAAATTGGTTGTACAGGACTGGGATAGTGTCACAAATCAGAATCTAGCTTTCATTCGGTGAAAGGATAGGACTGCTAAAAGTAAGACATTTAAGGGTCTGATGTTATTGTTCTCTTTTATCGCTATTATCCAAACTAGTTTTTAAGACCTAAGTTTTTTGGGATCTTTGTGTTGTTCTTGTGTGAGCGTACCTATGAAAGCTTGAGTGTTGAATGTCAACAGAGCTCGCTATAGAGATGATTTAATCTTCAAACCCTAACCCTCCAACTTACTTGATAAAAAAATATTTGAATCACTTAAAAAGGGGGAGTTAGTGTGTATAAGATGCACTAAACATGTGATCTACACCCCTTGTGTGGGCACGTTGTCTACATACCAATACTCTGAAGAGGGATCAAACCATATGTAGTTCTCCCCCCTAATGTGCTTTATGCAATAGTGAGATATAAATGCAATAATGTCAAATTAAGAGTGCTTGGGGTGGTTAGGGACTGGTATGAGAGTTTGAATATGTTTGTAGTTGTGTTGGGTGATTATATGCAAAGAATAGGGAAGTTTGCCTTAGTAGTTTTGCATTTATTCTTGCTTTCTTTGTAAGATTTATCCCCTCCTTTGTAAATGAGCTTTGTATGAGTTTGTTTAGAGAACCATTGGTCATGGATTAGATGTATTCATGTTAGGTTGGCATAATGAAGGATATGAATTAGATGAAAATGATCATTTGGGCTCAAAATGCAAATGGACATGAGTGCCAAAAATAGGACATCTTAGGGTCTGGCGCTATATTCTAGGTATGGTGCTCCTATCCTATAAGCTAAAAACTTGAGGGAATAAGATTGGCCTAGAAAATATAATCTAGTTGAGTTAGAATGACTATTTAGAAGGTTTTGGATGACCATTAATGAGCAAAAATATGTCTAGAAAGGTCACAAGAGCATGCAAAAAGGATCTATGGATAGGGTGTTACAAGCCACACTCAAACTATCAATTTAGACATTATGTATGACTACATTTTCCCCCTTTTATTCTAGTGATGCAACAAAGTGAAATACTAGGCTTTAAAAAAAAGATTACCTAAACTTACCTACAAGGTTAAATCCCATGAAGATGTGTGATGCTAAGTGATGTTGGCTATGTTGGGTATGTACTATACCAAAATTAATATCATGAACAAAGTTGAGTGCTCAATTCCCAAAGAGTGGCTCAAAAATGAAAAGGATGGTCCTTTAAATCCATCGTTGCCTATTATGTAGTGAAAACTGACTATATGTTGTAAATACTCTAAAATATTTGTAGTGAAAACTGACTGTAGAGTCCCCTTATAACTCTAAGAAGTGGATGCAACTATAGAGATCTTAGGGACCCATCTAGTGGTAGGAGAAGCTCTTTAAACATGTGTTTTGTGTGCAGAGGTATGAGACCTCAATAATACTATCCTAGGTGTGAACACTATAGTTGGAAACTATCTAGAGTCCTAAAATTATGGTTTATCTAAAATATGCCTTTGTGGAAGCATATGAACTCTTTTTGTTGGTGAGAGAGGCTTCGATTGTGTCTAAATCTGAACTGGAGGAAGAACTATAACTGGTGGAGGAGCTAAAATTGGTGGCTACAACATATTAGATGGCTTTGAAGTGAGGAGTGGTAACTCATACGAAACTCCACCAACTATAATAACCTAATTAGTATGAATGAATTTCACATATTTGTAAACTATATAAGGTACTGCACAAAGTTTTTAAATACATGGTCGACCAAACAAAATATCAAATACTCTTTCACTACAAACAATAGTAAATGGTGTGGCCACTTATGTTAGACCAACCTATAGAGGAAGTGAAATCTCACCTAATGAAATTTGTATGCGCCCACTGAATTCACTGATAACTATGTTCGTTGAGGTAATATCCTACTCTGATTATCTCAAATGCTGTAGTAATGTCATAGTACATATTTTCACAGTAAATACATTGTCTATGAGAACATTATGAATGAGATAATGATTAATGTAGGCTATGATAAAGAGTGCATAGTAATCTAAATCATCCTCAACTATCCCCTACTCTAAAAAAGAGATCAAAAGTCTAGATGAAACTTTGGAATTATACACACCAATCATGTTGCTTAAAGAATGTGACTCAACTAAAGGTGTCTGGTATGTATCTGACAGAGGGTGTGCATCATATGCATGGTGAACACCTGATGTATCCCTTATCTCTTGTTTAGAATATTGTGGGAAAGGATCTGAAATTTTTTTTAGAGCCTTATCTTATGTTTGATTTGCTTGAGGAGGCTCAACTAGAGTGCCAAGATCAATGACATTGCCATCTATCAAGTCCTGTATCTTGTGTCATTAAATGATGCATTTGTTCATTGTGTGACCTGGTGCCTTGTGAAAATCACAAAATGTATTTTGATCATGTCCACATGGAAGAGGTTTTATTTTATCAACTTCCCAAAAAAGAGGGAGAGATATGATATTGCATTCCAATAACTACTATAAGACTCTAGCTAGAGATACTGGTAGATTGGTAAAGGTTCACCAAGGAGGTGCTGATAAAACCACTCATTGAGGGGGCTTTGAAGCTGCATTAACTATAGGTTGATTTTGACTTTTACTATCATTAACCTTTACTTGGTATGGGGCTTTATTGTTACTCTTGTTTATTGTTTTTGATATGCTTGTGTACTTGAGTTTGCCCATTAAAATTAATTTGACTTCCCTTTTCTTTAATGTATGACATAACTTAATGAAGGAAGAGAACTTTTTGAACATTATTGAGTCATGCAAAGCTGGCAAATGACTCTGTTTGAAGAGATCCTATAATTCTTGATCGATCATGGGGCTAGTCATTTTAACCAAGATAGTCTTATATCAAAAAACATAATATGTGAGATGCTTATTTGACCTTTGTTTTTGTTATGCAGCTTAAGCATAAGAAACCTTATCATCTATGTTAATGCTAATTTAATATTTTTGAGAATAATGGATTTTTATTCTTATTTTAGTTAAGGGTTTAGATTAACAAACTAGTAAATCATATTGCAATAATTACAATCCTGATTTGTATAATTTATGTATTTTTTACCTTTTTAAAAATAGAAATAAATTAAGGGAAATATAACTTAGCCTAAAACAGGTTGAAACAACTATTGTACAGCCTAAAATGATTGTTGTAGGGTCTGAAATTGACTGTGCAGGACTGAGATAGTGTCGTAAATCAAAATCTATCTTTCATTCGGTGAAAGGATAAGACCACCAGAAATAGAACACTTTAGGGTCTGAATCTATTGTCCTCTTCTACCACTAGTGTCCTAACTATTTTTTGAGACCTGAGTTTTCTAGGTTCTTTACGATATTCCTATATGATCCTGTATGTGAAATTTTGATCACTGAATGTGGATAGAGCTCGGTATAGAAATTATTTAATCTTCAAACTCTAACCCTTCATCTTGCTATATAAAACAAGATTTGAATAACTTGAAAAATGGGGGTTAGTGTATGTAGGATGCACTAAACGTGTGATCCACACCCCTTGTGTGGGCACATTGCCTACATACCAATACTTTGAAGAGGTATCAAACCATATATAGTTCTCTCACTTAATGTGCTTTGTGCAATAGTGAGATATAAATGCAATAAATTCAAATTGAGAGTGTTTGAGGTGGCTAAAGACTACCATGAGAGTTTGAATATGTTTGTAGTTGTGTTGGGTGACTGTATGCAGGGAATAAATAAGTTTGTCTTAGTAGTTTTGTTTGTATTCTTGTTTGCTTTGTAAGATTTGTCCCCTCCTTTGTAAATGAGATTTGTATGGGATTTTATAGAGAACCATTAGTCATGGGTTATATGTATTCATGCTAAGCCAACATAATGAAGGATAAGAATCAGATGAAAATGACCATTTGAGTTCAAAATGTAAATAGACAAAAGCATCAAAATTGGGACATCCTAGGGTCCGACGATATAGTCCAAGTATGGCACCCCTGTCCTACAAGTTTGAGACCTAGGGGAATAGGATTAGCCTAAAAAATACAGTCTAGTTGAGGTGGAATAACCATTCAAAAGGTTTTAGATGAGTGGTAATGAGCAAAAAGATGTCTAGAAGGGTCACAAGAGCATGCAAAAATGAGCTATGAATAACATGTCACAAGCCACACTCAAACTACCAATTTATACATTTTATATGACTACAGTGTTCTTAAATGTTGATAAATGTGATTCAAGATTACCAAATTCAAAAAATCAAATTACCCTATAATCTCCTTCAATAATAAACCTTTTTAAGTTCAATATTACAAATACTTTGATAGTGATCTCGATCATGAAATAAATTGGAACCTTGCTGACTTGGAACACAAATTTAGTTGAGTCTCATTATAGTTTAGAAATCCAAAGCAAAGACATTTAACTCTAGCACTGAGATAAAAAGAATACATTGTTTAGTAGTATCATAACTCCTACGATCCTATGCTTATGAAGTTTGAATTAGAAGCATATCCCAGAAAACTTTAAAATAGAAATGAACAAATTCAAAAGCATATCTATAATGAAATTACTTAGATGTTCATACAGAATGATTTTATATCACATAGAATAAGCAAATATGAAATATCACACAATAATAATTGATAATAGAGCAGAATACTGGATATTATAACAAAGCCACTTCAAGGGGGCAACCTCCATAACAATGCACTAAGAGCAGAATACTTAACATGATGATCAAAGACTAACCACTACCTCTTATATATAGTCTACTTAGCCATGGTTATTCCATAGGTCGACCTAACTAAGAACATAGAGAAATATAGCAAGAATATAAAAGAGGTATGTAAGCCACAAGTCAATTACACATATCCCAAGACACACCAAAGGTTAAGGGCGTAACATGCCCCTCCCCTTGAAAACAATGTTGTATTCAATGTTAAGTCAACTTTGGATGTTGCTGCACAAAAGATTCATCCTCTCAAGTAGCATCTTCACAGGGCAGATTCTTCCATTTGATTAGGTACTCTTAATCACTCAAGACCACAACTATTTTGTGTGTATTTAAAAAATTGCCTCAAGATCAAGAATAACTCTTCCTTCCTCATCCAATTTTGGTAACTTAGTTTGGGTATCAACTTTGTGTTTAATGGTTTTTTTCAGTCATGATGCATGAAATACTAGATGTATACGAGTGGAAGAAGGAAACTCTAACTTGTAGGACATACTACCAATTTTGTGCAAGATTCGATAAGGCCCGTAATATTTAGGGGACAACTTGTTATCTTTTCTCTGTTACTTTAAGGACATATGATTATATGGATGTAAGAAAATAAAGACTCAATCACCAATGTCAAAGTGTCTCTCACTCCTGTGTTGATCTGCCTATTGTTTCATGCGATTTTGGGCCATGGCTAAATTTTCACGCTAACTTACAAGGACCTCCTGTTGATGGTGAATATGTTCTTCAACTACACAAACCTTAGGATGAACTGTCTATTCTAAACCAATCCAAAATATGATTTTGCACAAGTCTAGGTCCATTTCTACAGACTCTATAGGTCCATTTCTATGAACTCCACAGGATTTTCTACAGACTCCGAGGTCCATTTCTATGGACTCTACAGGTCCATTTCTACAGACTCTGCAAGTAGAGACGAATTCCTGAAACTTAGGCACAAAATGGACCATTTCAAGTGCCCTTGCGGAGGGCAGTTCGGGATTCAAGAGCCCTTGCGGATGGTAGGGAACACTTTTGTGAAGAGGCCATGGAGAAAAGTCGAAAAGGTAAGTTTCCTTCAGACTTTCATTTAAGGCAAAGGAGGCACCCTTTGGAAGGGTTGTTTCCAATTTTTCTGAAGGACACTTTCCAAAGGCAGTTGAAGAAGCAAAGGAAGAAATCCTTTAGACTTTTTGTCTAAAGGAATTCGGAAGGGCCACAAACAAAAATCTTGCAAAAAAGACTAAGGCAATGGCTAGAATAAATTCTTCAAACTTTTTGTTTGAAGGAATTCCTTCGGACAAAAAGTTTGAAGAAATTCAGAGCGAGAAAAGGCCGAAGAGGAAATACCAAAGGAATTTCCAAAGATGGTGACGTCTCTGAAGCCATCAAATTTAGGGAAATAGACTAGCCATTAGATTTCAAATAGTGACAGGCCCACAAACATCAATTTTACACCAAGAAAAGCCAGAGAGCGAAAGCTGGCAAGTGTCGTTTGCTAGGACACATGAATTTTGCCTTTAAAAAAAGCAACAGAACGTGCCATGTGCCCCTTGAAAAAGCCGACGAACTGCGATAAGTGTTTGCATCCAAGTCCCTAAGCTCCTTTCAACAAGATTTTTTCAAGAGTTTCACAGAGGGCGCCAAGTGGCAACTGCAGAAGGCTTTGACATGTTTTTTCTAAGAGCATCAGAACGTGCCATGTGTCCCCTACAAAGCTCAGTGGAAGCCGACAAGTGTCAACATCCACAGTCTCTCCCTTTTGTCCCATGAGAATTGTGGTGGGCCCCAGATGAACTGCTAAAGAGAGCAGAAGCCACCACGTGTCCTCTTTTGCAGGACTCTCAAAAGGTGTTTAAAGCTTCTATAAACTAAGTGGATCCTGCCACATGTCCTACCTATTTCAACAGTGGAACACACCACGTGTCACTTATTGAAATCAACAAAAAATAGCCAAGGCAAGTGGGAAAGACACGAACAAATTGCTAAGAAGGACGACGGACCCAAGGATGTAAAATTTTTGGAAATGAAGTAGCTTTTGATCTTCACAAACTTAAGCGTGAACCTGAAGGAATTCAAAGGCTTAAGGCCAGAAGAAAGATCAAGTGCAGAAATGGACAAAGCAGTCCAAGTGGCAAAATAAGGTGTCGACTCAAGGAATTACTCCAGTAGGTGATACAATGTCTATGAATTGATCATTAAGAGGTGCAAATGGCTAATGGCATGACCCATTTTGTTCATTTTGCATTAATGAGTAGACAAGCTATGTAATCACCTTAAAGGAGTGGTCTTGTTTACAAACAAACAGTGCGGCCCATAATTTCTCATATGATGTTTAAGCAGCTTGCTCTTCCCAATGATCAGAACGCACATGGGTCACTTGTAAAAAGGGTGCCAAAAGGCCTCTTTTCTTCCCTATATATTGTATACTTCTCATTTGGAGAAGAATCAATCTCTTAGCCTGTAAGGCAAAGCTCTGCCCAAAAATCTCTTGGGCTTGTAAGGCAGGACTCTACCAGATTTTACCTTGAATCAAGACATAGAATTTTTACCTCCATTTGGACTTGCACTCATGCATATGTCTATGTTTTCTTCTGTGTTAAGTCATTTTCTTTTATGCTTTTCACAGAATGATTCTAGCATGTTTGGTGCATTGTGAAGTTTCTTCTTCTGCAGGTCTGCCAAAAGTGTCTACAGTAGGAATATAGGCGCATGTGAATAGGCTGCCAAAGTGTGTCTCAAAACACCTTTGGTAGTTCTTCCTCCTTGTATCTCTACGGACCCCTGACTCACTGATACAGAAGAGTCTCCCACATCAGATGAAGTGTATGGGCGCTTCTTCTTGGTGAAAAGTGTATGTTCGGGTTGAGTGGGTCATCTTATTTGGTGTATCACCTTTTTTAAGTTTAGGCTTAGGTTTTGTTTTCAACATCCTTCTCCCTTTTCATGCTCCCCATTTTTCTATTTATTTGTTAATAGTAGGGAATCCAGGGCCTAAAGGATACATCGAAGGGAGCTAGCCCTTATCTAGAGACTCTCCCCTCAGCTTTGCCAATCCCACAGGTGAAAGGGGAGTTTCTATTATTGTGTGTGGAAGGCAGGAGCTTGGCCTCCTGCCCAGGGTGCAATCCACTGTGTTAACAATTTTTGGCATGCATGGTGGGACCAACTAGGACATGTTTTGTCCAAAGAGTTGAAGAATTTTGGTGTGTTATTCAACCAACCAGCCTTTAGAGGCTTTTGCATCAACACTAATGGCCACTCCGAGTTGAATCAGCTGGTTAGGCAGTCCAAGTGCCATCAAGAATCTTATTTCTTGTATGTATAATTCCTTTGCACAGAATCATGAACTTTGTTTTCCTTCATATGACTTCAATCAGACTCAAAATTTTCATGCAATCACCTCAAGTAGCTCTCCTCGTTGCCCTTCAACGATAAGGGAAGTAGCACTAGAATTTGAGAAGCAGGTGATGGAAATTGACAGACTAGAAGAGCAGTATGGATATCAACAGGAGATGATATATAAAGAGGAGTGTTTGTTTAGGCAATCTCAAGCCTTGAAATCCATGGAGGAGGAGGTATCAAAATGGAGGAATCCATTCATTCAAGGTAGTCAACCTTGTGTGCCCCCTCCTATTCCAAAGAAAGCCCCCTCATGTGCACCAAATATTTTCTATCAGATGGCACTTGCTCATTCTAGCTCATTCGATACATCAATTGATCTTGCTCTTAATCTTGTGCACTTAACTTTCCAGCACCTCTCTCTTCAGATAGCTCTTCCTCTACATGAGCAAACCCTCCCAAATCTTCCACAACCTCCTCAAGCCTTTCAACATGATCTCTAAATTCCAAGTTGGAAGAAGGAAAGTCATGAACCAACCTAGGACCTTGGAGAAAACAAAGTTGTTGCCTGTTCACAGGAGCAACATTCCAATTCTGAGATCCTGACTTGGAAGCAAATAGTGGAATCTTGGGGCAGGAAGGAAGAGGAGGAGAAAGGTTTTGCTCAAAACCTTAAAGAAGATGAGGGTGGTCCTACTCATGATGATTATTGTGACCTCCAAGAAATGCTCTTCCAAGAAGATCTAGCCATGAGAGTTGCAGAGTTGGAGTCCAAAGTGTGATGAACTTGTCTAAACACACCCCATCTACACACCTCTAAGAGAGATATCAGGCCACACCTGATATAGATGAAGTGCTGACCAAATGGAAGGAGGAGAATCATTCGATTCTAGCTCAAAGACTGCCTCCTCTTCCACATGGTTTTTCCACTTCACCCCTTCTCAAGGAGGAACCTATTTTTCAAGAGGTGATTGAGGAAGAAAAGATCCATCTGCAGCTCTCCAAGAGGCTATCATGAGCGATAATGAAGAAGAAATCACCATCGATGCTCCTTGTGAAAACATCATCAGCAATGGAGAAGACTCAGGGCATGCATACATGTAGATGTTCCAACAATATGAGGAGGAATGTAAGCATGGTGAGCTCTCTCCTCCCTTGTTTCATGAAATTCCTTTTTGCTTCGATGAGGAGGATGACTATGCCAAGGAGCTCAAATTAGAGGAGAATCAGGAGGAAAGCCTTGAAGAAGAGAGCTTTGAATAAAAGGGTGATGTTCTGTGGGATGAGAAATCAGTTTGTGATTCCATTTTAGACATCACAACAGTCACCCTTCTTCAAGAAGGCCAAGAGGAAGCAAAGGATGAGTTTGATAGGGTCCTCAATGAGGCAGAAGGAGACGAGCCAATTCATGATGCATTGCAAAGGGACCATGCACAACAAAGGGCTTATGGTGATGAGCCAACAACCATTGATTTCTAGATAAAATGCACCAGCATGAAGGATTAGCATTCAAAAAGCTTCCAAGAACAAGAAGAGTACATGTATGTTGGAAGCATGTTTGATTCTGATCCACTCAGATACAAGCCAATCGAGGTGGTAGGCAAGAGGAGCAGGTCACCAAGTCTCTATTCCATTCAGCCACTTGTCTGGCACCATAAGTTTCCTAGCTAGGGAAGGGACTTAAGAAGTTTTCCCTTTGATCCAGGAGGGAGGCAAATATACCTGGTTAGCTGTATATAGTAGTTTGTTTTTAGTTTATTTTCCTATTTTCCCTAAGTGTTGTTTGCACAAGTAGTGTTTTTAGCTTTGTGTGTGTTTTCCCTTGTGTCTGGGGTAAAAGGCTTCACAATTGATTCTTGATCTATCGGGGCTGTTGCTGGCCTTTCTTCAAAGCTACATTCTGACTCTGTGCCCAATGGACTTTAAGGCAACTGGTCTCTAAGCGTAACAGGCATGCTTCCCCTAGGAGTCACCAATTTGTTGACCATTTTTGGTCTAACAGGCCAAAAATTGGTCCCTTTCTTTCCCTGCTATTTTGAACCAGTCCATAATCTGATTTTGCACAAGTCTAGGTCCATTTCTACAGACTCTGCAGGTCCATTTCCATGGACTCCACATAATTTTCTACGGACTCCACAGGTCCATTTCTATGAACTCTGCAGGTCCATTTCTATGGACTCTACAGGTAGAGATGAGTTCCCGACACTTAGGCACAAAATGAACCATTTCAAGTGCCCTTGCGGAGGGTAGTTCGGGACTCAAGAGCCCTTGCGGAGGGTAGGGAACACTTTTACGAAGAGGCCACGGAGAAAAGCCAAAAAATTAAGTTTCCTTTAGACTTTCGTTTAAGGCAAAGGAGGCACCATTCGGAAGGGTCGTTTCCAATTTTTTTGAAGGACACTTTCCAAAGGCAGTCGAAGAAGCAAAGGAAGAAATCCTTTGGACTTTTTATCCGAAGGAATTCGGAAGGGCCACAAAAAAAAATCCCACAAAAAAGACTAAGGCAAAGGCTAGAATAATTTCTTCAAACTTTTTATCTGAAGGAATTCCTTCGAACAAAAAGTCTGAAGAAATTCGGAGTGATAAAAGGCCGAAGAGGAAAGACCGAAGGAATTACCAAGGATGGTGACGTCTCTGAAGCCATCAAATTTAGGGAAATAGACTAGCTATTGGATTTCAAACAGTGACAGGCCCATGAATGTCAATTTTACACCAGGAAAAATCAGAGAGAAAAAGTTGCCAAGTATCGTCTATCGGGACACATGATTTTTGCCTTTAAAAAAAAGCAACAGAACATGCCATGTGCCCCTTGCAAAACTTGGCAGAGCGTGACAAGTGTTTGCATCTAAGTCCCTAAGCTCCTTTCAACAAGCTTTTTCAAGAGTTCCAAAGAGGGCGCCAAGTGGAAACTGTGGAAGGCTTTGACATGTTTTTTCTAAGAGCAGCAGAACGTGCCACGTGTCCCCTACAAAGCTCAATAGAAGCTAACAAGTGTCAACATCCACACTCTCTCCCTTTTGTCCCATGAGAACTATGGTGGGCCCCAAATGAACTGCTAAAGAGAGCAAAAGCTACCACGTGTCCTCTTTCACAGGACTCTCAAAAGGTGTTTAAAGCTTCTATAAACTCAACGGATGCTGCTAGGTGTCCTGCCTATTTCAGCAGTGGAACACGATTGAAATCTGTGGAAAATAGCCAAGGCAAGCAGGAAAGACACGAACAAATTGCTAGGAAGGACGATGAACCCGAGGACGTAAAATTTGTGGAAATGAATTAGCTATTGATCTTCTCAAAATTAAACGTGAACCCAAAGGAATTCAAAGGCTTAAGGCTAGAAGAAAGACCAAGTGCAGAAACAGACAAAGCAGTCCAAGTGGTGAAAGAAGGTGTCAACTCAAGTAGTTACTCCAGTAGGTGATACAGTGTCTGTGAATTGATCATTAAGAGGCGCAAACGGCTAACGGCACGACCCATTTTCTTAATTTTGCATTAATGAGCAGACAAGCCACGTAATCGCCTTGAAAGAGCGGTCTTGTTTGCAGACAAACGACGTGGCCCATAATTGTCATATGATGTTTAAGTGGCTTGTTCTTCCCAATGATCAGAACGCACATGGGTCACTTGTAAAAAGGGTGCCAAAAGGCCACTTTTCTTCCTCTATATATTGTAGAATTCTCATTTGGAGAAGAATCAATCTCTTAGCTCGTAAGGCAAAGCTCTACTCAAAAATCTCTCAATCTTATAAGGCAAGACTCTGTCAGATTTTACCTTGAATCAAGACTTAGTATTTTTACCTCCATCTGGACTTGCACTCATGCATATGTCTATGATTTATTCTGTGTTAAGTCATTTTCTTTTATGATTTTCATAGAATGATTCTAGCATGTCTGGTGCATTGTGAAGTTTCTTCTTCTATAGGTCTTCCAGAAGTGTCTACAGCAAGAATATAGGCGCATGTGAATAAGCTGCCAAAGTGTGTCTCAGATCACCTTTGGTAGTTCTTCCTCCCTGTATCTCTACGGACCCCTAACTCACTGATACAGATGAGCTCCCATATCAGATGAAGTGTATGGGTGCTTCTTCTTGGTGAAAAGTGTATGTTAAGGCTGAGTGGGTCATCTTTTTTGGTGCATCACCTTTTTTAAGTTTAGGCTTAGGTTCTATTTTTAGCATCTTTCTCCCTTTTCATCCCCCCTTTTTCCATTTATTTGTTAGCAGTAGGGAATCTAGGGCCTAAAGGATACATCGAAGGGAGCTAGCCCTTATCTAGAGACTCTCCCCTCAGCTTTGCCAGTCCCACAGGGGAAAGGGGAGTTTCCATTGTTGCGTGTGGAAGGCAGGAGCTCGGACTCCTGCCCAAGGTGCAATCCACTGCGTCAACATGAACCTTCAAGGTTGAAGTGATAGATGGAGGGATTTATCCATATAGTGCCAGAAAAAGAGACATTTTAGAAGAACTATGAATAAAAATATTATACCACTATTTAACAAGTGGCAACCAATTAACCCATTTAACCTATTTATCAAAAACAAAACAATAGAGATATCCTTCCAGACATTTTTTGACTACCTCAGTTTGTCCATATGATTGAGGATGCTAGGATGAATTATGAGCCAAGGGTGACCAAACATGTAAATAACTTATTCCAAAAATTACTAGTGAAGATGGAATCTCTATCATTGACAATGATCTTAGGGGTACCATGCAATTTTTGAATTGTATTAGAAAAAAGAGAAGCTACTGTACTAGTGACAAATGACTATGATAAAGAACAAAAATGAGCATACTTATTGAGATAATCTACCAAAACCAAGATAACATTTTGACCATCAGATCTTGATAACCCTATAATAAAATCCATAGACACCTCTTCCCAACGTTTGCTAGGGATGGATAAACACTGCAAAAGACCTAGGGTTTTGATGGTTTGTCTTTTATTTTTTTAATAGATCATACATTCAACCACATATTTTTGGACATCCCTCTTGAGTCCTTCCCAAAAAAAATCTTGCTTGATTCGATGATAGGTTTTCAAAAATTCTAAATCACCCACAATTAGAGTTGCATGAAGTTCCTGAAGGATTTTTTGTTTAAGAAGATAATTCTTACATAGGTATAATCTATCTTTATACCATAATAAATCACCCTTCCATGTGAATTTTTCAAATCCACCCAAATCTTGTTGAATATTTTGAACCAAATCATGGGTAGCATTATCCTTGTGCCATTCTGATCATGCTTCCTCTAGCCCATTTGCCTGTAGAATGGTCATAGCATATAACAATGCCTCAAATGATTCATCATTCTTAGATAGTGCATCTTCCACTACATTATCCTTGCCTTTCTTGTAAACTATTTCAAAATCATAGCCTAACATCTTAGTTACCTATTTTTGTTGTTCTTCAAATGATAACCTTTGTTCCAAAAAATATTTGAGAATATCATTATTAGTCTTTACCTGAAAGTAATGACCCACCAAATAAAGCTTCCATTGTTTGACTACATGCAAAATGGTCATCATTTCTTTCTCATAAATGGGTTTGTACTGATTTTTACCCTTTACTTGACTTTCAAATGCAAGTGGTTTGCCTTTTTGCATGAGTACAACACCTATACCATATCCAGATGCATCACATTCAAGCACAAAAATCTTGGAAAAATTAAGAGTATCTAACACTAGAGTGGTGCACATCACCAATTTAAATTTTTTAAATGCCCTGGTAGTTGTATCAGTCCACTGAAAGGAGTCTTTCTTCAATAAAAATGTGAGTGAGACTACAATGCTACCATAATGTTTGAAAAACATGCGATAGTAACCAGTTAGCCCTAGAAATCCCCTTAGTTGCTTGAGGGTCTTAATAATTAGTTAGTCCACCATTGCTTGGATTTTTTTAGGATCCACTTTTACTCGTGTATGTGAAACCAGATGACCCAAATACTCAACCTCACAAGCTCCAAAAGTATATTTGGAAGGTTTGGCGTACAACTGATGTTGTTTCAAAATTGAGAGTACCTATTTCATATAGTGTAAATGGTCTTCCTAATTTTTACTGTAAATGAGGATATCATCAAAAAATACCAAAACAAATTTCTTCAAAAATGACCTAAGAATAGTATTCATCAAAATTTAAAAGGTAAATGGTGCATTTGTTAGCCCAAAAGACATAACCAAAAACTCATAATGGTCCTCATGAGACCTGAAAGCAGTTTTGGGTATGTCTTCATCATGGATCTGGATTTAATGATACCCAGAACATTGATCTAACTTAGTAAAATAAAGAGCACCATTTAATTTATCTAGAAAATCATCAATGATAGGAATAGGAAACTTATCTTTGATAGTGTACTTATTAAGTTCTCTGTAGTCAGGGCACATCCTCTAAGTGTCATCTTTATTTCACACCATGACCAATGGTGAAGAATATTTGTTTTAGCTATGGTGAATGATTCCTTCATCCAACATCTTTTGTACCATCTTTTTAATTTTATTTTTTTGGACATAGAGATTCTTGTATGACTTGATGTTAGGTGGTGTACTATCAAGAATAAGTTTGATAGCATGATCACGCGTGTGACTAGGTGGAAGACCTTTTGACATGTCACTAAAAACAATAAAATGGGCACTAATCACTTGTTGTAGATCAAGAGGTGTAAATGGCTGAGTTGCATGAACTTCCATGGAAAACAAGTAAGCTATAAATCCTTTAGCAACCTTCCAGAGAATCTTTGTCATTTGATGGGAGCTAACAAATTGTGGAGATTTAACCCTTAATCCCCTTAGCTCAAATGACATTCTCTCATAATGGAAACATATGAATAATTCTTGAAAATTCATCTCAATAGTGCCCAAAGTGGTGAGCCACTATACTCCCAGAATAATGTCAGCTCCTTCCATGGGAATAACAATTATAAGAGAATCCAACAATTAGTCTCCCATGGCCAGCGTAATACTATGGCATTTTCCTGAGTAGCTGACAGTACCACCATCTGCAATCATGACCTAAAATTCTAGAGTGAGATAAATGAAATAGTTCAAGTAAGCAATCAACTTATTGTTGATGAAATTATGTGTGCTTATAGAATCAATCAAAATAATGACCTTATGTTTCTTTAGGAAACCCACCACCTTAAGAGTTTGGGGAGTACTAATCCCTGAAAATGTATGAAAAAAAATAATAGGTTGAAAGTCTTCATATTCCTCCTCAGGACCTTCATCCTCACCAAATGCCTCCTCATCATCATCATCCTCATTGACACCTTTGATGTAAAACAACTTATTTTTAGAATAATGATGGTCTTTGCTCCATTTGCTATTGCAACCATAACACAACCCTTCAGATCACTTTTCTTCAATTTATCAAGGTGTCAGTCTGGTGGATTGAGGATATGATGGTGTTGGAAAGGTGCGATCACGACCAGTACTGAAGGTTCTTTATTTGACCATCTTTTTTCCCTCTACCATGCATGCTTGTCAGATAGCTTTTGATATAGATGTTGGGTTAAACATCTGAACCTCCAATTGGATACTATCTTTGAGACCACTAAAAAATAGATGAGTCAAATTTTTCTCAGTGATGTCTTCCACTCGTAAGGATAGATTCTGAAACTGATGAATATAATTATTTACAATTCCCATTTATCACAGTTTGGCTAATTAACTAAAGTAGTTCTCAAAGATATTATTCTGATAATGAGCCAAAAATTCATCAGTGAAAATATACCATGTAAAAGGAGCACCATTCTTTTTCTTTTAAATACACAACCAATGATACCAAATGAGCTACTCAGGTTCCAGATATAGAGACATCACTATCACCTTATGAGAACTAGGATTTTGATGCAGATCAGGTAAATTCTCAATTTAGGTAATCCAAGTGAGAGGATATTTACCATCAAACTTACACATGTCTACTTTGGGTAACACCAATTTCACATCAGAATTAGAGTTTTTAGTGTTGAGAGGACTCAAATGATGAAGTGGAGGGTTGCTTGATTGTAACTGAGATGAAAGAGCAACCAATGAAGCAGTGATCTGATTCAATTGATTATGAACCCCATTAATCTCTTCGGGCATCCCTGAAACATTAGTTTGAACTACAATAAAGTCAACATTCCACACTAAACCCTTTATGTCATCCCAAAGTTGAGAAATCAATGGATCTAAAGTCCTAGATTCCATGTTGTCGATAGGAGTCTTGGGAGTTTTTGTGCCCCCTTTTCATCCCTGTGTAGAAGAATCGATTATATACAAACCCTAAGAGGGTTTTTGACTTGAAAAAATTGTATTAGGAAATGGTACCATTGTGATCGCTTTGCCAAGATGAATCCAATGACTGCCTTTGCAAACTAGGATAAAAAATTTTGGTTCAAAAAAGTGTACCGATGAAATATACCATTGTGATCATCTTGTCAAGACGAATCCAACGACTACAATTGTGCAAAGAAAAAAAAAATCTAGATTTTTTTAATTATTTTTTTAAAAATGTTTCAAACAATACTATGTTGACAAAAAAAATTAATTCTTCCCAGATTGCAAGTTATGTTTTTTCACTCCTTCCCCTCATAGAAGTTGCACCTCACTAGATCAAAAAAAAATCCACAAAAAATTTGTCCAAATCAAAGCTCTGATACCACTTGTAATGAAATTACTTAGATGTTCACACAAAATGATTTTATATCGCATAAAATAAGCAAATATGAGAGATCACACAATAATATTTGATAGCAAATCATAATATTAGATAATATAACAAAGCCATTTCGAAGGGGCAACCTCTATAACAATGCACTAAGAGCAAAATTCTTAACATGATGATCAAAAAATAACCGCTACCTCTTATATATAATCTACTTAGCCATGGTTATTCCATAGGCCGACCTAACTAAGAACATAAAGAAATGTAACAAAAATATAAAAGAGGTATATAATCCACAAGTCAACCACACATATCCCAAGACACCAAATATTAAGGGCATAGAAATATCCTAGAAAAACTTTAAAACATAAATGAACAAATTCAAAAGCATATACCAAAAAAAAATTATAACAAAAAAGAACAAATTCAAAAACATATCCCAAAAAAACTTTATAATAGAAATAAACAAATTCAAAAACAAATCCTTAGTTGTAGCTTCAAAATTTACGCAACCTCCTCATCGAAACTGGTATGCTACCCATAGAAAAACAAAATCTTAATGAGTTCGAACAAGAAAGACTTCCAAACATGGCACAAACAACCTAAAAAGTTGGGAAAATGATTGATAATTGGTTAAACTTTACGATATCTATAATGACATAACTTTCTCATAATGAGGAAACCTTAAAATCCATAAATAAAGCTTCCAAAAATCTTTGGAATGATGGAAAATTTGGAGATAAAAAGAACATTATGTTACTATTAAAACATCATCAACCCCAAAGTTTGAACATCCATCATACCCATATAATGCTTAAGCTTTCAAAATAAAATAAAGAACTAAATTGCGTTAGCTACATAATGAAATTGATAGATGGACACTCACAAAATTTCTTTAAGAAAATAAATTATAAGCTACGTAACGTTGTGAAATTGGTAAATGCACATTATATAATGATAGGATCTGGTACATAAAATCCAAAATCAGAACAATCATTCAAAACTTAGCAATCTTATTTTGTATCTAACCACTAGTGGAATAATAGAAAATAATTATATGGGTTTAAGAATGTGAGTACAATAATAGATTTAAAGTAGGATGAAATTTGTTTGAAACACTGAAAAAGTTCATAGTCTAAGAAAGGAATTGAGAATATCCTCACCTACAGTACCATTCCTATTCAGAGTCTCTCTCTTTAAAGGCAAAGTATTTGTTCCTTCCTAACTTCTGGTGTGTGAGATTTTTCATGGAAAACAATACCCCCAACATTAACCTAAGAGAATAAGACCCCAATTTAAATTTAAATTAAATAAAATAAGATAAGAATTGAATCTCTAGAATGAAATAATATATGTGAATGAGAAAGACAATTAACTATTAACGTGTGTGTTAATTAATACGTACAGCGAGCCAGGGAGATTTACCTAGCATGTATTTGCAGTCGTGTCAGTGAAATTTCTCCAATGTGAGCCGCTTGACTGGAGCATAGTGGCTCGCATTGGAGAAATGTGTACTCCTAAAATATCGGCAAAAATGTCGACATTCTGTGATTCACTAGGTAGGCATTCGATCCCGTCCCCCGCCCCCCCCAAAACAAAAAACTGTAACGTCTATGGTGCTTCAAATTTAGCTTTCCATACTGAATGGAGGGTTAATAGTAACGCTAGACTACACAAGAGTGAAAGACATAGCAAAACAACATGAGTCTTCCATGGAGGATGTCATGGCATACAATTCTGTATCAGCGTTCATACTAAAATGTGTTAGCAAACATTAAGGATTATCAATGCAACACAGAGACCGAAGACGCATTTGATAATCACTGATCAGGAGGCAGTGAGAAATAAATGCAGAACTACATACTCGGTGGGCTGACAAGGTAATCTATCATATTGGGTAGTGCGGCACATAGAGCAAAATGGCAATGTCATCTTAGGAGGGCTTCCTCATAGTCAGAGTAATTTTCATTGAATATGGAACACTCAGGGAGATGAGGCCTTATGCTGCTTTGTCAAATTTAAAAAATCATTTGACACGGTTCCCCATGACAAACCTTGGATTAGGATAAAGGATATGGGGGTTCTAGATGAGTTTAGAGCTGCTGTCCATAGATTATATGAGCAAGTAAAGGCTAAAATCAAAACTAGTAATGGAATGTCAAAGTGTTTTGGTAGTGATATAGGCGTCAAGCAGGGTCGTCCACTTTCACCAACTTTATTTGGACTGTACATTGATAAATTAGAAGAATGGTTACATAAATATAGTGGGGAGGGGATTCAACTAGCTAAGTATGTTATAAAACTGCTTCTTTATGTGGATGACCTCATTTTAATTGCCAAAATAACCAACAACTTGAGCGAACATTTGAGAGCACTTGAAACTTTTTGTCAAGAGGTTGGAATGCAGGGGAACACAAGAAAAACCAAAGTAATGATCTTCTCTCTGAAAAGAAAAAAGAAATAATATACCTTTACCTTTGAAGGCAACCCGTTAGAGATAGTCGAGGAGTACAAGTACCTCAAGCTTGATTTTCACCACAAGCTCAGCTGGGAAATGTGTAGGGTAAAAAGAATTCAAGGAGGATGGAAAGCATTGTAATCTCTTCAAAATAGGTGCAGGATTGCAGAGTTATGGGATTGGAAGACCAAGAGAACACTCTTTGGTTTGTTGGTTATCCCAGTGATTTTCTATGGGTGTGAAATTTGGGGCAGCAGTATGTCAGATCAAAAATGGAAATAGATAGAGAGAATCTAGAAACACTTCATCATAAGCAGTCTCAAAGTCAAGAATTCAGTGCCGTATGAGATCTTACTTGATAAAATGGGGTCCTTCCCTCTAGAGGCATCGGTGATGATATGATTACTAAACTACCTCAAGAAGATTCAAAACATGAAGAAACACAGGTGGCCTAGACTAATTATGGAAGAAGAGCTAACTAGAACAAAGAGCACTTGGAGGAAGCAAAATGACAAATGGGTAAAGAGGTGGGATATTAGTATGTAGGAGTGCCCAAATACTAATGAAGAAATAAAAAAATATGTGAGAAGAAAATTCAAGTGCATCATGTGGACAAAATAAATGGGTCATAAAAAAAAATACTACCTGAAAGAATTCAACCCCACAGGTGATTTTGAAGAAAAAACCTATATAGGAGCAGACATTAAGTGGAAAGAAAAAATGTTGATTGCCCAACTTAGGATGATCTCTCATCATCTTAGGTGTGAAACGGGTAGATGGCTAACTCCTAAAGAGGATTGGGAGGAGAGAATATGCCTCTTTTGCAATAAAGGCGTGGTGGAGACAGAACAACACTTCCTCTTGGAGTACGAGGCATACAATGACATCTGATACAGTTATTTTGAAACTTTGAAAATCGCCAACCTTGACACCCTATTTAAAGTGACAAGGTTGGGTAATACGATGAATCTCATGATCAAATATCACAACAGAGGGGAAGATCTCAAGAAGGAAGTTCAGGTAACTTAGAGAATGTTTTATGGCTGATGTCCCATTTTGAAGGGGATGTGCATGACTGATGGGTCCCATAGGCTATTGCAGCCTCATGTACGTTATTAAAATCCTTCATTCATTCATTCAATGTCAAACATATCGCATGGGAACATACTTTGGCCCAAAATTTCTAGGTAGACCACCGGGGTGGCCGAGACTATTTTAATTTAATGTTGGTGCATTTTATACAATGAGACAATGATTTGAACATTCACACAAGGTTAAAATTGGTTCATGCTATTGGAAGAGTACAATACTCTAGAGTCACTATTCTTTGAAAGTATTATGAGTTTTTCATGTTTATGCATTTTTGTGAGATATACATAAATTTAAAGTATTTTTACGGGTTGTCACATAGATATCTATTACTGATCAAGTATTTCTAAATTCATCATATAGTATACTCATATATGACACACATCTATTAGAGGATGTGTTTCATGGTACCTTTTTGAATCGTCAAAATTATGTGATGTCAAGCAATCACGCACACACTCAACATTCACTTGTCATTGTTTCTCTACCACACAATATGTTAATTGGGCTTCTCCATATTTGTGACTCATTAGGGAATCTTTCAACATCTCCACACTTCATATAGTGTAATTACATACCTACAAAAAATCCAACCGTCATTCAGCCAGAATATGAATTACTACCTTTCTGTAATCATAAATCAATTGTAACACTTCTTGTAATGATGTATATATTTTAATCGTTTGTCCCATAAAAGCATAAAGATGAGATAATAAACATGCATCCCCAAAAATGAGTTTTTTATGCTTTTGATATCTAGCATCTAAAAATATTTATAACTCTGAATTCTTTTATTCAATTTAGACCAATCAACAATGATGCCCATCCCTTTGGATGACAAGAACTAGCTTTCCTTGTTTTACTGCATCTTGTACACATCTCTACTTTTCCTATTTTATGTATAATGAATAGAATTGCATTTTTGTATTTTAAACTTTCACATATGTTTATGTGAACAATTTTTTGCTTGTTAGATCACTTTATACGCACTCTTACAATTAGTAGGTTCCCATCAAGGTCAACATTGTTTACCACATTAGCACTTGGGCCCTATGACACATATCATTGTTATCAGAGCAAGAGCTCTCATGTCCATGTAAACATGTGAACACGACATGGAAAATAAATATTACTATTTGGCTATATTTCAAAGTATTCAAAAGAACATTGTATTAAGAACAATATGGTTAACCCCTATATTCAAAAGAACATTGTAGTAAGAACAATATGGTTAACCCCTAAAGAAACATTAAGGCATCCCTATGTGTCTAGAAACTCATTCAATACACCCTCTAGGAATAACGCAACGAGCTCTTTGGTAAATTTGGTGAACTCATGATGTAGCTTGGGCCACAAATAATTCCATCTTCTACACACCCTACATAATAATTATTTCAACAATAGAATCCCTTCAAAGTGGCAAGCAATATCGACATCCTAGTTTTTAAAGGCAAAATCAACACCATAATATTTGATGGCTAAATTCAAAAATTTGAGGTGTCACATCCTGATTTCTCTATAGACCTAATAACTTATTGATATGTAGGTTTCATGGTTATTGTTTAGTTAATTACTATTTTGGTTAAGCTGGATAACATATACTGAGTTATAGGCAGTTATATGTTGCTTAATTTACATGATTGTTAATTGTGAAGTTAATTGTACTTTTATGTTGTGTACATGATGATCATGTTTGTTAGTTTATTACAATAGTATATTATGGATTATATATTATTCCAAACTAACTACCTTCATTGCTATAAAGTGGATGCATGATAGATCCATCCCTCAGAGTGTGATGGAGGGAGGGCATTATCAGAGAGGGTGGCGTAGATAGAGGCATTGGGGATGATGGATGGAAAAACTAGAAACCTGCACATACCATAAATAGATAATATGTAGTTATAGATAGATTTTAATATGTCTTGATTTGCTAATATATTATCTACATTTGAATGACTACTAATATGCTTTCTATTATGATCTTAATTGCTACTTGATGTTCATATCATGTGATTGAAATCCTTGAATGTCTGTAATAGGCCTTGCAGCTCTCTTTGGATATAAGTGAATACTTTTACAATAAAGTTTTGTTGAGTTCTTATTGCTATTTGGAATCAATGATATTACACATAATATATTTAGAGGGTTATTATTGTTATTAATAATTGAATGACTTTCGTAGAAGTCAATTGCATTGTTAAATAATCATAATGCATAAAGTGATTTTATAAAGTCAATGTGCATGCATAAATTTTGAAGGAATTATAATTATAATTATTATATTGTTTATTATTGGAAAATTCAAGATTAGGGTTAGTTTTAGAAACTGTTAACTTGGGTTACTAGGTCATTATGCCAAAACTATGACTCCACTATGAATTAGTTTAAGGAAAATATGGGAGGATTGATTATTTTATGTTTGATGTTAGTGAGTTATTTTTCATGCATGGACTTAGCCATCACTTTTACCAGAGCGATTGGGGGTTCTAGTAACATATAAGAGAATAAAATTAAAAGAGAGGAGATCAGGGAAGACACAGTTCAAGATGACGAAAACAGAGAAGGAAAAAGAGAAGGATTCGAGCAAGTTTGGAGAAATACATTTTATAAATTGGCAAAGCCGTGACCCTTTACCATGTTAGTTTATGGATTTAATTCATTATTGTATGGCATAAGTTTTATGAATGAAATCTAAGAAATAAATTTTAAAAGGGTTTATTTTCTTTATTATACTCGGCATTAGGGAAGGCTTAGTCATTCACAAAGCCAAAGATATACCTCTGTAAACCCTAAGCAACCAATTTCATTGCTAAATATAATATGTTCGGTTTAAGGTGAAAAATATATGTTTTGTTGTGGCTTGGAATGAAACCCTAGATTAAGTTTAAAGGGCATAATATATTCGTTAGTTGAATATATCCATTTAACTATGTCGTTATTTTTTTAATATATCTATTATGAATTGAACCATTCGGTTCAATATGTATTATGGGATAGGATACAACTAGGTTGTAGAGTTAACTCAGTCCATTTAAATAGTTTCCTAGTCATTCTTTTATTTATACCCTAGAATTAAACTTGCTCATTATTTAAAGATGGGTCAAAAATTGAAATGGGTAAACCCCAATTAGGGAACGAATGGAATTGTTAGGTCAAACCCAATTTTTAAATCATATTACGAATCTTCCTTTTATAAAATAAAATCTGTAGAGTAGCATGTTTTTGTATTATAAACCCCAGAAATAGGGCATGATTGTGTATGGGATATTATGGGTGGAATAATATATTAATTGATTTATTTATATTGTAAAGTTTGCATTTAGGAATGAACAAAATTTATATAAATATACATGGTTATACTCATATATCTACAGGGTTTTGGTCTTGTCAATATAAGTATATAAAAATATTTTTCATGTTGAAAATGGCCCTGTATAAACATATAACATGTGTATATATGAGGACTGATCCGTAGATAGGGATTATAAGTCGATGAATTCATCTTTTTGGTTTCATCAGTGGTTTTTATATTTATGCATAGATTGCGTAAATATGTCTTGAAACTTATAGTAGTTCGATTTAGTGGTTGTAGTGATTGAGTGTTTACTTAGTTGTATACAAAGTTTTCATTTTACTATGAAAAGGGAAATTAAATTTAAACCTTCATAATAATACAACTATGTAGATTTGTAGTATGTTTTTGTATATATATTAAGTTGAAATAATTATTGAAATTGGGAGAAGTAAATAAGATTCATATCTATTTATAAATATGTTTAATATAGTTTTATATGTTGTGACTATAAGAGACTTTATGCCATAAAACACACACACACACACACACACACACACACACACACACACACATCGAAAATCCAAAAACATGCATTGATATAGCCTAGTTTGTACAAGATTTTGTGTAATAGTATATTTGAAATGGAGTCTTTTTGGGTTTAAGATATGGTTTAAAACTGAAATCAGGGAAGTTTAATCTATGTTTGCTTATTTGAAAATAAATTGAATCATTCATCCACAGTACACATGATACTCTAAATCATGGACAATATATCTGTCTACTTGGAGTATATTGTGTACAAGCAGGAATATACAGTATATGAAAAGTATGATGTATAATTACATTTGATTATTTGAGTTATTAAAGTTTTAAGAATAATTGAGTGATTGAATGTGTAAATTAATATTTGGTATTAATGTGACTTGTTAATTAATAAGTATACCATATATATAGATATACACAATTTTTTTTGAAGCTCATAAACAATACATAACTGCAATGAAAATCGGGTGCTAATATTATGTATTTGAATGGTTGAAAGGAACATTTACTTATGAGGTATTAAAATAGAGTACAAATCAATTGATGAATATTGGTGTTTGGAATGGTTTATTGTTATACTTTATAGGCATTTGAAATAAAGAAATAAGTTGTTAATATTAATGTTATTTAGGTGGATGACATAACATTTATAGTTACATGTAATTATTATATAACTTGATGTTTAGATATATTTTTTATTCGAAAGGTATGATTTTATTAATGACTATTTTTGAAATCTATTTATTATTGTAATAATAAATTAGATGTTTTGAGATTCATTACATTACATTTAATGGACTAAAAGAATGTATTTGATATTTCTTTGATTAGCATATATTTATCTGCTTATAAATAATATGTTGGTGTTTATATTATATATATAGACCAAGTCTCACATTAATGACCCTAAATAAATAGTGAGATAGAATCCAGTCACTTAATCAGTGCCATTAATATGTAGATAAGGTGTAATCTAATTGAGTGGTGTGTATGAAATTGATTGATCCTCGTGATCAATAATTATATGAAAACTTTGACCAAATTAATGTTTATAGTTAAACATTATCATTTCATATGTTTGATTTAGTTTACATGTTTGTATGATATCATGTTAAAATGGGTTTCTTTATGATATACATCATGTATTAGGTATCTTATAGCACACAGATTCTAGTTTGTCACTTTGGATTCCAGTACCGTCATTATCTACCCATCCATGAAGGGAGGGTCATTTCCTAGTTAAAAGATTGTGCGGGGGATCGTTGGTTCGTGGTTGGTGTGGAAAAGCACTCAGATGATGTTCTCCATCCCCACATCAATACTACACTAGAGACTACACTTGAGATTAATTATTAATATTCAAGTTTTTTGAGACTCGCATACTCTGTGGAGCATTATATCATGGTTTATTATTATTAAGACATTTATATTACTGAAACTATACTTTTTATCCATATGTATCATACAATAGTTGGCTATAATATTGTATCAATTGTGGCTAAATTTGTAACAATATTTTTATGAATTAATGCAGTCTTTATTCCCATAATCAACATTGTACATGTTCTTGATATATTATTATTATGGTGATCATTAGCTAAATATATTAGCTATAGACATTTATAAGGTTAAATGAAAATAATGTATTTAGTTAATGATCATTTTTGTAGGTTTCATTTTGATGAATTCAATTAGTTTAATTTGTGTAATTAATTTACAAATATATATACCTTATATAATAAAACTCAGTAGAGTTATTACATTGTGGTATCAAAGCTGAGATTCAAACTCTAGGACTTAAATGTGTTTGTTAATGCAAACGTATTCTCCTATTAAGTAGGAAGAAGAATGGTGTGCACGAGACCTAGAGATGAGGTTACCTCAAATGCTAATCCTCCAATTGATCCAAATCAATTCATCATTGAGCAAGTTGTGAAGTTGGATTAGATCCTTACAATAATGAATGAATTTACTGACTAAATCATGACCCTAAAGTATGAAGTGCATGGGCATGTTGAGGAGAATGTTCTGGAAAAACTTGAAGAGCATTCTACTAAGCAAGAAAATTCTCAAGAGTAGAGGCATGAGGAAGTGCCATAAGATGCAAGAGCTCAAGTAAATGCAGAGTTAGCATGGGATATGAAAAAGTTGAATCCACCCAAGTTTGATGGAACTATTTTGAGAGATGGAGTTGAAGCGTGACTAACAGAGATAGAAAAATATTTTAAGATTTAATATTACTCTGAAGTCACTAAATTAGTTTAGGGAGAATGTCATCTTACTAGAAAAGCAACAACTTGGTGGGTAAACAAGAAGTTTGAGATGAACCTCGACTCTACCACCACCACTTGAGAATAGTTTATGTCATTATTTAGGTCATGATGGCTTCCACAATTATATTTTGATTAGAAACTAATAGATTTTTAGAATTTTAAACAAGGAGACATTTCTATGAATGAATACTGGGAGCAATTCACGAAGCTCTTAAATTATATACCTCAGTATCAGGTGGATGAGAGGTTCATAATCATGAAATTCATTATGGGATTAAAACTCCAAATTAATTGTGAGGTAGATGTGCATGGGCCATCTATTATGGATCAGGTCTTTGAGAAGGTAGTCAAGTAGGAGTAGAAGCTAAAATCTCTTGCCCAAGTCAGAGATAAGTTTAAAAAAAAATTGGAAGTCTTAAACCAACTTTCAAAAATAAGAATTGGAAGTAGAGGAGTGGAGACTCCAAGGGATAGTTCAAGAACCATAATGCTAAGTTCAATAGTATCTTAGGGAACATGAAACTTGAAAATGGTTTTAAGTGAAGTTTCAAGGGAAACTAATAGTCTAGTAGAAAAGGGCCACTTGGAGGTTGCTTCATTTGTGAGGTGACCATTATGCTTGAGAGTGTACATAGGATAAGTTAGGTGGTAAGAATAAGGGTTCTACTTCTCAACAGGGAACTTTTTAATAATGGATTCATGCAGTTGTTGTAAATTATAAGGTTGAATTCTAAGCTTCTCTTATTGAACTATCAGGTATTTTATTTGATCATCCAATTTCTATTTTGATTGACATTGGGGCTACAAAATATTTTATTGATCCTAGAATTATTAGTAAGTTGTGTAGAAAAGCTAAAGGTATGGAAAATGCATGGTGAATATAGTATGAGAATGAATCAAAGGTCAAGGTTGACAATATTTTAGTGAAAACTGAGACTAGATTACCTAAATTCATTATAATAATGGATCTATATGCTGCACCATTAGGGTCATATGATGTGATCCTAGGAGTCAATTGGCTTACAAAACATAAAGCTAAGTTTGATTGATATCTAAAGAAGGTTGAGTGTCATGATGATTTTAAAAATTAGACACAACTTCAAGATGAGAAGAGAGAGTTGAAGCTTAGGCAATTTGTTTCAATTCAACTCAAGAAGGCTCAGAAGAAGGGATGCCAAGTATTTGTTGTTAAAATAAATGATATGAGAATTTAAAGAACCATCCATCAAGGATTATCTTTTTCTCATAAAATTTCAAGATGTGTTTCCATAAGAATTATTTAGATTACCACCCAAACATGAGTTTGATTTCTTGATTGACATTATACCTAGATCAGAACTATAATCCAAGGCACCATATAGGATGACAACTACCAAATTAGTTGAGTTGAAAGCTCAACTATGGGAGTTATTATCAAAAAGGTTGATTCATCCAAGTGTGTCACCACGGGGTGCACAAGTAGTGTTCATCAAGAAGAAGGATAGTACTCTTCACCTATGTATTGATTATGTGATATTGAACAAGGTGACAATCAAGAGCAAATATCTGCTACGTCACATTAATGATCTCTTTGATCAGATGTGAGGGGAAACCATCTTTTCTAATATTGATCTTAGAGCAGGGTATCATCAGTTGAGAATCCAAGATGAGGATATCCAAAAATAATGTTCAAAACTTGGCACGAGCACTCTGAGTTCATAGTGTTACCTTTCAAATTGATAAATGCTTTAATAACATTTATGAATCTCATGATCAGTGTGTTCAAAGATTTTATAGATTACTTTGTGTAAGATTTTTTAGATGACATCCTCATATATTCTAAGGATGACTAAGAACATCTTCAGCATCTAGAACTAATTTTTCAACATTTGCAAAAGCATAAATTATACGACAAGTTGTCCAAGTGTGCATTTTTCTAAAATAAAGTGCAATATTTGAGACATATTATCTTTATGAATGGAATTTTAGTGGATCTATAAAAGATAAGATCCATAATAGAATGACAAATGCCTAATAATGTGCATGATTTAAGGGGTTTCATGGGTTTCTCAGGGTATTACAGGAAATTTGTTCTAAATTTATTTAAGATAATCTAATCACCTCTCTTCAGTGGAAGAATTAGAGTTTTGTTTGGTTAGATAAGTGCGAGAGAGCCTTTTAAGAGATAAAAAAGGAGGCTTACTTTGGCACCTATGTTAAGAGTTTCTGATCCTAATGGTCAATTATCAGTGATCATGAATGCATTTAGGGAAGGAATTATAAGAGTTCTTATGCATGACGATTTAGTTGTAGCATGCGAGTCCAAAAAATTGAAGCCATATGAGATGAATTATGCAACTCATGATCTGGGACTTGTTTCAATAGTGCATGCCTTGAAATTTTGGAGGCATTATTTGATAGGGAAACCATTTGAGCGTAAGATTGATAACTTAGGATTCAAGTACATCTTCACCCAATCGAACCTAAATGCATTTTAAAGACATTGGTTAGAATTATTATCTGATTATGATTTTGATATTAACTATATCAAGGGCAAAGAAAATAGAGTTGCAAATGCTCTAAGTTGAATAAGGTACATAGCAACTTTGGATACTATCAAGAGTACTTTCCATGATCAGGTAATCAAATTATTTTTAGAAGATGAATTCTATGATCGGGTCAAAAAAACATTATCATAGAATGCTCATAATCCCAAGTATAAAGGATTCAAGATAGACAGTGATGGTATTTTGAAGTATAATAGTAGGACATATGTGCCTAATAGATAAAATTTGAGGAGCACAGTGCTATAAGAATTACACAATGCCCCATATTCAAGACATCTAGGTGTAATCAAGCTCATGACTGAGTTAATACCTCTCTATTTTTGAAAAGAAATCAAAAAGAATATAACAGATATTATGTCTAGTTGTTTGGAATGTCAGTGTGTGAAAGTTGAACATATGCATCCAACAAGATTGTTATATCATCATGATATACCAGAATGAAGTGGCAGGTGATTAGCATGAACTTTGTTCAAGGGTTGTCATTATCATGAAACTGACATGATATGATCTTTATTATAGTTGAGAAACTAACCAAGATAGCTCACGTCATACCAGGTAGCTTGAAAGATGATGCACCTATGCTTGCAAAGATATTTGTGAAAAAAGTGTACCGACTGCATGGATTTTCAAAAAAGATCATTTTAGATTGAGATTTGAGAATGACTTCTAGATTTTAGTTGACTTTATACTCAACTCTAGATACGCGGTTGAATTTTAACACTACATATCACCCAAAAATAAATGGATAGACAGAGAGAGTTAACCAAGTTTTAAAATATCTCCTTCGAATGTATTGTATGGATCAACATTATAAGTGGGAGGAGTACCTTCCATTGGTTGAGTTTGTCTATAACAACTCATAATAGACAATGTTAAAAATGGCTCTATTTGAGACATTATATGGAAGGAGGTGTAAACCACCAATCAGTTGGGACACGTTAGAGGATAGGGTAGTATTTGGACCTAAGATGCTTGTATAAATATAATAATAAGTTAGAATAATCAGATAGATGTTAGTCAAGGTCAATGATAGACATAAAAGTTATGTTGGTTTGAAGAGAACAAGGTAATTTTCTATAAGTGATAAAGTGTTTCTATGAGTTAAGCCTCAAAAATGCTCAATTAAGTTCAAGAAGTCAGCTAAACTTTCACCTAGATATGTGGGACCTTTCAAGGTTTTGAAAGTGGTCAATCTTATAGCATATAGGTTTGCATTGCCACTAGTTCTAGTTCTTTTACATAATGTTTTCCATGTGTCTAATTTTAAAAATTATGTTGTCGATCCTTCACATGTGTTGGAATGGAATGCTTTATAGGCTCTGGATACTATGGTAGTCATGGTATAACCAATCATAATAATTGACATTCAAAAATTCAATTTGTGTAATAGAGAAGTATCATAATGCAAAGTCTAGTGGGACCAAAATTTTAAAGATAGTGCCAATTGGAAGACTTATGATGAGTTTTATAAGTTGTTTTCACATTTATTTATTTAATATGCTGTGGGATATTATTTATTTTCTACTGAATAATGCTTAATTTCAAAACTTATGTTTGAATAAGTGTCATCGAGATGATGACTAGTTTTATGGGGATGTCACATCCTGATTTCTCTCGAGACCTAATAACCTATTGATTTATGGATTTCATGGTTATTATTTAATTAATTACTATTTTGGTTAAGCTGGATTACATATATTGAGTTATAGATAATTATATGTTGCTTAATTTACATGATTGTTGATTGTAAAATTAGTTGTACTTTTATATTGTGTACACAATGATCATATTTGTTAGTTTAATATAATAATATATTTTAGATTATAAATTGTTTTGGGCTAACTACCTTCATTGTTGTGAGGTGGATGCATGATAGATCCATCTCTTAGAGTGTGATGGAGGGAGGGAATCATTGGAGAGGGTGGAATAGATAGAGGCATTGGGGGATTATAGATAGAAAAATTAAAAACCTGCACACACCATAAATAGGTAATATGTAGTTATATTCATTGCTTGAATTAGATAGATTTTAGTATGTAGTGATTTGTTAATATGTTATCTACTTTTGAATGAATAGTAAAATGCTTTCTATTGTGATCTTGATTGCTACTTGATGTTCATATTGATCTGGTTGCGTGTTACATTTATGTTTCCATATTTAGATTATCTAAGTTATGATGTTGTTATATTGTGTGATTGGAATTGTTGAATGTCTGTAATAGGCCTTGCATCTGTCTCTAGATATAAGTGATACTTTTATAATAGAGTTTTGCTTAGTCCTTATTGCTATTTGGAATCAATGATATTACACATAATATATTTAGAGGGTTATTATTGTTATTAATAATTGAATGACTTTCACAGAAGTCAATTGCATTATTAAATAATCATAATGCTTAAAGTGATTTTATGAAGTCAATGTACATACATAAATTTTGAAGAGATTATAATTATAATTATATTATGTATTATTGGAACATTTGAGATTAGAGTTAGTTTTATCAGTCATTGACTTGGGTTATCAAGTCATTATGCCAAAACTGAGACTCCATTGTGAATTAGTTTGAAGAAAATATGGGAGGATTGTTTGGTTTTTGTTTGATGTATGTGAGTTATGTTTCATGCATGGACTTTGTCATTACTTTTATCAGAGTGATTAGGGCTTTTGGTAACATGCAAGAGAATAAAATTATAAAAGAGGAGACTAGGGAGGACACGACTCGAGACGACATAAATAGATAAGGACATAGAGAAGGATTGGAGCAAGTTTGGAGAAGGAAATTTTGGAAATTGGCAAGGTTGTGACCCTTTACAAGGTTGGTTTGTGGATTTAATTCATTATTGTTTGGCATAAGTTTTATAAACAAAATCTAGGAAATAATTTTGAAAAGGGTTTATTTTATTTATTATGAAAAGTTGTTAAAAAATGGGGATGGCTCAACCATCCATAGAGCCAAATATATACCTTTATAAACCATAAACAACCAATTTTGTTGCCAAATATAATATGTTGGGTTTAAGGTGAAAAATATGTGTTTTGTTGTGGCTCAGAATGAAACCCTAGATTAAGATTTAACGGGCATCATTTATTCGCTAGTTGAATATATCAATTTAACTGTGTGGTTATTTTTTCAATATATCTATTACTAATTAAACCATTCGGTTCAATATGTATTATGGGATAGGATACGACCGATTTATAGAGTTAACTCAGTCCTTTTAAATAGTTTGCCAATCATTCTTTTATTTATACCCAGGAATTAAACTTGCTCACTGTCTAAAAATGGGTCAAAAAGTGAGATGGGTAAACCCCAATTAGGGATAGACTGGTATTGTTAGGTCAAAACCAATTTTTAAATCATATTATGAATCCTTCATTTTATAAAATGAAATCTGTAGAGTAGCATGTTTTTGTATTATAAATCCCAAAAATAGGGCATGATTGTGTATGGGATATTATGGGTGGAATAATATATTAATTGATTTATTTATATTATGAAGTTTGTATCCAGGAATAAATAAATTTTATATAATTATACACAGTTATACTCATATACCTGTAGGATTTTAGTCATATCAATATGAGTATAACAATGGATATGTCTATAAAAATATTGTTCAACTTTACAGTGAACATGTATAAACATATACCATGTGTGTATATGAGGATTGATTTGTAGATAGATATTATAAGTTGACAGATTCATCATGTATAAACATATACCATGTGTGTATATGAGGATTGATTTGTAGATAGAGATTATAAGTTGACAGATTCATCTTTTGGTTTCATCAGTGGTTTTTCCTTTTACATATAGATTGGGTAAATATGTCTTGAAACTTATAGTAGTTCGATTTAGTGGTTGTAGTGACTAGGTGTTTACTTAATTATATACGAAGTTTTCATTTTACTATGAAAAGGGAAATTTTATTTAAATCTTCAAAATAAATACACCTATTTATATTTGTAGTATCCTTTTGCATATATATTAAGTTGAAATAACTCTTGAAATTGGTAGGAGTAAATAAGATTCATATCTATTTATAGATATGTTTAATATATTTTTGTACATTTTGACTCTAGGAGAATTTATGCCATTATATATATATATATATATATATATATATATATATATATATATATATATATATATATATATATATATATATATATATATATATATATATATATATATATATATCAAAAATTTGAGAACATATATTGATATAGCCCAATTCGTACAGGACTGCATGCAATACTATATTTGAAATGGGGTCTTTTGGGGTTTAAGATATGGTTTAAAATCGAAATCACAAAAGTTTCATATATGTTTGTTTATTTGGAAATAAATTGAATGTATTCATCCACATTAAGCATGATACTCTAAATCATGGACAATATATTTGTCTATTTGGAGTATATTATGTACAAGCAGGCATATACAATATATAAAAAGTATGATGTATAATTACATTTGATTATTTGAGTTATTAAAGTTTCAAGAATAGTCGAGTGATTGAATGTGTAAATGAATATATGGTATTAATGTGACTTGTTAATTAATAATTATACCATGTGTGTGTGTGTGAGAAGCTCATAAACATTACATGACTGCAAGGAAAATTGGGTGCTAATGTTATGTGTTTCAATGGTTGAATGGAACATTTACTTATGAGGTATTGAAATAGAATACAAATCAATTGATGATTATTGGTGTTTGAAATGGATTATTGTTGTACCTTAGGCATCTAAAATAAAGAAATAAGTTGTTAAAATTAATTTTATTTAGATGGATGACATACCATTTAAAGTTACATGTAATTCTTATATAACTTAATATCTAGATATATTTCTTACCCTAATGGTATGATTTTATTGATGAATGTTTTTGAAATTTGTTTATTATTGCAATAATAAATTAGATGTTTTGGGATTCATTATATTACATTTGATGGACTAAATGAATGTATTCAATATTTCCTTGGTTAGCATATATTTATTTGCTTATATGGAATATTTTGTTTGAATATGTTGGTGTTTATATATATATATACCAAGTCTCACATGAATGACCCTAAATAAGTAGTGAGATGGAATCCACTAATTTAATCAGTGCCACTAATGTGTAGATAAGGTGTAATGTGATTGTGTGGTGTGTATTGTTGGCATCCTAGGTTGCACCTTAGCTGAGAAAGGGGAGTGTTCATGTCCTCTTGCTCAAACCTAGTTCAACATGGGACTAACCTCAGGGTGTAAATCACCTAAACTTAGGTCAAACCTCCGGCGAAGGCCAGTTTCCTTTTGTATCTATCACCTATGCTAGACCTAATATTAGCTCTTGCTTGGAAAAGGGAGAGAGATTGACAACAATTCATAAAAGCATGTAAAAATGAGTTGATACACCAAATGTTTTGATCCTTATACTTGCACAAGACACAATATAGGACACTTTCAAGATTGTCAAACATCACTTCATTCACTCTTTGATTAGCTTCCACATAAGTAATTCACAAAAGGGCATTGACTAACTATCAACCTAGCATGGGAGGGTAATTGTCCACTTCCACACTAACCAACATATTATATATGCACTTGTAATGACCTGTGAGAACTACCAAAACTTTGTATGAAGGTGAAAAAGCTTGGAAAAAGGAAAGAAAAATATGTATTCACTTAACCACATTAATGAATTCATGAAACACACTTCGATTCAGCTTGTAAATGGAGGAATTCAGTCTTTATTGCATCAAATAGGTGTTACAGTACAAATCTCGACAGAGTCTAGTCATTTCAAAGTGAGGGAGTCAATTTCAAGGCTTATAAGCCTATATTTATAGTAGAATGGGGGTCATGTGTAGAAGGATAGAGAAGGGAGCATAATGACCCATATTTCCTATCATCTGGTATTGACTTAGTTACAAAATATCATAATATCTAAGGCTACTTCTGGAAAATGGATACAACCATATTAGTCCCTTTCAATCCATTTTTGGTTTGCATTGATGTTCCTTATGGTTATAACGGCAAAATCATGTCATTTAAAAATTGAATTTTGGTATCGAAGTAGTTACAATAGCTAGATCAATATGTTGAGATCTCATTTTGGCATGGATTTCTCCCTACTGGTTCATTTTTGGCATGTTAGATTGGAGAAAAGGGTCATAATCATGCTACTAGATTTGATGATGAACACATCAAAATTGATGTGTCTACCTCTGTGTCTTATTTTTTAAATATTTTCTCTATTTTGACCTCGATCGTATTTAGCTTCAACTTTTGACATTGGCCCTCTATCTTGATCTGGGTTTCTAAGAATATGCCACCTGGTAGCTTAGCTCCTCATTCATTCTCAAGATCCTACTTACTATTTCACCTCACGTGTACCATTAATATTTATCTATATGAATTAACATGAGCCATAGATCTTCTACTAGTTTAATGCACTTAAGAGACTTGGTAGTTTTTCATTTATCTCATGGATTCATTAACTAGTTGACCTCTCACTCAACATTGAATTGCCTTTGTGTAATTAAACATGCACGATTGATCTACTTAGGACCACTGGCCTTATCAATCAATGTGTCATATAATATCTAATTAGGTACCCAAGATCTTACCACTTTTTAGCTTCATGTTCAACCTTGGGACATTTGAACTCAAATGGCTATTTACTGCAACTTTAACTTGACGTCCCTACAAACGTTTCATTCTACAAGTCTAACTTTGAAGCTTTATATGTTGAGATAGCAAGCTCATCAAGATAAAATTTTTGTAAAGGATATTCTTGGCATGAAAAAATTCATGTCCATGTGATCTTTTACCCTGAGGGGTTTCTTGATCATACTTATAAAATGCATAAGTAAACTAACCCATTCATTTTTGCGTGACATGTTGATGATGGTCTGGCTCTTCTATGCTTGTGTAAGAACTTTCAAGGTTTAAAATGAGTTCCTGAGACATGTGAACCCTATTTTATTTCCATGAAGGTCATGATTACCATGAAAACCTGCTTTCTCAAATTTTGACAAACTACACTTCAAGTTTACTTAAAGTGTTTCAAAAGATTTTCAAGCTGTATGTGATCTTTGGACCACTCATTCCATCCAAAATCCTGTTCGGCTCATTCATTTAGGTAGAATATTTATATGTGAGAAAAAATTGGCTAACATCTAGGATGACTTAGGTGGGAAACATGCCTACTATGCTTGATAACTCAGACCATTGACATGATGCTTTGATTCACCAAAAATGATAAATGTGGCCTATGACTGCAAGAAACCTTTTGACTTGCAAAGGCAATGAATTCTACCAAAATAGGGAAGGAAATCAAAAAAATAGGGAAGCTAACTAAACAAAGCAAAAGCAAACAAACTAATGTGCTAGGACAACACTTGGAGGAAAGTCAAAACAAACTAACTATGTACAAGGAACTCAGCTTCTTTAATGACAATGTTTCAAATATATCCCATTAACTGGGTTAGGAAGCTTCTCACCATCCATTTTTATAAGTTGGAAGGCATTGTGGGATTTTAAGCTAGAGATTGTGTATGAACCATTCCAAAGGGATTCAAACTTTGTATGCCTTCCTAGCTTAGCTTTGTCCTCATCCCACTTGAGGACCAAATCTCCTTCTTTGAAACTTTGTGAAGAAGCTCCTTTGTCAAAAGCTCTCTTCACTTTTGCTTGATGGCTTTCCATGGCTAGCATGGACTGTTGTCTTATCTATTTTAACTCCATAAGCTCAGAATATCTGATCTCTATAGGTTCATTCTCTAATAATTCAATTTGATGCATCAGTTCTAAGATAAGAAATTCAAGAGAAATAGGCATTCTTACTTCCTTACCATATACCAACTTGTATGGAGAGTTGGTTATTGACTTTTTGTAAGTGATCCTATTACCCCATAGAGATGACTTCAATTTTAGATTCCATGACCTCTAATTATCTTTAATATTTCTTCTTATGATCTTCAATAGGTTCTTATGGTGGACTCAGGAAGACCATTTCCTTGGGGATAGTAGTTTAATGAAGTGTCTAGAAAGACACTATGTTAAACTACCCATTGGCTGATTCTAAACCCCACAAAGGCCATAACATTAACAAAAATAATAGTTGAAGGGAATCCAATCCTAGTAAGCATTCCTTCATATAAATATAGAACATTTAACTCATTTGCTTCTTTCAATGCCACTACTTCTATCCATCTAGTTAAGTAATATATAGCAGTTAGTATCCATTTATGACATGATCTTGAAGGGGGGTTAATAAGAGTTTAACCTTTTCTACAAACATAACACATTGTATGCATTTTCTAAACCATACATGAAAATCACCAAATAATCTTGGCCAATAATGTCCACTTCTCATGATCTTGTGGGATGTGGTCCTTTCTAAATAATGCCCTCCACCATGTCTAGTATGGAACTCTTGAAGCAGAGTTTCCTTTTGATATTGTTTAATGCATCTTAACAGCATGCCATTGATATCTTTATTGAACAAAAAACTATCAAAAATAATAAGTGGAATGGATTGTAAGCTAAAACATTTTATTTTTGAAGGAGTTAGGTGAGAGGGATAAAGACCATCTTGGAGATACCTTACCAAATCATGATACTAGCTAGAAGGTGAGGTATGATCAGTTATAACTTCTTCATCAGTTGACACCATAACCACCTCATTAGCTTTTTGTAAGTCTTGCACTAGATGCTCACAAAGTCCTTTTCCTTTAATCAACTATGTGACCTTGATTTCCACATCATACTCTATTACCTTTGTTATCCAACCAACTCTTTTCTCACTTATGTCCTTGTTCAAGAGAAACTCCTTGACACTTAATGAGCAACTGTTAGGTGTATCTTATTGTTATATAACATGCATATAAATTTATTGAGAAACCTTATGACTAAAAGTACATGTTTTTCAATAAAAGAGTACCTTGTTTCATATTCTTCCAAGCCTTGACAGAAGAAGGCTATTGGTTGCTCTAAGGCCTCATGGTTCTACTGCATAAGAATGTCTAAAATGGTGGCAATGTTAGCATAGGTGTACAGAATGAAGTATTTTTAGAAATATAGGTTCATGAGTGTAGGAGCACTAGCCATGGATTTCTTAATTTACTCAAAACTCCTTACTCATTCCTTGGACCAACTAAACCTCTTATTCTTATTTACCATGGTTGTAAGTGGCTTATTTAAAGTGGCAAAATCTGAGATGTATCTTCTAGTAAAATTGATTTCTCATAAGTTTACATAGATCTTTTGTGATTGGGAAAGGGAAAGTGCGATGATTGAATCTATTCTTTTAGGATCTATGCTTAAACCATGCTTTGAAACTATATGTTCAAGAATCTTATCTTCATAAACTGAGAATACACACTTTCTGGGATTTAGGGATACCCCAAATTATCTATATCTTTCAAACACTTTCTCAAGGTGAGTCATGTGCTCACTTGCATTCTTTGAAAACACTATTATATCATCCAAATAGACCAGCACAAACTTGTTAATAAGGCCCTAGAATGCCATAACCATGGCTCTCTAAAAATTTTCTCCAGCACTGGATAGGCCAAAGGGCATCTTTCTATATTAAAATGTCCCCCACTTTGTGGAGGCTGTCTTGAATTGGTTCTATTTCTTGACCAAAATTTGATTGTAACCACTATATATATCCAACAAGGAGAACCTTTATGAACTTGAAACCAACTGTAAAATTTGTTCTATAGATGGCAATGGATAGTGGTTTTTGAGGGAAGCCTTATTCAAGTCATGAAAGTCAATACACAGTCTAATTTCACCATTCTTTTCCATACTAGAACAACGCTTTCCACCCAAGTTGAGTGCTTGATTGGAAATATAATAAATGACTCAATGAGATTATGAAGCTCATATCTCATCAAAGACTCAAACTTGAGATTAATAGGCCTTTGTCTTTGTCTTACTGGCTTAGTTTCATCTTCTAGATCAATGGTGTGTTGGGCTAGACCTGGGTCAAATCCCTTAAGATCACTATATTACCATGAAAATACATCAGTAAAACTTGCACATAACTCAATAAAAGCTTCCTTTTATGAATAAGTGTATACCTTTCCCAACTTTAAGTTCTTACCAGGTGAAACTTCCACATTGGCATAGTGCTCTTCCTTTGTTGACAAAGGTGACTTTTATTTTCTCATATCATCATCACCACTGAATATGTTTTCAAGTGTGACCAATCCTTTGGGAAACTTATTTATCTTCAGTTGCACAATATGATCACCATAATACTACAAGTATCTCAATTGATTTCTTGATGAAAACTCAGCTTCCTTTTGCAAGAATTTGACAATCTAATTGTCATCTTCAAACACTTGCCAATTATCATTATTTTATAGAATAGAAGGCCTTACCACCACCTTAATGTGTGACTAGACATTTTCATTTCTTACATCAACTGGGATACTAAATTGTGCTTAAATGGTAGCCAACCTATCTACATGTTTATTCTCATCTCTTGGTATTGCCTGAATGTTGAAGGCCTAAAACTCTTTAAGTAAGTCCCATACCCTATGCTTATAAGATTTAAGCAAAGATTTTTTGCATATATTAAGACCTCTTACTTGGTGAAATACAAGTTCACTATCACAAAAGACTTATAAGGTGTTGACTTTCATCTTCCTAACCCATTGCAAACCATGAACTAGTGCCTCATATTCAGCAGCATTGTTTGAACAACCAAATTGAAACTTAATAGATGAGAAGTACCTTTGATTTTTTGGAGAAATCAATATCATTCCAGCCCTAATACCATGCTTATTCCTTGACCCATCAAAGTATAATTTCAAAATGCCTGTTAGCTATCTAGATAGCACCCAATAGAGGTTAGATTTGTTCAAATCTGACCCATACCTAGACTAACATGGGAATGATCTAAGGCTATGGGATGCCTATATCTAGACCATATCTTTAGGGTTTTTAATTAGTCTAATTCCTTAGATATGATAGTTTGGACCTTTACTTCTGAAAATAAAATTTGTCATGATAAAAAGAGTTAAGAGATTACATAAAATGAAGATTATTCTAACATGTGGTGATGCACCATGAATTTGTTAGATCCACTCTTAAGCTCAAACTCTTTAACACACTAATGAACTATGAAAAAAGCTAATGCAATTCTTATTATAGTTTCTATGTAATAGTATTTCATATAGAGGTCAGTTTGATGCACCTAGACTAGGGAGCAATGAAAATAAGGTCTGGTTGAAGACACTTAAATTTGACTGTCCACTATATCCTTGAGAGATCAATGTTAAGACACACTATATGACTTGAAAAGAAATTTTATAGCACTTAGGTTAAGTTTGAACATGCAAAAAGAAGATAATAATTATGTTTACATATTAAACAAACATAAAACACTAAATACATATTAGCAAATGATTGAAAAATGTTCTATTCACTAGTCCAAGAGGTATCAAATACAATTTTGATAGAGTCTAGTCATACTAGCCTGAGGGATGATCATCAATAGCTCAAAGGCTATATTTATAGAAGAAAAGAAGAAAGAGAGAGGGATTTTTGGCACTGAAAATGGAATAAAATGAGATCAAATCCATTTGAAATGTTATTATAACTACCTCCATAATTTTAGCTCATTCTAGCTTCCTAATTGATCTAAGACACTCCAGTCCATTACACCGTTACATTATCCTCTCAGTGATGCTCCATGGCAACTGTAATAGTAGGATCAAGTTATTTTTAGCTAATTTTTAGCATCAATGCATTTATAACAATCAAATCCATCTATTAGATTTTTTCTTGTTGTTAACTACTCCTTACTGGCTTGTTGAGGCATGCAAGAGTAGAGAGAGGAGTCACTTTCATGAAGTTGGATCTGGAAATGAAGCCATTATAGTCTACGTGTTTGCCTTTATTTTCCATCCCATCCACCACTTATTAATCATTATAAGGACCAGATCATTATATATTAAAACTAACAGAGCTATGCCATCTATACTTTGAGCGATGATTTGTCGATCTATGACTATGTTTGAAGGATGAGAAGCCCTTACCACATCTCATTTATCTATTCCTATAAAGTCTTAATAGCACCATTCGATCTCAAAGTATCTACTCTTGGTCTAATATGAATCATTCTTGAGCTCAATTTCATTCATACTTTCTCACCTTGGTCAAAAAATGACCTTTCAATCCCCATCTTAGTCACTTGGGCTCACCTTTATTTGATTAGCCATCAAGAACTAACTCAGATCATTGACCTCTTGACTCATCTTGCTCTATTGATCTACTTAATGAGAATGAACAAAATCTATATATCCTCTGCTAGGACTCACGTGTTTGTGCCACTTATCAATCACACGTTGATCTTAGGATCTTATTGTCAGTCTGCTGGTTCACTCACTTATGCCACATGGTGGCCTTTAAGCTCTTTGACCTTCTGACTTTCTTGTGTGATGTTAGATCTAAATCCATGATTGAACATGATCCATGAATCTACCTAGGCCCATTAAATTGTCAGTCATCACTCATCATTATATTGTCTATACAATTGAATGTCAATCATTGATCTTATTTTTTGAATTCCAACAGCTACTTCATGATTTCAAATTTTGATGTTTGCATAGCTATATTTGACATGTGCATAAATTTATTTGACATCCATGTAAATGTCACTGAGATATTTGAACTTCAATGATTATTTGTAGGGGCTTGAATTTGACATTTGTATACTTGTCAATTGATGTCCATGGGAATGTCAATGATGTTTGTGTGATTGTTGATCTTTGGACTCTAATGGATGACTACAGAGCTTAAACCTTGACACTTGATCAAATGACACTTTATTGGATCAAAAATTCCCTGGGATTTATATTTTAGACCTTTTTTGGACATTTATTATGGGCTTTATGTCTCAACCACTTCCTCTAAAGGAATTTGTTGGCAGCTCTTTTGCATCAGACAAAATATATGAGGAAATTGTCATGGGATAATTTCTTGAAAGAATTAAGTCTGCCTTATCTTTACCTTGGATAATTTTTTGTGAAAAAAATGTTCGATAAAATTCATTCCTTAAAGATATTTGTCTCAGATAAAATGTCTAAAATATATCATACTTAGTATTTTGCCTTGGAACAAATTCTTTAAAAGAATTCATGCCTTCGAGAAAATTATCCCAAACAATTTTCCTAAAAGAATTTGTGCCCTTGTACCTTTTGTCAGAACCTTTGTCTTTAGGATTTTTGTTTGAAAAATGACCTTTTTGAAAAATTGTCTAGAACACTTTGTCTAATAAGTGACCCTTTGGGCTTTTGTTTTGGACCACTTTCCCAAAGAAATTACCCTTTAGGACTTTGTATCAAGATAATTTCCCAAAAATGACCCTTCATAAAAAATTTTTAGGACACTTTGTTTAAAAAATACCCTTCGAACCTTTTGTTTGGTCCACTTTCTCGAAAAGATACCCTTCGAAACTTTTATCTAGGACTTTCCTTGAAGAAATGACCCTTCAAGAGTTTTATTTCGAACAAAATGTTTGAAATAATTCTCGATACTTAGCTAGAAAACTTGAAATAAATCTCTTGAAAGAATGAAAAATTAGTCAAATAAACTGGAATAATTTCTCCAAGGGAATTATGCCTTGAAATTTTATTGTGGGCTTTGTTTGGAACAATTTCATCAAAGGAATTCTTAATGCTCTAACACTTAGCCAAAATTTGAAATATTTCTTAAGTATAAACTTAGGCTTTTCCAAACTTGTTCTTACAAGTATTCAACACCATGAAAACTTGCTTAGATCCCTCTACTTGCAATGTTGAACCTATTTATAAGCCACCTAATTCAGTCAACAATTGGGACTATGCTCATCTATTTAAACCAGGCAGAAGCTTGATATGTGGGCCAGAATGGCCAATATTTTTGGTGACTCAGTTGGTTTGACCAGCCTGTTGGTCATAGAACCTAGACATTGATCAAGCTTGTCTATGATGGCTAAAAAAATAAAATTTTATTTATAAAAAGACTATGTTTATCTTTTAGAAACACCTTTTGGAGTAATGGGGGGCAAACAACAACAAAGTAACAAAAAATAAATAAAGCAACAAACTAAATAACAAATAGAATAATGTGCAAAATCATTTGGAGGAAAAAATAGACCTATCTACCTATGTATAAATCTTTATTCTAGGATCAAATGGAAAATTATTCAATGCACCATGGAACCTTGGAATGTATTTGCCATCTCTTGATGGCTCTCTTATGCAGCTAATAGTAATTGGATGCTCATGTCTTCTTGATGATGCAATTAGGATTCCAACCTCCATTCTTAGGTGCATTAATTGAAAGTATGGATCCAAGATCCAATCATGCTTTCTCAAAATTCTTATTTCTTGCATCAAAAATTCTATCTCTGCCTCATCCATAGGTTGATCTTGATTTGTCACATTCTCATCCAATGATTGAACTGGTAATTCAACTGGTATAATTGGATTGATGTCTTCATTATAATCTATTTGAGGTAATGTCTTTTTAGATTATTAAACTTATTTATTGGTATCCAAACTTGGCTATAATGCATCATTAATTTCTTATTGAGGAATAGAACCAACTATAATTATTATGGAACATTCCTCAATCTCCATATGATGTGGAGATAGACTATCAAGCTTTGCACAAAAACTCTCCAAATCATCCCAAAAGGCTTCTTCATCATGATTAACTGAAGGGACATGAAATTCATCAATACTCTTACCATTTGAAACATGTTGACCACATATTTATACCTTTTGGATGGGGTTATATGATAGTTCTTAATCTACTGCACTTGTTTCATCTTCATCTTCTATAGAGAATGGCATCTCATCTTCTTCATGTAAAATATAATGAAGCTCATCTTCTGAAAGTGTCTTCTCTTCATGAAGGATGGAAAATATTATTGGATCAATGAGCTCATGGAACACATATTCAACTTGTATAATCAAAGTGTCTCCCTCTTGATTTCATTATCTACTTTTAACTAATCTTCTATCTCAGCATCAAATTCTTTGACTTCATAAATTTCTTCCTTGACTTTATCAATTTCTTCCTTGAATTTGAGTGTGTCTATGATGATGTCTTCCTTTTGATCATGCAATAGTCTTTAATTTACTTCAGCTACAACTTCCTCAATTGATTCAAAAAAGATAGGATCTTTCTCTAGGATTGGCATAGTAGATCCGTGAAAGTACTCAATAAGATGAGAAAGGTCTAGAGATGTTACCACAAATACTTGATTTTTATATTGAGGTTAATCTTCTTGTATCAAATTTAACTCCTCTATCTATTAAAATATTTTTTGAATGGCTTTACATGAAGGAAAGGACTATGGCTTGTGGGGATAAATGAGTGGAGGTTGAATATTATCTAGTTTGCTCTTGAACTCAACATCTTGAAGCATGCTTGAATGTTCGTATTTATCTCTAGACTGTTGTATCTGATTCCAAGTCATGAACTTGGGTTTATGAACTTCTACTTCTGTAACTTTTATAGCCATGGGTATGAAAGAAGGAATTTGTTGATGTGTTACTTCTATAGCTGCCATTGAATACTGAAGATGTTGATTTGTAAGCTTAATTTGCTTGGCTAAATTAGCCTCAAAATCATGGATTATATCACTGGAGATCTTTTCCTAAAAATTAAAAAATATAGGCTCATGTATAGTCTACTGAGAAATATGGGGATCAGTCTCCTCAAAGCATGTTAGTCCATCCTTACAAAGACTTTATTTGATAGGATTCTAGGTAGAAAAGCTAGACAAGGCTTGGTTTGATTCTTGAGGGCCATGATGAACATTGGTTTATTGATCATAAATAGAAAATGGGAGCTCTGTGGAAACATACTACTACAAATGATGACCCTGGGGTTTCTCATAAACCACCAACCTCTCTTTAATGGCAACTATTAGTCCACCAATGTCTAGAATGTCGGAACTAACCTTTGAGTGACCTTGCCTTATGAAAGTTGCACATACCACTTTAGCCCACTGCAGATTTACTCTCATTCTTTGAATTTCATACTTGGAAATATCCTCACTATAGTTCTTCCTAGTGTCTATGCTTATCATATCTTTCTCATGGCCAATCAGAGATTTTTTGAAGCTTGAAATGGATTGATTTGGGACTTTGATGGGATGATCAGGAGGATAACAATATTCATGAGAGTGGTTATAGGACTAGCATGAGATTTTATACTAATGGTAAGGCTTTGAATACTCATTATATGGTTGATACAGATCGTGATATGATTGATATGGGTCATGAGGATCATGTTGAAACTATTGATAAGGAGGTGAATGATAGGGGTATCCCCCATAGTTGTTCATATCAACCTCATATGTCAAATGAGATACAAAGACTGATTAAAATATCCAATTAGACATACATGGGTTGTTTATAACTATAATCCTTGATTCAAAGTCTTCATTGGTGCTAACTTGTTTGCTTCCAAAAGCTAATCAGGGAAAAGACACACCAAGATCTTCTCAGTCTTTTGGACCCTGGTCCCATTAGGCATGCCAAAACTGTTAGCTATCTAGATAACACATAATAGAGGTCAATTTTTTTTAAGTTTGATCCATACGTAGACTAACATAAGAATGATCTAAGGCTGTCGGATGCCTATATCTAGACCAGACCTCTAGGGTTTTTAATGAGGCTAGTTCCTTAGATATGAGAGTTTAGACATTTACTTCTAAAAACTAAAACTAGTTGGGGTGAAAAGAGTTATTGCATAAAATGAAAACTATTATAACATGTGGTGATGCACCATAAATTTATCAAATCCACTCTTAAGCTTAGACTCTTTAACACACTAATGAACTATGAAAGAAGCTAATGCAATGCTTACTATAGTTTCTATGCAAAAATATTTTTTATAGAGTTTAGTTTGATGTGCTTAGACTAGGAAGAAAATAGATCAATGTTAAGACACACTATATAACCTACAAAGAAATTTTATAGCATTTAGGTTGAGTTTGGTCATGCAAAAAGAAGTTAACAATCACATTTGAGTATTAAACAAACATGAAATACTAAATATAGATTAGTAAATGACTGTAAAATGTTCTATTCACTACTCCAAGAGGTGTCAAATGCAATGTTGGCAGAGTCTAGTCATACTAGCCTGAAGGATGATCATCAATAGCTCAAAGTCTATATTTATATAATAAAGGAAGCAAGAGAGAGGGAGTTTTGGCACTCAAAAGGGAATCAAACGAGCTTAAAACCATTTGAAATGTTGTTACAACTGCCTCCACAAATTAAGCTCATTCTAGCTTCTTGATTGATCCAAGTCATTCTAGTCTATTGCACCATTATATTATTCTCTCAGTGATTCTCCATGATGGCTAAAATGATGGGATTAAGTTATTTTTAGCTAAGTTCCAGCATCAATGTAGTTATAACAATCCGATCCATCTATTAGAATTTTGTCTTATTATTAATTACTCCTTACTACATTGTCGAGGCATGCAAGAGTGGAGAGAGGAGTCACTTTCATGTAGTTGGCTCTAGTGATGAATCCATTGAAATATCCATGTCTACCTTTGTTTTCCATGCCATCTACCACTTATTACTCATTCTGAGGACCAAATTATCATATATTGAAACTGATATAGCTACACCATATGTACTTTGAGCAGTGGTTTATCGAGCTATAACTGTGTTTAAAGGACAAGAAGCCCTTACCACATCTCATTTATTTATCCCTATAGAGTCTTAATGATGTCATTTGATCTCAAAGTATCTACTCTTGGTCTAATTTAGATCATGCTCAAGCTCGATTCCATTCATACTTGCTCACCTTGGTAAAAAATTAACCCTTCAACCCCCATTTAAGTCACCTGGGCTCACCTTCATTTGATTGGCCATCAAGAACTGACTTGGATGGTTGACCTCTTGACTCACCTTGCTCCATTAATCTACTTGATGTGAAAGAATGTGATCTGTAGATCCTCTACCAAGACTCACACTCTTGTGTCACTTGTCAATTACACATTGATCTTAGGATCCTACTATCATTTTGTTGCTTTACCTGCTTATGCCACATGGTGGCCTCTGATCTCATTGAGATTTTAACTTGTTCATGTGACGTTAGATCTAAATTCATGATTGAATTTGAACCATTGATCTGCCTAGGTCCATTAAATTATCAGTCACCACTTGTCATTGGATTATCTGTATGATTGAATTCAAATCATTGATCTTGTTTTTGAATTTCAATAGCTACTTCATGAGCTCAAAGTTTGACATTCAAGAAACTGTATTTGACATCTACATGAATGTATTTGATGTCCATGCAACCATCACTAGGATATTTGAACTTCAATAGTTATTTATTGGGGCTTAAATTTGATGTTTGTGTGCTCATCAATTGACATCTATGGGAACATCAATGATGTTTGTGTGATCATCAATATTTGGACTCCAATGGATGACTATAGAGCTTGAACCTTGACACTTGCCCAAATGTTACTCTGCTGGATCACAAATTCCCTAGGTTATTTATTTTGAACCTTTTTTTAGACATTTATTGTGAGCTTTGTGTCTCGGCCACTTTCTCTAAAGGAATTTGTTGGCAGCTCTTTTGCATCGGATAAAATGTTTAGAGAAATTTCATGAGACAATTGCCTGAAAAATTAAGTCTGCCTTATCTTTGCCTTGGATAATTTTTGTAGATAAAATGGTTGATAGAATTCATGCCTTTGGGATCTCTGTCTCGAATGAAATGTTTGAAACAAATCATACTTAGTCTTTTTCCATGGAACAAATCCTCTGAAAGAATTCATGTCTTCAATAAAATTTTCTTGGATATTTTTCTTGTAAGAATTTGTGCCCTTGTACCTTTCATCATAACCTTTGTCTTCAAGCTTTTTGCTTGAAAAATGACACTTTGGAAAAGTTATCTAGGACACTTTATCTAATAAGTGACCCTTTGGGATTTTGTTTTGGACCACTTTCTTGAAGAAATGACCCTTTGAAACTTTGTATCAGGATAATTTCACAAAAAATGACCCTTCAAGAAAACTGTATAAGACATTTTGTATGAAAAATACCATTTGGGCCTTTTATTTGGTCCACTTTATCCAAATGATACCCTTTAGAACTTTTGTCTAGGACTTTCCTCAAAGAAATGACCCTTTATGAGTTTTGTTTCAGATAAAATGTCAAAACAATTTTCGGTACTTAGCCAAAAAAACCCAAAATAAATCTCTCAAAAGAATGAACACTTAGTCAAATAAAGTGGAGTAATTTTTTTGAGGTAATTATGCCTTGTACTTTTATTGTAGGATTTGTGTGGAAAAATTTATTTGAAGGAATTCTTAATGCTCTAACACTTAGCCAAAATTTGAAATATTTCTTAAGTATAAACTTAAGCTTTTCTGGACCTGTTCCTACAACTGTTTAGCACCATGATAACCTGCTTAGATCCCCCCACTTGCAATTTTGAGCCTACTTCCAATCCACCTGATCCACTCTACAATTGGGACCCTACTCATTTGTTTAATCTAGGTAGAAGCTTGGTATGTGGGCCAAAATGGCCAACAAGGCCATTAGTAGACTCATAATCCTTCATCTAGGTTGGGATTGGTGCATCTTTCTCATGGAGACAATAAGAACCAAGACCTTATTCAATTAGTTCATAAGGATCATATTCATGTGAGCTAGAGGCCCACTCATCTAGGAATAAATATGGAATCCCATCTATACATGATTCAATTTCCTCTACACTATCTTCTATCACCTCATCCGAGATGAGGCAATTGGTGTTCACAACACTTGGCATATAGGGTTCCAATGGAACCATGAAATAATTTTATAATGTATGGTTACCTTCATACCATACCTGGTTCTAAACATCAAATATTTCCATTCAATTCATAAGTATCCTCCACACTTTGAGGTGAAGTCCCTTTAAAGACACACAGTAAAATAGGGAGGCAAATCCACCACAATTACATCCTGTTGAGTGGTAACATTGGGACAAGCATATAGAGTCAAATTCATATCTTTAATGATACCTATTGTATTTTTTTGTTACCCATCTAATTAAAATACTCCTTTAGTATTTGGTTCATAGACAAGACCAAGCTTGTCTGCAATTTGCTTAGGCATAACAGTGCTACTGGATCCACTGTCCACCATATAATATGAACTAAATAGTCACCAACTATAAAATAGAGGTATAATGGATGATTTTTACTTGAATTTACCATATATTTGTCCCCTTTTGCCATTTTTTGTACCATTATACTTAATAATTCATCTGCTGGTTTGAATTAGTTACGACAACTCCTTATTTCTCAACTAGTTTTGGAGACACCTTGAGAGTTGAAAGCTCTTGGATGAGCATATCCTTTTGTCCTAGGATAAAAAGGGAATTCCACATGCTAATTATAACATTATAATTATTAATTTGATCTACTATGTTGAATGAAACTCCACTAACCTTTCACTGCACCTTTTGAACCACTGGTTGTTCATGGCCCAAAGGTATTTGAGGGACCTTCCCAGCCTCTACATTCTAATTTTTCTATGTTATATGGGAAACAAGTTGATCTTTGGTACTCTTTGAAACAAAATTATGAGTACTTGAAGAATTAGTAACTACTTGAGCCTCATCAATGACTCTTCTTTTAGCTCTAGTTACAACTATAACTTAGCCACTTATGTTGCTAGTCTCACCAATTTGATTGAATACAACATAATAATCCATTTGCCAATTTACATTGATGGCATTAGGTTGTCCTTGTAATTGTTGGGCCTTTATTTAGGGTACCAAATTTGTATCTTGATACTGACCTCTTTGAAGAGAAAACTCTTCTTGTGTCATTTGTGGCATAGTAATGTGTTGTGATACCAAGGCTTGGTTCTCAACATCATTGAGGTGGGAGGGCTACCAATTTGAGTCATGAATCAAATTTTTTCTAGGTGGTGTAGGAATAATAGCTTTTGAAATTTTTGGTACATTAGGGTCGAGAGATGCATATGGATTTGTTATAACTATGGCTCCTTGTGCTTGGTAGGGTGGTCCATTTTCTCTAGATCTATGATAGGGAGGCCTTTGATCTATGAAGGGTTGATAAGTACCCTAAATTTGTTTTTGATAGGGCCTATTATCTTGATAATGTTACCTCTTGAGTTGTGCTATTTCATTTCCAAAAGATTGAAGCAAACCTTTTATCTCACCAAGCTCATTAGCTTGACTATAAGGGGCTAAAACTTGAGCTTGAGGAGGTGGAATAGGGGATAATGATGGGAATTGAGGGATTTGAGGGGGTGGGATAGATTGCAATTCTAGTAATATAGGTATTAGAGGCCTTGGGGCAAGCTTACCATCTTGTATCAAACTATATTCTACTCTTATGGCATCCTCATAAGCACTTTGCAATGTATTATAACCTATGGGCTGTATCATTACACTAATATCAGAATTAAGGGCTCTTAAATAATACAAGAAGGCATATTCAAGGGATGGTCTGATCATTGTAGGAATCTTAGTCCACATCTTTTGGAATTTGAGGTTAAAATTAGACATGAAATCATGAGGATCTCTTTTTATGTTAGTCAGTTGTTGAACTAAATATAGGTGAATAGAATTGTCTTCAAATTGCCTAACTAAGGCTGCACCTAACTCATCCCAGGTAGCAATGGAATTTAATGTTGAAAATTTACACCATTTCAATGTTTTTCCTTTGAAGGAAGCAACAAGCAGTCTAATGGCCACATTATTTTGAACAACATTATGCATTGAACAAAGGTTGGCAACATCTTGGATGTGATCAATAACAATTTTTTATCTTCTCTAGAAAAGAAAGGGATCCTTTTAAGAGCAAACACATGAATATCATCAAACTAGGCTAAGTTCAACGGACTACCTCTACTGAATGGAACAAATACTTGATTTCTGATGGCGATTTGAGTAAGGGGGATTACACTTCTTGAAATAATAGTATGACTAGGAGATGAATATCAATATTGAGGATAAGGTCTTGTCATATTAAATTTTTCTCTCTTATATGAAATAGAGGGTAGCTCATTGAATTCAAGGGGAATACCTTTATAGCTAACCTTGTAGTAAATTTTGACCTAAGAATGTTGTTTGGATGGTGTTATGAACTTTGCAACTTTAAATATGTCTAGTTATTGATGATGATGGATCTCCTTTCTACTACAGATGCTTCTTCTTAGCTCCAAATTTTAGCTATGCCAAAGATAATGGGTCCTACCAGGCATGTCAAAACTATTGGCATCCTAAGTTGTACCCTATCTAAGAAAGGGGAGTGTTTAGGTCATGTATCTCAAACCTAATCCAACATGGAACTGAACTTAGGTTGTGGGTCACCTAAAATTGGGTCAGACCTCTAGATAAAGTTGGCTTCCTTTTGGATCTATCACTTATGCTATACCTAATACTAGCTCTTGCTTGGAAAAGGGAGATAGATTGATAATAATTCATAAAAGAAAGTAAAAATGAGGTGATATAGCAAATGTTTTGATACTTATACTTGAAAAAGACACACTATAGGACACTTTAAAGACTACCAAACATCACTTTATTCACTCTTTGATCAACTTCCACATAAGTATTTCAAAACAAGACATTGACTAGCTATCAACCTAGCATGGGAAGGCAATTGTCCAGTTCCACACTGACCAATAGACTATATATGCATTGATAATGACCTGTGAGAACTACCAAAACATTGTATGAAGGTGAAAAAGCTTAGATAGAAGCAAGGAAAACATGTATTCACTTAACCACATCAATGAACTCATGAAATACATTTTGATTCAACTTGAAAATGGAGGAATTCAGTCTTTATTGCATCAAATAGGTGTTACAATACAAATCTTGGCAGATTCTAGTAATGCCAAAGAGAGCGGGTCCATTTTGTTGGTTGAATATTTTGTCGATCAGTGTACTGATAAACAAAATAGGTCTGATCAACCAAAGTAGGAATATTATTCATCCAAATGTGTAGGTTTACCACATTAGAAGGAGACTGATCTCTCCTCTCATCAAGGGAAGGTTGCCTATAGGTATGTTATATATATTTATAAATTGAAAATAATACTCAAGGGTAGCACAAACCATCCATCTCTCTTTCTTCGGAGATGATGTGTGCGGATCAAAGGAAAAACTCAAGGGAAATGATAGAAATCACTCCTCTTCTTTCAAAAGTAATACTCAACAAACCACAAGAATACTCCTGGTAGTAACAGCAAAATGTAGCAAAAGATGTAATAACCAGCAAATCGAGATGTAGCACAAAGTCTCCACCTGAATTGCTCAAGAGTAAGATACGAAGGAAAATGAGGGCACAAATTCATCCCAAGGTCCTTTACATAGAAATGAAAAGAAAACACACTAAAGGCAATTATTGGGGGCACAAAGTCTCTCCATAGTTGACTCTTCAGGACACCTTCCTGACTACTGTCACTAATTCTGCTTGTTGAATTAAAGGAACAAAAGATATATTAAGGAAAAAGACATAAGAACAGTTTCCTCAAAAACAAAGATATCACAGCACAAAATTTGAAAAATCACTTGATTTCTTATTCCAATAACAAAAATATGATCAACAAACTAAGCTCAAAGTCTCATAAATGCCTTTCAATTTGGGCAGAGTTTCGTTCTGATTGTCAAAAAGAGATCCCTTTACAATAAAAGAGAGTCCCTTATATAGCCTCTTCAAGGACTCGGGAATAGTAACACATCATGTTATGTTGGAATCTGTTAAGAAGATAGGCTGGAACTTAGGGGCATTTACCCATTTGATTTTATCAATGTAGAGAAACAAGTCACGCTATTGAAAGTTTGCAACTTTCAATGTCTACCTGGCGATCTGATCTTACTTTCATCGTTCCTCTTTTTTTGGTGGTCTTGGTCTTAAATCCTATGAATGCATGTAGGTCTATAGATTCAAAGGATTAACAGCTATTTTATGAGCTTTAAAATTGACGTTCGTGTGTCCGTCACTATGTTTTCAATGGCTAGTTCACTGTCTTGAATTTGACGTCTTCGGGTGCATCACCCCTTGGTCTTTCTTCAAATTTTCTATTTGGCACTTTCCAAAAAAGAACCTGCCCTTTTGAGCCTTAAAAAATGATCTGCATTGGGTCGAGAAGAGCCCCTCACAAAGGTATCTACCCTTCAAGTGGTCTTCAAATGGCCTTCGGGCTTCTTTATTTTGGCAGGTCGCTAGATTCTTCCTTCGGATTTCTCATTTTATATCTTCCCGAAGGGAAGGTGACCCTTCAGCTTCAGGGAAATGTCCTTTAACTTGGCAGTCGAGAGTCCCTCGTAAGGGCACCTACCCTTTGGGGTCCTTTGGTGGCCTTCGCCTTAGAAGTTTTTCATGGGCTTTCCTTGAGCTTTCTCTACAGACAAATTCCCGCGGACAAAAAGTCTACGGAAATTGTTCCATCCATTTGCCTTGGTTATTTCTTCGGGCTTTCTGCCTGCAGCTTCTCCAAATTCTTTCAAACTTTTTGTTTGAAGGAATTCCTTCGAACAAAAAGTCTGAAGGAATTATGCCTTGGACTTTTTCAGCTGACTTAAATGAAAATCTGAAAGAATTTACCTTTTGAGGCTTCTTTGAAAATGACCCTTTCGAAGGGTACTTTTTGTCATCCAAGTGCTCTTTGCAAGGGCACTTTTTCTTTCGAGAGGCTCTTTGAACTTTTGCATTTGAACTATTCCTTTGAATTGTCTAAGTGAACCGCTTGGTTGAACCAAGCTATTGAATCATTTGATTGAACCAAACATTGAACCACTCCATTGAACCAAGTTGATGAACCGCTCTGTTGAACCACTTCATTAAACCAAGGCAATGAACCGCTTGGTTGAACCAAATGCTGAACCAAGCCAATGAACCAAGATTTGAACCAAAATGGTTCAAGCCGATGAACCAAGCCTTTGAACCAAGCGGATGAACTGAGCATTGAACCACTTGATTGGACCTACCTTTGAACCATTTGTTTGAACCAACCGATGAACCAAGTTTTGGTTCAATAGTTCAAACAAAGCCTTGAACTAACTGACGAACCATTTGATTAAACCAAAGGATGAACCAAAGCATTAAAACAAAGCAGATGAACCATCTGAGTGAAACAAAGTGTTGAACCACTTGGTTGAACCAAGCCATTGAACCATTCTTTTGATTGAACCCGTCATTGAACTGGAAGCGTTGAACCTTTTAAACTTTGAACTCATTGAACCTTTGAACCAAAGTGGTTCAATGGTTCAACGGTTCAAGCCTTCTTTGCTTAGATGCTTGTCAATGGAGATTTTTGATTCTTTTGGTTAAACCTGCCTGTAGAAGCCTTTGAACCTGTAGAAATGAACCTACTTGTAGAGTCCATAGAAACCAAGTCTATAGAAATCAACCTGTGAAGTCCTTTGAACTTGGCCTGCAGAGTCTGTATATTTTCTCTTCCTGCTGAGTCTGTAGATTCAAGCCTGAAGAGTCCATAGATTTAAGCCTATAGAGTCTGTAGATTCAAGCCTGCAAAGTTCATAGATTTTTGAGAAGCTTAAAAGTGAGGAATTTATGCCCAAGATGAATTTCAAAAAGGGAAGAGACAATTTTGGTCTGTAGGACCAAAATAGTTCAAATGTTGTCCCAAAAATGAGTTATATTTTTTAGGAGACAACAGCTGGCTCCAGTTGGGGAACTTCTGTTAATTGCAAAAAGAATTGAAGGGAGTAGAATCTAGAATCTCCAGTGTCTTCATGTGTACCATTGGGTTACAGAGTCATGCTACCCAGAAATGAAAGGCATCAAAAAAATAAAACACACAAAACAAAATAGAATTAAAAATTATACAAATATACATATATACAGATGCAATGATCTGATACTTCAAGAGTTGAAGTGTTTCAGATGCTGCCCATTGTGAGGCAGAGAAAAAAGTGTGCCATCTTGATATTTCAATAGAAAGTTATTTTCACTAATGTGCTGATGAATTATAAATAGGCCTCTCCAAAGGAAGTCAAACTTTCCATGCATCCCCTTTGGTTCTCTCCTTTTGTCCCATAGTAGGACTTGATCCCCAATCTGAAAATCACAATCTTTGGCCTTTTGGTCAAAGAGTTTCTTTACCAAACTTTGATGAGCAGCAATTCTATCCACCACCATGGTTCTTTGTTCCTCCAGCTCAGTCAGGCACATGATTCTTTTATCAAGAGAGCTTTCATATGTCTGATCTTCAATTGTCTTTGCCAATTTCAAGGCTGACAATTCTAAGGTGATTGGTATCTCAGCATTTATACCATAAATAAGTTGAAAAGGAGACATACCAATTGCCCTCTTTGGTGTGATTCTGCCTACCCATAGAGCATCAACCAATGCTTTATGCCATGTTCTTTGATTGTCATCTACTAGCTTCTTGATGATAGTTACCAGGTTCTTATTGTTGGATTCAGCTTGTCCATTCTCTTGTGGAAAATAATCAGAAGAGTGAGAGAGTATAATTCTATAATGGAAATAGAATTGTGTAATCTCCTGAGAGGTGAAACAAGATACATTATCAGTAAAAATTTTGATCAAAACTCCAAACCTGGAAATGATATTGTCTTTGAGGAAGTTGCATACAACTTTTAAAGTAGCATGCTTAGTTGGGATTGCTTTTACCCACTTGGTGAAATAGTCAGTTGTTGTAAGGACATAATCATGTCCAGCACTTGAATATGGATTTATAGTCCCAATAAAGTCAAGTCCCCATTGCTGGAAAGGCTCTTCTATGATCACTAGCTTGAGAAGCATAGCATTTAACTTGGGTCTTCCAATAAATTGCTGACAGAGTTCACATTTTTTCACCCACTTATGTGCATCTTGGAAAAGAGTTGGCCAGTAATACTTGGCTCACAAAATCTTGTGAGCAGTCACAGGAGCAAAAAAATGTCCTTCACAGGCCAAATTGTGGAAAGATTTCAAAAGTTGGCTTTGTTGTGCTTTGTCTACACAACAAAGGAATACTCCATCTATGATTCTCTTGTATAAGCCATTGTCCCAAAGGACAAAATTGGTAGCTTTCAACTTGATAGTCCTCATTTCTTTGTAAGACAAATGAGTAGGACATTCACCATAAGTAAGGAAATGAGTGATACCTGAATACCACTCATTGGTAGTGGAGACAAAAAGGACTGTTGGTGTCTCTTCCACTTCAGTTTCTTTACGTTGTGTGTCTTTTGACTTATTGTCAACAATTAATTGGCATAGGCATTTACCCCTGACCAACTTTGTCGGCTTGATGTCTAGATCAAACTCTTGAATTTTTGCAATCTAATTACCTCTTTTCGTTCCAAACTCCTGCTGAGTTAATATAGACTTGACTGTAGTGTCAAGAACTAAGGCAGTAGTGTGTGAATTCAAAATATAAAAGTGGAAATGTTTGACTTCTTTCACCAATGCATAAGCATGCCTCTCTACATTTGAATACTTCATCTCATGGGTTTTGAGAGGGCAACTCATGAAAGAGATAGGAGATTCCATACCTTTTTTGTCTTGTTGAACAAGAAAAACTGAAAGAGTGTGTTCAGATGCATAGCTGTATATGATGAAATTTTTGTTGTAATCTGGACAAACCAAGGTAGAGGCATGAGCAATGGCAGTCTTGATATCTTGAAATTTTGATTTACCTTCTTTAGTCCAGCTAAAGATGGTCTTCCCTTTCATCATGTTCACAATGTGTCTAGTCTTCTTAGCAAATTTGGGGATGAATCTCCGTAAGAAATTCACCTTTTCGAAGAAAGAATGAACAACATTTTTGCTTGTAGGAAAATTAAGCTCTTGAATAGACTTGAATCTATTTGAGTCAATCTTTATGCCTTCTTTGGACACAATGTGTCCAAGGAGTTTCCCTTTTGTTACTCTAAAAAAAAACTTTTTAGGATTTAAGGAAATACCATTCTGGCGACAACGCTCCACCACTTATTATAAGTGGTGTACATGATCAGATCAATACATTGAAAAGATAGTCAAGTCATCAAGGTATACCACTATAAATTTACCGATCTCATCTTTGAAAGCCAGATCTATTGCTCTCTAAAAGGTAGCACTAGCATTTATTAAACCAAAAGGCATTCTTCTATATGCAAATGTACCTCAAGGTGTGGTGAATGCAGTCTTGTGTTCATCTGCTTCACCAACTTCAACTTGATTATATCCTAAAAATCCATCCAACATTGATAACATCTCTAAACTTATCACTGTTTGAAGCACTTGATCCATAATTGGCAAAGGATAATTATCCTTCAAAGATGCTTGATTCAAATTTCTGAAATCTACACAAATGCGAATTTTGCCATTCTTCTTCTTTACAGGCACTATTTTTGCAATCCATGTGGAATGATGGATTGGGAAGATGATTCTAACATTTAACATTTTTTGTATCTCAAATAAAATAGTACCTGCTATTTTTAGATTATACTGTCCAGATTTTTGCTTGTAGGGCATTGAGTCAGCCTTGAGAAGAATGTCATGGCAAATTTTATTAGGTCTGAGAGACTTCAAATATTCATAAGAATATGCTAAGACATCCATGTATTGACGGAGTAAAGAGGTGAACTTGAATCTTTCTTCAGGGGTGCAGCACTTACCAATGTTAACCATCTTGGGATTTTCTTTAGTGGTCAGATTTACTTGATCGAATCCCTAAGAGAAATTTGAGTTTGTTTGATGTTGTTTGATGAATCTATCATGCTTGTCAAATAGATTCTCAAGAGAAACCAGGCCTTTAGAAATTTTTTTTCCTTTCAGCTGTAAAAACTCTTCATCTAAACTAGATTCAGAGGTTGATTCATACTTCTGAGGTTCATTGCCTTCAAAACGTAGTTGTTCAAAATTGTCTTTTCATTCTAGGAAAGCAATGATTTGATGATCATCATTGAATACTTGCCAATGATCATCATTTTTAGGAACACTTGGTCTATAGACCAGCTCAATAATATACATGTTTTTTTTGAAATCTGAATGAGGAACTAAGAGAGTTCTTGAAACATCAAGTGCATCAGTTCTGTCATTAGACTCTCTGGGTATGGCAGAAATGTTGAAAGTATCAAAGCTTTCAATTTGGTCCCAAACCAAGTTATGGTAGTGGCATAATATTTCATTCTTGGTTTCGTATAAGTTCCTCACTTGATAAACCACTAATTCAACATCCACTTTGGTATGAAGAAACTTGATGCATTTATCTTGAGCAGCCTTCATGCCAAGCAGTAGAGATTCATATTCAGCTGTATTGTTAGTGTTGCTAAATTGTAATTTGTAAAATGAAGGAAATATATCTCTTTAAGGAGATATCAACATAATCCTAGCTCTTGAACCGATAGAGGAATAACTACCATCAAATTCCAAAGTCCATATCTCATTTGATACTAATTTTTATTTAGACTTTCCTTCATCAGAGATGGAGGATCCTTCTTTATCTATATTACGGCCTACTAGTTCTTCTATTGTTCTAGTTGAACTAATTTTTGAGTTGACCCTTTCAAGAATTATATCAGATGTTTCATGCACTTCATCTGTAGATAGAAAATAGTTACCCATTCTTATGGATTCAAAAAGGATTTGAGCTTCAGGGGCTAATGTCTGGGTGACCACATATTTTGCTTCCTTTTCACAGAGCAACCTCTTTATTACGCCTTGTACAGGGATCCTTGCCTCAGATAGATCCATGCTTAGTTCTCCTCCCATGTCCTTGCAGAAATTTCATCCAAGCAAAATGCCATAGGATGCTGGGACATCAGCCACCAATACAGTCATCCTGATTCTCTTGTCTGAAAAGGCTGTAAATGCAAATTGGGCATCTTTGATTTGCCCCAACAATGGTACTTGTTTGTTTTCCATGGAGAAACATCTCCCAAATGTCTTGGTCAGTGTGAGACCAAGAGACTTAACTTCTTTAGTAGGTATGACATTGTCAGATGTGCCTGAGTTTATAATATAGTTACTCAGCTTGTGGTCATTAATTAACAGGGAAACATAGAAAGGTTCTATTTTTTTCGGGAGTAACTAGAGGAGTAATGACTAGATTATTTGGAATAGGTGTGTTCCTTAGAGAATCAAGAGTTACCTTTTTAGCTTTTTATTCTGCAAGGATAGTTTGGTTCTTGACATATTGGACCAGCTTATTCAATTGATCAGGATTAGACTGTAAATATTCAAACTCAGACATTTATATTTTTGTCTTTTTGACATGATCGATTATATCAAATGGCTGAATTGAGCTAGGTACAGAGAAAGGTACTTCAACTTTATGAGTTTTAAGAGGGATGGGAGGTGGGTTAGTTTGTGAATTTGAAGTAGAAGGGGAAGGCAAAATTGATGTACTTGTCTTTTGGGTGATCACCGGATCCTTTGACTAAAAAGGTAGAATGGTTCCATGCTTAGCAATCATGACTGTAGGTTGCAGTTGCTCTTATGTCTTCCCTTTATTAGCTTGCTAGACTGATTGGTTCTTAGACTTGGTAAACACTACATATGATCCATCGAAATCTTCTCTTTTATTTCCAGGTTCATCCTGGTAGTTCAGGAAACTAATGTGGGAGTCGCCAGTTGATTCTTCTTGATTGTCTTCAAGGAGATCAGTGTCATTTTCTTAATTCAATTCAGGCTAGAAAGAGAACTTTGATTCTGCTTCAAGATATCCCATTGCTGAATTGGTTGGAGGAACTTCTAGGGCAAGTTTCCCTTGTGGGAGAGGAAGGTGATTTTGTTGCCCTTGATTCTTGGCAGCATTGCCCTGATATGACTGATTTGGGAATGTCCTTCTGTATGAAGGAGCAAAAGACATTCCTTGAGCCATTTACTTTTTGAGATCAAACAACTCATTTGCCAATTTTTGCACCATTGGATCTGTGGTGCTTGTAGATGAATATTCAGATGATGATGAAGCTCTATTTCTATTTGTACCTCTTCTTATCTTCCTTGCTAAAATGAGATCATCTTCTACGTTAGTGGCCAAATGTTGAGCTGTAGTAAGATCTATTTGAGCAACACATCTCAAAAGAAAACTTACTTCAGGTAACTGAGAATTAATAAAAAATCATTTGAGATTTTTGGCTGTAGGTCGAGCTATTACAACAATTTTATTTCTTAGTTTGTCAAATTTGGCTATGAAGTCTCTCATAGGCTCATAAGGCTCTTTCTCCATCTATATAAGTTGAGCCAAAAGTGAATGTGCATCTTCTTCAAGTTTGAATCTAGCTTCAAACTTATCTTTGAGAGTATTTCAATCAGTCACTGACTGAGTCTGTAGATGATAAAACCAATCTGTAGCAGCACCTTGTAGTGTCTTTACAAAAACCCTGACTGCTACATCTTCAAATTCTACTCTGATTACTCCACAAGCTATGCTGAAGGCTACAATGTGTTCATCAGGATGAACTTTCCCATCACCATAGAATTTGGGTAAATTCTTCTTTGAATTACGTGGAAGCTCATGTAGAGGTGGAGTAAGATTGAGAGGACCAAAAGCATTACCCCAGGGGCCTTGAACTGCCATTGTAGGATTATGAAAAGGAGGGATAAAAAATCTCAGAGGGGTAATTATTGGCAAAGCTTTATCAACGTCAGAAGTAGATACTTCGTTTAGAAATGAAGATCTGACTTTAGTAGGAGGAAAACTCTTGGTTCGTTGGAGATGAGATGGTGAAGGAAACAGATCAAAATCACTTTGTTGTACCAACTCGAATACAAGATCAACGATACCTTTAACCCTTTGGCTTCGTGTATACCTTGAATCTGCTAGATTGTGAAACAAAAAGAATTGACTTTGATTCAGTTTGAAGCTTGAGGTTTTAAACTGTGCATTCTTTCCCAGTTAGTGTGGAGGTGAATGGATAGATTATAAGTGGATAATGGATATTCGATAATCCCCAGCAGAGTCATCAAAAACTGTTGGTTAAATATTTTGTCGATCAACGTACTGATAAACAAAATAGGTCTGATTAGCCAAAGTAGGAAGATTAGTCATCCAAATGTGTAGGTTTACCACATCAAAAGGAGACTGATCTCTCCTCTCATCAAGGGGAGGTTCCCTATATATATATATATAAACAAAAAATAATACTCAAGGGTAGGACAAACCATCCATCTCTCTTTATTTAGAGATGATGTGTTCAGATCAAAGGAAAAACTCAAGGGAAATGACAGAAAGCACTCCTCTTCTTTCAGAAGTACTACTCAGCAAACCACAAGAATACTCTTGGTAGTAACAACAAAATGTAGCAAAAGATGTAATAACTAGTAAATCAAGATGCAGCACAAAATCTCCACCTGAATTTCTCAAGAGTAAGATACGAAGAACAATGAGGGCACAAAGTCATCCCAAGGTCCTTTACACAGAAATGAAAAGAAAACACACTAAAGGCAATTATGGGGGGCACAAAGTCTCTCCATAGTTGACTCTTTAGGACACCTCCCTGACTATTGTCACTAATTCTGCTTGTTGAATTAAAGGAACAGAAGATATATTAAGGAAAAAGACATAAGAATAGTGTTCTCAAAAACAAAGATATCATAGCACAAAGTCTAAAAAATCACTTGATTTCTTATTCCAATAACAAAAATATGATCAACAAACTAAGCTCAAAGTCTCAGAAATGCCTTTCAATTTGGGCAAAGTTTCATTCTGATTGTCAAAAAGAGATCCATTTACAATAGAAGAGAGTCCCTTATATAGCTTCTTCAAGAAGGACTCAGGAACAGTAACACATCATGTTGTGTTGGAATCTATTAATAAGACAGGCTAGAACTTAGGGGCATTTACCCATTTGATTTTATCAATGCAGAGAAACAAGTCATTCTATTAAAAGTTTGCAACTTTCAATGTCCACCTGGCGATCTGATCTTACCTTCATCGTTCCTCCTTTTCTAGTGGTCTTGGCCTTAAAGCCTGTGATGCATTTGGGTTTGTAGATTTAAAGGATTAATGGCTATTTTATGAACTTTAAAATTAACATTCGCACATCCGTCACTATGTTTTCAATGGCTAGTTCACTGTCTTGAATTTGACGTCTTCAGGTGTGTCACCCCTTGGTCTTTCATCGGATTTTATGTTTGGCACTTTCTCAGAAAGAACCTGCCCTTTTGGGCCTTAAGAAATGATCTACCTTGGGTCGAGAAGAGCCCCCCGCAAAGGTATCTGCCCTTCGAGCGGTCTTTAGATGGTCTTCAGGCTTCTTTATTCTAGTGGGTCACTAGATTCTTCCTTCAGATTTCTCATTTTATATCTTCCCGAAGGGAAGGTAACCCTTCAGCTTCAAGGAAATGTCCTTCAATTTGGCAGTCAAGTGTCCCCCGCAAGGGCACCTGCCCTTCGGGTTTCTTCAGCGGCCTTCGCCTTAGAAGTTTTTCACGGGCTTTCCTTGGGCTTTCTCTGCAGACAAAAAGTCCGCATAAATTGTTCCGTCCGTTTGCCTTGGTTATTTCTTCGAGTTTTCTACCCGCAGCTTCTCCTTCAGACAAAAAGTCTGAATGAATTATGCCTTAGACTTTTTTGGCTGACTTAAACAAAAATCCGAAAGAATTTACCTTTTGAGGCTTCTTTGAAAATGACCCTTCTGAAGGTACTTTTTGTCATCCAAGTGCCCTCCGCAAGGGCACTTTTTCCTTCGAGAGGCTCTTTAAACTTTTGCATTTGAACTACTCCTTTAAACTGTCTGAGTGAACCGCTTGGTTGAACCAAGCTATTGAACCATTTGATTGAACCAAACATTGAACTGCTCCATTGAACCAAGTCGATGAACCGCTTCATTGAACCACTTCGTTGAACCAAGGCAATGAACCGCTTAGTTGAACTAAACGTTGAACCAAGCTGATGAACCAAGATTTGAACTAAAATGGTTCAAGCCGATGAACCAATTGAATGAACCAAGCCTTTGAACTGAGCATTGAACCACTTGATTGAACCTACCTTTGAACCATTTGTTTGAACCAACCGTTGAACCAAGTTTTGGTTCAATGGTTCAAACGAAGTCTTGAACCAACTGATGAACCATTTCATTGAACCAAAGGATGAACCAAAGCGTTGAAACAAAGCAGATGAACCACCTGAGTGAAACAAAGTATTGAACTGCTTGGTTGAACCAAGCCACTGAACCGTTCCTTTGATTGAACCCACCGTTGAACCAGAAGCGTTGAACCTTTTAAACTTTGACCTCATTGAACCTTTGAACCAAATTGGTTCAATGGTTCAATGGTTCAAGCCTTCTTTACTTAAATGCTCGTTGATGGAGATTTTTTATTAAACCAAGGCACTAAACCAACCCTGAAAATGACCAAGTGTTAGAAACTGATTCTTTTGGTTGAACCCGCCTACAGAAGCCTTTGAACTTGTAGAAATGAACCTGCCTACAAAGTTTGTAGAAACCAAGTCTGTAGAAATCAACCAGTGAAGTCCTTTGAACTTGGCTTGTAGAGTCTATATATTTTCTCTTCCTGTTGAGTCTGTAGATTCAAGCCTGTAGAGTTCATAGATTTAAGCCTGCAGAGTCTATAGATTCAAGCCTGCGGAGTCCGTAGATTTTTTAGAAGCTTGAAAAATGAGGAATTTGAATGCCCAGGACAAATTTCAAAAAGGGAAGAGACAATTTTGGTCTGTAGGACCAAAATAGTTCAAATGTTGTCCCAAAAATGAGTGATATTTTTTGGGGGACAACACATTTCAAGGCTTATAATCTTGTATTTATAATAGAATGGGATGAGAGAGACGGTTCATGCATATAAGGATGGAGAATGGATAAGAGAGCATAATTACCTAGATTTCTTATTATCTGGCATTGATTTAGTTACAAAAGATCATAATATTTAAGGCTACTTCTTAAAAATGGATACAATAACCATATCAGTCCCTTTCAAATATATTTTTGACCTACATTGATGCTCTTTATAGTTACAACAACATAATCGAGTCAGTTGAAAGCTAAATTCTGGCATCGAAGTAGTTACAACAATTGGATCAATCTATTGAGATCTCATTCCAGCATGGATTTCTCCCTATTGGGTCATTTTTGGCATGTAAGAGTGGAAAAAAGGGTCATAATCATGATGTTTGCTTTAATGATGAACCCATCAAAATCAACGTGTCTACCTCCATGCCTTCCCTTTGAAATATTTGCTCTAGTTTGACCTTGATTATATTTAGCTTCGACTTTTGATAATGGCCCTTAATCTTGATCTGGGTTTCTAAGAATATGCCACCTGGAAGTTCCTCATTTATTCTCAAGATCCAACTAACTGTTTGACCTCACATGCACCATTGATCTTTCTTTGTATGAATGAACGTGATCCATAGATCTTCTACCAATTTAACATGCTTAAGACACTTATTAGCTTCTTATTTTTCCCATGGATCCACTAACTATTGACCTCTCACTCACTGGCAATTTGCCTTTTCATGATTAAACATCCACCATTGATCTATTTGGGCCCATTGGCCTTGTTAGTCGATGCACACCATTAGCTCTCTGCTCAGGTTCTTGAGATCTTTCCACTTATCAGCTTCATGTTCAACCTTGGGACATTTGAATTCAAATGGCTATTTGTCATAGCTTTAACTTTACTTCCCACGAATGTTTCATTCTATAAGTCTAACTTTGAAGCTTTATATCTTGAGATAGTAAGCTCATCAAGATACAAAATTTGCAAAAATATATTATTGGCATGAAAAACTTCATGTCTATGTGATCTTTTATCCTAAGGGACTTCTTGAGCATACTTATAAAACACATAATCAAACTAACCCATTCATTTTTGCGTGATGTGTTGATGATGGTCTGGATCTTCTATGCTTATGCAAGAACTTTCAAGGCTCAAAATGAGTTCCTGAGACCTGTGAAACTTGTTTTATGTCCATGAAGGTCATGATTACCATGAGAACCTAGTTTCTCAAATTTTGACAAACTACACTTCAAGTTTACTTAAATTGTTTCAAATTCTTTTCAAGTTGTATGCGATATTTGGACCACTTATTCCATCTATAACCTTGTTCAGCTCATCCATCTAGGTAGAAACTTTATATGTGGGCCAAAATTGGAAAACATGTATGAAATTGATTGATCCTTATGATCAATATCTGTATGAAAACTTTGGCTAAGTTAACATTTATAATTAAACATTTTCATTTCATATGTTTGATTTAGTTTACATGTTTGTACAATATCATGTTAGAATAGGTTTCCTTATGGTATACATCATGTATTAGTTATCTTATAGCACATGGGTTCTAGTTTGTCGCTCTAGATTCCCACACCGTCATTATCTACCCATCCATAGAGGGAGGTCCATTCCCTAGTTGGGAGATTATGTGGGGGATCAATGGTCTTTGGTTAGTGTGTAAAATCACTTAGATGATTCTCTCCCTCCCTATAGTAGTACTACACTAGAGATTACTTATTGATATTTGAGTTCGTTAAGACTCGCATGTTCCATGGAGTTTTGTATCATTGTATATTATTATTAATACATTTATATTTTTGAAACTATACTTTTTATTCATATGTACCATACAATAGTTGGCTATAATATTGTATTAGTCATGTCTGAATTTGTAACAATAATTTTATGAATTAATGTAATCTTTACTCATGTAGTCAACATTGTACCTGTTCTTGATATATTATTGTTATGTTGATCATTAGTTAAATATATTAGCTACAAATATTTATACGGTTAACTAAAAATAATGTTATTAGTAAAAGATCACTTTTATAGGTTTCATAGTGATGAAATTAGTTAGTTGAATTTATGTAATTAATTTTAAAAAATTACCCTATTCCAGTAAAACCTAGTGGGGTTGTTACATGAGGTATACTTTTTAATCAATCGATTCACCAATTTTGATAAGATCACCCTTTAATACTTTTATCAACCAAAATGTTTGAAAGACTTTTATTGACAAGATGAAGGATGAGTACTATTCCTTTAAGCTCTTTGAGGATAAATTCTTCAAGTTATAGCAATTGCACCAACATAAGGAACAATTAGTGGAATATTACACCAATGATTTCCATGAATACACTATGTAGTTGCATGAGGATTTGACAAATCAAGGTAAGGTACTAAAGTAGATTAGTGGACTCTCATCTTATATTCACACAAATATGGAGTTTTTGACTTTTGACACATTGGGGCAAGCATACCATAATGCCAATAATATCGAAGCCAAGGCAATGATGAAGTATAAATTCTATTCTTCATCCAACGTCACACACAACAACATTGTCATGAAAAGGTGAACAACATAAGAAGGCTATGCAAACATAAAAGACAACAAAGATTTTGGTACCAAACAGATGCAAGAAGAACTAAGGTGATAATTATTACCATTGATACCATACAAACTCCCACAAAGATTTTGAATGTCGTGCACAATGATCCATGCTTGTGTAGTCCATATCAAGTCTTATGCCAAGGGATGACACTGAGTAATATGCTACATGTCTAAGTACCAATAACATTACCATTGACATCTCTAAGGAATAGAAGCATGTCTTCCATACCATGTTTTATATGAATGGTTAACTTTTCCTACCATAATTGATAGTGGAACCCATAATAACTTCATACATGAGTAAGGTACAACTAAACATCTTTGCCTTACCATTTTTGCACATCCAAAACCATACACTTTTGTTTTATTGTAACAAGGAAAGGATATAAAATGCACTTTCCAATACAAATTCATGTCGATAGAGGATAATGTCATGTATGATGTTGCACCACTTGAGGTTTACGACATCATGTAAGGAAGATCACATTTGTATGATAAATAAACTACATATTGCATCAATCCTATTACATAAATCCATAGAGGTGGACTATGCATGTCAAATATCACTTTTTCAACCTCTTTGAGTCAGCTCCAATGAACAAAATCACTTTGGTCTCTGCTAAACAACTTTGTAACCTTGTCCTACACATGTAGAATTTTGTACTACTCATGGTCCACCTAAAATCACCTTCACAAGATATTAAACACACATTAATAGTGTGTTATGCTATGTAAACATAGTTGTAGCAATAACATTGAGGTAAGCTACTACAATAATATGACATGTTTGAAGAACTGAAGGGTCTGTCAACGCATTACATAATGAAACATCACATCAAATTGGTTCCTACATCCTATCTTCCAAACTATCCATAGTATCATAAGTCCATTTAGTATAGTTATGAATTTTGATGCCAAATCTAAGAGCTCATTGATCAAGGCAAGATCAAACCTAGCTTTACTCCATGTGGAACCCTAATAATCCTCGCACCAAAGAAAGATAGCACTTGGAAACTATGCAACAACTACCGCATGTTGAACAAGATAACAATGAATATGCTACCCAATCTCACATATTGATGATGTCCTAAACCAGTCTAAACTCGAGTTATCATCATTAAAGAGGAATTGGATGAATGGTTGGTTATGTCTTTTGGCTTGATTAATGCACCAGCGACATTTATGCACTTGATTAATGCATGCCCTTCCTCAACTCCATCATTTTCTACTTAGATGAAATTCTAATATTTAATAAGACTTGGGAAGAGCATGTGGAACATATTTTAGACATTCAATGCAAAAACAAGTTACAATCCAACCTATCAAAGTGTACATTTGACACCGTGTAGATTCAATCCCTGGGTTACATTATTGCCTGTAGTGGTATCCATGTAGATCCAAATAAGATCAAGATAATCCAATATTAGCCAACTTCACACAATCTCACTAAATTAAAGAGTTTTCTTTGACTTGATAACTTCTACCACATTTATTATTGGTTTCTCGCACATAGCATTTACTCTAAGTAAAATAATGTGAACCAAGGTAACATTCTAGTGGACACTTTCATAACAACTTAATTTTGAGTAACTCAAGAATCACCCCTACAAAAAATCTATTTTGGCAATGCCTAACATTGTCCACTCCTTTGAGGTTCACACTGATGCATCTAACTATGCACCTAGTGTAATACTCATGCAACATGGACATCTTGTCACTTATAATTCATAAACATTTAACAACATGGTTGAATGGTGATCCATTTGTGAGAAATAATTGTATGTTATTGTGCAATTAGTAAAGTAATGGAGATACTACATCTTGGGGAAGGAGACAATTATTCATTCAAATGATAGGCCACTTTAGTTCTTGCAGAATCATAACAAACTAGAAAATGTGTGTGACAAGAAGTGGATGACTTGGTTACAATAGTTCAAGCTAGTATTAAGTAAAATAAAGGGAGGGATAATAAGGTATTAAACTGTCTTACCTGACCACCAATTCACATGTTCATCACAATGTTAGACATATATATCCATAACATATCTGACTTGGTAACTCTCTACTAAGTAAACAAGCACTTTACAATAGACTATATATTCCTTACATAGGGTGAATAGGTTTGGGAGTTATACATGTCCAAAAAGCTTCTCTACAAGCTTGGACATATTTGTGTTACTTATGGAGCACATCACTAGAGATTCATTTGGGAGGCACACTATTCTAAGACAACATAACACTTTGGTGTTACCAATCCTTTAGCAACATGAGAGTAGTGCTTCTACTAGTCACACATGCAGGCAAATGTTGATTATCACGTCAAGTCTTGCATTCATTTTTACATCATCAATCCCATAAAAAGGAAGCTAGGAATTTACACACTCTATCAGTTTATTCTAGGTTATGGGAATCGATTAAAATGGATTTCATGATTGGGTTACTTATGTAAAAAACTAAAATGATTGTGTTAGGCTAAGACTTTCGATAATGATGTGGATGAAGGATGGCATGGGAGAAGCATGGAGATGAAGGAGCATGACACAAAATTTATATAGGTGTAGAAGACCATGACGCAAGAGATTACAACATAAGAAGACATAGTTAGAGGGGATGCATAATAAATGGAGAACCTGAGAGTGAAAGGCTCAAAATATCAATGAAAGACTTGGGGAGTGTGAGGGAAATAGGAGACAATTAATGAAAAATTCTTAGGGATAGAACATAATTAAATCATGCACGAGTTTATCACCAGCCTGCATGAATATAGACACTTTGAAATGAAGATCCAACACTAAATGAAAATATGGAGGTGCAAAGGCCCTGATCCTTAGGGAAACATTGTAGTCGACTGCCATGATTATTAGTCCACTAGAGATTGTTAGATAGTCACTAAGAGTTTCATTACAACTATAACTACTTGGTCAAGGAGAACCAAGTATAAATACCCCTATTTAGAGAATTGTAATGTTATTGATCATCGTTATATAATGATTGATTTTTATTGATTGTTCCATTGATTTAATCACATATATCATTGTAATATTTTTATTGTACTATTATGGATATGATGAATAGAATCTATGTTATCTAAACATGATCACTATGAAATCTAGATATGATGGTGGTGGTTATTTTAATTGTGCTTTTTCATTTAACTAAACTTAGGCCCATAATTGTGTATTTCTTTATCTAGTTAGTCATTAAATAAAGTATATGTTTGATCACTAAAATATGGAAAGTACACATTTATGCAACAAAACCCACAAGAACTGGTTTCTTTCTACATGTTTTGGGTGAGTGCACAAAAACTCTAAGTCTTGCATGAAATGCCAGCTTGCCAACTTGTTGGGTTTTAGTCACTTTAGCAGGCACCTAGGTAAATATCCAGATAGAAAATTAACCCAATGTTTTAGTTCCATTATCGAGACATGTAGCGCTTATTACATGATGATGGAAAATGCTCAAGTGATTATCTCTCAAAAACATTGAATAATGGATTACCAGTGTCAAAGATAACTTTATAGTTATATTTCTTCAACTAGGAATTTTTGTGCATGCATGAGTTAAACAAAATCTCTATAGTTCCTTGTATGAAACATTTTTTGTGTAAGTTCCTATTCATTTGCATGCTTGGTTCACAACCCATGCTCAAGACTGGTCAAGAAATCATAAATGGTAGATAACATGGACAATAGAACATTAGATGGATTTAGCACAATTGGGAGCACCGTGGATGCAAGTTATTAATGTCTAGTGGAGAGGGGTGTTAAATAGTTACGTCTTGGAGTACACCGTATCAACTTATCCTTGTCCAGAAGAAGCTAAGTTAAATTTTCTTTGATAACCACATAGTCAGTATCTCTGGCATTTCCCATTGGAGGTGAAGAAGGTTTTATTGAATCTAGACTTGAAGTTTTTACCATAAAAGGATAAACTCTCCCTTGCATGAGTAACATGGTTGATAGGGGAATGTAGTGGCCTTTTTGAAGGATTTTTGGTTTAAAATGGTAGCTAGTCAAAGAGAATTGTGAAAGCATAAATATGATGAAGCTCGATGAAGGATTATATGAGGAAGCAACATAGGAAGTGGATGGGAGGACTCAGAAAGTGCTGTTAAGATCCACAAGGAAGCAAAATTTCACAGACTCTTCAACTTTTGAAAGACAACCAACACTATCTCTAGTGTATGAGAGAAACAATCCAGGCAATGGAGATTGAAGAACCTAAGTTAAACCAACCCATTTCTCAAATGATAGTGTGAGTTCATGATTTTGAGCTAGATGAACTAATTATACACAACTGAGATATATATAACATAGAGTTAGAGACTAACTTTGTAAGAGAACCTTTATTCGAGCATTTTTTAGACACTAGTTTATTGACTCTTTCTTTTCCTTTATAAGATAAATTCATGGCCCAATTTGGTATGCCTCATGGACATAACATAAGTAGTGGGAAAAGTAATATCTTTAATGTAGTGAATTAACTTACTTTAGATCCCAACATCTCAGGTGTTTTTGTTGTAGCTAGAGGCACAGGAGGTGGATTAGGTGGTGGTTCATCTAGTGGACTAGGAGGCAACATAGGAGGAAGTGGTGGAGTTCCCCCTAATGAAAATTAGCCACCATTATAAGCACCTCAACCACCCACCATGTATTATGAAAGGACACTTCATTTGCTAGAATATCGAGGTGTTGAGAATGTTATCAAACATGTTCATTAGTGTGAACTTATCTTGAGAGTGCACGGCATAACCTCCTCTGAATGGAAAGCAACTTATTTTGAAACCACACACCTAAAATGAGCACATAAATGGTATAGGAAATATGATCCTCAATAAGTAGTCATTGATTATGACTAGCTTAAGGCAACATTCCTCCAAGAATTTGATATTTCTAAGTTTGAGCAACAAAGTATTATTGTGCTAAAAGATATAAAACAAGAGCTAACTTAGAATGTGAACAAGTATGATGCATGATTCAAGAAACTCCTTTATAAGCTTTCATTTGAGATAAATTCTGCTCAACATGCTCAGTGGTTCATAGGAGGTATATTACTCCACTTTAGATGAACATTGTCTCAAAGAACCTTTACCAGCCTGTGCAAGGCTTTGGAAGTTGCCCTTTGCACCAAATCCATTAAAAGCATTGATACTAGGATCAACACTTTTATGGAGGCTCAAATCACTACAATGACATCCCAATTATAAAAGTTGACTGCACATAATGCTCATGACACTCATAACAACCTATGATGTATCGATTGTGAGCCTGAAGGCCATAATAGAAACAATTATCCTATAATAACATATGCATTGTACTGAAGAAATTGTGTGAGATTTACCAAGATAAACATGATGTTAGAGTTTATACTTTATTACAACATGCCACATAGTCAAAAGTGTCCACTTACTATAAGATATATGATGCACATACCCATGACACTAATGACTACCATCTCATCAGTGATATTCATTAGGTGCATGCACATGGTATGCATTAGGACTCTATTTCAAATAATTAAGAAAATGGTGGTTATCATGGGCAAGGTCAAGGTTGAGGATGAGGAGGTGGATGTTTTCTACCATGAACGTGCTATAAGTATGGTTCTCCTGATCACTACCAACAACATTGCTCGATCTATCCTAAAATGTGTTTTTTGTAAAAATGAGCACCATTTGGAGGAATGTATAGATTTGTACATGACCATTATAAAGGAAATAAATGAGAAGGGTACCAATATGATACACATTGGGAATCCACACTAGTGGCCATTCCTTCTCTCTATAATAGCCCAAAAAGTTAATATTACAATGCATAGTGGTGGACACTCCCAGACTACATCCACTCCACCTATTGAAAAGGTACATTGTGAAGAGCCTTGTGCAACTAGGTATCTTGATGATTAACAACATAAAAATGTGCTCCAAGATACTATAAATTTGGTAAGGGAGTTATTAGGTGAGATCTAATTTCTTAATAACTACTATGCCACTCAACGTGTTGATATGCAAAGGGCCATAGACTACCAAGACATGGCATATGATGACTTCCAAGATCTTTGCAAGTGCCTATTGGATGAGGATATTATACCCATATTATGTAACTAGATTAAACATCAAATGCCAAGTCTTATTGAAGATCATTGATTAAACCATACTCAATGATAAGATACCCTCATTCCCCTATCCTACAAAAGGATAAAGAGTTATTCGTGAATGCCACCATCGATGGCTAGGCCATATAGGATATTTTAATTGACACTGGTACTAAATTCAATATCCTCATAAAGGATTATTAGAGAAATATGGCTATCCCAACCTTTCAACCTTCACCCCATGTATTTTTCATGGCCAACAAGACCCATACTTTGTCAATTGGCATCCTTAAAAATGCCATTGTGGATATCCTTGAGGTTCCTTTCAAAGTATAATTTGAAGTTCTAGAATTGGTTGACGTTGATGACTTCCCAACCCTTTTGGGTCATCTATGTTGTTATGCTAACAATTTTGATTTAAGCTTTAAGAAGAGATATGTTAGTTCTAAAAATACTAACTAGCGTATCATCATCCCATTAAACCAAGCTCATGGGCCCCCATATGTTAAACTTTTTAATGCTAATAAGGATATTAATCATATATACAATGCCATAACTCGAGGTAGTGAACATCATGATCCCACCTCAGATGGCATCCTATGATAGATGAATGCACAATACCTCTCTAATACTACGAGTAACGCTTGTGATTATTGGTTGTAAGGTGACTACGACCTTACTAGCAGAGTATGTGGTACCGTCGATAGTCATGAAGATACTCAATGCAAATATCACAATAACTATTAGTTTGTTTGTTTTATGACTGGAAAATTCATGTGTGGACCAATAATGGCTACATCACTTGATAAGCTAGATGAAATTTTATGGTTCTATGGGAAAATGGAAGTTCATGAATTTGTCCAGTAACTAGAGGCCTTATATGATTTTAATGTTGATTGCATGCGATCACTTGTTCACATTCTTGATGGCACAACAAGAAGGTGGTGGTGAACTCATCATGAGCATCTTCTTTATTGGGACCAAGTATGTTCTACCTTACATCATAGATTTCATCATGACAACCACATATGTGGCACTATCAGCTATTGTGGTGTTAGAGCACTGAAACCTCACCTTGATATATGCGAGGTAATGTGGTTGGCTGAAGAAAATTTCTTATTGGAATATCTATGGTTTCATGCATTTTATGGCACTTTTTAAACTTGGGCCAAAGCTTGGTATACTCATGAGGATCCCCAGCTAGGTACATGTTCTTGGCACCTATTTAAGGATAATATGGTTTTAACATTATCCTATTCATCCCCAAGGATGGATTTGCACTTTATATTACAATAAATGCATCAAGCAGTCATCAGTGACTCCAATCCTGTTAAAGCCCTATTATGAAACATACATGGCATGCCAGAATAAGGATTGACCATTTTTAATGAGCCTATTGATAAATCATCTTATTTCACACCAAAACCTATAATCAATCATGTACTTCAAGAATAAATTTGAAAAGGTAAGCAAAAAGCTATGTTTCAAGTTGATAAAGGTGAAGGATTTGCTCCACTTGACCCATCGACCAATCATTTTGATATATATATGGAGTATGGAGCTAGAATTATTCTTGACACAATTCCAAATACAAAACACTAGTACTTGGAGATAATTCAAACCATAAAGCAAAACATTGGTATAGAGGATACACCAAATATGGCTACTATGGGAAATTACTACTTTGATATCAAAATCTCAAAAGTGTTTGAGTTGCTGAAGGAATATCAAGATGTTTTCCTTAGAAATTATGGCAAAATGAAGGGTGTTCAATCATCTTTGGATAAAATTCATATCAAATTGGTCAAAGGTGCTCACCCAATTAGGAAATGACCTTATCAAATGAATCTTAATTTGTGTGCACGAGTTAAAGAAGAAATTAATAGTATGTTGTGTGCAGGATTCATCACTCCTATCGATGAGTTTGAGTGGGTTATCCCTATGGTGATAAGCATTAAAAATGATGGGTGCATAAGGGTTTATGTATATTATAAGTTAATTAATGCTACTTGCATTATCAATCCTTTTTTGACACCTTTCATTGAATAAATCCTCCAAAAGTGTCATTGGATGTGAAATTTATACCTTCATAGATGGTTTCTCTTGGTACCATCAAATTCAGATCATAGAGGAGGATAGGCACAAGACTACATTTGCCACTGAGTGGGGGTCTTTTGTGTATACTATCATGCCATTCAATTTAAAGAGTACCCACATTGTATTCTCAAGAATAACCATTGAGGCCTTCAAAAACTTTATCCATAAGTTAATTTATATTTATCTAGATGATTGGATAATATATGGCTAGGTGAAAGGCCATTGATATAATCTCTGACTTATGCTAGAGCAATGCAGGACACTTCAAATTTATCTCAACTTGAAGAAGTGGATTTTTGCTAAATAGTTTGGTGTTATCCTTGGTCACATTATTTTCCAAGATGAACTTCTAATGGACCCTAAAAATATTGTCATCATCCTCCATCTGCCAGTACTAATTACCCAATGAAAATTTCACACCTTCTTATGTCATATTAGGTACTATAGGAAATTTATCTATGGATATGCAAGGATTTCAGTGCCTTTAGAGGAGTTATTGAAACATAATGAACATTTTATTTGGACCTGCTCATGCTAAGAAGCTTTTGTAGCCTTAAAGGATAAGCTTATCAGTGCACCGATTCTCTAGTTATATTATTTTCCAAGATGAACTTCTAGTGGACCCTAAAAAGATTATCGTCATCCTCTGTCTGCTAGTACCAATTACCCAATGAAAATTTCACACATTCTTAGGTCATATTAGGTACTATAGGAAATTTATATGTGGATATGCAATAATTTTAGTTTCTTTAGAGGAGTTCTTGAAACATAATGAGCATTTTATTTGGACCTGTTCATGCCAAGAAGCTTTTGTAGCCTTAAAGGACAAGCTTATCACTGCACTAATTCTCCAGTTCCCCGATTGGATTACACCATTCCATGTCCATGTTGATGCTTTCAGCATGACAGTCAGTATAATACTTGCTTAATCTAGTGAGGTTAATATGGATCAACCTATTTACTTTGCAAGTATAAATCTTACTCCAGCTAAAAGGAACTGTACCACCACGAAGCATGAGGCACTCTCTATGGTCTATGTTATTCAAAATTTCTAACAATATATATTTGGAATCCCTTTTAGTTTCTTCATAGAACATGAAGGATTGAAGTATTTGGTTAACAAAACAATTTTACATGGTCGTATTTGCTAATGGATCATGTTATTTCAAGAGTTCCAGTTCTCTATGATGGTAATCCCTGGTAAGGCCAATTACAGTGCCAACCATCTTCAAATATTTAATTCTAATGAACCAGCATGTTCCATGTTCCTACTTGACATGTAATTGTTTCACATCTCGTACATTCCTAAAGATTTAGAGGACATAGCAACCTTTTTTACTACTAGATCAAGTCCATCTCATTTAAGCACTCTAACCAAGAAGCAACTCGCCATCCATAATTTTCCATTCTAACTTATCAAAGGAGACATTTATAAGTTTAGTTGAGATGAGTTAATTTGATGATGCATCATGAAACATGAGCATGTTGATGTGCTCCATTAGGTCCATGAAGGTATTACTGAAGGACATTATGTGAAAAAAGCTATTGTGCAAAAAGTTCTATTAATGGATTTATGGTGGCCTACACTTTTCAAAGAGGTGAATATTTATGCACATCAATGACATTTATCAACATGTGGGGAAGCCCAATTGATGGGATGTAATGCCACTTCATCCTATTCTATTGTAGGAACCTTTTGAGAAATGGGCCATTGACTTTCTTTGCCCCATCAACCCAGTAGGATGATGTACTAGATCATGCTACATTTTCACCGCGACTAATTATCTCACTCATTAGGTTGAATCTATGTTGACAAAAGATTATACTATGGATACTATTGCATGTTTCATCTAGGAACATATTATTACATGGTTTAGTTATTTGTTGAGTTTTACTAGTGATCATGGAACTCACTTCTTCAATGAGACTATTTGCATCTTATTGGCCGAATTCATGATTGCTCACCATAAAACCACACCATATCATCCCCAGGCTAATGGAATTGTTGAGGCATTCAATAATATCTTGGTCACAAATTTAACATTGGATGCACTAACTAGGATGATTATGTGTTTGAAGTTCTTTGGGCTTATCAGACAACTTATAAGCACCTTAATAAAAGTACATCATTTAATCTTGTGTTCGGTATTGAGGTACTTCTTCTAGTAGAGTTCTTGGTTCCCTCTCTTTGTATTTTATACATTGGATGGATAGACGATGAGACATCATTGAAAGTGTGCCTAGATGCTTTACTGAAATTGGATAAAGCTAGTTTTCTTGCACATTGGATTCAGGACAATGAGAAATGAAAACAAAAGGCTTGGCATGATTTCCACCTCAAGAATAAGACTTTTACTCTTGGAATGAAAGTCTTAATTTATGACTCCAAGTTCGCATGCCACTTTGTGAAGTTTTGTGTTCACTGAGATGGTCCCTTTATTATTCATAGTATTCATCCCACCAATGCATGTCCCTTGAAATGTTTGTATGGCTAATTTTTCTTGGTAATTATAATGGAAGTCAGTTGTGATCATACTTCCTTGAATGAGTATTTCTTATTTATACCAATAAGGTGTATGCCATCAGTTTAGGATTTATTATTTTCAATAAAGCGCTACCTTAGTTGCACAATATTTTTGTAGTTTGGTAATCATTTGAAATTTGATACTTATGTTCTTATGGAGGATCATGAAGCACTATTCATGTGGGGTAAGGGGTGTTACATGTATGAAGTGCTAGGATATGGTCTATAGGGATATGTACGGATGTAAAGGCATGAAAGAGGAAGTGGATGAGGATAAAGGATACATAAGATGTGGCACATAACCATAAGCTTTCTAAGTAAATAATGATTCTCACTTTTGGTGTAAATATTCCCTTGGTATGAATATTCAAATTTTCATATGACTGTCATGCACTTTGAGAAAAACACAAGGCAAGACATGTCATTAATATAAGGAGGTAGTGGTAATGACAAGTAGCCAACATCACATTGTGACAATATTTTTGGTTGCATTTATTATGTGAAGTGATGGTTGAAGAAGGGGGTAGTAAATTTAGGTTATCCCCTTGAACCTATAAAAATACAAAGTGGTTCATTTCACATTTTACTATTGCTACGATTGAGAATTTACAAAGCCGAATGAACAAACTCATGTTATTTTAAGATGATTTCAATATATTTAGGTAAGTACAGAGGGCCTATTTTCAATTATTTCTTGATCATTGAAGTGTGTTTGAGCTAAAATGAATAGCTAGAGCTAGGTGAATTGGAAGGATGAGTACGATTTCTTGAGTTACAGGTTACAAAGGTTGGCATCCACCATCAATGGGCATCGAAGCACAAGAGCTAAGGCACTCATAAAATCAAAAACATATTTATTTGGGAATATTGGAAGGCCCCACCTCAACCTTTGGGCTCCACAAAGGGTGATGTGGCCTAAGAAAAATGCCCAATAAAGTGAACCACTACCTATCATTTCAAAAGAAGAGCTAAGTATTGGTGGGGAAACAGTACTAATCAGGGAAGAATCACCTAAATAATAAGGTGTACACATGGGATATGAAGGAACATGGATATCACACCAAATAAAAAATAAATCTCAAGTGCCTCCACCTCCACCTTTGTTGATTAAGGAATTGTAGTACCTTGAGACGGTGTTATGCACTGAAAACTAGGTCTCCATGTGCCCACCTACACTATCTTTAATTACAACCATTGACAGCCTGAGAATGAATTAGAATGACAAAATGGCTATAGATTGAAGCACTGAAACACTAGGAGTGAGTATGTCTATGAATTTAAGATTTTCAATGCCTTGGATTTTGATGGCCTTTGTTAACTATTCAACCTGCCCTAGTTTGGAAAGCCTATAGAAGTAATCAAGTTTCTAATATCTTATGTGCGCAAGTAATAAATATACTTTTTTGGGTGTTAGATGAAAATCATGGCTAAAATAATTAGCAAAGTATCATGGTTGCAGTGTTCTGGCACAAACTTTTAATATGATCTAGAAGACTCGACGGAGATAGAGAAGACAACTATGATGCTTAAGTACTAGGAATAAGGCCATGCTATACATATTAAAAATATTTAGGATCTCTCCCTCTAAGTAGTTATGTACATTATCACGATGAATGTTGGTGGCATAAATAGATGAAAGGAGGTGGATATGGCCCACCTATATGTTGCACACCAAGTCATCGAGGGGCTAAAATAAACTTGGGAAATGTATTTTTCCAATAAAATTATAGATGATGCAGAAAAAGCTCAGTAGATGCCTAACCATAGGTTCTCACGGTGCATGTTCTTATTACTAATGGTGTTTGATGAAATTGGTGTACCTGACTACACCTTTGGAGAATTTAAATGGGTGTACATGCTTGAGCATAAGTCAACTACAGAGTGATACAAGGAATTCACTTACCCTAGTTAGATCACTCCATCTTATAAACTTAAGATAAAGTCACGTTATGATTGGATGAAGGAAGTCTTTAGTAATGAATGACACATTCCAAAGGACTTGCCTACACAAGTTGGTGATCAAGCCAAGTTTGTTGTAAAGCAACACTAATCCCTTATGCAAATTAGGATGGCCCCATCTAGATAATTTTATGCTTGGATAAATTTGTCTTATGATTTTATGATGAGGTAATTTATGAACTCTGACAACTGAATATATGATGTGTAGTTGGTGACACTTGAAACTGAATAAATTAACTTAGAGGTTCACATTCTTTACCAAATGTATGGATACCCTTGGAAGAAATCATATAGAGAAAAGATTGAGTCAAATAGAACCAACATCAAGGTGTATCAAACCTTGGTTGGGGATTCTATTCATACTATTTTCTATATGTTGAAACCAAAGAAGAAGTCTTTGGGAAGCACGAAGCGTGAGAGAGAGAAATTCCCCCTAATGCCACCACTATAAAGGAAGCAAAAGCATTCTAGGCATAATACCACATAAGTTTTCAGGTAAAATTGTTAAAAAGGTAAAGGACTACCATAGGCAATGCTAAAAAGGGCTTCACAACCAAAGATGGTTTCACTGCCAAAAAGGGATCCACCAATAAGTTAACTAGAAGGCTTAACACAAACTATACATATTGCTATGTTGGAATAGGAGATAGAAGAGCCTAAGGATGGTGACATGGAGGAGTTGAAAGAGTTATCAAGAAGGACCTTAGATACAGTTGAAGTCATACAAGAAGACACTAATTAAGAGAAGCCATTATCCCTAGTGCAAGAGGAAGAGACCACCCTTGATGAAACACAATTTGAGATTGAAGATATACTTGGTGAAGAGAGGGATGGATCTAAAGCAAAAAGATTGAATGGCCTTGACATCAACACCACTTCCTAGGATTAGGACACAAATGTCAAGATATTTGAGTGGGATCCTATAAAAGGAAAAGAGTTAGTTGAATTCGTCATTAGAATAAGGTCTGATGCAACTACCAACCTCCACACTCAATACCAGATAGTCATCCTCAATACGCTGATGTATCTATATTCCCATCTTCTTCAAAAATATACATCTATCTAAATCCATCATGAATAATGCGATTTTGAGATGCCTTATAATAGTCTTGTATTATATCCAAAAGTGGTGACACTACCCATGACTCTTTTGCTAAATCCCTATACACCTAATTTTATACCAGCTAGAATGACACTCTTAAAACTAGCATTTGAAGTAGCATGACAAAATGTTCTTGTAAAATCTGATGCATGATGGGTTGAATAGAAACATACCAAGGTGGTGGAGATATTTAATAAGGAGGCCATTACCTACACCAAAATGGAAGAAATAGCCAAGCTAAAGTGCTAATTGGAGGTCAAGATAGACACTAAGGTAAAAACACTAAATATTTGTAAGGCTATTTTAAGCCAAAACCTAACAATCATAGATGGATTCCCTTTTATTGGTGAGGTAGTTCACAAGTTGGAGACTCCTATGGACCTCTTTTTGAAATGATGCAAATAGCAGCCTGGGCCTATCGAAGTTGTTTCCAGAATCTGGATAATGTGAATGCAATGGAGACATGATCACACGAGATGAAGCAAGTGCACACCACATAGATTCTAAAGCAATTTGAAATTATACAAGAAGATAAATTGCACAAGACAAAATGGAGAAAACCAAAATATAATTAACATGAGATGGCCAAAGTAAAGAATACATATAGGAGAGCATGTAAGTAACTCCTCCACAAAAGGTGGCCAAGGCACCCCAAGAATAGACTGTAACTCCTCCATGAAAGGCGGTGACAAGGTGCTGAGGATAGAGAAGTAACTCCCATCAAGGGAGTTACTTATGACACCTATGACACATCTATGACACACATCTCCACATAAGCTAGCCTATCCCACAAATGTAAGAAAACTCCATGTAAGCACAAGAAATACAATTTTCTTAATTAAAAAATAGGAAAAAATAAAAACCTACACTAATACGCCCCCATAAGCGCAGCTTAGGTGGGCAGTGTGGAAATATAAAATGGGTCCCAAAAACTAGGCCTAATGAGGTACCCATGTACACATGCAATCTCCCATAAGATAGAGAAAAGGGAAAAACCCGTAGGAAAAAACTCCCCCCCCCCCAAAAGAGAGACATAAAAGAAATGAAGAGGATAGAAGGCCTCCCCTAAAGATGATGCTGCTACAGATGTAGACCACACCCCAAGAAGAGCTCGTAGATGAATGAACTTGCTCTCGATGAAAGGTTTAGTGAAGATGTCTGCAACCTGCTCTGAAAATAGGCAAAATATCAAGTCAATGACCTGACTATGAATAAGCTCCTAAATGAAATGCATGTGAATCTCTATGTGCTTGGTCCACTGGTGCTGAACCGGATTCCTACAAATCTGAATGGTACTCTAGTTGTCACAATAAATGATGGTGGGCTGCCTAATAGGAATGCCAAGCTTAGAAAGAATCCCCTGAAGCCAAATAGCCTCAGTAGCTGCATTAACAGTTCCCTTGTACTCTACCTCTATGGATGATATAGCAATAACATTTTGCTTCTTGCTAGACCAACTGATAGGACCAGAACCTAGAGAGAAACTATAACCAAAAGTGGATGTGTGAGTCTGTGAATCGCCAGCCCAGTCTGAATCTATATATCCAACCAAATCAACCTCTATGCCAAATCTGTAATGAATCCTGTATCTATGTGAACCTTGTATGTAATGCAAGATCCTCTTAGCTGCTTTCCAATGCATCTCATGAGGTTCCTGCATAAATATAGAGACAAGTCCCACTGTATATGATATGTTGGGCCTGGTGTGAGTCAAGTAGATGAGACTACCAACAAGTTATTGATATCGAGTGGTATCAACTAATGGTGAAGAATAGTCAGCCTTAAGCTTGACTCCTAATAGAAATGGAGTCAGAGATGGCTTGCAATAAACCATGTGAAATTGAGCCAATAAGTCAAGAGCATACGTAGGCTGTGCAAGAGAAATCCCTGAATTTGACTATGAGATCTCGATGCCAAGGAAGTAGTGCAACAAACCCAAGTCTGTCATGTCAAATCTATCTTGGAGAGATGCCTTCACCACTATAATAGATGATGAAGAACTCCCAGTGATCAAAAAGTCATCAACATATAGAACCAAAATTAGGAGCAAATCATCCTGCTGCAAGAAGTAGACATTGGGGTCAGAATGGCACCTAGTGAAACCCGTTATGAGAAGGAAAGAATCCATCTTGGCATACCATGCCCGAGGGGCCTATTTGAGGCCATAGATAGATTTCCTAAGTCTTCATACTAAGGAAGAATCCTGAACAAATCTTGGTGGCTACTCCATGTAGATCTCCTCCTCCAGGTCTCCGTGAAGAAAGACACTCTTCACATCCATCTGATGCACATCCCAACCATGTGCTATGGCAATAGCCGAGGTGAGTTGGATAGAAGTCATCTTTGCAATGGGTGCAAAGGTCTCTGAGTAGTCAATGCCTACCACCTGTGAGAAACCCTTGGCGACCAATCGTGCCTTGTACTTATCAACCGAGCCATTTGCTACAAACTTGGTCCGATATATCCACCTACATCGAACCATCTTTCTTCCCTTAGGAAGTGAAGTCAAATCCCAAGTGTGATTTTTGATTAAGGAAGAATATTCTTCCTCCATAGCACTATTCCACTCAGGTACCCCCAATGCCTCTCGAAAAGTGTGTGGATCTGAATCTAAAGCAAAGAAGGAATGTGGATCTCTCTAAAAATCCCCCTAGTACGTCTGTCATCTGCGGGATCTCCTACCCAAGTGCCAGCACTCTCAAGTGTCTGTCTAGCCCAAAGTGGGCCAAAAGTGGGTGAGTTAGGTGTTAACTCTTCATCTTCTGACTGACTAGAGGTGGATGCCTCTGCATCACTGTTCTCACTGTCTAAAATTTAAGAAGAAGAAGATGTCTCTAGCTCAAAAACTTGTTGTGGCTGATCTAAATCTGATGAGGAATCAACATGAAGAAGTAGATCTGATGAGGGAGAAGAAGTGTCGAGTGTTGAGTCTCTAAGACTCTCCTAAAAAATGGACACTTCTCTCGATGAACAACTCATGAGTGACTAAATCTAGAAGATGATACCCCTTAATACCATCTGAATATCCTACAAAGATGCAAGGCTTGGACTGATGTTTCATAGCTTTACATTTTTTCTTCGGAATGCGGGCCATGGCTGGGGATCCAAAAACCCTAAGGTGCTCAACATCAGGTTTCTTTTTATGCCAAGCTTCAAAGGGTGTTATCCCTTTTAAAGCTTTATGAGGAACCCTGTTTTGAATGTAGCAAGCACAATTGATGGCTTCGGCCCAATACTATGGTGCTAAGGATTTGGAGTGAATCATACAGCTACCAATCTCTTTCAAAAAATTATTTTTGCATTCTGCAACACCATTATGTGAAGGACTGTAAGTGATTGTGCACTGCAAATCAATCCCCTCTGTGGTGCAAAACTACTCAAACCTGATGCTGACATACTCCCCTCCATTATCAGTTCGAAGAACCTTGATGGATTTCTCACTCTATTTCTCAACAAGAGCCTTGAAGTCTATAAAAGTTTCAAATACTTCAGACTTTTATTTGAGAAAATATATCCAAGTGTACCTAGAGAAATCATCAATGAAAGTGAGGATGTACTTGGCCCTTGTGAAAGATGGTTTGGGAAAGGGTCCCGATACATCACTGTGGACTAACTCCAAAGGTTGTGAAGCCCTCTAAGCTTTGCCTTTGTCAAATTTTGCTTCAGGATGCTTCCCAAGGGAGTACCCCTTGCAAATTCTTTTTTAGAATTGGACACGAGGAAAGCCAATGACCATGTCATTTTTGCAAAGTTGTTCAAGGTAGCGGTAGTTAAGGTGGCCAAACCGCTCATGCCACAATTTGCTAACTCCATCTAAATAACTCACCAATGCTGTTGGAGAAGAATTTGGTGCAAAATGTGAGGTGTATAACCTTGCTTGGTGATCTGCCCTACCCACTGCCACTGTAGTATCACTATGCAATTCCCTGATAGCCATTGAATCTGGTGAAAACTCAACTCTCATGCCCTGACCAATGTGAGTGATTTGGTACACTGATAGGAGATTGGTTGAAAGAGAAAGAAAACTTAGAACATTATTGAATGTTCCTCCTTCCATTTCAACTGACCCTCTCCCTACAACAGAAATTTAAGTGTCATCACCCAAACTAATTGAAGTCATGCTACAAGGCTCTAAAGATGAAAAATCAACTAGTGAAGAGCCCATGTGGTGAGAAGCACCCGAATCAATGACCCATGATGTTGTAGAAGCTGTAGTAGCTACAATGGCCTTGCCCTTTTCTTTCTCCTTACCCTCACTTTTTGCCTTAGTAGAATCTTGGGTAGATGAGTTCTGCTTGATGGACTCAGGAACACCTATGTTGTGCTTCTCTAGAAGATGAGTTAGGTGATCTATTTGTTTCTTCATGCATTTGTGTTCATCATGCCCTATCTTTTTACAATAGGCACACTTAACCTTCTCCTTCTTAGGTTTAGCATTGAAGGAGGAAAACTCAGTGTTGTTTTTGGCAGGATTGTTGTTTTCTTTCTTCTTCTCCTGGTCCTTGTTCTTTTTCTTCTTCTCCTTTGTTGAAGTCTTATCCTTACCATTTCTAGCTATCAAAGTTTGGTTTTGAGTGGACTTCATTGTGTCCATTTGAATTATCTTATCTTGCTCCCTATTCAAGTCGGCAATGAATGAATCCAAAGAAGGCATTTTCCATGTAGTGCCAAGGGCACTTTTGGTGGCATGAAAAGTGGAGACAAAGACTGAATAGCTTGGACCTAACTTTGCGAGAATATAAAGGATGAGTTGATCTTTCTTCTCTATCCCACATTCTTTCAATTGCAATCAAAGGGCCTTAAACTTAGTGAAGAAATCCTGTAAGGTGTCAAAGTTGCTAGGACTTAGACTTATGAGTTCGTTTTCGAGCTCATGACCTCTCATCTCATCAAGCTTCCCAAATAAGAGTTCTAAGGTGTCCCATATGTCTTTGGGAGTATTGGAGGATTATAAATGGAAGAGAAGTTCTTGATCCATAGACAAGCTTAGTAATCCATAGGCTTCATCACTACAGTTGTACCTCTTGACCTTTTCAGCATCAGTGTTGGGTTTTATTTCAGTACCCATGGTGATCTTATACAACCCTTTGCTTCTAAGAATGATTGACATTTTAACCTTCCATTCATGATAGTTGAAGGGTGTTAGGGGTTTAAGTTGAAAAGAATCTATTTTAAGCTGAATTTAGGTGAAGTTGAGTTGATTGCAAGTTGTGAAATTATGCAGAAAGGAAAATGAAAGCAAAGATTTGCAAATTGTGAAAAGCAATCACACCCCCCAAAATTTTGAGCCCCCCCAAAATATGAAAGTGCACACTCAAAATACGTTGGGCTTAGCTGAGAATGCATCTTAGAGCAATCAGTGCAAGACTATAAGCAAACAGGACGTCGGACTCAGCTGAAAATGCGTCTCGAGAAACCCAAATTTTAGACACTTTATAAAATAGTGCATTTTTGACAAATAACAAGCCTAAACTTTAGAGAATTGAATTACAAACACTTTTTCAAAAAATGGCACCTAAATCTGAGTTACCGTTTGCAAGATATTAAAGGTTCAATTTTCCCGTAAACTAGTGTTTTTGCAAAAAAAAAGCATTAAAACATAAAAAAATGCACGTTTTGAGAGAGAAAGTGTCCTTCCAACCACTCGTTGGATTCGGAACGGAGTGAGGAATCCAAATAAGTTTTGTGTGAGGGGGAATTGGCCTCTTGCCAACCCGGGCCTCACCCTTTGTCTTCGACAGGCGAAGATACAAGTTTTAAATGTAAACCCGCAAATTATCAAACTGTCTAAAAAACTTAATATTCAGTCAAATTGACTGATTTTTTTTTTACAAGTCAATTTTTAACTGAAAACAAATAAAGCAAAGGACAATTTGATGTATGCCAAGTGTCCAAGGGCCCACATGGGATGCCAAGCAAGGAAGGGGCGCCAAAAAAATAGTCCAGATTTTGCTTGCAGGGAAAATAAAAGAATAATTTGCAGACCTACACACTGGATGCCATAGGGCCTGATGGCGTGGCTATCTTGAAGGTGTTGTCATTGTGTGGCGTTGCAGAAGCTTGGTGTGGCGTTGCTGATGGCGCAGACAAGGCAAACATCAAGGAAATCAATCAGGGAGGAAAACTCCTTGCAAGCAGCTCACAACAGAGGTGGCGCACAGGTCATGGGTATGAAGAAGCTTGCAACAAGGGCGGCCCCTACAACTTGCAACAAAGGCGGCACCTGCAGTTGTTGGTGAAGAAGCTCGCAGCAAAGGCGGCACCTGCAGCTCACAACAAAGTCAATGCCCTGCAGCTTGCAACAAAGTTAGTGCCCTGCAACTTGCAACAAAATTAGCCCCTCCAACATCCAAGAAGCAGAACCAGATTATAGAGATCTATCTTTTTTCTATAGAATGACCAGAAAAAAAGAAATTCAACTGCCTTGTTGACGCCACAATAGATCTAAACAAGATGTCTTGGCAAATTCTAACTCAGAAGTAATTTTTTGAACAAGTTTCCGTATGGATTTGCATGAGTTTTCAAAAAACTCTACCAAAACTCTCAAATGCAACGGAGTTAAACAAAAAAACTAAGGAATCAAAGTAAGAATTTCAGAATAAACTAATAGCATAACCAGACACACGATTACCAGAGTGGCTCTGATACCATATCGGAGTTGTTACCAGAATTCGGATAATGTGAATGCAATGGAGACGTGATCACACAAGATGAAGCAAGTGCACACCACATAGATGCTAAAGCAATTTGAAATTATACAAGAAGATAAATTGCACAAGACAAAATAGAGAAAACCAAAATCTGATTAACATGAGATGGCCAAAGTGAAGAATACATATAGGAGAGCATGTAACTCCTCCACAAAAGGTGGCCAAGGCACCCCAATAATCGACTGCAACTCCTCCATGAAAAGTGGTGACAAGGTGCTAATAATAGAGAAGTAACCCCATCAAGGAAGTTACTTATGACAACTATGACACATCTATGACACACATCTCCACATAAGCTAGCATATCCCACAAATGTAGGAAAACTCTATGTAAGCACAAGAAATATAATTTCCCTAATTAAAAAATAGGGAAAAATAAAAACCTACACTAATAGGGCCAAGAGTTGAAAACACATGGGTAATGGAACATTATGGCAAAGTGATGAAGGTGATCAAATGCACCTTACACAAAGTTGGGGATGTGATTCCCATTCTAGATGGGGTTTTTGAGAAGTTGGCATGGCCCAATAAAATTTTATCTTATGGAGATATGGATTTTATCTTATGGAGAAGTATTTTGGATGCATATATAGGTTGTGTATCCTATAGGTAATTTTTCTTTGGTATCCTTACATACCACAACAATATCTTGTAAAGCACCTTGGCTAAGGGAGAGATTGAGGCTCAGCAGGTTTGTCTTAAAATGTACGTATTTCTAACTTTATTTTTCTTTTGTAAAAGTAGATAGATAATGTAATTGTACTTATCTCCCATGCATTATAATTATATATACATTAACATGAGTATATGTCTTATATTCATGTTTAGTTTTTTTTTTTTTTTTTCTAACCCCCACTTTGTGCCACAAGCTTTGGTGTGCAATAGATTAGATTTACTTTCTTGTTTATTATAATAGAGTGAACATTAAACCTAGGAATATTTTAGGATTATTGCATGATTCTATTAGACTATAATATTTTTAAAACTTATTAGCGTGGTGTATTATGATAAGTGATCCCATAATTGGGTCTAGTAGATCCCCATATTGGTCATGATCTCACTTAATAAATGTATTCTCAATCAGAAGTGTATGTATGCTTTATCTTCTCTAAGCCAAGATTGATTTAGAGACATGATGTATTTTTGATTACATACATTATAGTGAAACTGATGTAAACTAACCCTTGTAGGATTTTTTCACCTTATTTCATTGTTTCATCATTATTTATATCATATATGTTTTCATACTGGATCAACTCTATTGACCCAGTATCTAACTTCTATGTGCATGATTTTAGGTACAAGCTACTAAATCAACCCAGTCGACCTAGTATAGGTTCGAAGTTTTTCACACATCCATTCTAGACTACTAGGTCAATCTATTCAACGTTGTAAAATTTTTGGCACTCAACGATAGGTTTCTATAAATCTTGATCAACTTAGTCGACCTAGTTAACAAAATTTGCAAGCATATATCATTATTATTGAACAAAAATATTCATTCTCTACATATATGATCCACCAAGGGTCCTTTATATCTCTCTATCTCTTTCTTTATAGTCTTTCCTTGTACAATTTGCATTCTTCAAAACTACCCTTGCATAGTCAACTAGATTGACCCTATCGACCTAGTTCTATGTTCTATGTGCTTTTTGGATAACTGTATTCATAATAAATGGAGAATCTGAGAGTGAATGGCTTGGAATATCAATGTTAGATTTATAGAGTGTGAGGGAACCAAGAGATGGTTAAGGAGTGATTCTTAGGGATGGAAACAAACTTAAATCATGCACGAGTTTAGCACCAACTCGCATGAAGATAGGCACTTGGTAATGAGGATCCAATACCAAATAGTAATGTAGAGGCACAAAGGCCCGTGTCCTTAGGGAAGCATTGTAGTCAGATTCCATGACTCTCAGTCCACTGAGTATCATTAGTTAGTCACTAAGAGTGTCATTACTATTATAACTACTTATTCGAGGAGAACCAAGTTTAAATACCCCTGTTTAGAGTTTTGTAATGTTGTTGATCATTGTTGTATAATGTTTGATTATTCCATTGATGTAATCACAAATATCATTATAATATTGTTATTGTACTCTAGTTTATAGCTAAGTTGTATCACTGAGTCTCTATATACGTAGGTCATGTTACTTGTGAATCTATTATGGATATGATGAATAGATTCTATGTTATATGAACATAATCACTATGGAATCTAGATATAATGGTGATGGTTATTTTAATTGTGTTTGTTCATTTAACTGAACTTAGACCCATAACTATGTATTTATTTCTCTGGTTAGTCATTGCATACAATATATGTTCGAGCACCAATATATGACAAGTACACTTTCACATGACAAAACCCATGGGAACTAGTTTTTTTTGTGTACTTTGGGTGAGTGCACAATAACTCTAAGTCTTGTGTGAAATGGTAGCACACAAGCTTGTTATGTCTTAATCACTTCAATGTGTGCTTAGGGAAATGTCTAGATAGAAAATTAACCCAACATTGTTCCATTTTCAAGCCCAAAAAAATGAAGCTAGGACTTTACACACCTTTATCATTTTCTTCTAGGTTGTGGGAATCCATTAATATGGATTTCATGACTGGGCTACCTATGCAAAACACTAGAATGACTATGTTTTATGTAGTGGATAGGTTGTCTAATATCGTCATCATGGTTACATTCAAGAAGAGCATCTAAGTGCAATAAACTGCACATTTTTTCTTCAGTGAGGTGTGGGTTCATTTTGGATTGCCAACATCTATTATTCCTAATTGTGGAATGTGTTTTTTCAACCATTTTTGGCAAACACTGTGGTAAATGATGGATACATAGTTGGAGTGATCAACTACATTTCACACCCTACACAAATGAATAACTAAAGTTATCAACCATAATCTTTTTCATCTTATGTGCATGTACAATAATGTGCATTTATGCACTTGTAATTATAACTTGATATCACTTCATCATGCATATAACAAGTCTCTTCATATCCATATGGGGCATAGTCATTTTTAAACATGTGTTGAGTTTCAGCCAGTGGCACTCTTTGATATATCCTACCACGCACCATTCACAAATTCACATGCATAGGAATGAGAAATGAACAAGTCACAAAAGTTTCTACAACACATTCAAAACACTCATCATCAGGTCCAATAGATACTCTCTCACCAACAACCAAAGTATACAAAATGTCATGACACCCATTGCATGCCTCATGAGTTCAAGGTGGGCAATAAGGTTTGGTTGTATATTTATAAAGAACATTTCAAGGGATCACACCATAATATAAAGCCTCTAAACTATGGTCCATACATCATATTTCACATAGATAGAGAAAATGCTTTTATTTTAGACCTGTTGTAGTACATGATTTTACATCTAGTCTTTAATGTGGATATCAACAAGTCAAATTACCTACATTTTATTAATCCAACAATAATGTATAATCATTTGGATTTGGATATTGACCATTCCAAAGGATTATATTATTAAAGTGATAATAATGTGTGCCCATCAAGACACATCAGTTTCTCTAAGTGGTCAAAGTTGAACAATACGATGATCAGGGTAATCAAACTACAACCTTCAAAAACTTCAAGTTTAGTTTTCAATGTGGATCATTTCTCTTCGAGAAAGGATGAATGATACCTATGTTACTTATGTGTAGATTTGTGCAATCCTCAAAAGGAATATGAACTCTCCATGTTTGTGCATTCTCATAGTACATGCACAACCTTGCGGTACCTCCATGAGTTGCTACAAAAGTCTATTTCTTGTTCTATAGAAGTCTACCATTGTACAAACACTCCTTAACTTTCCATGCAATACATCTACCTATGACACATGATGAGTGTCACTAAATTTACATGATTTAGTAATTTAATGTCAATCTAGGATAGTGTCCAAAGGCTATATGCAATAGGGACAAAAATAATTTCAACTAACAATTTTTTTTAATTGAAAACAAAACAAATCTAATAAAATTGCAAAATTAAAACATACTTTAAAAAATGGAAAACACACCTGTAGAATTGAAATTACATAAATTAAGCAAATTATTTAACACACATAAAAATAAATAAAAGATGAAAACAAAATTATAACACAGACATGAAATAATATAAATACATAAGTACCAAATGTTGTCCTCTTCCTCGGGAGGGACGACATGTTCTTCCTTTGAAATTGGATCAAACTCAATCAATCAAAACATTGTGCACAACTCTTCAACTTATTATTGATAGATAAATTATTACAAATCAAATGAAAATTAGCTTCTTCTTATTCATTCCTTCTATTTAGTCTAATCTACATTTCTACTGCTTTTATCTACGACCATCTTGTTATTATGAATAAAAAGGTTGTATTTATAATATATCTTTAACAACTTATTAATTAAAAATAATAACTTAACAAATCACTTTATTATTAATTTTTTAATCTTAACAACCTAATAAATTAGTTTACAATTAATTTCTTATTCTAAGCTAACAACTTAACAAATTAGTTTACAATTAATTTATTATTATAGGCTAACAACCTAACAAATTTGGTTTACAACTTCATCTATATTGTTGGATATAATCAACTGTAATCATTTTCATTTTTTGTCTCCAACAACTTCTAGCTGAGATATTCACAATAGTTGAAATACTATAAATATCTTGCTTACTTTTAGAAATGTCTATTTTCAAAAGAAAAAAATCTAGAATTGTTTATTTTTTGAAATACTATAAATAGATTTCACATCAATGCTTTCATATAATAAATAGTAATAATCTCATGATCTCTTTGTTTTTACATTTATTAAGCTATAGATTTTTAGATTTGATTTCTGGTGACCTCCAAAACTGAAGTAGTGACCTTTGGAGTTTAATTGGTGACCTTAGAATTTTAAATGGTGTCTTTCAAAGCTAGACTGGCAAGCTCTGGGGATGGATTGGTTACTTTTGAATATGTTTCAAATGACCATAACTTTTGCATACAGACTCAGATTGAAATGATTTTTTTTTTAAATTACATAACTTTTTGAGAGGAATACAAATATACAACTACATTCATGTTTAGGAATGTTCTTAATGACTATTTGGCTATTTCCTTCCAACCTATACATTTTAGTCCTTCATCTTCACCATGCTAAAACAACAAACAAATGAACACCCATTTATTTTTGATTGATGCAATATTGCCTTTATGCTTTTGATACTCTTGCATCACTTCGGGTGCTCTAAATCTTACTATCTACATTTATAGCTTCTTTGAACTTACATATATAATAATTGACATATATTTTTCAAGAATCATTAAAAATAGTTAAAAATTTAGATTACAATGACTTATAAATAATATACTAAATACATATCCTATATTTTATTCTAAACAAGTGTAAGCTCTTAAAATTTTATTTAAGTCCACTTTAAAACTTATTTTATAAATGAGAAAATAATATTATTTATTGATATAAATGAGACATATTATGGTCTAATAATCTGCCCCACACTTAAACTCATGCATGTCCTCATGCATATTATTGGTTTCTTCACATATTCAAGATTTTCTATCATTTATTGCAATCATATTATTTCTATAATTTTGCATAATTATTCTATCAAAAATCAGCATGCCTCATATATCTTCCATCTTTCAAAGTGTCCATAAGATTATTCTATTATGATAGCCCATGATACAATTGAGAGTAAAAGTAGTGAAAATTTGTATTTTATTTTTATCCATCATTTTTATATTATGTAATTATTTTAACAATGATATTTGCTTCACTAAAATGTATATCATTTTATTTGTTTAAATTAGCCAAAGAGATTGGCTTCCACATTATCTAATTCTTTTCATTTGTTTTTTAAAAACCATACAAAATGAACTGAAAGATACATTGAACCTTATTTTGAAATCAATAATGTTTTTAATTTTTAATTTTTTTAAAGAGTTGGCATTTACTAGTTTTCAATTCTTTTTGACACTTTTAATCAACAATGCATTTTATTTTTATTTTTTTATAAAAGAGTTGTCATTTAGTGGTTTTAAACTCTCTTCCACTCTTAAACTTATGCATATCCTCATGAATGGGAGGATTAGCTATCTATTTTTTTTTAAATTAACTTATTGGTAAGTTCATGAAGTGAACCTATTTGTAATTCAAAAACTTATAACAATGATTAAATATAAAATAATAGAATAGATACCTTAGTCATACTCCTAGTTTTTCTTATTTTATTCATGTCAACATAATTGAAATTCTTTGATGCATAAGAGTGCATAAGTTGATGAAAATTAGGTACAAATTTAGTGATTTATTGAAAAAAATATCCATTTGTTGGTTTTCAACTCTTGTATGTTTTTTTTTAAATCTTTGTTCAACGAGCAAGCTAGTTTTATGATCAAGGCTCTTTATCTAATACTTGACTAACCAACAAGTTAATTGTATAACTAATACCGTCAACAACACCTGAGATTTTTCATCATTGATTTTTTATTTTTATTTTATTTTTAATGTATTGACAACAATCAACATCCACTCACTTGGATTTTCTAGTTAGAGTTCTAACACCACTTGTCCAGTCTTCAAAAGTAGATTCCCATGACCATTTAATACTTTTTAAATCTTTAACATGTCATGTGATCACCCAAAAAATGTCTTTCTACCATATTTGGAGCTATTATGTACTAGTTAGGATCCACCTGGAATAGTCGGGAGTTGTATAACAATCACGGCTACCTATGTATAGACTTTAGAGTTATTTTTGTTAGACTTCAGAGCTTTTTTGTATTAACTCCGATGCTTCTTTTTTTAGAAAGAGATATAATTTATAGTTTTTAATTCTCTCACTTTTTTTAAATACTTTGCATCTCCATTAACATGCATGAATATGAAGTTCATTCTATTTTATTGATCCTAAAAAAATGCCAGTACTTACAGAAATTGAATGTGGAAGAAATGAAAATAGATGGATTGATAAGGTAATGATATTGGTGGTGTGAATGAAAGATTAAATAATCTTCTGTGAAGTAATGAATGAGGGTTTTGAATGACAATGGAAACCAATGAAAGACATGCAAGTAAGAAATGCTTATTTGAAAATCCTCGTTGTAACAAAAAAAATAGTTATAGTCATACTACTCATTAATTATATCTCATACAAACTCTACCAAATCAGTTAAACTTCCTTATGGATTTTCTTTAAAGAGAAGACACCTTACAAATCATGATCTTTACATTAAAATAATGGTAAAATTACATCTTACCTATAAAATTGTCTTTATTGATTTCTTTAGTAAGAATAAATTCCAATTATGATTTGCAAAAATAAACTTCATATTTGTTTTATAATTTGGTATATATGTCAGGATCCCTACTCCTTAAGAGCACAATTGATTATCTTTGTATAAGCAACTAAACACGGAATTTAACCAGAAGTAATATGTAACTAGAATTCAGAAACAACACAGAATATGAGACAATACAATCTTGTATTAACACTCTTCCAGAAGGAAATACAATGAAGAAATCACACTCTTCCCACACCTCTTGGGTGTACCAGTAATTCTCCCTCAAGAGTTCTCTCTCTCAATTACAAATCAATCAACTCAAATACAGAGTTGTTATTTCCACCAGTTAGTATCAATACTGTTAGTCCACCAAGTACTCAAAGTACTCTAAGTAGATCTCCCTGATCTTGCTCCTTGTTGTGTTGCAGATCTCCTTTGACCTTGCTACCCCGTAGATCTCCTTTGACCTTGCACACACACACACACACACACACACACACACACACACACACACACACACACACACACACACACACACACACACACACACACCTGTAGATCAACTGATCTTACTTACCATGTAGATCTTCTACCTGATCTTGCACAACCTGCAGATCAATCTGGTCTTGCACACCTGCAAACCTAGATCTTACACACCTAGAAGAACCCTTGTCCTTACCTTTGCAAGTCCTTATGATTCTACAAATTACAATACAGCCCCATGGGTCTCTTAAATAGATCCCATACAAACAATAATTAGACTTTCCAATTACAATAATTAGAAATGCAGACTCAAGACTAAAATTAGTCCTTACATGCAAATTGATTGTCTATCTAAAATTAGACCAGTTCTGGAATGCACAGATGATTGACGTCGGTCACTGTCTGTCTGGAGATGACCGACATTGACCGATCCATGACCGATGTCATCAGCTTCCTGTCTACTCCTGACCGACATTGATTGGCCTGATCGACGTCAGTTACTGTGACACTTAGGAACCTCCTCCATGTTTGCATATATGTGAAGCTTTTAGATCCACAACCTAACAATCTCCCACTTAGAGATAAACAGCTGCACCTGTACCTATACTTGTACCTGTACATCATCTAATTTTGTTTTTTGGCTTGTATCTCTCTTTAAGTTCAGTCTTGAAGACCAACCACCACATATCTTGTGGTGCTTCTCCTGTCATCCAAGTAACCTGCCATATCTGAATCTACATACCCATGTAGAGAAGTGCTTGACCCTGCATAACATGTATACATGTTGTTGGTCCCTCTCAAATACCTGAGAATCCATTGAACTGCTTTCCAGTGCTCTTTTCCCAAATTGGTCACAAACTTGCTGACAACTCCCACTACTTGGGTAATGTCAGGTATAGTACTCAACCTCATCATGTGATTTGAGACACTATTCTATGAACTATCTATCCATATGTGTGCTAACCGGTTCTGCATCCTGCATATTGAACCTCTCCACTCTCTTATTCACATAATCATCTTGAGACAACATCAACCTGTGATCTTTTCTATCTCTAAAAATACTCATGCCAAATATTTTTGCTCCTCCTAAATCCTTCTTGGCACACCACTGAGCTACTTTTACCTTTAGCTCAGAAAATCCCTACATGTATGAACTTGCAACAAGCATATAATCCAAAAACAGTAACAAGATAATGTCACAACCATTATCTAATCTGGAAAAATAAACACAGTGATTACATTGACATTGACTAAAGCCATGCTTTGTCATACACCTCTCAAACCTGTACCACTATTCTAGAGGTTGTTCAAGACCATATACATTGGCCTTCTGTCTCACCTATCCATTCTCTCCTTTTTTTAACCTGGGAATCTATTCGTCTTTCAGTACTTTCATTTCGGCTGGCAACTCTACCAAATCTCTCATTTGGTTCTTTCCCAAGGAATCAACTTCCTCATTCATGCCATGCTCCCACTGTTTCTTGAATTCTACCTGCATTGCCTCTTCAAAACTTCTTGGTTCTTGACCATCAGTGAGCAATAAGTTCAAGTAGTATAAAGAAGGAGAATAACAAATTTGAGGCTTACTTACCCTTTCAGTCCTCCATATGGGCATTTGAGACTCTTTGACAGCTTGTTGTCTGCCCAAAATTTGTTCTCTAGTCGACCTTGGTCTGCACCCGACCGATGTCGATTCCTCTTGATCACCGACACTGATTTCCTGACCGACGTCGGTGTCCACCTGGTCACCGACGTCGATTCCCTAACCGACGTCGGTCTCCACCTGCCCGACACCACCGACTCTAGTCTGCACATGACCGACATCGGTACCAGCCTATTCGATGTCAGTTCTCACCTGACTGACATTGGTAACTATGTTTTCCTGTGAGTGATGACTTTTACCCGTGAGCTCACTTTGGATCATAACCTTGTCCAAACTACCATGCTCAGAATTATTCAGCCCTTTGAGCTGATCTCTGTCCATCATCTCCTCCATGAAAACCAAGGCTTTTTAGTTTCTAAGTTTTTCAAAGACATCAGACTTCCTCTTAAGAACATGCATCCCCTTCTTATTCATGTGACCAAGCCTATAGAGCCACATCTTCGCATCTACATCTGAAGTAGATAAACTAGAAGGAGAATCAGTAATATAAGTAGATAGATAAAGAGTACCTACTTTCTTACCACATGTTAATTCAAGTGCACCCTTGAAAACTTTCCAAGATTCTGCTGTGAGAGTAACTGTGCAACTCTCATCACCCAACTTTCTTTCAAAAATTAGACTCCTCTTCAGGACTAGGACATGCATGACATATTTCAACACCCATGTGTTGCCCGTCTGCAATTTCAGCCGCACTTCCCCTTTGCCAACAATTTGACAAGGCTCACCAACCCTTAAATAAATCTTTTCAAAGTCTCCATGGACATAATCATGAAAAAATACTCTATTTGGGGTTGCATGGAAAGAGGCAACAAAATCTAAAACCGAAGATTCTACTTTATCCAAGGAACATACAAGAGTATCCTGTGCAATAATACTTGTAACATCTGCTTCTTAATTTCTTTCATGATGATCTTCTACCAACCAACAATCTTTCTTTACCTGCTCTTTCTTTTCATAATACCGTAATTGATAATTCTTGCCATTGAATTCCTCCATTTTTAGTGTACTTTCTTCTGCCATTGCTTTAGTCCCACTCAATCAAAAACCCCTGAGAGTGACCTATAATCAACAAACACTTAACACACTCTGACCACCTGTTAGTGTACCTAACCAAGCTCTGATGCCAATTGTCAGGATCCCTACTCCTTAACAGCACAATTGATTACCTTTGTATAAGCAACTAAACACGGAATTTAACCAGAAGTAATATGTAACTAAAATTCAGAAACAGCACAAAATATGAGAGACAATACAAACTTGTATTAACACTCTTTCAGAAGGAAATACAATGAATAAATCACTCTTCTCACACCTCTTGGGCATACCAGTAATTCTCCCTCAAGAGTTTTCTCTCTCAATTACAAACCAATCAACTCAAACACAGAGTTGTTGTTTCCACCAGTCAGTAACAATACTGCCAGTCCACCAAGTACTCAAAGTACTCCAAGTAAATCTCCCTGATTTTGCAAGACTAAAATTAGTCTTTACATGCAAACTGACTGTTCGTCTAAAATTAGACCAGTTCTAGAACGCACAGACGACCGACGTCGGTCACTATCTGTCTGGAGATGACCAACGTCGACCGATCCATGATCGATGTCGACAGCTTCCTGTCTACTCCTGATCGACGTCGGTTGCCTGATTGACGTCGGTTGGCCTAACCGACATCGGTTACTGTGACACTCAACAACCTCCTCCATGTTTGCATACCTGTGAAGCTTTTAGCTCCACAACCTAACAATATAAAATAAGAAAGATATCACTAAGTGTCCATATGGTTGTTAATCCATCTCACCAGATTACATTGATAACTAACTGTTGTAATTGTTGAGTAATATAAAAAGTGGATCTAGATACCGGTTTACTTGGTGGTAAGATGTATTCCCATCTTGAATATTCATTCATTCATATATTGATTAAGGGAGTTAATTTCAACAAGTTATAACATCAAATTGAGGTAATTAATCTTAATTTGAATATGATACCAAAATAGAAATACATTGTCATTTATCTTCTTCTTTTGAGTAAGATGATTACAAAATAATTGTGTGTAAAATATATCTAAAAGAGTTTAACATGCAGTTTGATTATTGATTGCAATTTTTATCGTTATTTGTTATTTTGTAACATGACTATTAGAATAAATTATGTCCAAATTTTTATTCAATGATAATTTACATAATATGTATGGTGAACTAAAAATAACATGAAATGATCCATATGATGCAAATTTAAAAAACATCAATGGTTAGTCCTTTCTCAATTAATCATTACATCATGTTTTACAGTGAGATAGTAAATTAATGAAAAATATTTTGACCATTAATTTTTAAATCGTGTGGAGGTGACTCAAAAAATCAAAGGCCTTCATAGTGACATGAATGTTAGAGAAAAAAATTGGGATTTTAATTTGTAAAATGATAGTTTGCACAACTAAAAGTTAAATCAATATTTATGATTAGTAGACAAAATTGTTGTTCTATCTCTCTCATACGATATAGAAATTAAATGATTAAAAAAAATTTAAAAATATATTTAGAGGCCTATAATTACTATGAACATATTTATTTCAAAATAAAAATTACTTGCAGTCATTATTTTTGGCATACCTTTTTTGTTTGATGTAAAAAAACATAATTCTAGTTGAATGTAAATATAAACTTAAAGAGATACCTTCTATATAAACAAAATTAAAAAATTTGATCTTTTTCATTTTCAAAATTTAATAATACAAACTATTTTTCTAACAGATTTGATATTTTTAAAGTGTAATAATATTTAGGCTTATTGACACACATATCCAAATTTGAACATATTTTAAGAAGTGAAAAATAATCAATGCATATTTTAGCTTTAAAAACTCATTTTATTTATATCAATTTCCAAATCAGACCGACAACATTTTTACAACTGATTTACATATCAGATTTGTTGTTTTGTATATCACATCTAAAAAGTAGATGTATGCGATCATTTCAAATGAGGTTTCTTTTTTTGTTTTTAATAATATTTGGGTGTGGGGTGGTGTAACGCAGTGAAGGGCAGGGTGTATTTTCATTTAGAATTTTTTTTATTATTTAAAATTTCTAAAATAAATTGCATAAAACAAACATCTCAAACAATTCTTGACTAAACATCCTCTTTGAACAAAATTGATATCTTATGAAAGATTTCCTATCAAATCTCATCTTCTCCAAGTCCTCACAAAAGTTTTAAAAAAATGATCAAATTAAACCTTGATTTAATTGCTGAAAATTTAAATCACACTTTGTTGTAAATTAAAAGTACACGTTTTAAATCTAATTATTATACATTGAGATATTTATTCTAATTGTTGGAAAGAAAATCACACATTTAATATAATTGCTTGAAATTGAATCAAAACTTAAAAAACAACGGATAATTTTTTTTATTTGAGCAAAAGAAGGGTATTGAAAGCTGACTAGGATCTATCACAAAAAATAATTTTAAACTACAAGTCCTTGATAACACTAATGTCCCTAGTAACAATACCAAAAATGATGAGGGTTTTTGAATCCCCATCATTCAGTTATGTATTTTTAATTCAGGCTAGTATCTGCAGGTTGTATGCAATAAAGACAAAAAGATTTTCAGCTAATATTTTTTTCTATTTATAAAATAGACAAATCTAATCTAATTGCAAGAATTAAAATTGTAAAATTAAAACACAATTTACAAAATAGAAAATACACTTGTACAATTGAAATTGCATAAATGAAAAAAATTATTTAATACACATAAATATAATAATAGAAGAAGAAAAATTATAACATATAAATAAAATAATATAAATACTAAATGGTTCATCTTCCTTGAGAGGAGCGGCATGTTCTTCGTTTGGAATTGGACCAAGATCAATCAATCAAAATATTGCGCTCAATGCTTCAGCTTCTTAATGATAAATAAATTATTACAAATCAACTGAAAATCAACATATTATTATTATTCATTTATTCATTCATTCATTCTATCTAGTCTAGTCTACACTTCTACTAATTTTATCTACCACCACATATTTACTATGAATGAGAAGGTTGTATTTATAATACATCTTCAATAACTTATTAATTACGAATAATAACCTAATAAATTAGTTTAAAACTGATTTATTAATCGTAACAACCTAACTGTTAGGATCTTACAACACAATTGATTACTTTTGTATAAGCAACTAAACACGGAATTAAATCAGAAATAATAAGTAACTAGAAATCAGAAACAACAAAGAATAGGAGATACAAGAAACAACCAATCTTGTATTAACACTCTTCCAAAAGGAAATACAATGAAGAAATCTCTCTCTCTTCTCACACCTCTCAGATGTACAGATCTCTTTCCCTCAAGAGTTCTCTCTCTCAATTACAACCAATTCAATCCTTGAATTGTCTACACTTTTTTTTTTTTCTCTTACAAGCTTACAACGCTATGAGGATCTAACCCTATTATATAATACTAGGATTCATGAGCTATGCATTATCCACCGTTAGATGCACCTCTTAATCAAAGGTTCAAATCTGTCCTACCAAAAATAGAAACACGGACTCAAAACTAACAATTAATCTTATCATGCAAACAATATTTTCTCCCTCAAAAATAGAATTTTGGAACGCACAGGTGACCGACGTTGGTCCCTATCTGTCTGCATATGACTGATGTCGACCGATCCCTAACCAACATCGATAGCTTTCGATCCATTCCTGATCGATGTCGGCGACTGTGTAACTCCAGCAACTTCTATATTTGCTCATCTAGTGAAACTTTTAGCTCCACAACTCAATAATCTCCCACTTGGAGATAAACAGCTACACCTGTACCTGTACAGCAACATCCTCTAGCTTGTTTCTCTATCTTCAAGTTCAATCTTGAAGACCAACAAAAGTTGAATGAAGATTCAACTTCTCCTTTGTTATCGGCGTTGTTAACATATCAGCAGGGTTCTCATCCGTATGGATCTTTTCCAGCTTCAACTGACCATCCTCCAATACCTGTCTAATGAAGTGGTACCTAAGTTGTATATGTTTGGTTCTTGAATGAAACGCTGAATTCTTTGCCAAATGAATTGCACTTTGACTATCACTGTACAATCTGCAACTTTTTTGCTCCTTTCCCAACTCTTCCATGAATCAAGTCATCCAAATCATTTTCTTGCTAGCCTCTGTGACTGCAATGTATTCTGCCTCTATAGTAGACAAGGCAACAACCTTCTGCAAGTTTGAAATCTAGCTAACCACCATTCCACCAATAGTGAACACATATCTTGTGGTGCTTCTCTTGCCATCCAAGTCACCTACCATATCCGAATCTACATACCCATGTAGATAAGTGTTTGACCCTCCATAACATAAATGCCTACTGCTGGTCCCTCTCAGATATCTGAGAATCCACTGAACTGCTTTTCAGTGTTCTTTCCCTAGATTGGCCATAAACTTGCTGACAACTCCCACTTCTTGGGCAATATTAGGTCTAGTACATACCATTGCATACATCAAGCTCCCAACTGTTGAAACATATGGAACTCTACTCATGTACTCAACATCATCATGTGATTTAGGACAATGTTCTTTGCTCAACTTGAAGTGTCCAGCGATAGGTGTGCTTACCAGTTTTGCATCCTGCATATTGAACCTCTCCAACACCTTATTCACATAATCCTCTTGAGACAAAATCAAACTGTAATTTTTTCTGTCTCTCTTAATAGTCATGCCAAATATTTTCTTTGCGGCTCCTAAATCTTTTATGGCAAATGTGTGAGCTAATTTTATCTTAAGCTCATTAATATCCTGCATGTGTGAACATGCAACAAGCATATCATCTACATACAGTAACAGGATAATATAATTACCATTATCCAATCTATTAAAATAAACACAAACGTCAGATTGACATCTACTAAAGCCATGCTCTGTCATAAACCTGTCAAATCTCAAATACCATTGTCTTGGAGCTTGCTTAAGACCATATAAGCTTTTCTTCAACCTGCACACAAGTTTCTCCTTACCTTTGACCTCAAAACCTTCCGGCTGATCCATATATATATCTTCATCCAAATCTCCATGAAGAAATGTTGTCTTAACATCAAGCTGCTCAAGATGTAAATTCTCAATAGCAACTAAAGACAATACAGTCCGAATAGAAGTCATTTTTACTTCAAGAGAAAAAATTTTACCAAAATCAATATCTGGTTTGTCTGCAAATCCCTTTACTACCAACCTGTTCTTATGTCTCATTTGTCCATTCTCTCCTTCCTTTAACCTATAAACCCATTTATTTTTCAGTGCTTTTTTTTTTGCTGGCAACTCAACCAAATCCCACGTTTGGTTCTCTTCCAAGGAATCAATTTTCTTATTCATGCCATGCTCCCACTGTTTCCTAGATTCTACCTGCATTGTCTCATCAAAACTTTTTGGTTCTCCACTATCAGTGAGCAACAAGTAGTATAAAGAAGGGGAATAACGAATTGGAGGTTTATTTACCCTTTCAGACCTCCTCATGGGCGTTTGAGACTCATTCATAGCTTGATGTCCATCCAAATTTTTTTCTGTCAGTGACCGATCTCAATCATCTCTGGTCGATGTCGGTCTGTACCTGACCGACATCAGTTCCATATGATCGACGTCAATTTTTGTATGACCGACGTCGGTTCCTACCTAACCGACATCGATTCCTGCCTAACCAACATCAGTGTCTGTGTTTTCTTGTGTATGATTATTTTTACCCGCGAGCTCATTTTAGATCATAACCTCGTCCAAATCGTGATTGCCTTGCTCAAAATTATTCAGCCTCTTGAGCTGATCACTATACATCACCTTCTCATTGAAAACTACATCATGGCTTCTAATAATTTTGTTAGTTTCTAAATTCTACAACCGGAATCCGAAATCTCCAGAACCATAACCAATGAAAGTACACCACATAGATTTAGCATCCAGCTTCTTTCTATTTTCTTTATCAATGTGCACAAAAGCTTCAGAACCAAAAACTCTGAGAAATAAAAGATCTACCTTTTTACCTATCCACACCTGTTCTGGAATTCCACCATTCATTGTAGTAGAAGGTCCTCTGTTAATCAGGTAAATCACAGTATCTACAATTTCTGCCTAAAATTGTAAGGGCAAACCAACATGCAACCTCATACTCCGTGCACGCTCCATTATTGTTTTATGCATCATTTTAGCAACTCTATTTTGCTGAGGTGTCCTTTAAACCATCATTTTCCTATGTATTCCATTTATAAAATAGTAACTGTTGAATTTATTGCTTCAATACTCACCACCATTGTCAGATCTAAGGCACTTCAATCTCAAACCTGTTTCATTCTCAACCAAAGCTTTCCATTTCTTAAATGTGTCAAAAACATCAGATTTCTTCTTTATGCAATAAACCCATACCTTTCTTGTAGCATCATCAATGAAATAAATATAATACTGTGATCCTCCAATAGAAGCTACCTGACCTGGTCCCCACACGTCTATGTGAACAAGCTCCAACTTTTGTTTTTTTTTTGTTGACCCAGTTTTGAGAAACCTCACTTTCTTCTATTTTTCAAAAATACAATGCTCACAGAAATCTAGATATATGCTTTTCAAATCTAAAAGCTTACCTTTAGACTTAAGAACATTCATTCCCTTCTCACTCATGTGACCAAGCCTATAGTGCCACAACTTTGTATCTACATCTGAAGTAGATAAAATAGAAGGAGAATGATCAGTAATGCAAGTAGATAGATAAAGTGTACCTACTCTCTTACCTCTGGCTAATACAAGTACACCCTTGGAAACTTTTCAAGATTCAGCTATGAGAGTTACTGTACAACCCTTATCACCCAACTTTTCTACAGAAATCAGATTTCGCTTCAAGATGGGTACATGCATGACATCTTTCAACACCTATGTGTTGCCATTTTTCTTTGCTAACAATTTGACAAGGCTCATCATCCCCTAAATAAACTTTTCCAAAATCTCTATGGATATAATCATTGAAAAATTCTCTATTTGGGGTTGCATGAAAAGAGGCACCAGAATCTAAAACCCATGATTCTACTTTATTATCCAAAAAAAATATAAGAGCATCTTGTGCAACAATACCTGCAACTTTTGCTTCTTCATTACCTTCATGCTGATTTTCTTCTTTAACTTTTAACCAGCAATCTTTCTTTGCATGCCCTTTCTTTCCACAATTCTAACAGGTTATTCTTCTTCCATTTCTAGATTTGGATCTACATCTTATCTTTGACTTTGACCTTGATCTCCCTTGCTTTCCCTTCTCTCTTTGCCTTCCCCTGCTTTCAATACTTAAAGCATTACCTGATATTTTTTTTGTGCTTTTCTTGCGAATTTCTTCATTCAAGATTACACTAACAACATCATCAACTTTCAAGATATTTGAAGCAGATGCAGTATTACTAACTGCCATTACCAAACTATGCCAACTTTTAGATAAAGAACATAAGATTAAGAGAGCCTTAATTTCATCATCAAAAACTATTTTGATTGAATTTAACTGATTTACTATTGCATGGAAATCATTAAGATGACTAGATACCGATCCACCTTCCTACATTTACAAATTAAATAATTGCTTCATAAGATATACCTTATTCGAAGCTGAGGGCTTTTCATATAAATTTGTCAAAGTATCCATTAACTCTACCGTTGTCTTTGCCTATGATAAGTTGGAAATCACAGAAGATGCCAGGCTCAAATTTATAGATCCCAGAGCCTTTCTATCAAGAACATTCCATTCTTCATCTTACATATATGTGGGCTTGCATGCAACCCCACCCAACAGTAAGTACAAATCTTTCTAATATAGATAATCTTCTATCTGCATCCTCCATAATTGATAATTCTTGCCATTGAATTTTTCCATTCTTAGTTTACTTTCTTCTGCCATTGCTTTACTCTCACTCAAACAAAAATCCCTGTGAGTGACCTGTAATCAACAAACACTAACTTGCTCTGAACCAGGCTCTGATAACACTTGTTAGGATCCTACTCCTTAGGATCCTAATTTTATCTACCACCACATATTTACTATGAATGAGAAGGTTGTATTTATAATACATCTTCAATAACTTATTAATTATGATTAATAACCTAATAAATTAGTTTAAAATTGATTTATTAATCTTAACAACCTAACGAATTAGTTTACAACTCATTTCTTATTCTAGAGTAATAACCTAACTAATTTGTTATTATATGCTAGCAACCAAAAAATATCGATTTAGAACTTTCTATGTGTTGTAGGATAGAATCGAGTGTAATCAATTTTAGTTTTGATGTATCTAAAAAATTATAGTTAAGATATCGATATTAGTTGAAATACTATAAACATCTTTCTTATTTATGGTAATATCATTTTTTAGAAATTTCTATTTTTATAAATGTCTTTGATTGGAAATACTATAAATATATTTCATATAAATGCTTTCTAAAAATATATGATAATCATCTCTAGAGCTCTTTACTTTTATATTTTTGAAGTTGCAGATCTTGAGAGCTGATTTCTAATGACCTCCAGAGCCAAACTGGGGACCTATGGTGCTGGACTTGTAACCTCTAGAGCTAAACTAGTGACTTTCAGAGCCAAACTGGTAACCTTTGGAGCTAGATTGGTGACCTTTAGAGTTGGAACTAGTGACCTCCAGAGGTGTTTCAAATGACCATAACTTATACATATGGACTTGGTTTGAGATGATTATATTTTTTGAAATTACATAACTTTTTGAGAGGAGTCTAAATATACAATCACATTTAAGTCTAGGAAATTTATTGATGACCGTTTGACCATTTCCCCACAACTTGTGCATTTTAACCCTTCATCTTCGCTATGCCAAAATAACAAACAAATGAACACCACTCTATTTTGGTTGATGAAAGATTGCTAGTATGCCTTGGATGCTCTTGCATCACTTTGGGTGCTCCAAATCTTACTATCTGCATTTTTAGCTTCTTTCAGCCTGTATAGATAATATTTGGTATCTATTTCCCAATAATCATTAGAATTAGTTAAAAATTTAGATTACAATGACTTTTAAAGAATAGATGAAACATATATCATATATTTTACTCTAGATGATTATAAATTCTTAAAATTACATCTAAGTGCACTTTATAAATAATTTTATAGAATAAAAAATGGTATTATTTATTGATATAAATGAGACACATTATGGTCTCATCAACATGTGCACATTAGTTGATGTGTGCCATGGCACCTCTATGAGTTACCACAAACATTTTTTTGACTATCACATAGGCTTCTATAATGCCACACAATCACATGCACATTGCCATGTGGCATGCCAAGTTAACTTCTCCAAATTTGCATCTCCTCAAGAAATCTTTCAACATCACTACACACTTAGTAGTCCAACCACACACCTATAAAAATTCTAATCCTCACTCAACCAAAATATAAATTTCCATAATTATATATCTATCATTATTTGTAATCACTTCTTGTAATGATGTATATATTGTAATTATTTATCCCATAAGGGCACATAGATAATATAATACGCACACATACCGGTAAGGAGTTTGTTAGCTTGCTTTTGGTGTCTTGCATCCAAACACATATGCAACTCTGCATTCTTCCATGTAGTGTAAACCAATCAAAAAGGACGTGTAATGACCTGTGACGGGTGGATGCCAGGATGGCCCTGGATCCCACACCGACGGGCCCCATACGGGATGCTCCTGGTTGGTTGGTCCTGGGCCCGTGCTAGGGGTGTAGCGGACCAGTCCCGTGGTGGCTGGCCTATAAGGGATCCTAGAAGAGGACCCAAATCACTCCAGAGCTTTTGGTGTGATGGCCAGGCCTCACAGTGGTATCAGAGCCTATTTTTCTTGCCATCTTGTGACGTTTCATGCATCCAACACATCAGTACTTCTTGAGGAGAAACTAGACAAACCCATACTTACAAATTTTTTCAGAGATTGAAGAGGGTGACCCTTCTTTAGCACCATCCATGGGTGATAGAGATGGGGAAAGGGGAGAACCTAGCACTAGGATGATGCTCATTGATCTTGCCAGGGGGCAAAGGGAGCTACATGCCACATTACCGCAGATGGCTCTAGCAATTACACAACACCTGACTAGAGCAGATCAAGGCAATAATACCAACCAAGGTAATAATGCTAACCAGGTAGGTGGACATGGTAATAGAGGTAATGGAGATGCATCGATTAATAGAGGAGCCTAGACATATGCTAGAGCAGATTATTCTACTACAAGACCACTCATGCCATAGTTCCCTCTGAGACAGAATGACCAGAATGTTGTTGGTCCTACACAGTAGGAGATACAGGACCAATTACTGGAGGATTGGAGAAATGTTGGACCAAATTTTCAAGGTGAAATGTCCTTCAGGGAGTATATGGATGTTAGACTCAAGCATATGCCCATGAGAGGAAATAGACAACAATACTATGAGATGAGGAAGAAGTTGGGAAAGTTGTCTATTCCATAATATGCTGGTACAGGGAAGACTTCAGCGGGAACATGGGTCCAAAAGTTAGACACTTATTTCCAGCTTAATCCCATGCCTGAGGAGGATGCGATTAAGTATGTTGCATTGCACTTGGATGGGAGTGCCCACGAGTGGTGGCACCACGGTATGGTCACACTTGGCCATAACCAGATAGATACCTATGCAAAGTTTACTAAGAGACTCATTGATAGATTTGACACGAAGGATCATGAACTTCATTTTAAGGAGTTAGAATAGCTTAAATAGTGGGGCCCTGTAGATGGCTACATTTTAGATTTTAGAGGCTTTTAGTGTTGGTGACAGACATATCAGAAAGGAGGTTGATAGAGTTATTCATGGATGGACTGTCAGACCCCCTTCATGGTTGGGTGAAGGGACATGATCCTCCCACTCTGTAGGATGCTATCAGGAAGGCTAGAGACTTAGCACCTTCTGCTTACAGGGGCAAGTTCACATCAAAGGACTCTCATTTTAAGAAGGATAAGGACAAGAAACCAATGCATAAAGATGTACAACTAGAAAAGGGAGAGTCAAAGAAGTTGGACAGCGAGTCACTAAATGAGATAAGAAAGAAAAGCCTTTGTTTTCAGTGTAGGGAGCCATGGGATTTATCTCACAAGTGTCCTTTGAAGGCTAAAGCCAAGCAGATGGCATACTTTTCAGCTGAGGAGTCACAGTTGCAGGATGAGAGGCAACAATCTAATTTTGATTCTAGCCAAGAGAGTAATGCTTCCGAGGAGAGTTCAAGGGATGAGAAATCCCTAGCCAGGTTGACAGGAGCCTAAAAGGCAATTACCTTTAAGGTGTGTGGTACGATATAGGGACAAAAGGTGATTGCATTGATTGATACAGGGGCCACTCACAATTTTATATATGCACAGCTAGTGGCTAAGAGGGGTTGGAAAATGAAGGAGCATGCGGGATTTAGAGTTATGGTGGCTAATGGCCAAAAATTAGTGTGCACGTAGTAGATTTCAAATCTTTGCCGTAGATTGGGTGAAGGTTATGAGTTGGAGGATAATTTCTATGTAGTTGACATGGGTGATTATGATGTCATCTTGGGAATGACATGGATGGCTTCTCTAGTAGAATTTACCTTCAACTTGGCTAAGTTGGAGATGAGGTTTCAGCATTAGGACAGGAAGGTGGTGCTTCAAGGTCTACCCGATGGGGGGCTTAGGGTGGTATCATTAAAGAGGATGGAACGGTTATTTAGACATGATGTGGAGTGGGTAGCTGAATGTTTGGTCATGCCTACACCCCCAGAGTAGCAGGTTGAAAGCCATCCTCCAGATATACAGGGTGATTGCTATGAGGTGATAGATGGGTTGATCAGATTTTGAGATAGGATTTATTTGATTCTGTCATCACATTTAAGAGAGGCAATACTGAGGGCATTTAATGATGCACCCATGGTTGGGCATTTGGTGGTCTTCAAGACCTACAGGTAGATACGAGAGCGGTTCTCATGGAGAGGGCTCAAGGATGTTGTTTAGAGGGATGTCAGGGAGTGTGTAGTTTGTCAGCAGACTAAGGAAGAGCACACGTTTCCTGTTGGTTTACTATAGCCCTTGCCCATTCTGAATAGGAAATGGGAAAGCATTTCTATGGACTTCATCACTGGCCTACCACAAGTGCAGGGAAGAGATTGCATTTTTGTGATGGTATACAGATTGATGAAGTTTTCTCACTTCTTTGCTATCCCTTCTACTTACACAACAGCTCAGGTGGTAGATTTTTTCTTCAGGGAGGAAAGACAAAAGGGAATGGGACTTGGATTTTCTCATATGCACTTGCATTCTTTCAAGGAAGCATTGAAGTTGATGAAAGAGGATTACCTGCAAATGATTAGCGATAGCTTATGTCAGGAATCTAGAACATAAATGCTCTGATACCACTTGTCAGGACCCAAAATCACACAATTGATTACCTTTGTATGAGCAACTAAACACGAAATTTAACCAGAATGCACAAGTAATCAATTGTGTGCTTTCGAGTCCTGACAAGTGGTATCAGATCATTTATGTTCTAGATTCCTTACTCCCACTCAATAAAAAACCCCTGAGAGTGACCTATAACCAAACACAAAACCTGTTCCCTAAAACCTTAGCTCTGATACCACTTGCCAGGTATCTAGAACATAAATGCTCTGATACCACTTGTCAGGACCCGAAAGCACACAATTGATTAATTGTGCATTCTGGTTAAATTTTGTGTTTAGTTGCTTATACAAAGGTAATCAATTGTGTGCTTCCGGGTCCTGACAGCTTACATCCTCCTCTTGATATGGTGGCACTTACACATGAGAATACTGATGAAGACAATGTTGTAAGCGCTGGTCAAGAAATTTTCAATGATGATATGGATGTAATGACTTGGTTATATGGGGAGGATAGCATTATGGAATCTACCTATGATGGCAACCAAATTATGTGTGATAACTACGGAGAATATAGGGTGGATTCAAGCCACCGTGGTATGGAAATTCCTCATCATTCCAGGGAGGATTACATAGGCAAGGACACAAAGGGTGAAACCAGTCCTAAATTTCAGCTTGAGAACAAAAGTGATATATTTCACCTTTCTTATAATGTTACCACTAACAATCATGAAGAAAGTAAGGGTACAATTTCACCTACTAATGGACTACAAGAGGTAAGTATGGTACATGGTAATTTTGATGGTGTCTCCAGTCATAGGACTGAGTCTATACATTTTGATACAACTGATATAGAATATACCCAAGTTTTGAATGGAAAATGGTTGGAAAGAGCTAAACAAGTTGTGGTTCAAAAGGCCAAGCTTCACTTTCAACAGATTCATGATATTCGCCATTCTTCTAATGATGAGAGGCACGAATTGCCTAACCTAGAGTCTCCAGTTGAGATAGTTGATCATTCCCATGATGGTGATAGTGATTGGTTTGATGACATATTTGATATCATCTATGCTTCTAATCAGAGTTATGACAACGAGGTTTGGTGGCCATTTGTGTTGGTTTATGGGCATATGGGGATTCATCTTCACATTGACTAGATGTCTTACATGCACGGATGGTTATGTAAGGGTACTTGGTTGACAAACTTCTTTTTCATCTCTTACAATGGGTTTTACATGTTGTTTTGGGACCCAGGTATTGACACGATTGGTGCATTGGCTCTTATGGATTCCATGATGTTGCTTCACAGCTTATGGAGTATGGAGTTTTTATCAGGATGGAGCAGTAGGCTGGGCTGAGATTGCTTAAGGACAAGTAATTTCAAGAGGGGTAGACTGTAATGTCCCCACTTTAGCAGTTGACCAAGTGTGTGTGGATGTTAGCCTTGTTCTACATGGTCTCGAAGGCTAATGAAGGGTTTAAAGGGATCTTAGAGTGTTCTGGCCTAGTCATTTCTAGTTGGGCCAAAACAAAGTTGATTTACTTAGTTTTAGACATACTTAATATTCTTAGTAAGTTAATAGGATGCATTAGAGGCCAGTTTTGATGATTGGATTTGATACTCCTTGCCGAGAGCTTTTCGATGAGCTATCACTTGCGCCATTTGGAGTTTGGTTGCTAGTATATTTTTAGGCCTAAAGTGCTATAAAAAGGTAATATTTAACCCAATGGCATGATATTAAGTGTTACTTTAAATATTTACTTTATGGGAATGGTACCCAAGGGAGACATAAGCAATATTCTAATGAATAAACTGTTGCACATCCTTTATCCCACATTGCTCAAGTGAGTTGAGTCACCCCTTGGAGAAAGGATAAAGGGAAGTGTTTGTGGCTTCTTTGGACATGTTGGATAAGAAGAAAAGAATTGTTACACTTGTAGTTTGTAGGTTACTTGAGGCATTTGAGAACGTCCTTCTCATCTATAACACTCTAGACATCAATCCTTGGGATTGGTCTTTAGAGTTTGTGCTTTCAGCCACTATAGCAGCTACGCTACTATAGCAACCATGCCACTGTAATAGCCATGCCACTATAGCAATCATGTCACTGTAGTAGCTCATCACTGTAGCAGCCACGTCACTATAGCATCTCGTAGTAGCTTGGAGAGTTCATAGATACAAGTCTACAGAGTCCATAAAAATCAGCTTGCAGCCTACAGAGTTTGTAGAAGCAAGCTTGCAGAGTCTATAGACACAACCTATAGAGTCCATAGAAGCTTTGGACCAGCCTCCAGAGTCCATAGATTTCAGCCTGTAGAGTCCATAGATCCAGCAGTTTTAGCCTGCAGAGTTCGTAGATTTCAACCTATAGAGTTCATAGATTTTAGCCTATAGAGTCTGTAGATTTCAGCCTACAAAGTCCATAGATTTTAGCCTGTAGAGTCTGTAGATCCAGCAGATTCAGCCTGCAGAGTCCATAGAATCAGCCTGTAGAGTTCATAGTTTTCAGCCTGCAGCATTTGTAGATTTCAGCCTGTAGAGTCCGTAGATTTTAGCCTGCAGAGTCTATATATTTTAGCCTGCAGAGTCAATAGTTTTCAGCCTGCAGAGTCCATAGATTTCAGCTTGCAGAGTCCATATATTTCAGCCTACAAAGTCCATAGATTTCAGCCTGTAGAGTTCATAGATTTTAGCCTGCAGAGTCCATAGATTTCAGCTGCAGAGTCTGTAGTTCCGTTGGATGAAGAACAAAATGAATGCACCCTCGGCACTCACCGAGATATTCACTTAAAATGATGTTCATATGATCACCAGAGTATTTATTGAGTTACCATGTGATGGCATTGAACTCATTTACTCATTTTTGCAATTAATATAAATATAGTGTGTTGGTTATTTCAGTTGTGTGTATCTATGCTTGCAATTCTATATTTATGTTACATGCATTAGTCTTTGTAAAACACAAAAAAAGCAATACCAGCAAACCTTTTGGAGTCATAAGGAGTTCCTCTCGGGTTAGTTTTGGTTGCAACAAGGGTGCCCATTACAGTGGTATCAGAGCCAAGGTCTTGGGGTCGAGACCTCCTAGACAGGCAGACTGTAATGACCCATGATGGGTGGATGCCAAGATGGCCCTGGATCCCACACCGGTGGACCCCATACGAGATGCCCCTGGTTGGTTGATACCTCGAGAGACTGGTCTTCAGACCACAAAATCATGGCTTGATGGACTCCCCTTCTGAGTCACCTTAGCCAGTCATGGAGGACCATCAAGCATTACCTCCTGGAATAAGCCCAGGACCAACCAACCAGGGGCATCCCATATGGGGCCCGCTGGTGTGGGATCTGAAGCATTCATGATCCACCCGTCATGGGTCATTACAGTCCACCCACCCAGGAAGGTCTCAATCTCGAGACCTGCACTCTGATACCAAGGGAGACTGGCCGTCATACCATAAAACCGTAGCTTGATGGACTCCTCTTCCGAGTCACCTTAGACAATCACGAAGGACTGTCGGGCATTACCTCCTGGCACAAGCCCAGGACCAACCAACCAGGAGCATCCCATATGGGGCCCACCGGTGTGGGATCTGGAGCATCCATGATCCACCTGTCACGGGTCATTATAGGACGTTCATCCCTTCTAATCACATGAACTAGCTTCCATAGTCGTATTAAATCTTGTACACATATGTACTTACCCTATTATGCATATTGAATAAAAGTTATAGTTCTTCATGTCAAACCTATGCCTATTATTATGTGATTACTTTTTGGTATGTTAAATTACAATTTATGCACTCTTACAATTTGTAGCTTGCAGCCAAATACAACATTGTCCACCAAATCATGTCCTAGGGCTCGTGGTTTGGATCAAAATTTGTGTCATCAAAATTGTATCACTCTATATGGAACCATGTATATTTGAAATATAGAAACAAAGTTTATGGTAAGGAGAACAAATTATATCAAAGAGAGTGGAAATAATACACTTCAAAACATATTAAATTAAGATAATAAGGGAAGGGAAGGGAAGAGATGTATTATAGCACATCAACATCACTAATGATGTTATAATATTTTTTTGTAATTGAAATAATGAGTTTTGAAACAAGTGTCATAGAGTGGTGTAGTACATGAAATTAGTTACAAAAAATGTTAAACAAAACAAGAATTGTTAATATTGTAACAAGTTATTTAATAATAAATCTTAACACCATCAAACATTGCTCTTCCATTATTTTTAATCTTAAAATATGTCGCATTTTATTATGTGTTAAAAGTTGTATATAATAGTTATTTAAATTGCATCATGCCTTATAGGGAAACTAGAGTAATATATTGTGTCATTATTTAGGACTTTACTTGGAAATCCACACACATGCGGGTTTCAGTACCATTATGAATTTAGAAAAATATGTGAATTATTTTTTTAGGTGACTTTTGTAATTAAACATGCAAAATTTTAAACTAGCCAGCAAAGTGTTATTACAATAACATCTTTTTCTCATTAATTTAAGCACAACCATTGATGAATCATACCTCAACAAAAATCAGTAACATATGCAAAAAAATGTGTATGCATCTAGTCTTTAAAAACCTTCAAAATAATACAAGAAAAAACAATCACCCTTTTGTTTTTAACCAAAAATATAACTACTACATTGATTGCATAATATTAAAGATATATGGCCATACCTAATTAGCAAAACACAAAAAATTCACAATTTGAGCATACCCAAAATATAAATGTAGACACTTAAATTTGATATTAGACATTTGACAACATTAAAATTGACACACCTTGGCATACTTAGACATTGCATTCACATTTTACTCTTATGTACACTTTACCTTATTTTTTTACCCATCTACTGTCTTGACTAACCCAATTTAATAGTAAACATACTCATGATCACCCTAGTCTACGAAATAACAATCTAAAATCCTAAGTAGATTGTCTTCATATTTCATGTCACTAATTTTCCCTCTTAGGAAAATACCAACAATAGTCAAAAAATTATAGTTTGATATAGATATATGCCTTTGTTGATAGTGTCCAAGAACCCTTAATAGTTACTTTTAAAAGTGGGATGTCTCCATTAGGTCAACCTAGACAAATTTTAGGATTGATCATAAGGAGAAATATCAGAGTCATCTATAAAGAGAAATAAAGCGTAAATGCATACTCACTTTGTCATTTTCACACTACTTGACACTTAGATTAAGAAATCAATTAACACTCCCTCTAAACAAAATCACAAAATCATACACATTTTAAAACCCCTCAAAGGAGTAGCCTTAGAGCTAATTTTGAACATAAATGCATATCAAAATTATTTGTTATCAAGTGTCAAAAGTCAAACATTGCATTGTATTCTAGCATGATCATGATGGTGTGAACACACACACATAAGTTGTATTCTAGAATTATTCATATAGTGAATTATCCATTTAGTTATTGTATATATTCAACATTTAATTATCTTACCTTCTCCTTATTACTTGGTTCTTAAATTCCTACGTTCAATGTTCAATATGTACCATGATAATAGATACCACTAAGTATAATATTACATACACACACATACGTGCATGTGCATATGTGTATACGTATGTATTCATATCTACATGTACACACACATAAGTCATGTATGGTAAATATAGGTCAATACTGACATTGTCAATTGTCTAATACTTGATTTATGTGTTTACACTTTTATTTAAATAATAGAATATTTTAACTTCTACAATAATAAATAAAAATATTATAATATATCAATAATAAATATCTAAATCCATGATATTATAAAACTACATGTGTGTGCGTGTGTGTATACATGTACACATGAATACATATTTATAATATTGCACTCAGTGGTATGTGTGTGTTTTGCTCGAGGCTATGTTCATAAATTTGTATGTTCAATGCTCAATACACACCTAAATAATGATTATTAAATTTAATATATTTTATGAAAAGTACACCAGATTGAAATTTTAGGCCTTAATATATTTGAGAATGTAAAAATCTATTTCCAAATTTCACCATAAAAATGTCTTATTTGACATGGTATTTAAAACAAAAAAGTTTTAAAATTATATGTTTTTCCATTTTAAATAGCTTTTATATGTTTTTTTTTTTCTATTAAATCTTTAAAAGTAGTGTTATTTAGTTATATCTAGCAATTATGCATTGAAACACACCTAAAAAAATATTTTAAAATAATATTTAAACTATATGGAATCATAAATTAATTAATAATATATAAAATATAAATTTGAAAAAAAAATTAAAACTGTGAAATTTTGGGTTTAAAGAAAACATTTATTTTCTATGGAAAAAAACACCATTAAAAATATTACTTTAAAAAAAATGATTTTTTTGAAAAAATAATATTTAAAAAAATGATTTTTTTGAAAAAATAATATTTGGAAAAAATTATTTATAGTTTATAACTGAGAAGATTCAAAATGTCAAAAACACACTAAAAGGGGATGCTACTAGTAGCACCACTATTTAAAGCACAGATAAAAACAACCACTAAATGTGACTTCTAAAAGATCAAGAATTATGAAGGGTTCTCCTCAAGTAGGTAACTATGTTAGTGTTATTATTATATTATTAGTTCATTAACATTTTGGTCTATGTATGTGATGTGTGGGTAGTTGTGCTAGCTTATTTACACTAATGTGATTACGTACATGGACATTGTGGAAGTCCTATCTAGTTGAGTTGGTAGGCTTATGCCAATTTATTTTGATATATGGGTACCTTGAATACTTTGTGATTTAGTAGTATGTTTTCTTATTTATTATGATATACTTATAAGGATTGAGTTCTCATTGAGTGCAACTATATATAGTTATTCAGTGTGTTTTGTATTGCTTGCTTGTATTGTTAGGCCTTTTAATTACTTTAGCTATATCATTGATTGCACATTTTGATGTGTGCATTGAGTATGTAGGTGATAGGTATGTCCAAGCAAGGGATAATGGACTATGATAATCATTAATTTACCATTGCTATTAATTTTTTAAAAATAATCTTTATCGCCTAATATTTTTGTCTAGGTTTAATTTGATATCTAATGGATATTATTGTAAAATTATCTATATAAGACTATACTCTAATTCCAACCTCTTTTCCCTCACCTATAAATGTTCTAGGAGTCTCTAGAAGATCAAATGGGAGTGTGGATAAGTCATTTAATGTATCACCAACTTGAAAAATATGAATTGAATAAGATACCCTCATTAAAATAGATGTAGATTGCAAGTTAAGTCTTCTTAGTGGTAAAATTTGCATCCTTGACTTTATGTTTGAATAAAAGAGAGTTTTTAGAGATATCCAAGGACTTTTTGGGCATCCAAGTGCTTCATTAATGCCTTGGATATATAAGGAATAAATGAGATGTGAGAGGGCCATGTTGCTTATGTGATTTGAAATTATAAGTTATTGCATATGTAGGTGGAGTTATTAGAAGGATTTTTTCAAAAGAATATTTTAGAAAGGGAAAGAAAAATCACCTTCCTATTGGCCAAGGTTTTGAGAACTTCTTATATAAGTGTAGGTGTAGACACCTAAAATTTGACACTTTCTTTCAATTTTAATTATCCTCATCCAACATCATCATAAGTCATAATTTATTTGTCTAACCAGTCTTCTATCTTTTATTTCCCCTAGTTAGTTAATTACTTATTTCATTATCACTTCCTTTCCCATGAATTCACATCACATTGCATTAGTTAATTAATCTCATTTAATTTTTTAATCTTATTCTAATGGAAAATTATGGATTGCACAATTAATATTTTTTTTATAAATTATTTAATTTTATTTTCTATATGAAGTCATAACATCATCCTCTTCTTCCACAAGCCAAGTTAATACAAAGTTGAAAGTGTGCAAGCAAGGTATCTTACACCCTCTTACACTCTCCAAAATTCTAATAAGTGAATTTATTACACATCCTCTTACACACTTCATCCTTCTTATTTCACTCTATCTTCCTCATCATGGATGTGTAGGACTTATTTTCAACTATTGATCTTCCATTTGATCCAACAATCTACATTTGTTAGCCAAGTCTATAAATTTGAGGGTTTCCTCCTCATTCCAACATGACAAACTAGTGCAAGGAAGTTGTGTCAAATCCTAAAATCGTCATCCATTAAAATATTTTTGTGCTAGACTTACTCTGCCAAAACTCCAAGAAAAAACTTCACCAATTCCTTCATTACTCAATCAAAACATGCATAATGCAAGGGAAGATGCTATTAGAATCATGCCATGATATTGATGAAGATTATATGTTCCATATATGATCCAATAAAACTTAATTCTAACAAGATAGAAAGATCCAAAGAGAAGGTAAAAATTGTATTGTTTGTCTTTTTAATGCTTGTTTACCTCCTTCTTGTCCTTTCTTAATCTGAAGACTTGTGTTTGGGTTTTAGTTTTTATGCATTTCATTTTTGATTTTATACTATCAAAAAAATAACTCCCTTATACTTGTGTGTTTACATGTGGCATGCCCAATGGGAGTAACACCCCACAACCTCCTTTGAAACATCAAAAAAGTCCTCTAATGAAGAAATTAGTTAAGAATTGATCTAATTCTCTCCTCATTTTCTTCTTTTTTTTCAAATTTTTGTTCTCAAATTAGCATTGGGAATGCTCTTCTAATTAATGAGATCACTCCTTATAATCAAGTATATCACCCTACATATCGATGGTATCATTTGTATTTTATTTTCTAGTGTTTTATACTTTTTAGGAAAATGATAGCTTTGACCTATAATTTGGTAGTATTGACCTGCAAAATAGTGGATTTGATCTCGGCTTATGTAGACTATCATTTTATAAAAATGATAGAATCGACCTGCATAGTGGTAGTTTTGACTTGAAAATCAGTGGGATTAACTTGTGAATCAGTGAAAATGCCCTGGTAACCCATTTTTCTTATGTTTTCTTGCATTTCAACAATATTTATCTTAGAAATGATGAATCTAACATTATAAATATTAGTTTCATTTATGTTTTAATTCATACTTTATTTTTATTAGAAACAATGATATCATTTGCATATCGGTGGGATCACCCTTCTAAACAATGATATCACACTACTAATCGATGAAATCACCGACTTTCTATATTTTGTTTTTTGTCTACAAATCGATGAGATTTACCTACTAAATGGTGGGATCGCTCTGTTAAATGATGATTTCACTCTACTATAAATTTTGGGGCTAAAACAAGCATTGATTCAACTTTCCTTGCTAGTCAAAGACCACATTTAAAACTGTATTCTATTTTTTAGTAGGTTCATTCATCAAAGAAGTGGTTATTTTCCAAAATAAACACTTTACAAACACACATTATTTTGGTGTATAAAAAGAACCAACACTTAAGTTTGATGTTCTAAAAATATTTATATTTTCATTGCTTGTGTGTTTGTATTGCTTATATGGGTAATCTATCATGTGCATGCTCTCACTTTGCCCAATTGTGGGACCTTAGGTGATAAAAAAAACATAGGTTACTATTCATCTTTTCCCTGAAGCATAACTAGAATATGCTCTCCTCTTTCCCCCTTATGAGATCATGAGGATCATAAATAACAAAACTCCCTTTTTTATTTTTGGTTCTTTAGGGTGGATTTCATCACCTTCTCATGAGTTTGTAGGGTGTGATGACTAGGATTTCATCCCTTGACATACCTACCAACCTTAAACATCTGACTTCTATAAAAATTGAGGGTAGTTGTCGCTAAGAGCATAATAAAATTCCCCATAAAGGGTTTTGTGAAAGTAAGGAGTTTATCTCGAACGCTACACTCTTAGACATCACCCTCAAAGTCCAAATTTTTGGTAGCACTTCATTGAGATCTCACATCTAAAGCAGTCAAAAAGGGGCTATACCATCCTACGAATGGCTTGTTATTTATTTTTCTTTGAAATATTTTTAGCCCCAACGTACCATGAGGTATATCAGGGACCATTTAGAAAAGCCTTAACAAAATTTTAGATTAATACCTTTTAACTGTAAATAACTTGTAGTGTGAGGGGAACCAACCTCCCCAAAAATCTCACAACATACCACTTGAAGTGATGGTTCACTGATTAACCTATTCTCGCTTCTTGTGAGGTGGATACATGTGTTACAATGATGTTCCAAACTCATTTCATCACTAAAGTTAGGGCTTATTTTGTATGCATGTTGTTGACTATTTGTTTCAGTATACCTATTTTATGTGGCATAACTTACACATCAAACAGACAAAACTATCCTTAATCCTAAAATTGTTCATTACACATCTACACAACAAGATGTTACTTTGTCAAAGTTTTGAGTTAGATTTAATCCCCTTCCTAACATTATACTACCCATTTGAAATCAAATCCAAATTACAAATTCTAAATCCAATTCTAATTCAAATCCAAATCATTCTAATTTTATAAACTAGTCAAGTCAAAGTCAACCCTTCAAAGTCAAAAGTCAAATATTCTAAGTCATCCAAATTCAAACATTTTTAAAAATTCAAATGTTTTCAAAAGACAAAGGTCAAATTTAACTTAAAATAAATTCAAACATTGATTAAAGCCAACATTCAAACAAAGTCAAACACTTCCAAAATCAAAGTCAACCTTCAAAATATTTAAATCAAGTCAAAAAAATTGACTCAAAAATTCATATCAGGACAAACCTTTCAAGTCCAATCCAATTCTAGATTTAAACATTTAGAAAAAGTCAAATTAGGCTTATTTTGACCAAATAACATCAATTATTCCAAGATCTGAAAGTCAAGTCCAATCTATTTTGACCAAGTCACGTCAAATCCAAATTTAAATCAAAACTTGTCTTTTTATTCAATCTCCCACACTTGTTAGTTGGGAATGATGAAGTCACATCATCCATTTTTCTTCCATCCCAGTTAAATGGAATTCCAACTATCAAAATCTAATATGAACTTCAACAAACGTCAAATCAAATCAATCTACCCTGCTTGGGACAAATCATATCAAATCAATCAACCCTATTTTGGGATAATCATATCAAATCATCCTAGTCAACATCAAATCAAATCAATCTACCCTGTGTGTGGCTAATCAACATCAAATATAAATCCACCATGTTTGGGTCAAATCAAATCAATCTATCCTGCTTGGGGAAAATTAAATAAAAAATAAGATCAAATCAAATCCAAAATCTTAATTTGATGTAGGTCCATGACACCTAAATTAGATAAATATAGATCCCAATTTGAATGTTACAAGTTTCAAAACAAAGATGATGTCTTTTTATGACTATTATAAATAGGTGCTTGAGGTCCTGCAGATTATGATTTAACAAATTTAAGCTCCATCCTAAGAAAGGAAAGTCAAAGCTTTTCACATCAACATCAATCAAACATCTTGTATACTAGTTATAAGCTTAATCATGATCATATTAGCAAAGGGAAGCTTATTTTGGCACCCTCAACCAACATTTGTTTGGCCCATGAGCCACAACAACCACATTAAGAGCCAAGTTCATCCACTTCCAAACTGGGTTTAAAACTTCTTAATGAACCCTTACATGAAATATTTTACCTGTGGTCACAATAAACATGATTTCATATTTGTGTAGCAAGTATTTTGATGAAAACAATCTAAAACCCGAATGGTATTGAGAAAATGAATATTGTGCATATCATAAAATTCAAGGCCATTTTGTTAATTGATGTGTTGGACTTATAATTTATATCCAATGTTTAATTGACCATGGAGACATATAAATATAACCACGTGCATCTAAGTTCAAGACTTGTCCATTAGGGATATGTCAAGATCCCTTTCTAGATCATGATTAGACTCATCCGCTTCTAAGTCGAGGTCAAGATAATCAACCCATCTTTGAATTTTTTTGTCAAATCATCCATCCTTGACGAGTCAGTCTTTGATGAGTTATTCTTCAACCATTCTCCCATCTTTGATGAGCCTCTATTTGACCATTCACCAGTATTTGATGAATCCTCCTTTGATGAGCCCATATTCTAGGATCCCGTCATTGACCAATGACCCATATTTCATCCATTACCTAACATCCCACATTGTAGAAAATCCCTTTATCCCAAATCATTCATTATCAAACACAAAGTGAAAAATGTACTTGTAGCCAATGCAATCCAACATGCCCTCCTTATGGCCACATCCAAATCAGATTCCACATTAGAATCACAACCAACATAAAAATCATTATCAAATTTCATCATATTAGCATCATAATAAGTATTAGAATTATAATCATTATCAACATTCATCATATTAGAATCATTATTAGCATCGAATTTGACACTAGCATCCCAATAAATATCAACATCAACGTTAGAATCAAAATCAAAATTTTATGAGATCGACTACATGCTTTTGGCAATATCATTTGAATACATCAATGATCCTTCCATAGTTTTTGAGGAATTTTCCTTTAGCATCGAACCAAATTCTCCTAGTAGCCTATAGAAATATTATGTAGCCTTTAATGTTTTCATTGATATTATCCATCCTTTTTAAATTAAACCATCATAGTCCTTATCTTGAAATTCAATTTATCGTGCTTGTTGATTGGGAGTAACATAATCACACATCATTGGACTTCTTAGATAATGATGTATTAGTGGTATAATTTATGGGGATCTAAAGTGGCATTCAAAGTCAAATCAAATTTCCCTAGGGAAACATTGTTTGAGGTGATAGAGGACAATCAAAGTCAAAAATCAAATTTCCCTAGTGAAAACTTGTTTGAGACACTAGAGGACCATAAAAATCAAAATCCTAGAAATCTAGAATCAAAGTTCCTTACTAAAACCTTGTTTGAGGTGATAAAAGACACTAAAATCAAAATCCTATAAATCTAGAAGAAAATTTCCCTAGTGAAACCTTGTTCGAGTTGCTAGGGGACAATCAAAATCAAAAGTCGACATCCCGTAGTGAATCTTATTGCAGGCACTAACGTACAATAAAAATCAAAATCAAAATAATCAAGAAGACTCTGTTGGTGAAAACCTCTTGGAGGCACCAATATATGAACAAAATAACTCTTCATTTCTTGATGAAGACATCATTAAAGTCAATATTAGAATAACCAATAATGCAAAGATTATTCAAATTGTAGTAACTCTCAAGCCTAAGGAGCAGACCAATCTTTTGGCCCTATTGAGAGAAGTTTTAGAGGTCTTTGATCTCACAACATTAGAAATCATGTCACAATTAGAATATCAAGAATCAACAATGATGTGTGTGACTATTAATCCCAATTTCCCCTAGTCCCCCAATAATTATACATCCATTTATGATCATGTCCTTCATTCAAATCTAATATCCCCCATCAAATCAAAGATTTTCTCTGGTGTTTATCCTTCTTTACCTTCCCTGGCAACACTCTCTTTCATATAGGCTACAAAGACACCTTGTTTAAAGGTTTGGAGGAAGTAGAATCAATAACAATGAAGATCAAAACAACATCAGTATAGTCCACATCAATAGCAGGGTCCTGATAGAGAAGCTCTCCAAAATAGGTATGGGCTGGAGATAAAAAAAGGGCCAACATTATCCATCTCATAATCCTCCATTGATTTGAGATGCCAAAAAATAAAAAAATAGAAGTCAAAAATAAAAAATCAGAAGAGAAAGAGAAATCATTCGTCCAATGGTAAAATCCATGTTTATGGAACCTTGAGCAATTACCATGATGAAAACCAAGTTTCTAACATCATGTATAAATAATTTATAGTTTATAAGTACCTTCACAATTGGGGGAAGACCCATATGCATCCTCGTCAATTCCATTCAATCCATTTTGGCCATCCAATCTTGTCCAAATCCTTACTCATGTCCATCAAATCATGCCCATCTCTCTTGCCATTATGACCTTGATAAGGAAGTGGAAGACATCTTGAGACTTATTCTGAAACCATCTTGACATGCCATCCAAATGGTACTTTGATGACTAGACATTTGTTTCCCACATGACATGGTCCTTGGAGATACCTAATCCATTCCTAATTATTCCTAATCATCCATTATCTTCCAACATCAACCATAATTCATTCTGATTGTTATCATTTCCCATCTCGGTGCTAGAATAGGGTTTCCCTTTGCTAGTAACCCCTTCGTATATGCTTCTTGAAAATACTTTATTCCAAAAAATAAAAAACATCATATAATCCAAAAAAACCCTAAAAATCATAATATTACAAAAATTCTAAAATTCCAAAATTCTAAAAATATCATAAAATAATCCAAAAAATTCTAAAACATTAGAAATCACAAAATCCTAAAAATTAGAAAAGGCCAAAAATATCCTAGAGAGATATAAAGCCACAAAATCTAATTTTTTTTGTCTTATCTTCAATCCAATCAACAATCCTTGATAAAATCATATCAACTACCATTGGTATGTGTCCTTGATCAAATCACAACGTTTTCCTTGTTTGAGACAATTTAAAGCGTGTAGTTCCTTTCAAGATATTTTTACCAATTCATCACTTTACATGTGCTCTTGCTTGGGGGAACCATACAACTACCAATATCATCAAGCCTTCACACGTGGGTATTAACTTGATTAACAATAAGATGCTTTCTGTTGCTTTTGTTTATGTGTGTTTGTTTGTTTGTTTTTTTAATTGTGCCTTGACTTAGTCCATATGCATCTACACAACATCATCATGATTTTTTCCATATGATGGTGTTTCCTATCATGTGCTTGTATGTGAGTCCATACATCAGCATACAAAAACAATGTCATCTTTATGTTTCCATATCATTGTGCATTTTTGTCATTTTCCTGTTAGATTGGGGGTCAATCCTTACACACATTGCAACCAACTCATCATGGTGTTTTATATCATGGTGCATAGTCATGTGCTACATAAAAAAGCATGTGGTTGAGGCTTATATACAACGTTGCATGAAGAAAAAACATCCCCTTTTAAAATCATCTATGATCAAATCAAATCAATTAGGTCATCTTTGACCACATCACATCATATCCTCCCTCTTTGACACTTGTCAACATCAGATCAGATCAAGCCATCTCTTCTTCACCATTGCTCATTATATTCCTCCCATTTTGGAATAACTACATTGGTCTGAGGTCTATTTGGAGTATGTAGGCAAAACTTAGTCACATGGTATTTATGATGTTAGCTCGACCACCATCACCATCATTTTCATCCATTTTTATCAACTTCCAATTTTTTTCACTTGTAATCATTCTCATGACCTACATGTGTGGAGATCATTTTACCACATCCCTTTCTTATCCAATTCGTTTCAAATTTATCACATCATTTTTCAATCATCACCACATCATTCTTCAATCATTATTTTCATTCAAATTTGGGGCATCCTTGCATGCTTAGTTTTTTGTGGCTTCTTCATTCTTTGAAAAGTCGTTATACCATTCACACATACATTTGTGTCAACCTAACAACTTCTTATCACCCACCAACATGATCATCTCATCAATGTGATCGTCTCATTTTTAATTTGTGGAATAGGTTAAATCCTTGATCTATTCTAGCTAATCAATCAATCAATTAGTCTCATCATTGATCAAATTTGCCCTATTTGGGACAACATTAATCAATCAACAATCCAAATTCCATCTAATAGCTTTCACCCAATTTGAGGCAAGTCAATGCGTGCAAGTCCTCTCAAGATGCATCCTTCTTAAATCTACCCTACTTGGGGCCAGTTAAGCTCACAATTATCACCCTATTTGGGTAAGTCAAAGTGTGAAACGTATCTCAAGATATATCATTATCCATTCTGCCTTTTTTACGATAAGCCAAAGCATGCAACTCCTCTCAAGATGCATCTTTCCCAAATCCACCCTACTTGGAGCCAATTAAGCCCATAACTTTTTTCCTATTTGGGGCAAGTCAAAGTGTGCAACTTATCTTGGGATAAATCATTTTCCATTATACCCAACTTGGGGTAATTTTATCTCATAGATTTTGCCCCATTCAGGGAAAGTCAAAGTGAACAAATTTTCTTGGGATGTATCCTTCTTAAACTTGCCCTGCTTGGGATAAGTCAATCCATCATCATTGCAAATCAAAGTGTACAAGTGTTAGCTCAAGTGGTTTAATTTCATCCATGGTTTAATTTCCTCCATCTTTAATGCATCTTCTCTTCTTGTTTCTTCCTCTTTTTTTGAGAGCCCAGCCACATCTATTCATCCTCACATGTCCTCTTGAGGGGGCATCATTTTCACATTCTTTCATCGTAATTATGTAAATTTTTATCCACACTTTTTTAGCTTCTTGTTTCTTTGAAAAACAATTACTCCATTCATGTCTTATAATGTCTTCTCAAAGAGAGGTAAAATGTAGACACCTAAAATCATACACTTTGTGTTGATTTTAAGTATATGCACAAAGATCATCCTAAATCCTAATTTCTTCATCTAGCTATTCTTCTAACCACTATTCACCCCTAATCAATTAATTACTTCTTCCATTATTGTATCCTTTCCCATTAATTCACATCATGTTGCATTAGTTAATTAATCTCAATTAATTAGATAATCTCATTCTAATGGAAAATTATAGAAGGCACAATTAATATTTTTTTTAAATCATTTAATTATATTTTCCATCTCAAGTTCATGACATCATCCTCTTCTTCCACGAGGCAAGTCAATGCAAAGTTGAAAATGTGAAAACAAGGTGTTTGACACCCACTTACACACTCTAAAATTCTCATAAGTGGATTTCTTACACATCCTTTTACACACTTCATCCTTCTTCTTGCACTTCATCTTCTTCATCATGGAGATGTAAGATTGATTTTTAACCATTGAGCTTCCATTTTATCCAATGGTCTAGATCTGTTAGCCAAGTGTATAAATTGGAGGGCTTCCTCCTCATTCCAACATGACCAATTAGTGTAGCAAAGCTCTGCCAAATCCTAATGTCATCATCTATTGAAACCTTTTTGTGCTAGACCTATTCTGCCAAAACTCCAAGAAAAAACTTCACCAATTCCTTCATATTGCTCAATCAAAACACACATAATGAAAAGGGAGATGTTGTTAGAATCATGCTGCGACACTTACAAAGACTCTTAAGCTCAAAATCCAAGCAAATCAAACTTGCATTCCAGCGAGATAAAGAGAACCAAAGAGAAGGTAAAAATTGTATTGTTTGTCTTCTTTAATGTTTGTCTAACTCTTTTTTTTACTTGCCCAATCTAAAAACATGCACTTAAGTTTTAGTTTTTATGTATTTTATTTTTGATTTCATATTGATGAAAAATTAACTTCCTCATACTCGTATATTTACAATAAAAAAGTCAAATCTTTTACACACTTCTCATTTTTCAAAATTTGAATTTAAAAGCTCTATCTTAAAATGATGGTGTTCAAAACTTGATATAAACAAACTAATAATTTTATAAGTCTTAAGAAAAGGTTATAATCTTCCCTAAATAATCAATCTGAGGTTTAAACTTATTTGAAAGACTCCTTAATATATGTTCTTTTTATTTTTATTTCTTTCTCTTTCTTTTATTTAGTTAAGCTTTCTTTCGATTTAAAGTCACTATATTTTATTATGACCCTTTGAAAATAATTTGAAGACTTTTCTTCCACACAAATTTATTATTTTTTACTATTTTTTATTGACTTAAAATGACATTGTTTGATTTCCGAAAGTAATTAACATTTTGTTAAATATATATATAAATTATGAAACTTGAACTTATGTTAATTTCCTTATTGTTTACAAAGTATCCTTAGAGTTGGAATGGAGCTTTGGTAAGTTAGAAGACCATCCTTTTCTCAACCCAATAGGGTGGAAGTTATACTCCCCTATGTTGATTAGGGTCAAACTTTCACCCATGACTTGTTAGGCATTAGGCGAAGGCATGTTCCCTTGTTTTTATTAAAAGGCAATTGGATTATTTACATGCCGTTTTCTTTTTTCTTATATGTTTTTTCACTTTTCTTCTTTTTGGTTTATCTATCATATCGTAACTTCTAAGACTACTTTGTTGTTGAAAAAATTATTATGTAAAATCTTGTAATTTATCAAGTCTTGTAGTGATTTAGATTCCATTAATTATGTGAATAATGATTTCAAATTATAATTAAATAATTTAAATTTTTAATTATTTTTAATTTATAAATATTTAATTATATTTTTAAATGTGTGTATTGATGAAATTATTACGTGTTGATATTGATAAAATAGTATTTCTTTTGTTAACCAATTATCAATAAATATAAGTAATATGTTATTTTTGATTATTGAATTATAATGACATATATAGTGCTAATGGCTTTGATGTTAGTTTTGTGAGGTAAAACATTTGTGAAGAAGTATGAGGATTGGAAAAGGGTAATGGTAAAATTGATAAGACAATAGAAACCAAAAAACCACTGTTTGTCTAGGGATCATGTGTTTATCTCATCACCTTGCTTGTATGTTTTTTTTTAGTACATTATTTAATTATTATTATATGGTATAGTTTTGAATGTTGTATTGTGCGTTTTACATTTTTAAATCTTTAAAAAATGAATAGACTTGTGTTTCAAAAGTGATTATAGTATAAGGTCATCAATGAGCATATAATGATAATTAAACATGGAATCCAGATAACAATAATATATTACACACACATGTTTTTAGGTACATTATTATATTGTTGTAATTTTGAGACTAATTATAATTATATGTCTAGAAGGTGAAAAATAAAATTAAATATCAAGTGTTGCCTATCCATCTACCAAAATATAAATTTTAGGAGATATTTAAAAAGAGATGAGATTGAAATCATGACTTGAACAAATTTAATAGAATAAATACTCCTCAATATTATGTTCACTTAATTTATATAAAAATAGAATTTCAATAAAAAATAAATAAATAAATACCATTTTGTTTAAATAAATTATTTTTAATTAAAATAAAATAAAAATAAATAAATTAAATCAAAATAAATAAATGAAATGTAATAATAATAATAATAATAATAATAATAATAATAATAATAATAATAATAATAATAATAATAATAATAATAATAATAATAATTATTATTATTATTATTATTATTATAATTATTATTATTATTGAACAAATTTAATAGAATAAATACTCCTCAATATTATATTCACTTAATTTATATAAAAATAGAATTTCAAAAAAAAAAAAAAAAATAAATACCATTTTGTTTAAATAAATTATTTTTAATTAAAATAAAATAAAAATAAATAAATGAAATGTAATAATAATAATTATTATTATTATTATTAAATTAATCAAAATTAGAATTAGAATTAGGGCGAGATTAGAGTCTTGCTTAAGAAGACGTTTGTCCCCTATGAGGAGGCAGAGAGAAAAAAAATGCGGCATGAGGCTTGGAGAGGCCATTTTTTCAAAATTTTATAGTTTTTTTTAAATTTAAAAAAAAATTAAATAAGATATGTTTAATTTTAAATTTGTTATGTATAAATTTAGTATTTTTGTATATTATTAGAGTGGAAAAAATTGAAATATATATAATTTTATAATTTTTATTATGTTATAAGTTGATATAGTTTGATAGGTGTAGTGGTAAAGTGTTATGGAGTGAATTATTTATTTTTACATTTAATTTTAAATTTGACATATTTTTAATTTGATATATTTCAATTTTAATTTTAAATTTAATGTCTATTTGTATCACATTTTCAATCATCAAATTTTAATTATCATATGTCAATTTCACCTTTAAATTTGATGTTTATTTTATATCTTATTTAAAAATTCTCTTAAAAATATATTATTATATTATATAAATAATATATTATATATACATATTGGATATTCAGTAATTGTAAGATTAAGAATGGTTTTTTTCTTTTCTCTATATTATCTTTTGGTTTGTGTTGTATGTTATTGACCTTAATTGATACTCTCACTTTGCATATGATCGAATGGAATGGGTTTTGATGGGAGAATGATATAATAATTTTCCACATATGATTGTAACTAATTCTCATTTTGGAGATTGTGTCATCTTACAATATTTGAAAGAATGTTTATCTATAAGTAATGTGTATAAATAACCTTCATACATAAATTTGTGTAATATAGATGGCATTGCATCCATAACATGTGTAATGCCCCACATTTTATACAAGGCATTCATGAGATATCGACCTTGTCCAAGCATAGTAACATTGACCTTCCTTAATTGTTTCACCTTGTGATGCATGACCATATCAAGAATATTGTGACCTAATTACTACACATCAAAAGGGCTAGTGTGTAATTATATTATAGTGGTGACATTTGTGTACATAGTGCTCTATAGAAGATTGCGAGTTGGAAAATGTGTGGAGGCGGTTTGCTAATGATTTATTACTACTATAGCGTAAGTTTGGTGAATTACAACAAATGAGAAATATTATAGTGAATATTGAATTAATAAAATGACCCGTGATCTAGCGATAATAAAATAAAATATTAAAAACTAAATAGCATTGAAATTATGTTAACTATTGACACATTCACTGTTCCATTTTCTTGGGAAAAGTAAAAAATGATGTGAAAGCTGGAATTGTGTAGGACCTAAGTTCATTTTCTCCTTGAAAATGCCAAAATTTACCTTGGGATGCGAGATTGGGGACACTAAAGTCCAACAATGGAGTAATTTAAGAAAGTTAATCAAGTTTCTATGATATGTTAATTAATGATTTATGTTTTCTATATGCTTTAAGAAGGCAACTCAGGGTTAAATCAATCCCTGGAGAAGTTTAAGAAAGGTGAATTAATGAAAAAATATGTGCTAAATATTTAATCATTCCTTCTAGGGAACACCACATGATGTGTTTTTGGAATCCAAATCAATGAATAATCTTAGAACATGAAGTTTTAAGATCTGCACCTTGACAAGTGAGGTGGATGAGGTTAATTTGCATTAAGAGGCACAATGGGGGGGAGGGGACAACAGAAATAGAGGTGGTTTTGCAAGAAATTTTTTCGCCTTATGCCATTTTTTCTCTCTACCTTTATTTACATTCTCATTATAAATTTGTATGCCCATATTAAGTATTATTAAGCAATTTTAGTAGTTAGTTTATTTGATCATTTCATTCGAAACATTGGGCTTCTTAAGCATTGAACCCTGGCACACAGAAATTATACCTAGATTTGATAGATCAAGAAGCTTATACTCTGTTGCTCGAGGCTTTTATTTACTCTTCGTTCCCTTGTACACTCAACCATGATATTTTGGTTATTATTTTCTGAGCCACGCGCTAGATATTTCTACTATCTCTAATGGAATATTGAAATTACTTATTTTATTCTCTATTAATTGTTCTTGATATTTAGACACTAACGATGTAGTTGCCTTGTCCCTCAAAACATGCCATGTAGTCCAATTTGAATTGTGGACAAGGAATTTGATACATTTATTTTGAACTACAAAACTTTATCATAGGATGGCCTTTGGTTGTATAAAAACAAAAAAGAGGAAGAAAAAGAAAATGGTTATGCTAGACAAAATAAAAAGTGTGAAGGTTAAGTGTGGGATGGCCTCTTCTTATTTTTCATTTTTTTCTATGGCCCTTTCACTGCCAAGGAGATGTAGGTTCCTTTGTAGGTGGGAAGGAAATGCATTGGTCCAAAATCTGGTGCCTTACCTAAAAGGGGGTGAAATGAAACATATAGAATCATTTAACTAAGGAGGCAAATATATATATGGGAGAAAACCCGCTATGCAAAATCATTGAGCATCTAAAATGGATCTACGAAACCATGAGTCAATCTGAATATTCTCCTATTTTATCTCTTGTGAGACGAATCTACAAGGGTTCCCCCATCGATATAACTTAATTTCTTTTGCAACACTAAAAAAAATCATCTTGTACGCCTTCACCAATTGAATTACCTTTTATTTTATTTTATCATTTTAAATTTTTTATTCTAATTATTTATTTATTTATTTATTTAATAAAATAAAATTATTAATATATATTAAGGTCTTAGTTGTTTTTTAATTAATACTAGGTGATTATTTAATTTAATTTAAAAGTAATTATCATTAAATTATAAATAAATTAACACCTCACTTTTTGTTAAGAAAAACTAACTTTTTATTCAATAAAAACATTAAAAATATAGAATAATTAAAATAAGAATTTATTTATATCCAATTTGTTCATAATTTTCACAACTAATCATATTGTAAACTTTTGCTAATTCAACCTTTGGAAGGCTCTGCCTTATCCTAACGAAGATGGTGTGCTTTAATTAAAGACTGAAGATCAATTTTTTATATTGATCATTACCATGAATAACAAGGGCGCAGAGCGCCAAGTCCCTACGGAGAGTTTGAACTGTTGGGAACTAAAATGACATGAACAACAATTGCACATTTTATGAAAAAAACAATATATCAATACACATTTTCAATAACTAAATTGCCAAGCAAATTAGTGTTAGATTCCCTGCACTATATCAAGATAAGCAACATTGATGCAATATACAGTGTTAAGAAATTACAATTGTGCCATCAATAAATTTGAGTATTTATAGTCATGAGAACAAGAAACTTATAGATGCTCCAACCACTTAAAGTCTTCTTTCATAATAATCAGTACCACTCAAATTCACTGAACTTTGCCAAAAGCCAACTGTCCAGCGTGAAGTAATTCATAGCAAAGTTCAAATTAGGATGTTTTCCACAAAAACACCAAGGTAACCTTAATATTACTAATTTAGTTTTAAAAAGACATATTTAATGGAAAAAAAACATAATCTCTATCTTACTCAAATTCACCGCTAATTCATCTTTTAAAAAACTATAAAAATGCACTTACATGCTTGCCTTTAGTTTCCCCCCACCAAAAACAAATCTTTAGATTGTGAATTTGTGTTTGTTGCCACCATTGCCACTGTTGCTTCCATGAATGATGTGATTTATGAAAAGAAAAAAAGTTTTGGAAATATAGATGGAAGGGTTTGAGATTTCATTGCCTACAATTTATTTCTCTATCTCAATTACTTTATAAAAAATGGTGCTACCTACTATGACCAGTGAACTATTCAGGATGACAATATAAAATCCTTATACAATAATCCCATTATAGGTAAGTGTTGTTATTGTGTCATAGCAAATCTTTGTTTCATACTCTCCATTTTGAATTAATACTTATTGTCTATTCAAATGACTGTCGACATAATTTCTGAAAATTGTGCTATAAATAACATGCAAAAAAAGAATGGATGAACTAACACTAGACAAATACAATTAGATAGAAATAACTTGTTCAATTGTCCCTAACAATATAGACAACATGCTTCCATGCCAAGTTTCTCCTTTAAGTTTTCAATTACATGATTAGTCAGTGTATATAAGGCTGCTAAAAAAAACTGTTTAGGAACTTCTACTTGGGATACATTCAAGCTAAGCTAATGAAGACAAATAACCTTAAAATAAAATTACAACATGGGAAGGAAACTGGTCCTTTCACTAAAATTGTTTTAAATTAGTTGTCTCTTTTGCGTCAATTCTATTTAAAAGAGGAAAATTTTGTTTCTTTTGAGAAAGCCTAACCCTGCCATTAGTAGAGTCGACATCTATTTTTGACAATGTAGAAAGGCAATTAGTCTGTACACTTCTCAGAACTACCCCAACGCTATCTACAAGTCTAAGTTAAGCACATTTGGATGTAATTAGTCTAATTTAACTGCATTTGAATGTAATTGGTTTAATGTAAATGCATTTGGCTACTATAGCTAGGGAATCAGCCACCGCTCTTCTCAAAGCTTCTCCAAGGCCATTTTAAATGCCTGGAATATTAAACACGTATATTATTTGGCCATTTATCATTTATTGTCTGTGGCTAAAAATAATCATGAAAACCTTAGTGATATTTTGTTTGAATGGGATTTAGCCGATAGATTATCCGACCTACAGTACTAGCAAGATTTTGTTTTCCCATCACCATTCCAAAACATTTTTAAGTTTTTGTTAATCCATGATACGAATCTAGTTACTTATTAAAAAAAAATGTCATATTTCACAAATGAATAAATTAAATTTTCATCCATCAAGCAGAGGTACTATACTCAGACATGCACCCTATAACTTTCCAATACAGCGTAATAGAATGGTATCCAAATCTTTGGCTTAAGTAACCTTTTTGGTGTAATGAAGTAATCAAACATTAGAAGAAAAAATAAAAAAGACAAACTAAACATGAATAAATGTCATATCATTCTCTCAAAACTCGTCCCTGAAATAAGAAAACATGAATTTTTTTTTTTGTAAATGTTTGAAAGTTCAATTGTGATAATCACTAAAAGTTGTGATATAAAATGTGACTACACGGCAATAAGAAAAATTGCAAAATGTCTCCAATACATTTAGAGCATAAGATGTAACCAAAAAAACATAATAGAGGAAGTGACTAACTAAATTTTCATTTGCATTTAAGCTAATTGAGTTTTTAAATTTTGAAATGACATTAGAAAATTAATAAAAAATGCACTTGATTGATTTGTTTCACAACAGCTCCAAATACTTATAACCTGTGGATATATTAGAGCATTAATGGATGGTTATCGCTTGGAACACGTCGGGATTGCTCGATATTTCCAAAAAGAGATCACGGACTGTCTTCGATATGTCTACGAGTGAATAATACAAATTTCCAGCATTTGATTGAGACTAGTTTGTTTGTAGTGAAACAATTTGCAAGATTGACCTCAAATATCATTCACCGCTACATGGAGTGGGGTCAGGACAGATGTAAACCTAGACGCAGGCACCTCAGGCCGTGGAGGGGAAAAGCCAAAAACGTCGTGGGAAGAGCCAGGTGGAGCAGCTGACCAGGCGTCAGTAGGAGAAACCAGTGCGGCAGCAGAGAAGGGTATCACCAGTTTAGGAACGCAGCCATGAAGACACCTGTCAGGAACAAAAGGGCATTTGGGGACAGGGAAGGTGGAGATCTGCATACCACGCGAGCATGGCTGCAAGTTGTGGTCATCGCTTTAGACAAGGGAGGGTGGAGGAGTTCCTTTTGCAGGTGGGCCAGTCCCCTGTTAGCAGAACCAAACGTCGGGGCCACTCCACCAGGGGATGGAAGTTTACGCGCGTCATTTGAAATTCAATACCATACAGTTGCCAAGCAATTTTGGAATATAATTTGAAAATTGTGATATAGAGATTTCAGATATTGGATAGATGAAGGCATTGGGTGGGCAAGGATCTCTCCAGTTAAATATTTAGATAATACTGTTCATGGCTTTCAAACTGCTTAGGTTACATGGATTCCATGTAACTACCGGTTAGGATATACAAAAACACTTTTCCGTATTCTCCCTAACATTTTGTTTTATTTAAGCCAAGCCATTGTGGGTGTTTTAAAGTTACTAACAGTTAAACTTGTTTTACAAAGGTGTTCTCTCATTTTAAGCAAGCTGAGAAATTCATCTGCTTTAAGGGACAAGTGAGCCAATCTGTTACAGGAATGTATAACTTATACAGGGCCTCCCAGGTCTTGTTTCCTGGTGATAGCATCAACAATCCTTAAGGGGAACTATTAATGTTCGGTCATTTATGATCAAGGTATGCTTCTTTAGAATATGGGTCAAAAGAAGGGCGAAAAGAGCCGCAGCCACAGAAAATACAGAAATCAGCATAAGCAACACAATTAATTTCAACTGTCTGACAGGTAAAACACCAAAAGAGCTAACATATCTACATTATTTTCGAAGACCTGAAACTTTATATCATGAAATACTAACCCCTTGCTTTTTGTCCAAGCAAAAAACAAGGAAGATGAGGATCTGTGTGTATGCTAGTTGATTCCCAGAGCAGGGATGGACTCCACTCCCAAATATGGAATGAACTGCCACATCAAATTAATACTGTCAAAATTATACGTTAGAGGCACAAATTATATTGCTCGCGTTAGATGTGTTGACATCATAACAAAAAGAAAAGGAAAAGACATGCAGAACAATGATGGAAAATTAGGTTTGATAAAAGAATAGACATGCAAACAGTGATGATACACACAGAGCAAACATAAATTAAAATTTTGTATTAAAACTCTTCCAAATATACAGAGATGCGATGCTCAGATTCATGCATAAACAAACTTGTATTGAAATTAGTTTCGCAAAGCTTCTCTGCTCAGAAAACACAACGCCATTACAATGGATACAATACCTTTCTGTTTCAAGCTTTTTGATTTCTCCATAGACAAGCTGCAAACCTCGAAATGACGATTAGATCAATGTTAATGCATTAAGAACACTGTATGCTAGACAGGCTGGAGGTAAATATTTTAATTAAAATAGATCTACCCAAGATTGCCTTACCATCCAGTACTGACAGATTTACTTAAAGATATGCCAACAATTAAATTCATTTTCCTGCTTGACCTTGATTGATGCAAAATGGTTCATAACATGTAAATCTATCTTCCAATCAAATTGCACTTTAAAAAAAATGTTATTTTCTATTTTGGTTAAAGAACATGTATCTTACTTTTGTTAATTGCTTAAATCTTTCCTAACACAAAAATCAATGCATGGTGATTGGTCTAGATAACAAGGATTAATCACTATGTAAAACAATTTGAAAGCATATAGTCCCCTCCGGGATTAATAAGATGGGATTTGAATGGTGGTGTTACTTTGCAATTTTTCTTTTAATGTAAATTATCTTTTCTATTAAAAAAGAGTGTCATGTCTTGCAAATGGCAAAGACACATTTAGAAGAAACGCTCACTTCGACATCTCACACACTTGGTTTTAGATTTATTATCATCTGTCATTACAATAGATGTCATCATTATAAATTTCACTAAATTTAATGTTCGCAATCAGTCAAAAGTGCAGTAAATCAACCAATATGCATCCCTACTGTTATTAAGCAGTAGTTAGTTTACAGTTTTTGGGTAATATAATTATTGCTTTTGCTTTTATATCTTTCAAATTTCTAGATCCGTCTGCATCTACAATATATCTTTACATGGCCCTTTGCAGTTGGAACGACATTCCCACCTATGACACCCTTGTCGGCTCAACAAGCCTCCTCGCGTGGCAATCTGCATGTTAAAAATATAGACCATAACGTGATCTACTAATTACAACGAATGCCTTCATTTCATCCAGTGATGTCAGCGTCTGATTTACCAGCACTTGGCAGATCTATAACATTAATGGAGATGAAGGATTTTCAGGTTCTTCTATGTAGGTAAAAATAGGAAATCTGTCCACAACTTCCAGGAGCTCCTTTTCGCTTCTTGTAAGAGTTTCGTTGTAGTCTGTGATTTTTTATTTTGGCATGGTCATCTTTGTTTTTAAAGCTTTACTTATGTTCTGCAATTTTGTATTTGGTTCAGAGCTTCGAAATGTCCACCGTCAAATTTCTGGCGTATAAGTGAAATCTCAACAGCTAGTTTTTTTTCGAGCTCTTCTTCAAACAGTTTTTCAGCGTGTAGCCCAAACAATGCCGCTGCGAATTCCGGGCTCCCAAGTCTCATTATTCTACGACTTCCCTACCGATAGCGCTGAATGATCTTAACCTCTAAAGGAATATCGAAAAACAAGAAACCAGGTTGGTTTCTCTTCACACAGTTGTTCTGTTGTCTGTAATATTAATATCCAAATCCAGCATTAGCAGACCTAATTTCTTTATTCGTTGGTTTACCTTAATGCAGGTTTTATATTGCCTATAATCTCAATACCCAAAGCCATTGGCAGATCTGTAACATTAATGCAGATTCATGATGGATTGAGTTGTAATGATGCAGATTCATGGTGGACAACATGCCAATCAGAGTGTTTAGCAACCACAAGGTGTCATGAGTTGCATATCCGGACAGACAAGCCATGGGAGTATAAGTTCTGAGCCGCTGAACGGACTTGAGTGGATGAAGAAAAACTTCATGATATATGACTACTCCAATGACAAACAAAGATTTCCCGTGCCTCTGTCGGAATACACCGCAGACAAAACCACCTCTGACAAAACCGTTTAGCATCCACGTGTCAACCTTTAAATCCATTTAAAGAGTATATTCTCAATTTATCTCTTGTGAGACGAATCTTGGGGCCTCGCCCCTCCGTAATAAGCCTCCGGCTTAATGATATTTAGATCACTCTTATTATTTTTTCAAAGGAAAATTATGAATTTATATAATGTTTTTGCCTTGGTATCTATTCAAACCCATTCACCTTCGTTGTGTAGTTGTACAAGCTTTTCTATGAATTACGATATGGTCTTTATTTCTTAATAATACGCATGAAATTATTTATTTTTGTAAGAAAGAAAAACACTAAAAAAAGGTATAATCATGTGGATAACAAGTCAGCATTTTATACCCAAAACAATTTGCCCTGTGCACAGGGAAATTATGAAAAAATATTGCTATGGCTAAATTGAATTTTTATTGGTGAAAAATAGTGAAATCAGGTTACTTTTGTAGGTAATTTTTTTTTTTTTTAATAAAAAATTATTGAGGACATTAAAATACTTCATAGTGTGGGAAATTATCCAAAAATTATGAAACAATTCTTATATATTTTATTAAAAATTTGATCAAATAAGTTTTGTTAGCAATGTTAATGTTTATGAGTTTTAGAATATCATAAACAATTTGGGATGTTTAAATTGGATATAAAAACTTGATTTTTTTAGATTTTTATGTATAGGTTGGGCATCCTTTTATAGATATGAAAACCCTAAAATTAAATTTAATGTTAGATTTGCTTTGAAATTGGATAGCCATGAAGTAAATTTATTATAGTTATTTCTCTTGAATGAAAATGATGATTTTGGGATTGTTTTTAAAATTTTCATAAATATCTTTATTAAAAAATACATCTTAAATTTTATGGGTAGAATTGTTGTTTTTGATTGTCCTTCATCATTTTGAAAAATTATAATAATTTAATTTTTAACATTTTAACATTTTTTTTGAGTTTAGATGATCATTGTAAGAGTGATTTTTATTCTTCCTTAGGGGAACCTAGGAGATAGAATTTTCAATTTAAAATAACGGAATTATTAATTCCAAAACGAGACAAGCCTCACAAGCCTTGTTAGGCTTTGAAAGAAAATTGTAATTTTTTGATAAAAAATTAAAAGAAATAATTTTCACTTAGATTGTTGTCTTAAAAAAATGTAGTTCACATTAATTTATTGGTCAAAACCCTTTTTGTATATTTTTGACAAATTGTAGGGCGTCGAAAAGTAGATGACGATGAAAATTGATACTTCTATGGAAACGATGGATAGTCAAAATAAATATTTTAATAGATAAGTAAAAGTTACTTTTAATTTCATTTGCATTTCATTTAATTAATAAATTTTATTGTTTAATTAAAATTATTTAAATGTAAATTTTAATTGTAGTCGTTAACTAAATATTTTAAAACCATTTGAGATTAGTCACAAAAACTAGTGTCACATTGCTTGATATTCAAAAATAAAAAATAAAAACAAGACTTAGAAGACTAAAATGAAGAAAATGGCCCATTAGTGAAAGTGTGTTAACATAAAATAATTTCCAAAACAGTGCATGTGGGAAAATACAGGGTATAGTTGGTTACCTATGAGACTTGAAGAGTGAGAGACCTAAGCTATAGTAACCTAAGGTACTTCGTACAACTCACGAGGCCTATCAACTTTCACAGCATTGAAAGATTGAGTTAAATCATCAAAGCCGTAAGTTGAGTTGGTAACTCATAATTGTCAAGGACTTACTCCTTCCTTTTTGTACACCAACATGTAAGGTGTTTGACCCAATTAAATTGATATGCATATATGAATTCCAAGCAAAAAATAAGCCTCTAAGAAGATTTTTTGCATCAAAGAGTAAACTTCTCTGAGGAGTATTAGGGAAATAATATTTTGTGTATGATTTGAAATATTTGCCTATTGTAAATGTAGACACTTAATTCTCATCATTTTTGTGTCGAAGTTACAATTCGAATGATTTCTAGCAATAGTGCATAAATCATTAAAACACTCAAATTAGTCTGCACACTTGAAATGTATATTTTGAAATGCATTGGTGCATCCCTGATTGGAGAAATGTACCATATACAATCATCAGCTTTGTTTAATTCACTCTAAACCAAATTATTGTTTTCTAGGGCAATTAACTAGAACAAATAATCAAATTTTGATATTACATAAATCACATCAAAGCTAATATGGATTAATTAACGTATCTGATTAAATCAAATGGCTAAGCAAAAAATCCATAGAAATGAGCTAATTTATAATTATGCAATATTTAAATATTCAACAAAATATTTAGAATCATGGCATCACATGAACGTTGTCAAGCATTAGCATAAATACATGAAATATTAGAAAATTAAACCCATGCCTAATAAATACAGACCCAAACCCTAAATATTAATGGAATTTATTGCCTAGATTGGATTGAATTATGACCACATATCTTGATCTTATTTTAACGATCAAAATCAATCTGATAAATCTATAAATACAAGGGTCATTTAAGCATAATGACCAAGTTTTTCAAAGCAAACAAACTCTGTAAAAAAACTCAAGGAAAACTTCATCATTATTCCATTTTCTTCTTATCAATTAGACTAAATTATGTGTAACCTAGGGGAGATGTTGCCTAAAATGGTACGGCATTGATGAAGACTCCATGGCTACAATCTCGGGCTCAATATATTGTTAATCTAGCTTGGAGAATGAATCCATTGGGAAGGTATAGGTTTTATTTTTTAGACCTTGCCCAGATTGAGGGATTACGTTTAAGATGTCATGTTTGTTAATTTGTTTTGGTTTTGAAGCACTAAGAATGAACTACCTATCTTACACTCGTGGTCTACCTTTTGGCATGCCTGGTGGGACCGATGCACCCCACAATCTTCTTGAGAACATGCAAGCACCTTCTAAATTTGAAAAATGATAATATTTAATCATTTTATGTTTTTACACTAAATTTCCCATGTCTTCATTTTTTGATTGATGGGATTGCTCTACATTTCCACAAAATCACTCCCCATAATCATTGATATCAACATGTGTAATGATAATATCAATCATGCACTATTTTTTTCATGTGTGTTTTCAAAAAAATAGTGAGAACGCTTTGTATATTGGTGAGATAACACTACAAGATGGTGGGATCGATCTCCTAAATTTGAACTATCAAACAATGAGATCAAAAACCCTAATGATGACAATGTCGTACTTAACAGAGAGATCATCTTGCAAATCGATGGGATCACCAAGGTAATGTTAGCCAATTTTGGCCCACATATAAAGCTCTTGCATGGTTTGATAAAGAAGTGGATCAAAGGCGTATAAATGGATCCAACATTTGCAAATAGACATGATCCAAGCAAAGTTTTTCAAGGGTCAATAGCAGTGTTCAAGGATAAGCTTGCAAATCAAAGGGCTAAGTGCAAAATCTTTTATTCAACTAAGTCCTTGTTCATTCTTTCAGACTTTGTGGGGACTAAGTGTTTCTTTTCTCTTGGGCCTTTTTATTGAGCTAAGTTTCATGGTTTCTTTCAGGAAAATTGTTCGCATAATTTTTCTGAAGGAATGTTTTCTTCCGGCTAAGTGTTCTCTCTTCGGGATTTTTATTTTCGACTAAGTGTTGGAATTATTTCAAATAATTTATCTGAAAGAAAAGTTTTGAAAAAATTATCTTTTTCAATAAAAGTGCCCTAAATAATTTCTCCAAAGGGTATTCTCTCGGGGAAATTGGTCCTATACATAAAAAAGCCGAAGGGTCACTTTCTTTTCAAAGTGGACCATTGCAACTTTTTTGAAGGTATTTTTCAAAGGGAAAAGGACTCTTTCATATTTTTTGAAAGATCCATTTCATTTTTTTGAAGGGCACTTCTCAGAGAAAGGGGCACTTTTAAAAAAAAATCTAAAGGTCCATTCAAGTCAAAGGTCAAAGAATGAATTCTTTCAAGAAAATTGTCGGAGTGAATTCTTTCGGAAGAATTGTCTGCAGGAATTGTCCATTGCAAAAAACCCAAAGACCTAATTCCTTTGAATAAAATGTCTGAAGGAATTGTTCAAAGCAAAAAGTCTGAAAAAGTAGCCATTTGCATTCAAAAGAGGTCAAAGGGAGTTAGCAAATCTCAAGGGCAAAAGTGTACATGACAGGTGTCAAGAATGCATTCAACTGGCAGGAGATCGATGACTCATAAGCATCCATGTTAGGCAAATCGATGGTGCAAATCAAGGATCCAAGTTAGTTTCTAATGACCAATCAAAACAAATGAAAGCCCAAGTGACTGGCAGGAGCTGGTAGGTGAAGATTAATGGAGAAGCCTTTGTCCTTTGATATGGCTCTCACCTTTGACAAGTGGTTGCTTGGTTAGAGGCAACATGGCTAGGTCTTGATTCAGAGAATGGGGATTTCATCCTTTTTTAGGTAGGACATGCAAAAGCAAAAGGGTCACGCCAAGTTTTAAATGCAAGGATTGACTCATTCACATTAGGTAGGAACATGCAGCTACTCGTGACATGGCTCTCTCAGCTCCAATCAAGGGAGACTTGAATACATGAGGGGCTCAAGGAGATTTGCATTGATCTTGGATGTCTCATCTCATGGTTAAGGTAGTTGCAAGGACATAGTGGTGGTTACATCCATTTATGACCCCTCTCTCCATTTTCTCATGCAATCCCTTTCTTTCTCTCTTCCATTTCTCTATATATATCTCATGTTTTTTCATTTAAGGGGTTCCCAGTGTTTAGACTTTCCTATCTCTCTAGGAGATGGGACACTCGTAGAGATATTACAAAATATGCTCAGCTGGATTAGGTTGACCCTGTCAAGCATTTGTAAGAACTACCTTTTGATGTAATAAAGGATTTTCTTTGCCTATCTCTTGCCTTGGATTTGTGTCTATTGAGTTGCGCACAATGGCATTATGTGAAGGATAATCTTCCTCATCCATGGTCCTCCTTTCTGACCTTGTTTAGGGAGTTTTTTAATTTTATTTGTAGGTCTGGTTGAGTGCTCTTTCTACCATTGATGTGAACTTTCATTGAGTCTTATAACTCCTCTTTGTTTGCATTCATTGCTCCCTAAACCTCCTCCATGAAATATTAATGCAACTAGCTTGATCTTGAGATTGTGTAAGTCAGTATTTTCCTCTTTAGAACTAGTGTGAGTTCAAGATTTTGGGAGTTTCCCATTTTATTTTGGTGCATCACCTGGTTAGCTTTCATAGGATCCCTTATCCCCATCTCTACCTCTTTTCTAAGTAGAAACATTACTTTTAGTTGATCTACCAAAAAGAAGTTGGCCTTCTCTGAAGTTTCAACCTTAATACATGATAACCATAGCCTAAGGTTGCTCTAATATTGTAGCCAGGAGTGAGAGAGAATGAAAACTCTCCCACAAGGGTGAAATTATATGCTACAATAGTTTTTGGCACGCCCAGTGAGACCAAGGTGAGGAAGATTGTTGGTGTGTCTCTCCTCTATCAGCTTTTGGAAGCAAGTAATTAGCACCAATGGCGGCTCCAAATCAGAGCTTCTAGTTATGAGCATACTAGGTTTGTCTCTTTGTATATTTTAATCAGCTCCTACACCTCACTTGACATATGAGGCTAATATGAATAGCTATGGTGAATATCCCTATTATCTGCTTCCTTAGCAACAGTCCCAATTTGGCCTCACAATCCATATAACGCTTATCTACCCTATCAAGACCCATATCAAGGCTATGATGAACCTTGGCGAGTTCCTCATGATCCATATATGCAATAATATTGCCTCGATCCCTCCTATAGACAACAAGCCCATCACAATATTTCTCTTCATCAACCCTATCACGTGTCATCCATATTAGCACTCAGGCAGACTCTAATAAGCCTTGACAAACATGCTCTAGAATTGTGCTCACAGAAATGTTATGGTCAAAATGTCCCTACTCACCAGATCCATTGTGTGAGAGGGTCATTAAGAAAAATAAAAGTAGAATGGGCCCCTATTGAGAGAGAAAATTGGAACAAACTCATAGGTGACATGATGGATATACGTGGTTACATTTAGAGCATTGAGGACAAGCTAAAAGGACTTGAGGAACAACAAGGCCAACCTCACCAACCTTTTATGCTTACATATACACCACCTCAACCTTATTATATGCCATCCATTCCTCCTCAAGTGACCATTTAAAGTGATCCTTTTAATGTTTCAAGTCCTTCATATGTTCCTCAGACGTTTCCTTCTTGGAAATCTATTCAAATGAGCTCTCAAAAAAATGAAGAGCTTGTCATAAAACAACTTGCTACTGAGATCCAAGGCTCCATTCTTCCCCAAAAACCCCGTATGAAATCCTTACAGGTTCCAAGTTGGAACCAAGTGGTAAAGTCATGGGGTGGGCAAGAGAATATAGATCTGAAATTAAGAGTCAAAGAGAAGGATATGAACCCCTACAAACCTCCATCATCCCTCTTCAAGAGCCTTCTTCTATTCCTAACCACCTTAAGGAGGAGCTATTTCAAGAGAACATAGCAAAATAAATTAGAGAGTTAGAAGTGAAGACAAGGAAAGAAGAGGAAAATCAAAATCAGAAGGTCAAAGGAGAGCCTCTATCTTTCCCATCTTGGAAATCCATTCAGAGCAGTGGGTAGAAAGAAAAGGTGGTGAATCTTGAAGTCAGATAAGAGACCTTGCAGCCTCCACTTCTTTCCCCTCAAAAGCCCAATCCTTTCCTTCATGGAGAGCCTTTCAAGAGGCAAAGAATCAAGAAGAGGAGGTGAAGGTGATCTAATTAGAACAACTTCATGAATAAAATCAAGAACCTATGGTAGCTTCCCTAAACCTTTCTCACCTTGTTGAGTGTTTTCAAGAAACTATTATGCCAGTCTTTGAGAAAGACCCTCTCCTCTGTGAGAAAAACCAAGAAGATGCATCCAAAGAGGCTAAGGAAGAGGATGTCATGAGTAACTATAAGGAAAAAATCACCATAGGGCCCCCCTTGGTAAACAAAAAATCAACTTAGCCTTCTTGAATGAAGGGGAACATATTAAAGACTCTTTTGCAATTGTGCATGAAATAAACTGCACTATTGAGGATGCAAAGCTACCACTTTATATTGAAAATGAGGGGGTCAAGGCTATTAACTCCTTGGATGAACTACCACATTACAAAAAGGATGAGGAAATGAATTAAATAGATGATCAAATCGATGAACTTGTGGAATAGCCATAGGTTACCAATCAATCAAAAGGCTCATTTGAGGACTTATTGGAGATCTTAAGAGTCAGCTATTTTCTTCTCCAAGGAAACTATGGTCTGGTTACATCTAAGGAGAGCAACCTTGTCAAGAAGATCAAAGGGAATGGAGTGGGTATTCTTTCAACTCTGCCACCTCAAGAGTTCATTGTAGACATGGACTTGTTTCAGGGCTTCAGAATGGGCCATCAGCTCCTTGAGGAACCTAAAAAACATGAAATAAAGAACAAGCCCAGCCCCACTGAGGACACCTTAGAAATTAAAGAGGTATGTCTTGTTAAGCCACCATTGGAGGTTGTAGTTAAGGAGTCATATGAAGAATTTGAGACTTTTTGGATTCACATAGTTGACCTAGTTGGAGCTGCCTAGTTCTCATTGAGCATAATGACAAAGAAGCTGACAGTTGAAACAAAGAAGCAGGAATCAAGACCAGGGGTCAAGAATATGCATGCCTTATTCAATCCCTTATCTCATGATGCAAGAAAAGTATCAAACTTTCCTTTTGATCTAGGCAGAAAGGGTACACATAGTTTTAGGGCATATATATTAGATTAGTTTTATTCAAATTCCTCCAAGTGTTATTTTAGGTACATTTTTTTATTGTCTTTGTTTTGTTCTAGGCTAGTTTCCTTTCAATAAGTGCCTTGTGCACATTTCCTTTATGTTCTATTTTTCCTTTCCCAAGTGCCTTAGGCACTTTATTTTGTGTTGTCCTTGTTGCTTCTAGAGGAATTTCCAGAAAGGGTCAGCCTTGTATCCAGTTTCAGACCAGCCTAGTTGTAGAGGATAATGACTCCCTACCCAATAGACTAGACAAGGCAAGTGGTCTGGGTTCTCAAGCATAGCAGGCATGCTTCCCTGAGAGTTGCCAAAGATGTTGGCCAATTTGGGCCCACATATAAAGCTCTTGCATGGTTTGATGAAGTAGTGAATCAAAGGTGTAGAAATGGATCCAACATTTGCTAATAGAGAGGATCCAAGCAAAGTTTTTCAAGGGTCAACAATAGTGTTCAAGGATAAGCCTACAAGCCAAAGGGCTAAGTGCAAAATCTTTTATTCAGCTAAGTCCTTATTCGTTATTTCAGACTTGGTGGGGAATAAGTGTTTCTTTTCTCTCAAGCGTTTTTATTGAGCTAAGTTTTATGGTTTCTTTTGGCAAAATTATTTGTACAATTTTCCTGAAGGAATGTTTTCTTTTAGCTAAGTGTTCACTCTTCAGGATTTTTGTTTTTGACTAAGTGTTGGAATTATTCTGATCAATTTCTCCAAAAGAAAAGTTTTGAAGAAATTATCTTTTCCAAGCAAAGTGCCCCAAATAATTTCTCTAAAGGGTATTTTCTTAGTGAAATTGATCCTATAAAAAAAAATGTTGAAGGGTCACTTTCTTTTCAAATTGGACCATTGCATCTTTTTCGAAGGCATTTTTCAAAGGGAAAAGGACTCTTTCATCTTTTTTGAAAGATCTATTTCATTTTTTTAAGGGCACTTCTCAGAGAAAGGGGCACTTTTCAAAAAAAATCCGAATGTCCATTCAAGTCAAAGGTCAAAGAATGAATTGTTTTGGGAAAATTTTCCAAGTGAATTCTTTTGAAAGAGTTGTCCGTAGGAATTGTCCACTACAAAAAAACCAAAGACCTAATTCCTTCAAATAAAATGTCTAAAGGAATTGTTCAAATCAAAAAGTCCAAAAAATTAGTCATTTGCATTTAAAAGAGGTCAAAAGGAGTCAATGAATCTCAAGCATGAAAGTGTACATGATTGGTGTCAAGGATGCATTCAACTGGTAGGAGATCAATGACTCATTGGTATCCATGTCAGGCAGATCGATGATGCAAATCAAGGATCCTAGTTAGTTTTTAATGACCAATAAAAATAAAGGAAAGCCCAAGCAACTGGTAAGAGCTAGTAGGTGTGTATTAATGGAGGATCCTTTATCCTTTGATATGGCTCTCACCTCTGACAAGTGGTTGCTCGATCAGAGGAAACATGGCTAGGTCTTGATTTAGAGAATGGGGATTTCATTCTTTTTCAAGTAAGACATGCAAATGAAAAGGGGCATACCAAGTTTTAAATGCAAGGATAGACTCATTCATGTCAAGTGGGAACATGTAGTTACCCATGACATGGCTTTCTCAAGTATAATCAAGGGAGACTTGAATGCATGAGGGGCTCGAGGAGATTTGCAGTGGTCTTGGATGGTTCATCTCATGGTTAAGGTAGTTGCAAGGACATAGTAGTGGTTGCAACCATTTATGACCCCTCTCTCCATTTTCTCATGAAATCCCTTTCTTTCTCTCTTCCATTTCTCTATATATATCTCAAGTTTTTTTCTTTTAAGGGGTTCCCAGTTTTTAGAATTTCCTATCTCTTTGGGAGATGGGACACTCTTAGAGATATTGCAAAATATGTTCAGCTGGATTAGGCTCAACCCTGTCAAGTATTTATAATAATTACCTCTTAATGTAATAAAGGATTTTTTTTGCCTTTCTCTTGCCTTGGATTTGTGTCTATTGAGTTGCACACTATGGCATTGGGTGATGGATAATCTTCCTCATCCATGGTCCTCCTTTTTGACCTTTTTTAGGGAATTTTTCAATGTTGTTTGTAGGTTTGGTTGAGTGCTCTTTTTTCCATTGATGTGAACATTTATTGAGTCTTAGAACTACTCTTTGTTTTCATTCATTGCTCCTTGAACCTTCTCCATGAAATATTAATGCAACTAACTTGATCTTGAGATTGTGTAAGTCAATATTGTCCTCTGCAAAACTAGTGTGAGTTCAAGCTTATAGGAGTTTCCCATTTTATTTTGGTGCATCATCTGGTTATATTTCTTAGGATCCCTTATCCCCCTCTCTTCCTCTTTTCCAAGCAAAAACATTAGTTTTAGGTGATCTACCAAAAGGAATATGGCCTTCTCCGGAGGTTCAACCTCACTACAGGATACCCACAGCTTGAGGTTGCTCCAATATTATATTTGGGAGTGAGAGAGCCTGAAAAACTCTCCCACAAGGGTGAAATCTATGCTATAACAACTTTTGGCATGCCTGGTGGGACCAAAGTGAGGAATATTATTGGTGTGTGTCTCCTTTATCAGCTTCTAGTTATGAGTAGACTAGGTTTATCTCATTATAGATTTTAATTAGCTCCTACATCTCACTTGACATATGAAGCTAATATGAATAGCTATGGTAAATATCCCTATTATCTGCCTCCTTATCAACAGTCCCAATTTGGTCCTCACAATCTATATAATGTCTATCTACCCTATTAAGACCCCTATCAAGGCTATGATGAACCTTGGCGAGTTCCTCATGATCCATATATGGAAGAATATTGCCTTGATCTCTCCTATGGATAAAAATCCCATTATAATATTTATCTTCATCAACCCTATCATGTGCCATCCATATCAACACTTAGGCAAACTCTAATAAGCCTTGACAAACATGCTCTAGAATTGTGCTCACAGAAATGTTATGGTCAAAATGTCCTTACTCACCAGATCCATTATGTGAGAGGGTCATTAGGAAAAATAAAAGCAGAATGGGCCCTTATTGAGAGAGCAAATTGGAACAAACTCATAGGTGACATGATGGATATAGGCGGTTATATTTAGAGCATTGAGGACAAGCTAAAAGGACTTGGGGAACAACAGGGCCAACCTCACCAGCATTTTGTGCTTACATATACACCACCTTGACCTTCTTATATGCCATACATTCCTCCTCAAGTGACCATTTCAAGTGCTCCTTTGAATGTTCCATGTCCTTCATATGTTCCACAGACTTTTCTTTCTTGGAAATCTATTAAGGGAGCTATCAAAAAAATGAAGAGATTGTCATGGAACAACCTACTACTAAGATCCAAGGCTCCATTCTTCCCCAAGAACCCCTTATGAAATCCTTCAAGGTTTCAAGTTGGAACCAAGTGTTAAATTCATGGGGTGGGCAAGAGAAGGTAGATATGGAATTAAGAGTCCAAGACAAAGAAGGATATGAAATCATCCCTCTTCAAGAGCCTTATTCTATTCCTAACCACCTTAAGGAGGAACTATTTTAGGAGAACATAGCTAAACAAATCAGAGAGTTAGAAATGAAGACAAGGAAAGAAGAGGAAAAGCAAAATCAAAAGGTCAAAGGAGAGCCTCTATCTTTCCCATCTTGGAAATCCATTTAGAGCAGTGGGCAGAGGAAAGAAAAGGTGGTGATTCCTAAAGTTAGACAAGAGACCTTGTAGCCTCCACTCCTTCCCCCTCAAAATCCCAAAGCCTTCCCTTCATAGAGAGCCTTTCAAGAGGAAAATAATTAGGAAGAGGAGGTGAAGGTAATCTAATTAGAGCAACTTCAGGAACAAAATCAAGAACATATGGTAGCTTTCCTGAACCTTTCTCACCTTGTTGAGTGTTTTCAAGAATATATTATGCCACTCTTTAAGAAAGAGCCTCTCCTCTATGAGGAAAACCAAGAAGATGCATCCAAAGAGGTGGAGGAAGAGGATGTCACAAGTAACTACGAGGAAGAAATCACCATAGGGCCTCCCCTTGGTAAACAAAAAATCAACTTAGCCTTACTGAATGAAGGGGAACATATTGAAGACTCTTTTGCAGTTGTGCATGAAATAGAATGCACTATTAAGGACACAAAACTACCACTTTATATTGAAAATGAGGGGGTCGGGGTTGTTAATTCCTTGCATGAACTGTCATGCTATAAAAAGGATGAGGAAATGAATGAAATAGATGATCAAACTGATGAACTTGTTGAGTAGCCAGAGGTTACCAATCAGTCAAAAGGCTCATTTGAGGACTTGTTGGAGATCTTGAGAGTCAACTATTTTCTTCTCCAAGGCAACTATGGTCTAGTTGCATCCAAGGAGAGCAAATTTTTCAAGCAGATCAAAGGGGATGGATTGAGCAGTCTTTCAACTCTACCACCTTAAGATTTCATTTCAGATATGGACTTGTTTTAGATCTTCATAATGGGCCATCAGCTCCTTGAGGAACCTAAAAAACATGAAATAAAGAACAAGCACAGTCCTATTGAGGACACCTTAGAAATCAAAGAGGCATGCCTTGTTAAACCACCATTGGAGGTTGTAGTTAAGGAGCCATATGAAGAATTTGAGATTGTCTGGATTCACATAGCTGACCTAGTTGGAGCTATTTGGTTCTCATTGAGTATAATGACAAAAAAACTAACAGTTTTAACAAAGAAGAAGCAAGCATCAAGACCAAGGGTCAAGAAGCTGCATGCCTTATTCAATCCCTTATCTCATAATGCAAAAAAAATATCAAACTTTTATTTTGATCTAGGAGGAAAGGGTACACATAGTTTTAGGGTGTATATATTAGATTAATTTTATTCAAATTCCTCCAAGTGCTATTTTAGCACATTTTTTTGTTGTCTTTGTTTTGTTCTAGGCTAGTTTCCTTTCAATATGTGGTTTGTTCACATTTCTGTTATGTTCTATTTTTCCTTTCCCACGTACCTTGGGCACTTTTTTTTGTTGTCCTTATTGTTTCTAGAGGAAGTTCCAAAAAGGGTCAACCTTGTATCTAGTTTTAGACCAGCCCAGTTGCAAAGGCTAATGAATCCATGCCCAATAGACTAGACAAAGCAAGTGGTCTGGGTTCTCAAGCATAGCAGGCATGCTTCCCTAAGAGTCACCAAAGATGTTGGCCAATTTTGGCCCACATATAAAGCTCTTGCATGGTTTGATGAATCAGTGGATCAAAAGTGTAGAAATGGATCCAACATTTGCTAATAGAGAGGATCCAAGTAAATTTTTTCAAGGGTCAACAACAATGTTCAAGGATAAGCCTGCAAGCCAAAGGGCTAAGTGCAAAATCTTTTATTAAACTAAGTCCTTGTTCAATCTTCAAACTTTGTGGGGACTAAGTGTTTATTTTCTCTCAGGCCTTTTTATTGAGCTAAGTTTCACAATTTCTTTTTGGAAAATTATCTGCATAATTTTCCCGAAGGAATGTTTTCTTTTGGCTAAGTGTTCTCTCTTCAAGATTTTTGTTTCCGACTAAGTTTTGGATTGTTTCAAACAATTTGTTTGAAATAAAAGTTATGAAGAAATTATCTTATCCAAACAAAGTGCCCCAAATAATTTCTCAGAAGGGTATTTTCTCAGGGAAATTGATCCTATACAAAACAAAGTCGAAGGGTCACTTTATTTTTAAAGTGAACCATTACAACTTTTTTAAAGACATTTTTCAAAGGGAAAAGGACTCTTTCATATTTTCCAAAGATCCATTTCATTTTTTTTTAAGGGCACTTCTCAAAGAAAGGGGCACTTTTCAAAAAAAATATGAAGGTCCATTTAAGTCAAAGGTCACAGAATAAATTCTTTTGAGAAAATTATCTGAGTGAATTCTTTCAAAAGAATTGTCCATTGTAAAAAACTCAAAGACCTAATTCCTTCAGACAAAATGTTTGAAGGAATTGTTCAAATAAAAAAGTCTAAAAAATTAGCCATTTGCATTCAAAAGAGGTCAAAGGGAGTCAACAAATCTCAAGGGTGAAAGTGTACATGACAGGTGTTAAGGATGCATTCAACTAGCAAGAGATCGATGACTGGTAGGCATCCATGTCAGGCAGATCGATGATGCAAATTAAGGATTTGAGTCAATCTCTAATGACCACTCAAAACAAAAGAAAGCCCAAGTGACTGGTAGGAGCTGTTAGGTGTGGATTAATAGAGAAGCCTTTATCCTTATATATGGCTCTCACATCCAAAAATTGGACGCTTGATTAGAGGCAGCATGACTAGGTCTTGATTCAGAGAATGGGGATTTCATCCTTTTTCAGGTAGGACATGCAAAGGCAAAAGGGGCACACCAAGTTTTAAAAGCAAGGATTGACTCAATCATGTTAGGAAGGAACATGCAGCTACACATGACATGGCTCTCTCATCTCCAATCAATGGAGACTTGAATGCACGATGGGCTCGAGGAGATTTACGGTGATCTTGGATGGCTCATCTCATGGTCAAGGCAGTTGCAAGGACATAGTAGTGGTTATAGCCATTTATGGCCCCTATCTCCATTTTATCATGTAAGCCCTTTCTTTCTCTCTTCTATTTCTCTATATATATCTCATGTTTTTTTCATTTAAGGTGTTCCCAATTTTTAGACTTTTCTATCTCTCTGGGAGACGGGACACTCTTAGAGATATTGTAAAATATGCTCAACTAGATTAGGCTTAACCATGTCAAGCATTTTTAAGAACTACCTCTTGATTCAATAAAGGATTTTATTTGCCTATCTCTTGCCTTGGATTTGTTTCTATTGAGTTGTGCACTATGGCATTGTGTGAAGGATAATCTTCCTCATCCACGGTCCTCCTTTCTGACCTTATTTAGGGAGTTTTTCAACGTTATTTATAGGTCTAGTTGAGTGATCTTTCTTCTATTAATGTGAATTTTCATTGAGTCTTAGAACTCATCTTTTTTTGCATTCATTGCTCCCTAAACCTCCTCCATGAAATATTAATGCAACCAGCTTGATCTTGAGATTGTGTAAGTCAGTATTGTCCTCTACAGAACTAGTGTATGTTCAAGCTTATGGGAGTTTCTCATTTTATTTTGGTGCATTTCTAGTTAGCTTTATTAGAAGCCCTTATCCCCTTCTCTACCTCTTTTCCAAGCAGAAACATTAGTTTTAGGTGATATACCAAAAGGAAGCTGGCCTTCTCCAGAGGTTCAACCTCACTATAGGATACCCATAACCTAAGGTTGTTCCAATATTGTAGCTGGGAGTGAGAGAGCTTGAAAAACTCTCCCACAAGGGTGCAATTCTACGCTATAATAGGTAACATTATGTTTTTTGTCTTTCTATAATTTTTTTGATATTGGCAAGAATGCCCTTCAAATCAATAATATCACCTTGTAAATTGGTGATATCACCCTGTTAATCGACAAAATCACCACTTCTCTATTTATTATTTTTGGCTTCTACAGAATGGCAGCATTGCCCTGATAAATGGTGGGATCACCCTGCTATAAATAAGATCGCACTGTGTGTGTGTTTTTTTAAGCTAAATAGTTATCTTTTCAACTTCCCACACTTGTTAAAGCCCACATTTCAAACTCTTAACTTGTTATTTGTAGGTTTCACTAGCTAAAGAAGTGGTTTTATTGACAAAAACAAAGCAATTTTATATTCACATCTCATTTAGTGTTTAAATAAAAAAAATTGCATTTCCTTTGGTGATTAAGTAAAGAACTAACACTTAATTTTAATACTCTTAAAAATAATTGATTCATTTGCACTTGCTTTCTTTGCATTGTTTCAAATTTGCATTGCTTATTTTTATTCTAGCTTCCTTGTTTTGTGGATAACATATTTGTGTATGCTCTTATCTTGTCCATTTGTTGGGTCTTGAGAATAAAAAATAATTAGAATATCAACTTATTTTTATGAAATAATGTTAGAGTGTGCTCTTTTCTTATCCATTCTTGGGGTCATGAGAATCATAAATAATGATTCTTTCCTTTTATTTTAACTGCATGGGGTGGGTTTCATCTCCTTACTATAAATCCTTAGGGTGCAACGATTGAGAATTCATTCCCTATACATGAACCAACTTTGTACATTTGATGAGGTATATAAATTGAGGTTGTACCCAGTCATTATTGGTTGAGTGGTTGTGTGTTTTAGTGCATCCATGAAATGAAAGGGCTCTCATACTCTAACACAAACCTCATATCATACCCTATGAGCACTATTTTTTTGGTACCACTTCATTGAGACCTTTATGGATGAAATGTATGTAGAATTACTAGACTCTCCTATGTTGTCTATTAATATTTCATCTACAATAAATTTTGAGCCCCATGGACTGCAAGGTATATCAGGGACCATCTAGATATCCTTGTGAAAATTTATGGTTAAGCCCATTTGCTGCACACATTTTTGTAGTGAAATGAAAACCAATCTCCCCTAAAAATTCATAATGTACTACTTGATAGTGAGGATTGTGTGAAACCAATATGTGGACTAAGATCATTTTGCACACCTACCTTACCATTAAAATAGGGTTATCTTGTGTATCTGTTATTGATTGTTTATTTTTATACCCATATGTTATGTGTTGCATAGTTTACAACTCAAATGAATGAATGTTATTCCAAATCCAAACATTTTTCATTCCACACTTGTGCGATTAGGAACTATGCTATGCAAATATTAGGTCATTTTATTTAATATTATATTATTATGTTGTCCAATTGAAAATCATTCAAATAAGGTCCTTTGGGACCTAAATCTAGTTTGAAATTAATTATTCACATCAGGTTATTTGGGTCCCATTTTTGTTTCAAGATACATAAAAATCAATTATCATTCCATTCCAATTCTAATTGAAAGTCTATTCTAATTTCAATTCAATTTCAACTCCAATTTCAATTTCATATCCAATTACAAAATAAATCCAAATTGGTCAGACAATTTAATTTTTTTAAGTTGAAGGTAATCTAATTTCAGATCAAGTCCACTTTCACTAAATGATTCACGTGAAATGCTTTCAAAATTCAAAGATAGCTTCAGATTAATAAGTATAACTCTACACACATTCACATCAAGTCAATTCAAAAATATTATCTTAAATCTAAAGCAAAGACCATTAACTTAAACATGTCTAAATACAATCATAGTGGGGTTTTTTATAATCCCTCTTAGGATTACTAGTGCCATTATGATCTATTTGGGTATCTTTAAAGTAAATAAAATGTAAAGGACATGGATGAACACCAAATTGTATACGAAGAGGTGCCACCTAGTGATGGATATATCCAAATAAATTATAAAAACATGCTTCTTGAATTCAAAGATGAATCCCTTATAATATTGTTAGAGTCTGGATCCAAACTCCTGCCTGTCCTATAGACTAATTATGTAGCCTTGTTTGGAGAGACAAAATACCTCTAGTCAAAATCAAGCTCTTATCGACCCATCAACTGCAAGTCAAAATCAAGGCCTTATACAAAGTTTAAATTAGGTCCTTGTGTCATCTAATAAAGGAAATGGTCAACTTTTAGCCCCATCCTAACCTGGCCAAATTGTTACTTCCACGGTGTAGCAAGATAGTTAGTTATTTATCAATTAGCTCATAGCTAATTTAACTACTTATTTAGCTACCACTTCACTTAACAATTCCTAATATGTGAACCAAAATATACTATTAAAATAACCTCAAGATTATTTAGCAATCCTACAACTGATATGGACCCATTGGCTAATTATGAGTAGCCACCTTTAGTGTATCTATTGCAACAACCCATAAACAAGCCACAACATACATTTTTAAATCATCATTAAGTCCTTTCTAATTCAAATTTGATTCCTTCTACTTCACATTAAATCCTAAACCATTTATAACATCAATTGGCTAACCCACCCCTATAACAAGTGGTGAACAATTTGCAAACATTATCTAATTCACAACATATTCCTTCTCATTCATAGAAAGTTCCTATCTTTCAACAATAATTTCTATATCAACAACACATTCATAATCTACCTCCAAATAGAAATCAACAACAAGTACCCTATCAATAATATAATCTTAATCAAAGGGTGCACATTTTTGGTAGATCAACTAATAAGGTACCATTCAGACACATTCCAATCCAATTTTGTATGTTTACTCAAACCAAGTTAGTCAACCATTCAATACCTAGCAAAATTATCCTACACTTCAGGACTTGTAGGAGGTGAAAATTTTAATTGCAAAATTCCAAGTAAGAAATCAGGGTAAAAGGCACAAATTTGATGAGATATGCCCATATCCATTTGACATGAGTTTATTTCAAGTACCTTCCCCATCTCACTTTGAGATACCTAAATTTGATAAATAAAAAGGGAAAGGTGATCTATGAGAGCATTTATAAGTATTATTTTTTGCATGCCATGAATTAGCTTACAATAGTTTTCACTTGGTTTGCTTGTTTCCATGCAATTTAGGTGGACAAGCTTTGGAGTGGTTCCTTCACTTGCCAAAAGGATAAGTTATAAATTTTGATAACCTATCATAAAAATTATCAAGCATTTATTGTATAGCATGGAACATGAAATAACCATGGTTGATTTGTGTAATGCCAACATACGAGTGGAGAAATCTTTTTTGTGTTTCTACAATGATGGAGAGCCTTGGCTAGTTAATTTTCATTTATCTTTCCAAACAAGCAATTAACAAGCATCTTTGATGTTAATCTTAATGGACAAATAGTTTATCATTTAAAAATTCAATGTGCTACCACATTTGAAGATATTATTGAAAAATATGTGAAAATTGAGAAGGCTCTTATTTACAAGGGCATGATTAAGATTTATTCTCGAAATCTAGCTCCAAATCTAACATAAGTACAAGCTAGTACATCTAAGAAGCTAAAATTATTTAATAAAAATAAGCATATTGTAGGTGATGGAGTCATTGTATCTAAACATGTGAAAATGGTGGAACCATCACCTATCTAGAATACTCCACCTACCTAATCATTTAAATTATAAAGGCCACCTCCACCAAGGAATCAATATTAACGAAGATTCTTCGCTTACCTAGGTGAGCCTATTGAGGTGGTATTTAAAAATTCACTTGTAATAAATATGGTTATTTGGTTGATTATAACTCCTTTTCTAGAATATTAAACAAAGATTTATTGGTATAAATATATGAATATTGTGATTACCATCAAGTCAAATGTCATGGAGTCTATCGATGTATATCAGGGAGTTCATTCAATATTTACTTAAGTGAGGCAAAATTGAGCTAGCTAGTGGTGCTTCTACTTCAAATAAGAATATGGGTATATACAAAGACCCCTTTCCAAAACACAACTCAAATAATCAATATAATCATAATTAACATCAAATTTAGAATTAAAATAAAAATCAGAATCAACAACACAACAATCATAATCAAGGTCAGGATTCACGTTCCAACTAGAGTGGATATCATCATGTCCCACATGAATATAACAATGTTGTAGTTCATGTTATGAGAAATCATGTGGCCACCATTAGAATCAATTCACGTCCTAATAACCCTTTTCTAACATAAGGCTACATTGATGTGACTTGTCCTGCACATGTTATTTTCCTAGACCTTACATTTAGTCCTACTAATTCTAGTAACCCTACTTAGGCTCGAGATTATGTTATTGCAACTCGACATGCACAAGTTACCCTCCAAATTCCTCCATCACATTCCAATAATAGTCAGTTTAAGATGCCTTGCCTTTAAAATCTAAACCATCTCCTTCCACTGGCAAACAATACGACCTTGTGTAACAATTAAATAAAATGCCAATGCAGATTTATATTATAGCCTTCTTGCTTACATCTAAAGTTCATAAGGAAATATTATATGAAAATTTACACTAATCCAAAGTTTTTAATGACATTGATCCCACTCAATTCAAAACACTTGTGGGCCATTTATCCCTAGGGTAGTAGCTTTCATTTAATCAAACTGATATGGAATCCCTTGGTTTGTTGTATAACAACCCTCTCTATATTGAAACAGTCATTTACCGCCATAAAATCAAGTGAGTGCTCATAGATAATGGTTCATGTTTGATATAGCTTCATTTAAATTAATTAAATAACTAGGTATACATCAACATATGTATGGCCAAACACAATTACTATCAAAGCATATGACAACATAGAGCGAGAATTCAAAGGCACCATTTGTTTACATGACATTGTTGGGCTTGCCACCCATAATACACTTTGTCATGTCTTTGATCTTGAACTATCATATAATTTGCTCCTTGGGTGACCCTAGATCCATAAAGTCAAATTCATCCCTTCCTCTTTGCATTAGTTCATATAGTTCCCCCATTTTAGAATGGAGGTTACTATTCCCAGTGATTTGTAGCCATACTGATATTATAAACATCTGAAAGTTGAATATGGGAACTATAATTATTATCCTTACTTAGAGCATATACCCAAAAAATATAATAACATATTACATGAATCTCCTAAGTCCAATTACATCGATCCAGATTCCTTTGCCTCCACATCTCATTCCCCATCTCCTCAAATTTTGTCTCATTTTACCATTGAAGATAAGGGCATTGGTGCATATGGCATCCATGATGATTTCCATATTACTATATTACCCAAGTCTCTAAAACCCATGGTATACCCAACGTTACCAAATACCCTAGCATCCCTTATATGGAGTGGTGAAAAAAATCCTGGTTCTCATCTCAAGGGACCCATTACTTTTGTTAAAGATAGTTTGTCACATCGAGATCAAATTAATAGTTCAAAAGATTCCTGGTTGTATAACATTGATTTTGCCTCATGCTTTTAAAACATTAAGTATCCCATTCCTAACAAAATCATGAGTCATCAAAATTACAAATAGAAAGGTTTATTTCCAAAGCAATAACGTACTATTGAACCCATTTTTTTAACTAAATATAAAGGAACCTGAGGCATTGGTTACACACCGCCTTGGGGTGACCCCTTTGATCTTGAGAGTGGCATAACTTTGATGACTAATTAAGATGATCCCAGTAGTGATGTAGAGTCCCATTATAGTATTTATGAGGATCTATCCAATATAAAATTATTCATTAACACTTCTACTTATACCATTATATCCTTTATGACTAATTCCCTTTTTACCCTTCATTACCCCCAATTACTCGACTAGGACTAGCAAAATCATATTATACCATTGAAGTAATTTATGACTGACAAAGCAAATTTATAAGTCATGGGCCTTAGAGATGGTATTCCATTGAATGATCACAAGTAATAACTTGGAATCACATTAGACCTTGTATCCTACTTTGGGGAGCATGCAAACTTCCTCAGTCAATAATACAATCAAACATTGAGATCTACTAGTGAAAAACTCATTGAGCCACTTTTAGACCAGGGTAAAAGCAAAGACAAAGATGTATCCTTTAGTGAAAACATCTCTAAGGTGTCAATTGATGGGGAAGTTTGCTCTGTTCAACATGAAGCACAGAGCTCTAAGAGTCCATGATTTCATTTTAGTATAGGTACCACTCCCTTTTAGGAGAAAACATTTGAAGAATTGGTATATCATTTTTTTCACAAACATTTTTAGGTTGGATTTTTATTCCATAGGTTGTATTCATATTCTTCTTACATCGGTGAGCTTGATAAACCAATTGAGCCACAATCAAAAAAATAAGCTAAATTCCCGTTAATTTTTATTATATTAAAGGATGTTGTCATGACCCTAATTGACCTACATTTAATTCATTTGTGCTGATATAGATTATCTGTGAACTATTTGAGACATGTTATTTTACTATGGTGTTATAATTCTTTGATCTACATTGATACATTTGTATTATAATTATTGAGATAATTATGGATTACATTTTCATTACAACATTGAATATTATTACTTAATATGTATTGATTTATCATTCAGTAAGATGTATTGTTTAAATGCTATTATTGAATTTTTTATACTTAGATGTCTATATAACATTGATAGTCTATTTATTCACTGTAGGGACAAGTACTTGAGCTAGGTTATGGTCAGACCTGAGCAATAGGGAAACATGGAGAAATAACGTAGATAAACAAAATAGTGAATTCTATTGTAAATTTTGAGATTATCGGTATTGATGCTTTAGTCATTGTGTTTATATTTAAGTTTTGTGTGTTATCAGTTTATGTTCAATTTCATTATTAGTTGATTTGAGTCAGTTTTGACGTATATGATAACATCATTTTACTTGATGTTACTGATTGCAAGAATTATCTATTTGATTGTGTCATAATTAGTTGATGACTATTGTCTTCTTATTGATATCATAATTTTCATCATTCTAATTTCTTGTATTTTTCATTGACTGCATGACTATCGACTTCAATGGGGTATTTGGTCACATATTAATCTTGTGTACTCTCAGTATTGTTAATTGTTGATGTCGTTTTACATTACTCGGTTGTCTTGATGTTGTTTAACTTAATGTATTAAAACAACCATTTTATAGTTGTAGGCAATTATAAAATCATCTTATATGTTCTGTGTTTGAGGCTTGTGCACTAAGGTTTGAGCATTATTTGAAAGACCCTTATTTTGATTGTTTGGTTGGCATGTTTGTTAATCCAAGTTTGACTTGGGACTTTTGCTTAGGTTGTTCGACCCACTTGAGGGTATTGGTAATAATTTGGGGTGTTTTTATAAAGCCATAGGGCTTAGGGGTCATGGTATTGGCTCAAGTTACCATGCAAATGGGGTTGAGATGTTTACATGGGTTTTTAGGTTTTATTTTGGTTCATTTGGACTCAGTCTTTGTAAGAGCTTGAAGTCATGGGGAAACTCTACTAAATTTTTTGGCATGGAAACCAAGGGAAATATAATATAGTTTTGCATGAGGTTTTTAAGAGATGGAACTGTAGTTAGATGCATTGATCATGACGCCATGCAAAATTTGAGTAGAGTTGACTGGGGTTTGTTCTAGTATTTATTATTTGACTAGTTTGCACGTTGAATAAGGTATTTTGGTTGCTAGTTTTACATAGAATTTAGAGGTTGAAAGAGAAGAGAAAATATCTTATGTGATCAACTTTAAGTAACCAAGTAAGTAACATTTTTAAAATCCTCCGTTGATTTTGAAAATGATTTTTTAATGGCAAAGCAAGTTAGGGTATTAGCCATAAATACTGACATGGATTTGCTATGTTATGGTGTTTGTGGTTAAATCCTAACCAGGGTCGAAGCTTTTAGTTTTTTGTTTTTTATGTATGGAGGCCATGGATGGCTCGGCCATGACTTTTATTGAATGTATACATAAAATGTACTATATACTATATTATTCTATTTTTTAAGTGACTGTAAGTGGGTGTATAATCACTACATTTATGTTTTTGGTTTTTGAACCAATGGTAAACTATTTTCTTGTGTGTGAGGCTATGACTTTGCGTATTGACTTTATGTTGATTATTTTTAGTTTACGACTTGAAACCCTCAAATGGGTTATTTTTTACTATGTTTTTATTTTTGTTGAAGCCATTGTTGAATGGTTACGACGAGATTATTTAAGTGACTATGTGGGTATTTGATTTGGTTTTGTATTTCAAAAACATTAACTTGATACAATCGGGTTTATTAAATAACATTTGGAAATTTAGCCTACTAGTTATTTTGAACCATGGCCATATATGGGGGAAATGATCTAAAGAGTCTCCATGGGGGTTCAAAATTATTATAGGGGTTTTGTGAAAAAATAATATTTTATTATGTTTACATGATTTGTTTGACTTTTTTTATTTTATTGGATCATTATTGGGTTGACTCTGGTTTATGGAATCATGTTGAATTAGTGACTTAATTATGGAAATAATATTTGAATATTATTTCAGTTCATGATTAATTTGATTTATGTTTGAAAACATTGTTGAGTTGATTATTTTTGTGTTATAATTTTGTTAATCATTACAATTGATAATTAAGCTTTTACTATTTTTGATAAAGTCTATTCAGTCAAAATGAGACCTGTAGCTTTACGTAAATTTTAATTTATTAATTTTTAATTAGCTGGGATTGTTATATTTTTTTACGAGTTTAATTTTAACTCATGGATGTCTATTAAGTTAGTACGTGAAGATGAATACCAAATAAGTTATGGCATATAAATTTATGAGCTATATTATATTCTTAAATAGAATATGGCCCATAAATTGAGAAGCTCGAATAGTGAGCTGCAATTGTAATCAGTTACCAAGTTAATAGATCTTGGTGGGTTGGTTTACATGTTTCATTTTCTATCTATCAAAAATTTGTTTGAATATTGTCAAACTTAGTTTTTTTCATAGACCTTTCTCCATTATTTCTTGATTAACCTAATCCATATCCAACTGATGATTGGGGTGGTATAGGGCCACTTATGGTTGGACTCATTGGGAATGGTGAGGCAGGTTTAGCTTCATTGGATTTCATGCAATGATTTGATTCATTCTTTTTTCCTTCGAGTTGTGATAGTTGGTTGTAGATGAATTAAAAAATTTATGTCATTCTTATGTTCATGTTATTCATCATAGTTGTCTTTAATTCAAAGTGGTGTAATATTCTCATCTAAGTTTAGTTCTTGATAGACTCATAGTTGATCATTTGATTATTTGTGTAATCTTGTATTACTATTTAAATATTAAATTACATTGGTTCATTAATATCTTTGGTATAAGAACATAGATATGTGGTATTTATCATGTACTTGTAGTTAGACACTTATTTGGAATAAGTAGATTGATAACTTTGTTAGAAAGTTGTAGTAATTTGAGTTGTTATATGATATTGGTTTTTTGTTGACTCATGATCATTAAATGTATTCATGACACTTATTTAAAATAAGTAGATTGATTACTTTGTTTATAAATTTATAGCAATTTCAGTTGCTATATGATATTGGTTTTATGTTGACTCATGATCAGTAAATGTATTCATGTCTTTGGATATACTTGTACCATATTGGTAGTGGTTTCAAATTACTTCGTTATTTGAAGGTGCAAATAATTGTATTAGAGCTTAGTTTTAAAATTTATCATGAGTATGACATGATTATGTTATTACATTGAGAATATGGAAATTAAAACATAATGTTAGTATGTTAAGTTACTTTGAAGGATTTGTATAAAATTAAACTTAAGCTTGTAAAAGATAAGTGACATTATTTTATGAATAGGTTCAATTGTGATAAGCATTATAATGTGGTAATTTGGTGTAGTTGAAATTTATGTTTAAAATAACTTTTAAAATCTTTATATATCATACCAACCTATGTGTGACATGGATTAATTAATGAAATTTGTTGAGACTTCATTAAAGACTTGGATCATAACTATGCATTTTAGTAAAATGAAATCTCTATAGTATAATTGATAAATTGAATGGCTTATATTCAGCTTAATACTTATGCTAGATTTGTAATAATTTGATGGAATGTTAGATAATGATTAAGGTGGAATAATTACTTAAGTAATTAAAAATGTACACATCCTCTAAATAAAGGTGTTTTAGAAGACAATCATTTCACTTTTAAATTACTAAGCATTGTTAAGTGTCGTGGACTATATAGGCAGCTCCTAAATAATTCATTGATTTTAAACTTCAATAAGTTTATGTAGACCTTATGCATATGTTAAAGGTAATTGACAATAATATACTTCATGGAAAAGTTTAAAAGGAATATGTCTATTCCTAGCTAAATTTTTTTGTGATTAAGGATCAAATACTCCATGTTTGAAATAGACCATTGAATACTTTTAACAAGTTGATTCTTATCCTTTAATGGTACAAGGAGTTAATGAAATTATATTATAAGAATCTACCTTGGAATTAAGAACATGTAAGCTTTAATCTTAAAGTAATCGATGCAATAATGCCTAGGCTATGATCATGGATCTAAGATAAAGAATAAATCTTTAAGAACAAGATTGAAGCAAGACTTAAGATAAGTATATTTAGTTCATGAGACTATTAATATATATCGGGATTTTTTACTCATACGACATTTATGTCGGTAATAATGGAAAATGTAAATCTAATCTAAGTCATTATAGAATTTTTAGGCAAGCTTTGTCATGAGATTGTACCCTTCTTGTAAAATGAAAAGATGTTCCTAAACATAACTTAACCATAGTTTTTGAAGCATCCCATGAAGCTTGTGTATTTCCTATAACAGTTTGTGTCAAACTTCATACATCAATTTACTTGTGAAATAAAAAGGTATTCAAATGATTTGCATTGCTTTTGTAAATAGTCATTTTCCCTTCATCTTTGCCTACTAATTTTGATTTGGTAAATCTTACTTAAGTAAGCTTAATATGATGTTTCTTATATTAAATTTGATCTTACTTCACCATTATTTATTGAACTTTGTTGAATTATCCATGAGGTACTAGCTATTCTATAGCTTGAACAGGTACTCAGATAAAGGAAAAATTAGTAATGACCTCACTGAGAAGACCACAACACAGTGCATAGATAAAGATGAGTGGGTAAGACCACACTGACCCACTTCTATCCAAATACTAGGTGGTTAAAATGCTTCAAAATGATAGTGTTGATGGGTTATGTACTTAGTCTTGTTATTGTGTTGGTTGTAACGTAGTTATGGATCTCATTACATGTTTGTGTGCTAAAGTCTGGGTGAACTTTGTTCCGTTATTATTGTTTAGATTATGATTATAGAAAAAATAATTGTGGTTATGAAATATTGGTATCATAGCACAATTTACTGCTTTAGGTAACTTTGAAAAATATTCTTGCTAATTTTTGTTGAGTTGTTATTTATTTCACCATAGGATGGTGAGGACAAGATCTAGAATAACTTAATAAATGTTAATCAGAGTAGAGGAAGAGGTCAAGGTTGTAGGGCCAATATTTCTAAGAGAGAGAAACCATCTCTTAGTAATGCTGATAATAATGTTGAGACCCTTAACCATGAGGAAAACATTCCCAACATTAACCAGGTGGTAGTTTTGAATGGAATGTTGACCACATTAAATTAGCTTCAAAGTAAACTGGACACCCAAGATTAAAGGTTAAATGATTTAGAAGGTGTTCCAGCTGAAAAAATTCTAGTTAGAGGTGAAAAACAAGTTGATAAAATAGAACTTTAGAATAACCCTGTAATGTGGTTGATCACATCAGTAAAGAGCTAAGGAAGTTGCGACCACTAATATTTTTGGGTGAGAATCAGGTGATGTAGTTGATGCATGGTTAGTACAACTATAGAAGTATTTTAATCTACATAACATGTCTTTTAATGTGAAGGAAAGAGTAAATGCCTATCATTTAGTAGGAGTTGCAGCTCTTTGGTGGAACCCTATTTGTAAATTAGAAGGTTACTAGCCAATGAATCTTACTTGACCTACTTTTGAAAGGTAGTTTAGAAAGAGGTATATTAGTTCCAACTTCAAAGAATAGAAAATTATTGATTTTCAGCTGTTGACACAAGAGAATATGACTATGACTAAGTATCAAAAAAAGTTTTTAAATCTGCTACGTCATGTTAACTACATGCATGGTGAAGAGACTAAAGTTACTGATTTTAAGTTAGGGTTGAAATAAATATTAATGCATGATGTGAATATGACCAATCTTACAACTTTAAATTTTGTTATCGAATATGCTTATAGGGCCAAAAAAAAAAAGAGAAGGCTCGTCAAAAGATAAGATAATATTTTAAATAGAATAGACAACAATCTAAGAATAAAAATTATTTCCCTTCTCCTATATTTTTTAATAAATCTTATTTTAACTACATATTTACAAAGAATACGAGTGGTTTTAATAAATTTTAAGGACAAAATAATAATTTCAAGAATATGAATTCTTATAAGACTACTAATTTTAAAATAAATCCAACCCAAGGTAGTCAAAATGTGTTTGCTAATGGAGTCAATACTATTTCTATGATGCCGCAAAGAACTATAATATACTAGGAATGTGGAGATAACCATTCTTGTAAATATTTTCTTAAGTTGAAATCCAAGCAATCAACTAATTATAGAGTGTATGCAGCTGTGGATAATATAAACACTAATTTCCAATCAACTACTATTAAAAGTAGAGGTAAAATAAATATTTTTTTTGTTTCAATTTTGTTTGATTCAGGAGCAATTGATAGTTGTATGGATCCGAAGTTAGTAACATGTTGTAAATTAAATCTAGTGACTTTGAAGGATGGTTGAGATGTTGAGTTTGGCTCAGGGAAAAGAGTATCAATTACTAAGTGTCTTGAAGAGGTAATCTTAGACTTAGGTGTTTTTTAGATCTAAGTTAAATCATTTTTAGCTCCTCTTAGATCTTTTGATATTATCTTAGACATGGATTAGTTGTAACAACATAAAACTAATTTAGATTGTTGTATCAAAGTGATATATTACTATAATGATTTATAAAAACTTATAGAAATTTAAGGTTTGATAAAATCAAAAGTATATAGGCTAATATCAGCGTTATAGTTGAATAAATAAGTATGTAAAGGTTACAAGTTATATGTTGTTCTGATGTAAGAAACTGCACTTGAAATAGCAATAACATTTGAATAATATCTATTTTTATAAGATTTTTTTGATGTTTTTTCTAGATAAATTGTCTGGTTTGCCTCTTAAACATGAATTTGATTTTTATCCTAATATAGCTCCATGGGTAGCCCCTGCATCTAAAATACCTTATCATATGAATATATTAGATTTGTAGATAAAAGCTCAATTGTAAGAACTATTGAAGAATGATAATATTTATCCAAGTGTGTTGTCTTGGGGTGCACTAGTGATCTATGTGAAAAATAAGGATAGAACTTTATGATTGTGTGTTGACTATCACATGCTTAACAAGGTTACCATTAAGAAACCTTATCCTTTGCCAAGGATAGATGATCTATTTGATCAAATGAAGGATGCGACTATCTTTTCAAAAATAAACTTGAGATCAGGGTATCACCAGTTGAGGATCAAAAAAATATATATTCATAAGACTAAGTTTAATATAAGTTATGGCTATTACGAGTTTATGGTAATGCCTTTTAGTTTGAGGAATGCACCTATTGCATTTATGAACTTAATAAATATTATATTCAGGTATTTTTTAGACAAGTTTGTTCTAGTATTACTTGATGATATACTAATCTATTCCAAGAATGTAGTTGAACATGAACAATATTTGTAAGTAATCTAAATGTGATTTCTTTTAGTATGGAATCTATTATTTGGGTCATATTATATCAAAGGTTGGTATTGCTATTGATATAACAAATATTAAAACTATTCAAGAGTGGCCTACTCATAAAAATGTACATGAAGTATGTAATTTTATGAAACTAGTTGGTTATTATAATATTTAAGAGTGATCTACTCATAAAAATGTACATGAAGTACACAATTTTATGGAACTAGTTGGTTATTATATAAGATTTATTGAATTTTTTTCGAAGTTGACTAACCCAATAAAGTCCTTGCAGCACAAGGATAATAGATTTGTGTAGACTTTAGAATGTGAACAAGCTTTCCTGAAGTAGAAAGAGCTATTGACATCAACATGTATACTTGTTGTATCAGATCCAAATAGAAATTTTGAAATATGAGTTGATGCATCTAAAAAAATCTTAGGTGGTGTATTAAATCAAGACAGTTTAGTTATGGCTTATGAGCAAGAAAACTAAAGAACCATGAGAATAATTATACCACTCATGACCTTGAGCTTGTTGCCATTATTCATGTTTTGAAGCAATGAAAACATTTTTTGTTGGGTAAACATTTTGAGGTAAAATATGATCATCGTAACCTGAAATACTTATTTTTTTAAGATGATTTGAATGTATGCCAGTGTAGATGTCTAAAAATTTTAAGTAATTTTGATATGAATATTTCATATGTAAAAGGTATGGAGAATCATGTTGCGGATGCACGTTTCTTGTTGTCTTATCTACTCTAAATAATAATTTTAGAATTAAATTATTAGAACAATAATGTTCTAATAAGTTTTACCAAAATGTAAGTGCAAATTTGGCTGATGAGCCCATTGAAAATAATTTTTTTAATTTTTTAGTTGATTCTAATGGTTTAATCAAACATAAAAATAGAATTTATGTACCTGAGTCAGGTGGCTTAAGAAATATTTTACTAAAATAATTGCCTGCAACACCCCATTTTACTCATCTAGGTATCACAAAGATGACCCAAAAAATAAAAAGGTTACATTATTGGTATGCAATAAAACATGAAGTTGTTGACTTTGTGTCAAGATGTTTAGATACCAGTGTATGAAAGCTGAACATTGCCATTTAAGAGGATTGATATACCCTCATGATGTACCTTGAGGTAAGTGGGTTGTGATTTCTTTGGATTTCATAGCTGGTTTGTCAAAATCTAAAATCAAATATGATATTATTTTGATTGTAATAGATAAATTTACAAAAGTTGGTCATTTCATTATTGAAAACTTAACTGATGATACATTTTTGTTTGCTTCATGATTTTTAAAATAAATAGTATGGCTACATGGCATGCTTGAATTTATTATTTTAGATCAAGATAAAAATTTTACTTTGAGGTTCTAGAAAATGCGTACTGTCACTTATGGTACAAAGATGAATTTTAGTTCGTCTTATCTCTCAAAAATTGATGGTTAGATGGAAAGATTAAATCAAGTTGTATAAGACATATTGAGAATGTATGGATCAACAAGGTAAATTGGAAGATTATTTACACTTAATTGAATTTGCTTATAATAATATGTACCATTTAGTGATTAAAATAATTCCTTTCAAAACTTTGTATGGATGCAGGTGTAGAACTCCACTTGGTTGGGAAAGTTTAGAAAATAGGATTGTTGTTGGTCCTGATATTTTAAAATATTATGATAGGTAAATGGAGACTATAAGGAAAAATTTAAAGGCTACCTCTAATAGATAAAAGAGTTGTGCTGATTTAAAAAGGACACCACATGAATTCTAAGTGGGAGATAAGGTTTTTCTACATGTTATACTGCAAAAAAATTTAATTAAATTTATAATTTTTTTCAAACTAACGTCTCGTTTTGTAGGACCCTTTAAAATTTTGAAGAAAATTAATATTATTTCCTATCATCTAGCCCTTCCACTTTCCTTTTCTCATATTCATAATGTGTTTCATATTGATTTATTGAGAAGGTATATTCCTAATCCGTCTCATGTTTTGGATTGGACTCATCATCAAGTTTCTGAAGAGGAAAAGATGCAGTTGGATCCAGTGAAGATCCTAGACCATCACAACATTAAATTAAATAATTGTGAGATTTCCCAAGTGTTAGTTCAATGGGATCTTTTATCAAACAGGAGTGTTGTTTGAGAAGATGAGATTCTTTTTAGGAAATATTACCTTGGTTGTTTTGATCGTCTGGATGACTCTTTTTTGAGTGGGAGAGGATGTCATGACCCTAATTGACCTGCATTTAATTCATTTTTGATGATATAAATTAGTTTTGAACTATTTGAGACATTTTTTTTTGTTTTACTATGGTGTTACAATTTTTTGATCTACATTGACACATTTTTATTATAATTGATCAAATAATTATGGATTACATTTTCATTGCAACATTAATATTATTGCTTAATATGTATTGATTTATTATTCAGTTAGATAAATTGTTTAAATAATGTTATTGCATTTATTGTACTTAGATGTCCAGATACTATTGATAGTCTATTTTTTGATTGCAAGAATAGGTACTTGAGCTAGGTTGTGTTTGGATCTGAGCAATAGAAAAATATAGAGAAATAACATGGATAAACATAATAATGAATTCTATTATAAAATTTGAGCTTATTGATATTGATAATTTATTCATTATGTTTGTATATTTACGTGTTGTGTGTTATTGTTTTATGTTTGATTTCATTATTAGTTGATTTGAGTCAATTTTGACGTGTGTGCTAACATCATTTTACTTTATATTACTGATTATGAGAATTATCTCTTTGATTGTGTCGTAATTAGTTGATGACTGTTGTCCTCTTGTTGATATCATCATTTTTCTCATTCTGGTTTCTTATATTTTTATTGACTCTATGATTGTCAACTTTAACAGGGTATTCAATCTTGTATTGATCTTGTGTAGTCTCAATCATGTTGATTATCGATGTCATTTTACATTGCTCAGGTGTTTTGATGTTGTTTGACTTAATATTTTAAAACAACCATTTTATTGTTATAGACAATTACATACTTATCTTATCTGTTCTATGTTTCAAGCTTTTGTACTAAGGTTTTAGCATTGTTTAAAGGACCCTTTTTTTGACTATTTGGTTGGCATGTTTGTTAAGCCAAGTTTGGCTTGAGGATTTTTCATAGGTTGTTCAACCCACTTAGGGGCATAGTTGGGGTGTTTTTGTTAAACCATATGACTTAAGGGTCATGGCATTCACTCGAGTTACCATGCAAATGGGGTTGAGATGTTTCTATGGGGTTTTAGGTTTTATTTTGGTTTATTTAGACTCAGTCTTTAGAAGAGTTCAAAGCCTTGGGGAAACTCTGTTGAACATTTTGGCATGGCAATCAAAGGGAATGTAATACAGTTTTGCATGAGGTTTTTTATGAGATGGATCTATAGTTAGACGCATTAATCTTGACGACCATGTGAGAGTTGAGTAGATTTGACTAGGGTTTATTTTGGTATTTATTTTTTGACTGGTTTGTATATTGAATAAGGGATTTTGGATGCTAGTTTTGCATAGAATTTGAAGGCTAGAAGAGAAGATAAAATATATTCTATGGTTGACTTCCAATAACCATGTAAGTAATGTTTTTAAAATTTGTGTTGATTTCAAAAATAAGTTTTTTAACAACAAATCAAGTTAGGGTATTAGCCATAAATACTGGCATTGTTTTGATGCATTATGGTGTTTATTAGTGAAACCCTAACTAGGGTCGAGGCTTTTGGTTTTTTGTTTGTTATGCATGGCATCCATGGACAGCTAAGTCATGGATTTCATTGAATGCATACGTAGACTATACTGGGTACTATGTTATTTTATTTTCTTTAGTGGCTATGAGAGGGTGTATAATCATTGTGTTTATGTTTTTAGTTTTTGAACCACTACAAAATCATTTTCTTTTGTGAGAGATACAACTTTTTATATTGACTGTATGTTGATTATTTTTGGTTTACGACTTGAAACCCTCAATTAGGTTATTTTTTATTATGTTATTGTTTTTGTTGAAGCAATTTTTGAATGACTATAACTAGGTTATTTAAGTGATTGTGTGGGTATTTGACTTGGTTTTGTATTTCAAAAACTCTAAATTTATACAGTCGAGTTTCTTAAATAATATTTGGAAAATTAGGCTACTAGTTATTTCAAAATGTGGCCATACATGGGGGAAATGATATAAGGAGTCTCCATGGGGGTTTAAAATGATTACAAGGGTTTTGTAGAAAAATAATATTTTGTTGTGTTTACATGATTTGTTTCACTTTTTTTGTTTTATTGGGTTGACTCAAGTTTATGGAATCATGTTGAATTAGTAGCTTAATTCTGGAAATGATATTTAGAAATTATTTCAGCTCATGGTTAAGTAGACTTATGTTTGAAAACATTATTCAATTGAATATTTTTATGTGGTATAATTTTTTTAATCATTATAGTTGATAATTAAGCTTTTACTATTTTTGTTAAAGTCTATTCAATCAAAAATAGGACCTAAAACTTTACGTATGTTTTAATTTATTAATTTATTAATTGGTTAGGATTGTTGTCTTCTTTTTATAAGTTTAATTTTAACTCAAAAATGTCTATTAATTTAGTACATGAAGATGCATGTCAAATAAGTTATGGCATACACATTTATGAGCCATATTACATTTTTGAATAGAATATGGCCCATAAATCAAAAAACTTAAATAGTGAGTTGTAGTCGTAATCAAGTACTAAGTCAATGGATCTTGGTGGATTGGTAGTATTTTCTTCACCATTTTTCTATTGTCTTAATTCGTATCCAACTAATGGTTGGGGTGGTCTAAGGTCACTTATGGTTGGACTCATTGAGACTGGTGAGGCATGTTAAGCTTCATTAGATTGTGTGTAATGATTTGATTCATTCCTTCTTACTTCACATTGTGATAGTTTGTTGTAGATAAATTAAAATTGTTATGTAATTCTTATGACTGCAATTCATGTTTTAGATTAAGGTAAAAACAGGTTTTGAAGGGACCCCGAAACCCTGAACAAGAAGAAAGATATACATTTAAGCACAGCCAGGTTAACACATGAACCTGATAACAAAAAAGAACCAAGACCAGGTTTTACATGGACCTGTTACCGACAGATAAGAACATGAAAAAATAGCTGTCAAAACATAGAACTGAAAGAAAACCAAAAGGATTAGCAAACTTCCAGATCCGTAACCAGTAAACCAAGGAAAAAAGACCGGTTTGTTGCCCCCAAAAAACCTATCAGTAGAAAGGAACTTTGGATGAATCTTTTAAATTCAGATTTTTCTTTTTGCATGACCGAAGATTCATTTCAAGAGGAGGGACCAAAGGCTTAGCCTTCTTTATTCTGACTGCAGTCCATCCATCCTCTACCTTAGCTGCCTCAGCAACCCATGCCTCAGAAGACACTGATCTGTGGACACCAGAAGGCATGAACTCCTTGTGACAGTCTAACACAGACTGGCACTTAGAAAGATCCTCCAAAATAGGGGAAGAGATCACCACCTCCTCCTCAGGCTCAGCTGTATCTTTAACTCCAGCCTCCTCAGAGGCTACATTAGAATGTTTCTCCAGAGATTCCTCTTCATCTTTCGAATCGGATTGCAACCTTTCCTCATTCTCGGATCTGTTGTTGTCTCCAAAGGTTGTTTGTCTATGCTATATTCAGAGAAATCCTTTGGCCACCAAGAAAGTGAACGTCTGGGATTGTTTTTCCCATCACCACAACGGGCAGCAATATGTCCCATCTGGTGACACTTCCTACACCTAAAAGGAATCCCCTCATAATCCAAGATTTGTGTCTAGGAACCCCTTGGGGAATCAATGCAAATCGCCTCAGGAAGGCCCTTTGAAATGTCCAGGTCAGCCAAAAATCGTGCACAAGTCGAATGGTGGCTCTTAGTACTGTCTTCTTCATATAGAAACTCTCTTATAGCATTTCCAATGGTTTTATAAACCTCCTCCTGCCACAATTCATGTTGTTTATGATAGTTGTATTTAATTCAAAGTGATATAATATTATCATATAATTGTAGTTCATTGATCATTTGATTATTTGCATAATTTTATATTACTATTTAAATATAAAATTACATTGATTCATTAATGCCTTTGGTAGAAGAACATAGATATCTGGTCTTTATCATGTACTGGTAGTTAGGCACTTATTTGGAATAAGTAGATTGATAACTTTGTTTAGAAAGTTGTAACAATTTGAGTTGTTATATGATATTGGTTTTATGTTGACTCATGATCAGTAAATGTATTCATATCTTTGGATATACATGTACCATATTACGGTTTCAAATTACTTGGTTATTTGAAGGTGCACATAATTGTATTAGAACTTAGTTGTAAAATTTATCATGACTATGACATTATTATTTTATTATATTGAGAATATGGAAATTGAAACATAATGTTAGTATGTTAAGTCACTTTGAAGGATTTATATATAATTAATCTAAAGCTTGTAAAAGGTAAGTGATGTTATTCTATGAATAGGTTCGGTTGTGATAAACATTATAATACGGTAATTTGGTGTAGTTGAAAGTTATGTTTAAAAGAACTTTTCAAATCCCTATATATTATACCAACGTACATGTGACATGGATTAACTAATGAAATTTGTTGAGACTTCATTAAATACTTGTACCATAACTATATAATTTAGTAAAATGAAATCCTTATAGTATAATTGGTAAATTGAATGGATTATATTCAACTTAATACTTTGATAGAGTTGTAATAATTTGATGGAATGTTTGATAATGATTAAGGTGGGATAATTACTTTGTTAAAAATGTACACATCTTCTAAAGAAAGGTCTTATGGAAGATAATCATTTCAATTTTAAATTACTAAGCACTATTAAGTATTGTGGACTCTATGGGTGGCTCCTAAATAATTCATTAATTTTAAACATCAATAAGTTTATGTAGACCTTATGCATATGTTAAAGTTAATTGGAAATAATATACTTCATGGAAAATTTTAAAAGGGATGTAGTTATTCCTAGATAAAACATTTTGTGATGAGGATCAAATGTTCATGTTTGGAAAAGACCATTGAATACTTTGACAAGTTGATTCTTATCCTTTAATGGTAAAATGAGTTAATGAAATTATATTATAATAATCTACCTTGGAATCAAGAACGAGTAAGCTCTAATCTTAAATTAATGCAATAATGCTTAGGCTATGATCATGAATCTAAGATAAAAAGTAAATCTTTAAGAATAATATTAAAGCAAGACTTAAGATAAATATATTTAGTCCATGAGACTATTAATATATATCGGTAATAATGGGAAATGTATATCTAACCCAAGTCATTATATAATTCTTAGGCATGCTTTATCATGAGCTTGTACCCTGATTGTAGAATGATAAGATGTTCCTAACTAGAACTTAAGCATGGTTGTTGATGCATCCCATCAAGCTTGCATATTTCATGTAGCATTTTGTGTCAAACTTCATATGTTGGTTTTCCTGTGAAATGAAAAGGTGTTCAAATGTTTTGCATTACTTTTATAAATAGTCCTTTTCCCTTTATCTTTGTTTATTGCTTGTGATTTGATAAATCTTACTTAAGAAAGCTTAGTATGATGATTCTTCTATTGAATATGATCTTACTTTACCACTATTTATTGAACTTTATTAAATTATCTGTGAAGTTTTGGCTATTCTATAGCCTGTAAAAGTATGTGGGGTAGGGGCATAAGTTAGTAATGACCTCACTGGGAAGACCACAACATAATACATGGATAGAGGTGAGTGGGTAACCCCATATTGACCCACTTATATCTGAATACTAATGGTTAAAATTATTTTTAATGAAGTTGTTGATGGGTTATGTATGTATTCTATTTCAAGGCACTATAACATAGTTATGGATCTCATTAGTATTTCCATGCTAAATTCTGGGTGAACTTTGTTCTGTTATTATTGTTCAAATTATGATTATAGAAATAAAAGTTTGGTTGTGAAAAATGCTTCCACACCACTTGTGGAAGGCACCTATTGTCATTGGCACTATAGATGATCCTAAAAAGGTCAAGGAAAGATTGGATAAATTATTGGGGGCATAATTCTGACTATTCAAAATATATCTCTAACATTATTCTTATCAGAAAGAATCAATACAATAGACTATTTTGCACTTAGTTATTCATGGTGACACTCAATTATTAATCAAGTTACATGTTCACATCACTCAAGAGATGAAAAGTTCATGCCTTACCACAAAAGCATGCTTGACAGTCTTAAACATAATTTTGAATGCATCCAATTTGAGAAACTATTTATGGCTAGTAACAGATCAGCTGATGTTGTGGAAACCTTGGATTCATGGATGCACATATTTTTTAATTTATTGTATTACACTTTATTCTATTAGTTTACAATCATTTTGAATCAGAACTGGTATGTGATATTGATGGTCTTATTTCCCCTTGGTACCTAGATAAGTACACTTACCTCCAAAAACCATACTCTTATTATTGCATTATATTATAATCAACAACTCATCCCTATCATGTTTAATTACACTCTACTCGATGGTATGCTCTATTTTAGAGGCTATGATGGGATACTACTTCAATGTTTACACCTGGGTAAATCTCATTTAGTGCTTAAAGGCATTCACGATAAGATTTTTGGGGCTCACACTAATGGAGTGGTCTTTGCTATGACCACTACATTAGACGTGGTGTTATTGGCTTGAATTAGAATCAGATGCAAGTGTTTATCATTTATTTCCATCAACATGGTGGTTTAATTCAATCACTTTTGATGTTTGCTTTATTCAAACAATGTTTATGAGTGCCATCTTGGGGGCATGTCCTCTCACTCTCTCATTCATTACATTTTCCATCCTTGAGTTAATTCTCATCATTTCCCCTATCTTATTCCATTTCTAATCTTGATTATGGCCTACATGTACTATAGATGAATTGAGAAGACATTTTAACAAGCAGTTTAAATTTAGTCATCATTAGTACATCTTTTCAAGAAGAATATCCAACTACCTCAACACTACTTCTTTATTTATTAGTTCTTCAAGAGCTCTTTTTTTGCTCCTAGTCTTGTTTCTCATTCTACATCACTTCCTTTGCATAATTTGTTTGTTGTTGAAAGGTAGTCCCTTTATGTCTTGGAGTACTATTACAGTTGGTTTAGTTATTGTTTGAGCCCCTACCCAATGTTGTATTTCATTTTTTAGATGATTCTTTGTACATTTTTTTGTATTCCCTTTTTGTATCCTTTTTAGAGAGCATTCATGTATATTTTATTCCAAAAATATCAAAACATTGGCAAATTCAAAAACCCTTAAAATCAAAACATTTAAAAAATGCCTCACCTCTCTAAAAGAGATACAAAACCACAAAACCTTTATACAATTTGGCAACATGTTCACCAGTGGATTTTCCTCTTGGTCCTACTCTAGGTGGCATTATTTATATATGATGTGCATTATGCTCTCTTTGCATTTAAACATCTTCATGGGTGGAATCCTTTTATCCAGTCATCACCATTTGTAATTACCATTTTCATTTCTTCATTAAACTCCAATTTCATGGATAACTACATCAGCCTAAGGTCCATATAATCTATGTTGGCAGCCCTTGGCTATATGCATTAGCTCAAGATAACTCAACCACTATCATTCCCATTTTCATCTCCCCCTCTTTCTCTTTCATGCTCGCACCATTTTATAATCCAATCCCGTTTTCCTCTTTAATTAGTTTCATTCTAATCATTATCATCACTTTTCTTCTTTCCCATTCCTGGGATAACTACATTTGGATTGAAAATCCATATGAACTATGTTAGCAGTGTTTAGTTGCATGGGGCATCTAAAGTCAGCTTGGCTACCCATTAATTATTATTCTATTCCCTCTCAAAGTCCAAATGGTCATATTATCATATTTACTACTCCCTATACTTAGGAACAAAACATTGAGCCTAAAGTTTTATTATCACACACATAACATGATAATTATTTGATTGTTTATTACTTTTTAAATTTGTGTGCATGTGTTTTTTTTTCTACTTATTTTTTGGATTTTATTGTTATGCCTTGAATCAGTACATATGTGTTCATGGGGTGATTCCATGTGCTTGTATTTGAGTCCATCCATTAGCATCTAACAATAATTTCATCTTGATCTTTCCATATCATAATGCATTGGTGTCATTTTTATATTGGATCAAGGGTCATTCCTTATGTACATTATGACAAAGTCATCATGGTGTTTTATATTACGGTGCATAAAATTTTGTGTAACATTAAAAATCAATCACTGGAGGCTTATCTATAATGTCATGCACAATAACATTTTCCCTTATAGGAAACTCTCATCATCTTAGCCATGTTCTAATTTGAACACTTGAGCATTCTGGCTAAATATATGATAATCAAGACATGCATCTCCTACTCAACATGTAAAAGAGAGTCATACACATCAAAAATCATATCAATAGGTTAAATCATTGAGTTATGCTTGTTAATTAATCTCATCAATCAATCAATTAGTTTCTCCACACTCAAATCCACCCTAATAGGGAAACTTCATTTATTAATTGATCAATTTCCCCCCTCTTTTGGGGCATATCATTTTTATACTCTATCAATCATTAGAAACCCAAAATGTACAATCCTTAGATAACCCATGGGTTAATCATATATCCTTATTCTTAGGATGCATGTTTATGGATCCTTTGTCCATTTTATTCCTTTTGAGGGGTCGTCCATAAAACTTATTTTTTAGCCACTCCCTTGGTGGGAGGGGGGGGGCATCATGGGCATCCCAAACATTGTTTGGATCATTGGTGTGAACTCATTTTTAGTAAATTAAAAAGAATCAACAAAATGTGAACACATAATTCTTCAATCCTTATTAAATAATTTTAACAAAAAAATTATTATTTGAAAAGTCGTTACTTTGTCTAGTGTCTTGCAATGCCTACTCAAAATAGGGCAAAATGTAGACACTCAATTCTCATCACTTTCATATAAAAATTATAATTAGAATGATTTCTAGAAATAATGTACAAATCATTGAAACACCCAAATTAGTCTGGACACTCGACATGAATATTTTATAGCATATTGGTGCATCCCTGATTAGGGCAATACACCATACATAATCATCAACTTCATCTAATTCACTATGAGTCAAATTATTGTTTTGTAAGAAATGTTTTGGGGCAGTTAACTAGAATAAATATTCAAATTTTGATGTTGCCTAAATCACATGGAAGTTAATCTAGATTAATTAGCCTATCTAATCAAATCAAATGGCTAAGCATAAAATCCATAAAAAATGGCTAATTTAAAATTATGCAATATTCAAATATTCAACAAATATCTAAAACCATGACATCACATGAAAGTTGTCAAAAATTAGCATAAATACATAAAATATCATAAAAGTGAACCCATACCTAATAAATGTTGACCCAAACCCCAAATATTAATGGCATTTATTACTCAAATTAGACTAAATTCTAGACACAAATCGTGATCTTGATGCGATGGCCATAATTAATCTAAAAAATCTATAAATACGAGGGTAATTTAATCGTAATGACCAAGATTTTTAGTGCAAACAAACTCTACAAACATAGAAAGAAAGCTTCATCAATATTCCATTTTCTTCCTATCAATTGGACCAAACCATGTGCAACCTAGGGGAGATGTTGCCTACAATGGTATGGCATTGATGAATACTGCATAGCTATAATCTCAAGTTTAATAAAAAATTAGTATGGCTTGGAGAATGAATCCATTAGCAAGGTATAACATTTGTTAATGTCTTTCTATTTGTTTATATTCTCCTAGACCTTGCCCAAATTGAGGGATTATGTTTGAGATGGCATGTTTGTTAATTTTTTTTAGTTTTGAATCACTAATAATGAACTAACTTTTTTTGTTCTCATGACTATAGTAAATAATTAAGTAGTACCAAGGTTTATTGGGTATATGTTCAAGAGCCAACAAAGTTAGTTACTTTGGGACTAATGACGACGTTAAGGTAACTAGTAAATTTAGTGGGTCATTGACTAGTGGTTATGACTTAGTGTTATAAAACTAAAGAATGAACCTAGATAAGGTATATGTAAATACTCAATATGACATGTTATTTGTATGGATAGGTTATGAGGCCATCATGTTAAGGGTACACGTACAAACCTTGTGAAGGTAGACTCTTGAATTGACACATAACACTATGCCACTATAACTATAAATCTTATTAAGATTATAGTGCAATATGGAGGCTTGAAAATACTGTATTAAGAAATTCCATGTATGGACAAGATTAATTTGCAACTATGTTAATGATAAACTTACTAACCTCAGTGGATGAGAAGTGGCACTATGTCATGTCATTTGTCAAGATTTTAATAAATAATTTGAACGAACAAGTTTATAAACACACCTTGTCATCTATTACTAAATATTTTTGTTTAGATATTATGGTTATCATTTATAAGGTTAATAACACTAAATGATATAAATGTGAAATCTGGGATTTGTGAGCAATGTTTTTACTTAACATTATGTCTTGACCTTTACTATGAATCTCATATTTCTATTTAAAGAGGAAATAATTTTTTATTATGACAAGACAAGTCTTGACATGAAACTAAAGGTGTATGGTTATTAAAATCCCCTGGATATATGAAATGGGTAGATATATTAATAAGTATGTTCTTGTGGAAAGAATAACTTGTTTGTGTTAGTAACCATGTTATGATTAGTATTAAGAAATGATAAAATACCTTTAAACATTTTTTTAGAAATTATGTGAAAGAGATTTTTTTTGTGTATGAATGCTTGAATGTTTTATTTCATATTCAATAATGTCTTTTGTGTTTTGGTGATGTTTGTATGACATCATGATTTAACTTATTTGGGAATAATAGAGTTTTATTCCTATTTTAGTTTAGGGTCTGGATTAATAAATCAGTATAGAATATAGCAATAAATATAGTCCTAATTTTAAAAATTGTGTCTTTTTCACCTTTATAAAATTACCAATAAATAGGAATAAATATAACTTAGCTTAAAAATAGATTGAGACGACTGATACAGATGTTGAAAATGGATGTGCAGGACTAGGAAGGTGTCATAAACTTGAATCTGGATTTCATTCAATGAAAGGATAGGATCACCAAAAAGTGGACACTTTGGTGTCTGGCATTGTTATCCATTTCTACCACTATTGTCCAAACTAATCACAGAGACATGAACTGAGTGCTAGTTGTCAGAATTTACAATGGAGCTGATTTTGTCTTCAAACCCTAACCCTCTGTCATGCTTGATAAAATGATATTTGAGTCACTTGAGAGAGGGGGGGTTAGTGTGTAATATTTAATGAACGTGCAATCCACACCCCTTGTGTGGGCATGCTACCTACATACCAATACTTCAAATAGGGATCAAGCCATATGTAGTTATCCCACCTAATTTGCTTTGTGCAATAATGTGATGCAAATTCAAATGCCAATTTTATAGTGTTTGAGGTGGCTAAGGACTAATATGAGGATTTGAGTATATTTGTAGCTGTGTTGGGTGAATGTGTGAAAATAATAAGGAAGTTTACATTAGTGATTTATTTGTATTCTTGCTTGATTTGTAAGTTTTATCACCTCCTTTGTAAATGAGCTTTGAGTGGGCTTTTATAGGGAACAGTTAGTCATGGGTCAGATGTATTTATGCTAGGTTGAACTAATTAAGGATAAGAACCAGATGAAAATGAATTTTAGGGCTCAAAGTATAAAAGGATAGGAGTGCTGAAAATGGGACACTTTGGTTCTCGGAGCTATAGTCCAAATGGGGCACTCATGTCCTATAGTCTTAAGACCTAAGGGAATAGGATTAGCATGGGGAATATTGTCTGGTTAAGGTGGAATGATTGTTTAGAAGGTTATAAATGATTGGTAATGAGAAAAAAGGTGCCTAGAAGGGTCGTAAGAGCATGCAAAAATGACCTATGGATGGGGTGTCACAAGCCACACATAAACTATCAATTTGGACATTTTATATGATTATATTTTCCCCCCCTTTATTCTAGTGATGTAGCAAATTGAAATACTAGGATAAAGTAAAAATAGAAAGCATAACTGAACTTACCTGCAAAGGTGAAGCCCATGAAGATGTGTGATGTTGAGTGTGCATAGAGAGAGCATATCATGAAGTGTAAATCTATAAGAGGAAATAAGGAGTAGATTAGTTCTTACTAGACACATTATGTCTAAAATAAGAACATATAAAGGCTAGGTAAAAGAGAGAGGAAGAGAAAAGAACAAATACACCTCACCGAGTATGCAAACCAATACAAAACCTATAGTGATGTTGAGTGATGTTGGGTATGTGTTGTACCAAGAGTAATATCACAAACAGAGCTGAGTGCTCGATTCTTTAAGGGTGGCTCAAGAATACAAAGGTTATCCCTTTAGCTCCATCATCACCCATTATGTAGTGAAGATATGTGATCATGCATGTGTTAATCAATGTTTGGACTGTGTGTCCAATCCCTCTGAGTAGATGTCTCAAGAATACAAAGGCTAGCTAGTCATTTGGCTCTATCATTTCCCACTAAGTGTGAACTATGAATTGATATCAGTATGAATGTGTGTCATATAAAATGGCTAATGAAGCCCATGAATGCTCTGTAATATGATAATGTGGCATGGATAGATGAATGTGTACTAAGAACTAGGCCAATCTTGGCTACTCCAAAATGTGGAGATCAAGCTTATATGAAAGCCACTCTGAAACTGAGAACTAGGCTTATATGAAATCCACTCCAAAATTATTCCAACCACCTGCAGTTGGAATAAGGCACACAACTACGAAGAATACCTAGGTAATACAATGAATTGGAAAGAAAATAAGGTAAATGTGCCACACACATTACCCCCAATCACTAGTGTCTGTAACATGGATTTTAATTTGGAAGTTGTACCAATTTCCCAATCTAAAAATCGAAGTGAGATCCATCATGTTGTGCATGATGCCCTCTATATCTAGATAATCTAAGTAAAATTATACTAAAACTACCTAATTTGAATTGAACTATAGCTAAAAAAATTGTAATTCTATTTCTAAAAATTTTGGGTTTTCAACTATTTGGATAGGAACACCAAAAAGTGGACACTTTGGTGTCCAGTGCTATTGTCCAAATGGGGTGCTCTTGTATTTTACTATTTTTGATGATTGTTTTATGTTCATCACTATTTTTTTGGTCTATTCTACGTGTTTTGAATTTTTATTGTTGTTATGAGTGTTCTAAAAATTGATTTTTAACCGATAAAGGGCTTTGATCTCTATGACAAAACTCCTATTTGTTGCCCCCTCTTTTGAGGGTAAGAATAAAGATCTTGCAACGACTGCCCTCAAAATAAAAATCCCTACAAGTGTGTTATGTTGTGAGATACATGATATAACAATGATAATCTAAAATATGTATCAAGATATAGCATAGTTTGTATTGGAGATTGTTAGATCAACAGGGGTATGCCTAGATCAATGTAATAATGTAATAGCATGTGCAGTATATATACTGAACTAAAACTAGAAATATAGTTAGTTTTCAAGGAGGGATGGAGCATGATATCCATCATGGCATCCAAGAAGGCAAGATAATGCATGATGCGGATCATGGCATTACAAATAACTGAGAAGTAAACAAGCAAACAAGAATGCAAAGCAAGAGGCATATAAAAGAGGCTAAGTTGCCAAGCAAACAAGGGACATGGGCACATATCACTCAAACAAGGAAACCAAGCATACAAGGCATGTTTAAATTACCATATACACATACAATTATAAATAAGCAAGATTGGCATGAGGGCCATAAGCACATACAAGAGTACAAGCAAAGGACATTGGTAAATGTCCTACGGCACACACAAGTAACAAAATAAGAACTGAGAAATGCAATCACCTATAGCCACTCAAATCAAGAAAGGAAGGCATGTAAATGCTGGAAATACTATTGCATAACTAATCAAAGCAAGAAGTGAAAGTATGTAAAACATATAGTACAAGATTAGCTAGATGCTAAGAAACACACAAGTGCTATATAATAGTGAGTGTTGATAGAATAATATGTGTAAGCTAGTAAGTAATGTACATCAACATGATAAATAGAGTGTGTGGTGTAGCAATGACATAACTTGGATGGTGTAGTCATGCATAAAATGCCCCTAGTAGGTAGATATGTCAATGTATGTCTCAGATGTATAAGTAAGATGCCCCCTCAATAGGTAGAGTGAAACAATCAAGGATATGGGTGTCACTGCACACACTCAAATAAGATCAAGTGAAACATGGTAAATGTAGATAAATCAACAAACAATAGCATAGAACAAAAAAATGTAAGTCTAGCATGGTAGTAAAAATGTAAAGCATGGAAAATGCATATAGTTGAAATTTATTTTAGTGTTCTGAGTTATTTGAATGTTTTTCTATTTTTTCATGTTATATTATTTTTGGTATTTTGAAATGTTGTATTATTTTTGGTATTTTGAAATAAGCTATGTACAAGTAATCATAAGGAAATTATGTACAAAAAGACAAAAATAAACTATGTACAAGTAAGTTGAGAAATTATTTACAAGATAGATTGAGAAGAAATGATACTAACTAATGAGTCTCATAAGAGACTCCCTATCATGGTGTTTTGTATCAAGGAGAGGGATTATGCATGATCATGAAGCATAATGGAAGGGCTAAGACTATGACTATGAGAGTTATGTGTGTTTTAATTGCTCTAAAATCTCTATAGTATAAACCGACTGTGGGATCCCCTTGTAACTCTGAGAAGTGGATGCAATTATGGGGATTTTAGGGACCCATATATTAGTAAAATAAGCTCTCTAAAAATGTGATTTGTGTGTAGAGGTATGAGACCTCAATGATACTTTCCTAGGTGTGAATATTGTAGATAAAAACTATCTAGAGTCTTGAAACTATCATTGATGTAGTGGTCTCTCTAAGAGAGGCCTTCATGGAAGTGTATGAACTCTCTGTTCTGACGAGGGAGGCATTGATTATGTCTAAATTTTAACTAGAATAATAACTATAACTGGTGGAGAAGTTGAAACTAGTGACTGCAAAGTAGGAGATGGATCTGAAGTGGGGAGTGGTAACTCATATGAAACTCCACCAACTGTAATAACCTAATTAGCATGAATGTATTTCATGTATCTATGAACTATAGAAGGTACTACATTAATTTTTGGATCTATGGTCAACCAAGCAACATGTTGAAGACTCCTAAATTGGGAACAATAGTAAATGGTGTGGCCATATGTGTTGGACCAACCTTTAGAAGAAGTACAGCCTCACCCAATGAACTATGTATGTGCCCACTGAATCCACTAATAATTATGTCCATCAGGGTGATATCCTGCTCTGAATATCCCAAATACTAAATTAATGTCATAGTGCACATGTTCACACTAGATCCATTTTCTATGAGAACCCTATGAACGGGATGGTGATCAATGTAGGCTTTGATAAAGAGTGCATAGTAATATGAATCATCCTCAACTATCTCCTTCTCTAAAAAAGAGATCAAAGTTCTAGTTAAAACTCTATAATTATACACACCAATCATGTTTCTCAAGGGACGTGACTCAACTAAAGGTGTCTGGTCTATATTTAGTAGAGGATGCGCATGATATGCATGGTGAACACTTGATGTGGCCTCTGTCTCCTATTTAGAATGTTGTGGGAAAGGATATGATAAAAATTTTAGAGCTTTGTCTTATGTTTGATTTACCTAAAGAGGCTCAATTGGAGTGTCAAGATCAATAAAGTTTCCATCTATCATGTCTTGTATCTTGTGTTGTAAACTAATGCATATGTTTGTTGTGTGGCTTGGTACCTTATGAAAATCATAGAATGCATTCTAATCATATCCTCATGGAAAATACTATGTTGTATCAACTTCCTATATAGGAGGGAGAGATATGATATTGCATTCTAATAGCTACAATAAGACTTTGGTTGGAGATACTGGTAGATTGGTAAAGGCTCACCTAGGAGGCATTGATAAAACCACTCTTTGAGGGGGCTCTAAAGCTACATTGATTGTAGGTTAATTTTGAATTTTTCTATGATTAACCTTTACTTTATATGTAACTTTATTGTTACTCTTGTTTGTTTTTTCTAATATGCTTGTGTACTTGAGTTTGCCCATTGAAATTAATTTGACTTCCCTTTCCTTTAGTGTATGACATAGCTCAGTGAAGGAAGAATTTTTTTTTAACATTATTGATTCATGCAAAGATGATAGAAGACTTTATTTGAAGAGATCTTGTAATTGTTGATTGGCCATGGGGCTAGTCATTTTAGCGAAGATAGTCTTATATCTAATAACATACTATGTAAGATGCTCATTTTACCTTTGTTTCTATTATGCAACTTGGGCATAAGAAACCTTATCACATATGTTAATGCTGAAATGAGTTAGGAAAATGTCAGCTAAAGGATTGAATGCATTGACCAACTTATTTGGTAGACTATAGAACCATTATAGATCATAATCCTTCAAACTCCATAAAAATAGCTTGGTTAGTAATTAGTCATTTGGCACATAGTCCAAGCATGCTGCATGAAAATATCTCAAGTGTGTCTCTAGATCACCCTTGCCATCATATAGAGTGAGCTTAGGTTGAACAAAACTTGATGGTAAGGGTGTAGAAGTAATATGGCATTCTAATGGTGTATGAAGTAGAACAAAAGAGTCCAAAGCTTGTGTTGGTCTAGAGGTACCTTGCTCAAGATGTATCACCTTGGATTGAAGATATTTGATCTCTTACACAAGGGTAACCACATTATGAGGTGAATATGTACTAACTATAACTAGTGGTGCCACATACGAAGGTTGATTTGCTATAGGGGATTGTTGAGACACAGTTTCCCCCATAGTGTCATTTAAAATGTATTGTTCTGAAGAAATGGAAGTCTCAACTTTCTTAGCCTTTTTAATTTCCATGATAGATTGTAAGATACTAGCATCATCTCGAGGTTGTTTCCTAAGTCTCTCTCTAAAACTCTATAGAATTAAATATTTGTTGATGACAACATCATTATCAACAATAGGTGGAATTGGATCAGTACCCCCATGTGGTAGAGCATGAGCATTAATGTGTATATCATCATTTTTATTCTCATACTTCTCATTGTCAGAATTATCCTCATGAAAATTAGTGTAATCTGGATGTGTAAGATCTATAATAGGAAATTGAGCTGGTTGTTTATCCATGGGTATATGGATGAGTTGGTGGAATTTAGGTGAATTTAATAGGGTTGCCACTAAGTCTTTCACTTTATCTCAAAGGAAGATATGAAAGGATCTTAGGTGGCATAAGGAAAACAACTTGAAAAATGAAAGAGAAGATTAAATCAATGTAATTTAGGATTTGAAAAATAATGAACTAGAATATGCATAAAAAGGAATAAAGTTTACTAACATGTAAGGTGATACCTCAAAAAGCATAGGGACCTAGTATATTCTACTAAGGTTTACAATAAATTATTTTTAAAATTACTATTGTGAATTTTAAAAATTTAATATAAAATTATGATTTATATATGCAAAAAAAAATCCAAAAATTATTGCTAAAATCAACAAGGAATTTTCCCTAAGGTTTCTAGGGTCTTTATGTGCAAACGAAGTAAGTCCGGTTCACCAAATGATTTAACTTATTTGGAAAAAATGGAGTTTTATTATTATTTTAGTTACGGGTTTGGATTAATAAACCAGTACAAAATATATCAATAAATATAGTCCTAATTTGTGTAATTGTTTGTCTTTTTCACCTTTCTAAAAATAGAAATAAATAGGAAGAAATATAATTTAGCTGGAAAATAGACTAAGATGACTGATACAAATGTTAAAAATATTTTTGTAGGATTAGGAAGGTGTTGTAAACCTAAATTTAGATTTCATTTGGCAAAAGGATAGGAGCATCAAAAAGTGGATGCTTTAGTGTCTGGTGATGTTGTCTGTTTTTGCCATTGTTGTCCAAACTGATCATAGAGACTTAAAACTTTCTAGGTAGTTGTGTTGTACATGTGTGAGTGTGCTTGTGAAAAACCAAGTGATAGTTGTTGAAATTCATTATGGAGCTAATTTTATCTTCAAACCCTAACCCTCTATAATGCTTGATAAAATGATATTTGAGTCACTTGAGAGAGAGGGGGGTTACTGTGTAGGATGTACTGAACATGCAATCCACAACCCTTATGTGGTCATGCTACCTACATACCAATACTCTAAAGAGGGATCAATCCATATGTAGTTCTCCAACCTAATGTGCTTTGTGAAATAATGTGATGTAGATGCAAATGCCAATTTGATAGTGTTTGAAGTGGCTAGGCATTGGTATGAGGATTTTAATATATTTGCAGTTGTGTTGGGTGACTATGTGTAAAGAATAGGGAAGTTTGCCTTAGTGATTTGTTTGTATTCTTGCTTGCTTTGTAATTTTTTCACCTCCTTTGTAAATGAGTTTTGAGTAGGCTTTTATAGGGAATAATTGGTCATGGATCAGATGTATTCACACTAGGATGACCTAATTAAGGATAAAGATTGGATGAAAATGACCATTGGGTCTCAAAGTACAAAAGGATAGGATGCCAAAAATGGGACACTTTGGTTCCCACTGCTTAGTCCAAATGGGATGCTCCTATCCTATAGGCTTGGGACATGGGGGAACAGGATTGGTATGGGGAATACTATCTGGCTGAGGTGTTATGACTATTTAGAGGGTTTTGGATGACTTTTAATGAGCAAAAAGGTACTTAGAAGGGTCACAAGAGCATGCAAAAAGGACCTATAGATGGGGTGTCAAAAGCCACACTCAAACTACCAATTTGGACATTTTATATGACTCCACATCACATGATCCCATGTAAAATTGAGAACCTTATATCTTATGTTTTTATCATTGATGTGATTGGGAAAATTGGGTAATCTGGTTTGTTTATGGTTAGTATCCTCTTTCTCCAATCCTTCCTCTCGACATGTAAAAATCACCAAAAGGAAACTTAGAGAAAACACTTTATATATTTCCTATCTTTTTTATTCTTAATGTTGAAAATGTGTTCCTATAGAAAAAATTGGTGTATATTATAATAACTTCTAGGATAGACTTATGAGTCAAATGATGGACTATGTTTAATTCTACACTTGAACTTTATACTTAAATTTGTATGATGTATGTAATTGAGTTATTTTGTTTGGTAATTGGCAGTATGTATTGTCAAAAAAATCACATTTTTTATGGCAAGCCACATTATCCTTTTAAAGGAATGTCTTTGTGGTTTTGTGATTATGTTTATGATTTTTATATTGAATGGATATGATGGTTTACATACTTGTAGTGAAGAGATAGACCAAAAGTGTCTTGTCTGGTTTGATTTTCACATGTGAGTAGTCACACCTTGTAACCTTGTTTAGTGCCCTATTTTGGTATACCCATGATCAGAGATGGGATTTCATGGCTTGGGAATGTTTAGGGTCACCCATTTGATGATTAAAATCATATAGTAGGTGAGCCCCTCCTTTCCTTGGCCTTGTGGATGTATTCTTGGAGCTTATGTTGGTGCATTCATGAAGCTTTTGTTCATGCTTGGAAAAATTTAAAGGGTTGTTTTGGCCTTAAAAATACATGTAATTATTATTTGAAAAGGAATGAATACTTGTAAGATAGATTCATATGAATTTTAGGTGTTTGTCACCCTTGTATCTCCTTGTAACCCCTATTCTTAATAAATTTGTGTATTGAATGGAAAGAAATAAATAATTATTTTATGGATTAAAATATTTTAAAAGATCATTAAATCCACTTATTAATGTTTATGAAAAATAAGGAATGATTCTTAAGAATATTTCTTCAAAAATAAATTCCATTCTTATCTTGTGTAAGGGCCTAAAGAAGTAGCTATGTGTTTTTATTTTTTAATGGAGACAAATCTCACTTAAATCTTTCAAAATAAATTTATTTCCAATATAAATTCCATCACAACTCCATGGGATTTTATGCCATATTTTTAGGATTTATAAATTATTTGTGATGAATTTTTGAATGTCGAGTCGTGATTCTACCTGGTTTTCCTTCGTTATTTAGCTAAACTTTTCTAAATTATTTCTTGGGTTGCATGCATTATCATGACTCCAAATCAATTTTAAATCATAAATTACAAACTTAATTATTTTATATAATTTTATCAATATTTATTGAGACATTATGGTCTTATTAAAAGATCAATAAACATTTGCTTGAGAGCCATGAGGCGACCATCAATGGCCACCAAAAGCTTTTTGGCTTATAACAATATTTATTTATGTGAGGCCTAAGAGAATTTTGGAGGTGTTCTAAATAATTGGGGATCCTTGTACCCTACCTAAAAATAATTGAATATCGTTAAGAATAAAAACACAATATATATATAGAAAACCACAGGACAACCATTAATGTCCATCAAAAATGTTTGGTGACAAAAACCTTTTTCAACTGTATGGGAATTTGAGAGTTAACAAAGGAAATTTTAGAGGTTGGGGGGTCAGAATTTTTTCCAACAAACATTAAGTGCATTATAAAACAAAATTGAAATTAGTCTATAAAACTTGAAATAGCGTAGAGACTCCATTAATGGAGGTCATTGAGGGGATTAGAGGATAGGTAAGCAAGAATACGAGTTAGTCTTCATCCAAATCCTCAATCCTTCCTTCTCATTTTATTTTTGAAATGAAAACAAGATTAGTATATATTTATAGGGATCTATAAATATTCCTAAGGTGTTTTATAGCTAGGTAGATTTGACTGCTAAGATAAAACAAATCTGACAATGGAGATGTGATGTTACATCCTCAAGGGGCTTACCTAGGATATTTTATGCACTTTATGGGGTCATATGAGGCCTAAGTGATATTTTAATAATCCATTTTTGAACAATTAATTTAAATTTAAATTAGAATCTAAATTATAAATTAAGGTACAACATTGACCCTTATGATTGGTCATAATCCCCAAGGGTCCTATTTGAACCTTATAGTTCGTCAGAGTGGATCATTTAACCGTATACAATGTCAGTGCAGTTCATGAATTAATTTTGGATGAGGTTTGAGACCTCAAGTTTATGGGGTCCACTAGGATTTTTTAAGCCATGTAGGATCCTTAGGTTACAATGGGTCATTGGGTACAAGTTAGGTTGGCATAAGCATTGTGATGACCAAGTGACACCTCTTATAATGAAACCTATAATTATTGGTTTGTATGACACACTTTGATAGATATACGAAGTGTCACATGCCATTTTGAGTGTGCATTGTACATTCTAAAAAAAAATCTAAATTTTTGTTGTCTTTTTCATGTGAATTTTTTAGCATGACATAATAGATGTTCTTCGATAGGGGGAATGCATAATAAATAGTATGAACTCCAAAAAATAAATAGATGATAGAAGTTATCAGTCACCATAAAGATAAGGTAAACTCAGAGTTAGAGCTACAAGACAATAAAGTCATGGAAGAATGGTTGGAAGTTAACTTGCTATCCAAAAAAGGTTGTCTTCAGCTAGCTTGCAATGTATTTAGTTAGTTTTTATCACATGTTCTCCCATATTATGGCTTAAGTTTTTATTTTAAAATTTATCATTTTAGCTCTTTGAATAAAATTAGATCACCCCCTATTTATTCTAAGCTACTTGTATTTTTCAAGTCTCACTACCATACACCACTTATCCATCTAGACTTGTCCTCAGCCCCACCAAGCAATGAAGATGAAAGGTACATTTTTACACCCATTCTAATATTTTTACCTATTTCTTTGGAAATAGCAACCCCACCCCTTGAGAAACATAAAATCTAGTGTAAATCTAAATCTAAGATATCCACATCAATTATACCTATTTAACTAGAATAATTATCATCATATGTAGATGTACCTAATTATTAGATGGACCTCAGTTGTTTTCATATTAACTAAAGCTAAACTATATTTATTGTAGTGAGTTGTTTCATGAATGTGCATGGAAGCAGAGTTAACAACATTTAAAACACACTTGGAGAATCAATTCATTCATTCTTGTTAAACCAATTGGGTATGTGGTTCTCTATTGTTTTGAGTGTGATGGTTATTAAAACCTAATTCATCTCTTGAAAAGGTTTAATGCCATATTTAATAATAATGGCCTTACTAAGTGATTTACAAGTGCTCAACGTACTAATAAAATTAAAATCGAGTATGGAAAACCTCCATCACTATTTTTCCTATTTCCTAAATCAACCTAAGCTCACTCTACCGACAAAGCTTCTGTAATGTCCCCCTTTCTAAATTAGAAATAACTAACAATATTTTTATTAAAATAAAAAATATTTTTAAATACTTAAAGTAAAAATAATAATATGACTAAGTTATCTAAAAAGTAACTTATTGTCGACAACTTATGTTTAATATTAAAATAAAGGAGAGTTTGGAGATTGAGTTTAGGAAAGGATATAAAAGGGAAAAAGGAGGTTCATTTTAGGGCATTTTATTTTTATCAATTGAAATCATAATTTTGAGCACATTTTGCTTGAATTTCATCCATTAGAGATGAAACCCTTCTTTAAATATTGAAGTAAGGATGAAAACACCTAACCTTCAATGAGGTAACTCTATTTCAAGGGTTACATTGAGAAAAAAATTGCACTTTCAGATTACTAGGGTAGTTTGGGTTTGAAGTGTAGCATTTGGAGGGTATTATGAGCGAGACACAACTATTAAAGGCCCCTTTTTAGGGTATCAAACCTATTTTATACTTTGATAAGGGACCAAACACCATTGGAAACCTTTCCCAAGGAAATGACTCTCTTGGAAGGATTAATTTTAAAATACCGACAGATTTGTGAGGGTGTGTGAAAAATAAACATTCCTACATTCAACTGGTGTTTATTTATAATTTTCACTCCTATATTTAATTCATGAAAACAATTTTTGAAGGCACTATATTCAGATATAATATTTATAATTTAGGTAAGTATTTTTGTGAATGAAATATTGTATTTGTGCCCTAAAATTAGCATCTACATAATTATAAATTTTATTTGCTTAAGTTTTGAATCAAAAAATCAAAAATTCCATGCATTTATGTTAGGGTTTGTTGGAAAACCCAAATTATTTTATTTTTTCCCTAAAAGGGACATTTCAATGGTATCATAGCCATTTTATGGCCAGTTGTGGGTAGTGATTTGTTTGCAAACTCTTCATCATGCAAGGCAGTGACAAAAAGATGAAGTCAACACATGAAACCATGGAAGAGATGTTACAAGCTATGCAAGAATATCAGAAGTAACCAAGGGTAATGGATCCTAAGGCATGGATGAAGTTTCTAGGGTTAAGCCCTAGACCTCAAGAGTCTCTCTTATAATAAAATGAAATGAAAAAGTCAAGGTCTGAATTCCAAAACCCTACAAAGGAACAAAGGAATGAGGAATCTAAGGAATAAATCTTGAAAAAGGAAACACCATTGGTTGATTTCCCTAAGAGTTAAGTGGAAAATATGGGAATAAATTACATATGTGAAACATAATTTAATGATCCACCATCAACAACAAAAGAGGATACTAGGGTTGAAAGGAAACTAGCTACCTTGCAAATAATCACAAAAGATGTGATAAGGACCTAAAGGAGATGTGATGATTCTCTAAGACGAGTGAAAGAGACCAAGTTGATAGGAATTAAAGCAAGAAAACACCTAAAGGAATTTAAAGAGATGGGTGAGTAATTTGATTATCTTTATAGTAAGGATTTATTGTGTCACCATAATACTATGTCCTTACAATATTTTGATAATCATGAGAATCATTCTAACAATGAGGATAAGATGAAGGGTATCAAATGAAAAGACGATATTTTCCAAGAAGACCCTATCCATTTTTTGAGCATTCAAATGATTGAGCCATTGCCATATTATATGGATTTTTAGGATAGCTTTGGGATGCTACTTGACAAGATTAATAGTGTGGAGGAAAATCTATCAGAGGCTCGTACTTCAGCCAAAGGAGATGAACATTCTAAATATGAGCCCAATAAAGAAGGAAAGTCATAATTGCTATATTGTTGGAAAGATAATTTTATGGTTAAAGCCCAATTTTTTATGATAATATTGATGTTTAGCTTACTATAATTTCTAGAACATTGATCAATAAGAAGCTAGTTGATGTTGTTCATGACCTTGGCAAGAACTAGGAAAATACTCCATGCATGTGTCGATAAAATATAAATGAAACCAAGGCAGACATGACTTCACTTGTTGAATACGAAGACATCAAAGTGGAAGAACATGCACCATCCTTCAAACTTCTTAAGGATGAGCAATTGACTAATGTTAAGAACAACATTGTGGAGAGACATGTGTTTGAATAAAATATTTGGAATCACAATGATAGAAAGGTTAGAGGTATCTCCACAAATCTCGCTTCACCATAGGAGGTTGAGCTTTTTGTTGGCAGCCCAAGGTATCATAATGTTGATCATATTTCATATTTATTGCTCCCTCCTATGTCTCTACAATATTTTTATTGTCTTGAACAACATGCTAAAGAGGATGATAAGGTAAAGAAGACAACTTACAATATAGAGCACATAGATCTTTTTGATCAAATTCAAAATTAATTGTGTATAATAGTGTGGAATCATAGTGTTATTTGAAGAGCCATTAAGGTTTATTTTTTTTATTTTAGAATTAATATTGTTGATAGTATCATTATAACATGTTCTAGGATTTAAATAATATTAAACCTTACCTTGGAGGAACATAATAAATATGTGGTGAACACTAGCCAGATCATGAAAATTTGGTGGTTGTAGCTAATGGGAAAAATGAAAGGTCTAAATACATGTCACCTCACATCCAAAGGTGCTCTCAAAGTGAGCAGTAATGAGACAACTCAAAATTGGGGCCAACAAATTTAGAATAATGTTGATGATTTTAGATTAGATGTCTAAGTTATGATTGTTTATGTGTTGACAATTAGAGATGATTACCTCTAGTCAAAATCCATGGTATGCTTGATGGGATATAAACATTCTTCTCTCATATTGTTGTTAATTCAGCTGATAAGTATACTCTTAGGAGATATTCTAAGATGTGTATTAAGGCCAAGAGCATAATTTATAGATGTGACCATGTAGATTCTTTGATTCAAGTCCAAGTTTGTCTGTGCACATGGGATCCAGATGGTTTGGTGAGGATCAAGGTAAATGTCACTATTGAGTTCTCCATCTCTTGCACTTTCCATGTAAAAATAATTAGGAAGATTCATGTAAATTTTTTTATGTATTCTAACAACATGATAAAGTATGAGTCACTACAAATGGGATTCATCTTTCCTTACACCATAAGATACAATAACTTTCCAACGTTTGGGGTGGACACAAGGTAAATCTCACATTTTCATTTTTATAACACCATTTATATCATATAGGTTTGCATCTCCTAATCAATTCACATGATCTTAGAAGATGTCTTCTAATAAAAGGGCAAGTTGAGTTCATGAATTTTATATTTGAAAGTGAGCAAGATGGATGTTGTCTTTTTGCCTCGAGCATTATAACCCAATTAAAAATTTGTGGTATGATTTTAAGTAATAGAATCCATGTTTCATGGGTTTTAAGACACTCTATCATAAAAAAATGTATTGTTGTTATCTACATTTTTAGCTGGATCAACACTCTATTTACTACCACACAAATGAGGATAGTCCTGAAATGGAATAATCTTCAGTCATGGGGAGAATTTTTGGTCAATAATGGGATGATTCCAACCCCCATATCATTTTCATTAGAGACTTTCATGAGGGGTTTTAAGTGGAACAAGTTTTGTACCATCCTTTCACCTGTTGCACTTAACATTTCTAATACCCTTCTCACTTTGTTGTCAGCCATAAAAGAGTTTCTAGTCACTATCACTCTAATTTTGGAGAAGGAAATGCAAGGCTACATATGTGATTAAATTTTTTAGACATCCATAACTTGAGTGGAGGTTATGGGATGATTGCAAGTAATGAGAGAGAGTTGGCCATCATGTCTATAAGGCATGAAGAAGTGATAATAGGAACCCTTGTTTTCCTTAATGAGTTTGTTCCATGTGTAGGTATAGGTATTAAAAAAGAAGAGAAGTTGAGTTTATTTCCCACCCAAGTAAATGGCGGAGCATATGGGATTATAGCTTAAGAGGGAGATGACACAATGAAGGTTGACAAGTTCATGATTACATAAGATCTCATTTTGCATGGAAATAAAGTATTTCCAATGCTTGGATTCGAAAGGGAACAAAAACATTTGACTAAATGTACAACCTAACCAAGGACAATAGCAAAAAGGTGGCCTAAAAATTCTTAGTGGTAACCTCAAATAATAAGTTTTAGATAGCCAAGAATATTTCTACAACAAGGTAACTCTCTCAAGTGGTCTACTTTAGGTTATCTTTGCATAATGTTTTTGAGTTTTCCATTGAGTGAATAATGCCATCAAGAGTTGGAGAATGGTTTAATATACATCCCTCCTAATGAATAAACCAAAATCACCAAAGGAAGATCCCAAGGGGCAACCCACTTGAATATCAAAGTAATGCAACAAAATCATGGTGAAAGGGATCCTAACTTGAATCTTCATGCAAAAGGTCTCCAACAAGGCACAAAGGAAACACAGGATGATGTATTACTACCTCCAAATGCTAGAGAAAGTACTTTCATGACAGCCATAAGCCAAATTTCCACCATTAAAACCACTATCATCATTACTAGTAGCCACCACATTATTTTAGTCATGTTTGTATTTATGAATATGGGATGTCCTTCTACCATAGTTCACAAGATTAGAACAAAGAATGAAAATGCCACTTTGGAATATGTTTTAGCTTGTCAACTTGTTGATTGTTCATTAATTCTTTGCTCTAGGGCTGGATTAATAGGAGCTTGGAAGGTTTTTAGTACAACTAAGTATCAAATAATAAATTTATTGATGTTGTTTTTGAAGGAGAAAATGACAATGATAGGTATAAGATAATAGTTGATCTCTGCTTCAAGGAAGTTTTTTAACTTAATGGGCTACCAAATAACATCATTAGGGAAAAGAAAAATAGATATATGAGCTTGTTTTGGCAAGAGCTTTTCATTTGATAGGTACAGGATCCAGATTATTAAAGCATTACAACATATTCCTTCACTTTGTCATCATCGTACTTGGACATGAGAGTTTCCATTTGCTTGAGGGCAAGAAAATTTGGGGAGGGAGGATTTTAATGTCCCCTTTTCTAAATTATAAATACTTAATAATTTTTTTATTAAAATAAAAAATATTTTTAAATAATTAAAGTAAAAATTATTATATGACTAAGTTAGCCAAAAAGGAACTTATTGTCAGTAATTTATGTTTATTCTTAAAGTAAAGGAGAGTTTGGAGAATGAGTTGAGGAAATGATATAAAAAGGGAAAAGGAGGTTAATTTTAGGGATCATATTATTTTTATCAATTGAAATCATAAGTTTGAGCATGTTTTGTTTGACTTACATCCATTGGAGACAAAACACTTCTTTGGAAGATAGAAGTAAGGATGAAAACCCTAAACCTTTATTAGGATAACTCTATTTCAAGGGTTACATTGAGCAAAAATTGGCACTTTCATATTACTATGGTAATTTGGGTGTGGAGTGTAGCATTTGGAGGGCATTATGAGTGGGAGGCAATTATTGGAGACCCTTTTCTAGGGAAACAAACCACTTGCAAACTTTGATAAGGTAATAAACACCATTGGATAACTTCCCTAGGGCAATGACCCTCTTGGAAGGATTAAATTTGATATTATGGGTAGATTTGTTGAGGGTTTGTAGAAACTAAACATTCCTACATTCAACTAGTGTTTATGTGTAATTTTTAGTGTTATATTTTATTCAAAAAAATAAAGTTTGAAGATACCATATTCAACTGAAATATTTATAATTTTGGCAAGTATTTTTGTGAATGAAATATTGTATTTGTGCCTTAAAATTGGCATCTATAGAATTCTAAATTTTATTTGCTTAGGGTTTAAATCAGAAAATAAAAAATTGCATGTGTTTATGTTAGGGTGTATTATAAAACCCAAATTGTTCTAATTCTACCCTAAAAGGGACATTTCAGCTTACTTTTTCCATAACCCACCACATTACATATATAAATATTATAAACATTGGTTGATACTTGTAACATACCAGTTCACATATTCTTTGAGGCAAATGGTTTCTCTACTCGCTTTATTTTTGTTACACTTAGCATGAGTCCTATTGTATTGTGCATTAAGGAATTGCATTAATAAAATTTAAACAACAATCTATTAACTAACTTGACTAGGATATGCCATTTCTATAACTATTCTAAAATGACACAAATTCATATGGACAAATATAAACTTTCCCAATCAATTTAGATCACATCTTCTCTTAGCTCATTGACTCAATTTTTTAATTACGATAGTCACCCATTTAGATGTTTTTGCTACAATCAAGTTAGACATCAAGTGGTTTCTTTCTCTTCTCAAGTCCATACCTCTTGGAAATAATCTCCTTTTCCCTTCCCTTTTTTTGAAGAGGAGCCTCACTAGGGAACTCTATATGTTAGCACATTAAAGATTGAGATGGGTTCTGATAATGTGGGTTTTTATCACAAATCCTCTGATGGACGTAGTTCTCAACAGTTAGGTTCCATTCTCAATGGAGGTCCATATACCAAACAAAAAGGAAGAAAGATAGAGGTAGAGCATCTAAGGATGGATTGAGTGATTGCCATTATTGATAGCTTATAGTGGACATTGACATATCTTCTCTCCCACAAAAGGAGAAGACTATTTTTTGCTCATGGGTAAACCCATTTCTTTACAATGGATTGTCTATCTTTCCTCAAAATTGTTTTTTTACTGATTGTTTGTTACAAGTTTGTTGAAGGTCTGTAACCTTCTTTCACTTCATGGTCTTTTTTACCTCTTTGGAAGATTTATCATGTTGCTTGGTCATTGATGGCAGTTTGTTGAGGGTATGGATCTTTTTTTTATTTTTTGTCCTTCATCTTGGAATTTGAGTAGGATTTTGTTGTTCGCTTTGTAATCCCAAAGGATCGGGCCCCTCATTGTGTCCTAGGTCTGGTTCGAAGCTCGATATTTTGAAAAAAAAATCTTCCAATTCATAGCTCTAGTCAAAAGTATTTATCTCTGATAGAAAATATACACTTGACATATAATTGTGTACAAACAAGTTTAAGCCCAAATGGCATATTAGACCTATTTCAAAGCTTTTATTCTAGAAAAAAGTAGGAGGTTACTGATAAAGGTTGTGGATTATCTACATAAAAGTGAGATATTGAAATTGAGATAGGTAGTGGATGGTGTTAGCATTGTATAATTATAATTGAAACAATTTCACAATCTTTTTCTTGGTTGGTAGATAAGAACCCATTTTTTGGAAGTGAAATAATAAAATATAATGATATATTTTTTAAAAATATATATCCAAATTTTGTGTTCATATGGTAGAAACAAAAATTTAAAATAGCATTGATAGGGTCATTACATTCTCTTGACATAGTTAGACCCATTACAAGAGTAGTAATACATGCAATTTATGCCCCTATTTTCCCATCACTGCTTTTGAATCTTATATCATAAATGCTTTCTTACCTTAGTTTGAAATTGGTTTGCTATTTGTTATTCCAAGACCAAAGTTATGGTATGTGCACATTTATGAATACAACCAACCCTATTAGTGTGCTTTTGCAATCAAATTCCTCTCATATATTATGGCTTTTAAATTAGATAAAATGTGTAAATTTTGTCTCTTGGAATCTACATACACATTTTGGGCTCTTTTTTAACAGCCAAAATTTTAATTTGTTATATAACAGTATCTTCAACTCTTATTATTAATATTTATACCCTCTTGCTTATAGTCGACAAGTCAATTACACATAACTACATAGTAATATATTCTCATGATTGATTGGTATTACTATAATACAACCATGTCACCAAAATGAAGCACCTCTTTACACCTTCAAAATATCTAGCATATAATTAAAAACATTATCAAAATTTGGTAAAATCCTTTAGAATATCACCAATAGGCTCCAAGTTAAACCCTATGTTATGAATAAAATCTAAGTCATTCAAATGAGCTAAACTTTTCTTATTCTACCATAAATAAGTGTAAGCTCTCAACTACAATTACATAGAAAGATATATAAATATAATAAATACAATTAAAACTCATTTCATGCCAAAATACTAATCACTTAGCATATATTTATTTATTTAATGGGGTGAGTGAGTGAGACCTAAAATCACATTATCTGGTTCTTCTAAAAATACCTTACTCCTTTGGTACTAGGGTAGATCCTAAGCCTCAATTCTCGATTTTATTTTCATAATTTAGTCTAAATTAGCAATAATATTTGACAATCAGGTTCTTCTGCAAAGAACCTCTATTTACATACTTCTTGTGACAAACCTTATTTTCTCAATCTACTTTACTGGCATTAGATTAAGATAGTTGTATGCTTAGTCTTCTAAAACCGTATACACCCGTGATTACCCACAATTAATAGTGTTTATGTGACACTTGTATTTACATTAGTCTTATAGACAATATTAAATAAACATATTGTTTATGTGAATTGGGGGGGGGGGGGGGGGGGGGGGGGGGGGGGGGGGGGTGCGGCGGGGCGGGGGGGTGTGTGGAGAAGGGGGGCGGGGAGGTTCATTTCTATCCTCTACATGAGTGCAAAAGCTTCAATTCGATAAAAATGCCAAATAATGTTTTGTAAACTCTCTAAAGAGTAGTTATTGTAGTCTTTCTATGTCCTTAAATCATCATTGTTTTAATTTTGCTAATCTCTTTCACTTATTATTTTCATAATTTCTTCTAAAAATACCTTACTCCTTTGGCACTAGGGTAGATCCTAAGCCTCAATTCTTGATTTTGTTTTCATAATTTAGTCTAAATTAGCAATAATATTTGACAATCAGGTTCTTCTACAAAGAACCTCTATTTACATATGTCTTGTGATGAAACTTATTTTCTCAATCTGATTTAATGGCTTTAAATTAATATAGTTGTATGCTTAGTCTTCTAAAATTGTATGCAACTGTGATTACCCACAATTAATAGTGCTTATGTGACACTTGTATTTACATTAATCTTATAGCCAACATTAAATAAAAATGCAAAAGCTTCAATTCGATAAAAATGCCAAATAATGTTTTGTAAACTCTCTAAAGAGTAGTTATTGTAGTCTTTCTATGTTCTTAAATTGTCAATTTAATGTTGCTAATCTCTTTCACTCATTATTTTCATAATAAATTTATGTTCCTTCTTTCAAGGTAAATATGTTTACATAGGGGAAAGGGATCCTTAATTTTGAGGTCTCACATCTTTTTATATTTGTAGAGAGACGTGTCCCCTGGTACTTGGGACACATTTTGGGTTCAGGTACACGGCTTTTATACAAGAGATAGGTACCAAGACGTGTCCCTGTCAGAAGAAAACTCTAGTCACATCAAAAAACTTCTGAAAACATCAAAAACCTTCTGAATGTGTCAAAAAAAATCTAACCATGCAATAAAATAACTTATAAAAAATGTAAACCCCTTCTTCAATTGTTTGCAGTGTTTATTCCATGATCATAGTCACCATATGATTCATTGTTCAACAAGTAGTCATTGTCACAGAAGGAACAGGTAGGGGTTTTAATTTTTTTGGAAGTCATCAATAAAATGCATGACTTACAACTGCATATTCCCTTGGATGAAAGAGAGGACAGGAATAATAAATTAACGCGTTACATAGAAGATGGTCCATGGACAATGTCATTGATTCTGCTAGTTACAAAAACTTTTCCTCTTATTTCTAAAATTTTCCTTTCAAAATATTTTTACCTACTATCATCTAGATTGCCTTCAATAATATAGCCTATAAAGACTAATTTTAATTTTTAACTACTTATGAATTTAAACAAAAAATTGACAATAACCCTTAGACTTATATTATAAATTTGAATTAACTCCTAATATAATATATGTCATCATTATAATGTATTATGGTTTATTATATTAATTTATTATGTTATCTAAAAGCATTCATCATTATAATTAGGGTTTTATTATTTATAATATATCAATATTATGATTTATCGTTATAATTTTTTTATATAAGTTTGTTTTTAATATGATCAGTGATTTATTTATTTTACTATATTTCTTTATTTGTTATTTAAATTTATATAACCATTTATTTAAAGTTTAAATTTATATAATCATTTATGTATATTTTAATATTTTTCCATATTTATTATTTATTTATTTAATTTAATTTTTAATTTCTATTTTAATATTTTAAATTTTTAATATGTATTTGGCATTTGCTATTTATTTAAGAAATTTAATTTTTTAATTTTTATTTTAATAATTTCTTTAATTTTAATTTATATTTACATTTTTTAAATTAGATTTCCTAATTTTGTTTTTTAATTTTTTCTAGAATGTTAAGGGGAGGGAAAGATGCTTTATATCTATTATGGAAGTTCTACATTCGTGTTCACAAAGGGAATTGGGGAACATCAGTGATCACATGCAAGCTTTGTGGGAAGGCCTTCTATGGCACTTACATAAGAGTGAGAGCTCATTTTTTCTGAACAACAGGGAAAAGGGTTGACGCTTGTACAAATGAGGAAGGATGGTTAGACGTGATGAGAGAACAAGAAAGAGCTGAAGGTAAAGTGATTCCTTTAAGCTCCCATGTTTCAACCATAGATCAAGCTCAGAGTCACCATTTCATGCCAACTACAAAAATAGAATCATAGATAAATGTGTCTTCTGGGTATGTAGTAGAAGATGTGGGGTTTTCTCATAAGAGGTCACACATTGGCAATTTAAATCCCATAGGAAGCATGTTTGATGTGCATGGTCAAGACACAATGGATGCAATGATTGCATGTTTCTTCTATGTGAATGGCATTTCATTCAATGTTGCTCAATCACCTTATTATGAGGAGATGGTTTGTGCTATCAATAATGGACCAGTAGGGTATAAACCACCTTGGGATGAGAAACTTTGAACCTCTCTTATTGATAAAGAGAAAATAAGGCTAGAGCACCTAACTGTGCCAGACAAAAAGGTGTGGTCTATAGAGGGATGCAACATTGTGACGGATGGTTGGACTGATACAAGAAACATGCCTCTTCTAAAAATTATGGTAACTTGTTCTAAAGGCCCTTATTTTTTGAAGGATATTGACTATTTTGGGCAAGAAAAAAATGCAGAATTCCTTCAAAATCAATTTTGTGATGTAATTGATGAGGTGGGGGCATCACATGTTTTCCAAGTTATTACATATGTTGCCCCAGTTTGTAAAGCAGTTGGGTTATTGATGCAAACAAAATACAAGCATATATTTTGGACATCATGTTGTGTGCACATATTGAATAATGCACACAAAGATATTGACAGGTTTTAGTGGGTTTTTGAGCTTATTGAAAAGGGTAGAAAAAAACAAATCTTCATATGCAATAATCACCACAAACGGGCCATTTATAGAACATTTTCCAATGTGGAACTTCTCAAACCTATAGAAATGTAGTTTGCTTCATTCTTCATACTGCTTGAGTGTCTTTATGCTATCAAAGGGGCCTTGTGTTCCACTGTGGTTAATGATGCATGGGCAAGTTGTAAATAATCTACATCAGAGATTGCAGTTGAGGTGACGAAAATGGTCCTTGATGATCAATTTTAGATGGATGTGAAATTTGTTGTTGACTTTATTCAGCCCATTTGTGAGGTCATCTATTTTGCTGATTTAGACAAGCCATGTTTGGGGGAGGTTTATGAAGAAATTGATTCTATGTGTGAAAGAATAAAAAATATCATAGACTTAAAGGATCCTTCTTTATATCCTTTGATTGAGAAACAAATATATTGAATATGGAACAAGCTTAACATGCCTTTACATTGTGCTACTTACGCTTTGAATCCAAAGTGGTATAATATGGAGGTCACTAAGAAGAGGGATCCATATGAAGATAGAGAAGTAATGAGGGAATTTTGGGTTGCAGTAAAAAAGGTTTATGGTCAAGGAGAGGAGGCTTCTTGCATTAAGACTCAATGGAACATGTTTTCATGTGGTTATGGACATTTTACTATAGTGGAGGCTCTTTATGATATGCAAGCGAAGGACCCAATAGAGTAGTGGTGGAACCATGGCAGCGAAACCCCCAAATTGTAATCATTTTCAATATGGTTACTCTCATAAGTAGCTAGTTCATCATCTTTTGAGATGAATTGGAGTACTTACAATTTCATTCATTCATTAAAGAGGAACTGACTAGGGTCAAAAAGGCAGAGAACTTAGTGTACATTCATAACACACTTCATCTTCTTTCTCATGGTGACCAGGGATACAAGGAAGGTGCTTGAGGTGGATGGCCTCAATGATTTGCCTCCTATTATATTTCTTGTGGATGAGTTAGAGCATGAGAGCAATGCATATCTATACAACATCTTGGCAGAGGACCTAGAGGATATAATTGATGCGATGGTTCATCTTATTATTTTGCATCAGATATGATCCAAGTTCATATATGTTTTTTTTATTTTTTTGCATACATATTGTTGACATTTCATTGTATATGATGATGACACTTAAGCTTAATATGATGATCATGAGATATTCCTTCGCTTATTGCTAGTATTGGCATTGTAATAGTATAAATTTCTTTAAATTTTTTATAGTAGATCATATATATAATTTATAAATAATAAATATATGTTACCATTTCCCCATACCCCCGTCTCTTATTTTTCAAAAAAAGGTGTACTTGTACCTATACTCATCTCCCTGTACCTGTACTTGTACCCATCTCCTAGCAATTATGCATCTTTCATATTACGTTACCTCATAACTTAAAATTTTAGATTTAAATAGGGTACTTTTTTAAGTTTAGATGAGTCACCTGAGAGGATTATACATTTTCTGAAGTCATACAATGATTTTTACATTGACATGTTATGTTTTAGTCATCTTAAAGGTGTAATTAATAGTTATGAACGGGTGACCAATTATTAGACATCTTATGTGGCATATTTTGATTGGATGTGATTGGTATAAATTGTTGGAAAATGTGATGCTTTTAAAATAACTATTAGTCTATTCTCATCTTATAATTAGTCCTTCATCTACAACATAGGTCATAACTAGTAAACCCTATCCAATAATTGGTCCCCTTATACTACTTATTGAAATTCCCACTAATTACATTAGAGGTGTTTATACTAGCATGAATACACAAAATATTCTCTTGTGGATATTTTGATGTCTTTCATATCAATGAAAACAACTAGTAGGCACAAAGTGAATTAAATTGGGTCAAATTTTACACATTTATAGGTTAAAAATAGAAATTATACAAAAACCCCTATTGGGTAACTTCAATGTAACATCAAAAAATTACTCTCATGTGACTTTATCAAACCTAAGAGTACTTCTCGCATTCATTGTGAACCATAAACAACCATGATTGACACACAAGTGTAGATCGCAAGCAAAATAATTGATTGTGTGGGGTCATTGTCATCATCAAGGATTGAACTATGAGAATCAAGTCATTCCTTTAATGTTTATGGTGTGAAATACAATGTTGTGTTCAATACAGTGGTAAAAAAAACTCTTGAGGCACATGATACCATTATATAAGAGCGTGAATCTCTACCTAGAAAAACTTTTTCTCTTGGTGGAATGGATTTAACAATAAACAATGTACATTGATTCAAAAATGAGTTTCTTAAAAAGATTATGATAAATACTTACATTCATATGTTTGATATCATATTACAGTGTCTTCACTAAAAATCTTGAAATCACAAATATAGTTTCACGCCAAACTTTATGGATTTTGCATGTCCTACTATTCTTCTTTATTACTCTCAGCCTACTTGAGGAGTCAAAATTAAGCATCCACTGTCATAGGGTAAAATTAGTCATCCAGTCATTGTTTGAATTGTATATGTTGAAAATGGATCCAATGGAGATAAACACATTAATTTTTGAGGAGCCATCAAGAGGGTTGAACATCACAATGTAATTGACAGAATAGCTCTCCTCTACTACTACAGGCATGTCTTCCTCTTCTAAATCAATAATTAATGTTTTCCTGCTCCATCTCAAACAACTTGAAAATATATGTTATAACAAATGACGATTTCAATAGATAACTCCCTTTCAAACACTTATTTTGTTGTAAATCATGTGACTTTATAATTGTAACCAATGTTCAAATGCTCCATAGTTCACTTGAAAAAGGATGATATAGAATATCAGGTGTTTAGGGTTCTATCCATGCGGTTGAGCTAGGATTCACCACAATATTGGGAAGGAGGACATGTGGCCTCATAATATATGTATTAGTCTACATGATTATTAGATAGTATTATAACAATTAGGATAAGACACTTCAGAAGATGCATGGAGATATGGCACTCACATGCTCTAACAATAAAGGATGTATGATCATTTGTCAACAAAAGTAGATAGGTGTGCATGTTATGTCGAATAGATTTCTGAGACTAGAGATCATGAAAAAATTATAGATTTAAACACACACACACACACACACACACACACACACACATGATATCAATAAATAGACTGAGACTTGGGTGTAGCTTGTCAATCAGTTAGACAATGGAAATACAATAAAATGATACATATAATAATAAATAATATATAAAATATTATGATATTAATATTATAATATATTAAATATTACATATATTATAAAAATTTATAAACATTAATCATGTATACATATAACACTATTATATTTTATTGCTTTATTTATATATAACAATAATATTTATAATATATTATATATAATTATATTATATATTTATAACTATATTTAGTATATATTATATAGATTCTAAAACTTCAATGTCTTATTCCCATATTATTGACATTGTAGTGTTGATTCAAGTTGCACATAAAATTTGTTTTCGCATCCACACATGACAATGTAAAATGTCTAATTAAATATGTTACCACCTTGCAAGATACAACCCCTTTACAATGGATGGAAGTCATGTCAATCCATTTGTTACCTTAAATCTTGATCAGGTGTACAATATCAGCCCTTTAGGGTACTGTTAGGTTGTGGAGCTAAAAGCTTCACTGATGCAAACATGGAGAAGGAGGTAGTTGAGTTGTAGTGCAACCGACGTCGGTCAGGCCAACCGACATCGGTCATATCCAGTGTGTAGAGCTGTCGACATTGGTCAGTATCGACTGACGTCAGTCACCTCCAGACTAACAGAGATCGACGTCGGTTGCCTATGCAGTTTTGGAACTGTCAGTTTCACGAACAGTTTGTTAACGAACTAGTTGTTTGCATGTTAAAGGCTAATTTTAGTCTTGGAGTTGCATGTCTAATTATTGTAAGTCTAATTATTGTAATTAGGTGTCTAATTATTATTTACATGAGATCTATATAATAGACTCATGGGTTGTATTATAATTAAGGCAAGGAAGAGATCCTTCCAATTGTAAGATCAGGTTGATCTGCAGGTTGTGCAAGATCAGGTAGAAGATCTACATGGTAAGTAAGATTATTTGATTTGTAGGTTGATGCAAGTTCATGGGAGATCTACTTGGAGTACTTTGAGTACTTGTGTACTGGTAGTAGTGATACTGTCTGGTTGGAGGTGAACAACTCTGTGTTTGAGTTGATTATTGCGATCATAATTGAGAGAAAGAACTCTTGATTGAAAATTACTGGGAGCCCTAGAGGTGTGGGAAGCCTCATAGGTGTGAGAAGAGTGTGGCATCTTCTTGATTGTATTTTCTTTCTGGATGAGTTGAATACAAGATTGTATTGTCTCTCAAATTCTGTGTTGTTTTTGATTTCTTGTTACTTGCTACTTTTAGTTAAATTCCATATTTAGTTGCTTATACAAGGTAATCAATTGTGCTCCTAGTTCCTGACAAGTGGTATCAAAGCTAGGGTTGTAGGAGCAGGTTTACTAAAACCTTGGTTTCAGAGTGTGTTAAATGTTTGTTGATTACAGGTCACTCTCAGGGGTTTCTGATTGAGTGGGAGTATAGCAATGGTAGAAGAAAGTAAGCTTAGAATGGATAAGTTTAATGGCAAGAATTATCAATTATGGAGGATGCAGATAGAAGATTATCTATATCAGAAAGATTTGTACTTACCATTGGGTGGGGTTGCATGCAATCCCATGGATATGAAAGATGAAGAATGGAAGGTTCTTGATCGAAAGGCTCTGGGATCTATAAGGTTGAGCCTTGCATCGTCTGTGATTTCCAGCTTATCACAGGCTAAGATAACGATAGAGTTGATAGAATCTTTGGCAAATTTATATGAAAACCCCTCAGCTTCGAATAAGGTATTTCTTATGAAGCAGTTATTTAATTTGTAAATGTTGGAAGGTGAATCTATACACAGTCATCTTAGTGGTTTCCATGGTTTGGTAAACCAGTTAGTTTCAGTCAATATTGTTTTTGATGATGAAATTAAGGCTTTCTTAATCTTATGCTCATTACCTGAAAGTTGGGATAGTTTGGTAATCGCAGTTAGTAATACTGTGTCTACTTCTAATATCTTGAAAGTGGATGATGTTGTTAGTGTAATCTTGAATGAAGAAATTTGCAGGAAAAGCACAAGTGAATCATCAGGGAATGCTTTGAGTGTTGAAAGCAGGGGAAGGCAAAGAGAGAAGATCGAGCAAGGGAGATCAAGGTCAAAGATAGGCAGGAGATCCAAATCCAGGTATGGCAGGATTATCTACTGGAATTGTGGAAAGGCAGGGCACAAAAAGAAAGATTGCAGGTCGGTTGAAGATCAGCATGAAAAAAATGAAGAAGCAGATGTTGCAGATGTTGTTGCACAGGATGCTTTGGTATGTTCCTTGGATAAAGTGGAATCTTGGGTTTTAGATTCTGGTGCCTCTTTCCATGCAACCCCAAATAGAGAATTTTTCCATGAATATGTCCAAGGGGACTTTGAAGAGATTTATTTAGGGGATGGTAAGCCTTGTCAAATGGTTGGCAAAGGAAAAGTGCAGCTGAAATTGCAGACGGGCAACACATGGGTGTTGAAGGAGGTCATGCATGTCCCAGTCCTGAAATGGAACTTGATTTCTGTTGGAAAGTTGGGTGATGAGGGATGCATAGTAACTCTCACAGCGGATTCTTGAAAGGTTTCCAAGGGTGCACTTGTTTTAGTAAGAGGTAAGAAAGTAGGTACTCTTTATCTATCTACTTGTATTACTGATTCTCCTTCTGGTTTATCTACTTCAGTTGTAGATTCAAAGATGTGGCTTCATAGGCTTGGTCACATGAATAAGAAGGAGATGCATGTTCTTGAGTCAAAGGGTAAAAGTTCAGATCCAGGAAGCATAGATCAAAATTTCTGTAAGCAACAAAAGAAAGTGAGGTTTATTGAACCTCATGCTACAAGAAAGGATCAGGTCTATTACACAAAGAGGAAATTTGATGTTTTTGATAAGAACAGGAAAGCCTTGGTGTTCGAGGAGATGACAGATAGAGATCAGTCACAGGGGCTGAATAATTCTGAGCAGGGAAATTTGAACAAGGGAATGATTCAAAGTAAGCTCATGGGTAAAAATTCATCACTCACAGGTAAACATAGGTACTGACATCAATCAGGGGGAACCGACGTCGAATAGACAGGTATCGACATCGATCATGTGCAGACCAAAGTTGGTGGTGTCGAGTAGGTGGCTACCAGCGTCGGTCAAGGAACCAACGTTGGCAACTAGGTAGACACTAATGTCAGTCAGGGAACTGACATCGACAGTCAGGTCAGTCGCATGGAACCGACGTCGGTCGAATGTAGACTGAGAAGTGACCGACATCGGTCACTGTTAAAACGGATTATGGGTGGACAGCAAGCTGTCAAGGAGTCTTAAATGCCCATATGGAGGACTGAAAGGGTAAATAAGCCTCAAATTCATTGTTCCCCTTCTTTATATTACTTGTTGCCCACTGATGGTCAAGAACTAGGAAGTTTTAAAGAAGCAAAGCAGGTAGAATCCAGGAAACAGTGGGAGCATGGCATGAATTCATTGGAAGAGAACCAAATGGGAGATTTGGTAGAGTTGCCAGCCAGAGAGAAAGCACTAAAAGATGAATGGATTCCTAGGTCAAAGAAGAGAGAGAATGGACACGTGAGACGAAAGGCCAGGGTATATGGTCTTGAGTAGGCTGCAGGACAATGGAGGTTTAACCATTGTGTTTCCTTTACCAGGTTGGATAATATTAGCTACATTATCCTATTATTGTATGTGGTGTGTATGCTTGTTACAGGGTCACACATACAGGGAGTTGCTGAGCTAAAGGTAAATTTAGTTCAGAGGTGTGTCATGAAGAATCTAGGAGCAGTAAGATTCTTTGGCATGAGTTTTTCTAGAGACAGGGAAGATCACAGGTTGATGTTGTCTCAGGATGATTGTGTGAATAAGGTAGTGGTGAGGTTCGAGATGCAAGATGCAGAATCGGTTAACACACTTATGGATGGATATTTCATAGAATAGGGTCCCCTATCACATGATGCGGTTAAGTACATGTGTACTAAACCTGACTTTGCCCAAGCAGTGGGTGTTGTCAGCGAGTTTAAGGTCAATCTGAGAAAGAAGCACTGGAAAGCAGTTTAGTGGATTCTCAGGTATCTGAGAGGGACCAGCAGCAGGTCGACATGCTATGCAGGGTCAAGTTCTTTTCTACATGGGTTTGTAGATGCAGATATGGTAGGTTACTTGGATGACAGGAGTTGCACCACAGGATGTGTGGTGGTTGGTCTTCAAGATTGAACTTGAAGAGGGATACAAGTCAGGAAACAAATTAGATGATGTACAGGTACAGGTATAGGTGCAACTATTTATCTTCAAGTGGGAGATTGTTAGGTTGTGGAGCTAAAAGCTTCACTGATGCAAACATGGAGGAGGTAGCTGAGTTGCAGTGCAACCGATGTCGGTCAGGCCAACCGACATCGGTCATATCCAGTGTGTAAAGCTGTTGACATCGGTCAGTATCAGTTGATGTCGATCACCTCTAAACTAATAGAGACCGATGTCTGTCGCCTGTGTGGTTCCGAAACTGTCAGTTTCATGAATAGTTTGTTAACAAACCGGTTGTTTGCATGTTAAAGGCTAATTTTAGTCTTGGAGCTGCGTGTCTAATTATTGTAAGTCTAATTATTGTAATTAGGTGTCTAATTATTGTTTGCATGAGATCTATATAATAGACTCATGGGCTATATTGTAATTAAGGCAAGGAAGCGATCCTTCCAATTATAAGATCAAGTTGATCTGCAGGTTGTGCAAGATCAGGTAGAATATCTACATGGTAAGTAAGATCATTTGATTTGTAGGTTGATGCAAGTTCATGGGAGATCTACTTGGAGTACTTTGAGTAATTGTGTACTGGCAGTAGTGATACTGACTGGTTGGAGGTGAACAACTCTGTGTTTGAGTTGATTGTTGTGACCGTAATTGAGAGAGAGAACTCTTGATTGAGAATTACTGGGAGCCCTAGAGGTGTGGGAAGCCTCATAGGTGTGAGAAGAGTGTGGCATCTTCTTGATTGTATTTTCTTTTTGGATGAGTTGAATACAAGATTGTATTGTCTCTCAAATTCTATGTTGTTTTTGATTTCTTGTTACTAGTTACTTCTGGTCAACTTCCATATTTAGTTGCTTATACAAGGTAATCAATTGTGCTCCTAGTTCCTGACAGGTACAATAACACTTGAAATACCTTATCATTATATAGCCTTGCCCTTTCCCACTACTTCACCATTGCTCAAGCTCATCGTGAAATAGAACACCTCCTCTCCAAAATGCATTGTTATGTCGTATGCAGAAATATAACCTCATTTTCCACTATCAAATTCACCATAAATATAATAATATTATTAGATAATTTAAATTCGGCTTCTCTTTTCATCTATCTAATACAATAATATATTATTTATTATAATATTAAACTATATATATCATGTGAATCATGCTCTGATTATACATATTAATATTATGATGTTATTTTAGTTAATGAAGTTTTCCCTATAAAAACTTATGTAGTGTGAATGTAATTAAAACCATTTCATTCAATTCCAAGTTGAGAAAAAAATCTTCTTTCCTTCATATGATGGCATTTTGTTCAAAGCCTCTTTCTTTAAACAACATCTTAACGTATACAAATTGAATTTTACTCAATTTATTATTATTTATAACCATCTCATGAAACGTGAGGTGACTACATAAAAAATTGACCTGAATAAATGTAGCTAATGAATCAACAAGAGATTTTAATGATGTCTTCTAGACCAACAATGTATATGAACCAATCATCATTTTATAAGCCTCTCTATAATAAAATAAGAATGATTAGTTTAACTTGGATTTGTTTAACATTCAACGTATTATTAAGAGTTAAAATATTACATTACATCTAGATATTCCCACCATTCTCATTCAAACACATTGTAAATATAATGATTAGTCCATATGTACATATTAAACAATAAAAATACGAATGGTTCATCTCACAATATATATAGTACTGAAGATGACCCTCACTGAGATGTTGTCCATATAACAACTTATTTATTGACACATACTTCATTTTAAAAAAATACCCATACCCATTCTGGTGTTTGATTGTTGAATTTGCATGCTTCCATTGGATATTCCACAATTGTGCTCATCATATTTATTCATTTTATTGTTAATATTATTTATTCAATGCTAATGTGCCTTGTAATAGATTAAGAGCATAGGCTACATTGCATGAGAGTTTAAATCATTGATGAGGAAGCTTACTATAATTATAGGTGGTAGCTTGAGTCCTCTATTGTAGAAACAATCGAGAAAAACTTTGTCAATTACCAGTCCCTTGTTTATAGATAATTTGAGTGGAGTTATCAAACCATTATGTGAATTTATTCTTCATTTAAATTATCAAAGCTAATCTGTTCATGCTTGCAAAATAAAATTCTTCCCATACGACCTAAAATTGATGATATTGTCCATATATATGCATTGAAATGGGTAGTAGTCTTAAATATACGATCTATTTGCTTATATGCCTCACACTACTCATTTGTACATAACATGCACCTATGGAAATCTATAGAGATGACATATGTGTGAGGCATTTATTTTAAAATAATTAAAGCCTTGTCTAAACAACATTTATTTTACAATCATGTCATTCCATGACATCATATTTTTATGAGGAATTTTGTCAAAAACTCTATGTGCCTTATTCATACTATTTATTAGCACATACTTCATTTTTAAAAAAAACCCATACCCATTCTGGGGTTTGATTTTTGAATTTATATGCTTCCATTGGATATTCCGTAGTTGTACTCATCATATTTATTCATTTTATAAAAATTCAATGTTAATGTGCCTTGTAATAAATTAAGAGCAGAGGCTACATTACATGAGAGTTTCATTCATAGATGAGGAAGCTTAATATAATTATATGTGGTATCTTGAGTCCTCTATTGTAGCAACAATCAAGAAAAGCTTAGTCAATTATCATTCCCTTATTTGTAAATAATTTGAGTGTGGTTACCAAACCATTCTAAGAATTTATTCTTCATTCAAATTGTCAAAGCTAATATATTCATGCTTGCAAAATAAACTTTTTCCCATACAACCTAAAATTGATGATATCATCCATATATGTGCATTGAAATGGGTAGTAGTCTCAAATCTATGATCTATAATTGCTTATATGCCTCACACTACTTGTTTGTGCACAACATGCATTTATGGAAATCTATAGAGATGACATATGGGTGAGGCATTTATTTTAAAATAATTAAATCCTTATCTAAACAACCTTTATTTTTCAGTCATGTCATTCCATGACAACACATTTCTATGAGGAATTTTGTCAAAAAATCTGTCTTATTCATACTATTTATTAACATATACTTCATTTTAAAAAAGTACCCATGCTTATTATGTGGTTTGATTGTTGAATTTGTATGCTTCCATTGGATATTTTGTGGTTATACTCATCATATTTATTCCTTTTATTGTTAATAAATTTTCTTCAATGTTACTGTGCCTTGTAACAAATTAAGAGTAGAGGCTACATTGTATGAGAGTTTAATTCATGGATGAGGAAGCTTACTATAATTATAGGTGGTAGCTTGAGTCCTCTATTATAGCAAAAATCAATAAAATCTTGGTCAATTACCATTACCTTGTTTGTAAATAATTTGAGTGTGGTTTCCAAACCATTCTGGAAATTTGTTCTCCATTTAAATTATCAAAGATAATCTATTCATGCTTGTAAAATAGATTTCTTCCCATACAGCCTAAAATTGATAATATCATCCATATATATGTTTTTAAATGGGTATAAGTCTTAAATATGCGATCTACAATTGCTTATATGTCTCATACTACTTGTTTGTGCATAACATGCACCTATATAAATCTATAGAGATGACATATGGGTGAGGCATTTCTTTTAAAATAATTAGAGCCTTGTCTAAACAACATTTATTTTTCAATCATGTCATTCCATGACAACACATTTCTATAAGGAATTTTGTCAAAAAATATGTGCCTTTTTCATACTATTTATTAACATATACTTCATTTTTTTTTAAATGCCCATACCCATTTTGGGGTTTGATTGCTGAATTTGTATGCTTCTTTTGGATATTCCACAGTTGTACTCATCATATTTATTAATTTTATTTTTAGTAAATTTTCTTCAATGTTAATGTGCCTTGTAATAAATTAAGAGTAGAGGCTACATTGCATGAGAGTTTAATTTATGGATGAGGAAGCTTGCTATAATTATAGGTGGTAGCTTTAGTCCTCTATTCTAGCAATAATCGGAAAAAACTTGGTCTATTAACATTCCCTTGTTTGTAAATAATTTGATTGTGGTTACAAACCATTTTGAGAATTTATTCTTCATTCAAATTATTAAAGCTAATCTATTCATGCTTTCAAAATAAACTTCTTCCCATATGACCTAAAATTGATGATACCATCCATATATATGCATTGTAGTAGTCTTTAATATGTGATCTACATTTGCTTATATGCCTCACACTACCTATAGATATAACATATGGGATAGGCATTTATTTTAAAATAATTAAAGCCTTATCTAAACAACATTTATTTTACAATCATATCATTCCATGACAACACATTTCTGTGAGAAATTTTGTCAAAAAATCCACATGCCTTATTCATATTATTTATTAACGCATACTTAATTTTAAAAAATACCTATACCCATTATGGTGTTTGATTGTTTAATTTACATGCTTCCATTAGATATTCCATAGTTGCGCTCATCATATTTATTCCTTTTATTGTTAATAATTTGTCTTCAATGCTAACAAATTAAGAGCTAAAGCTACATTGCATGAGAGTTTAATTCATGGATGAGGAAGCTTACTATAATTATAGGTAGTAGTTTGAGTCCTCTATTGTAGAAACAATCGAGAAAAATGTTTTCAACTACCATTCCCTTGTTTATAAATAATCCGAGTGCAGTTACCAAACTATTCTATGAATTAATTCTTCATTTAAATTATCAAAGCTAATTTATTCATGCTTGCAGAATAAACTTCTTCCCATATGACCTGAAATTGATGATATTATCCATATATATGCATTAAAATGGGTAGTAGTCTTAAATATACGATATACAATTGCTTATATGCCCCATACTACTCATTTGTGCATAACATGCACCTATGGAAATCTATATAGATGACATATGGGTGAGGCATTTCTTTTAAAATAATTAAAGCCTTATATGAAAAACATTTATTTTACAATCATGTCATTCCATGACATCATATTTCTGTGAGGAATTTTGTCAAAAAATATATGTGCCTTATTCATACTATTTATTAGCACATACTACATTTTTTTAAAAAAATTGTACCCATTCTAGGGTTTGATTGTTGAATTTATATGCTTCTATTGGATATTCCATAGTTGTACTCATCATATTTATTCATTTTATTGTTAATAAAAAAAAATTAATGTTATTATGCCTTGTAATAAATTAAGAGCAGAGGCTACATTGCATGAGAGTTTAATTCATGGATGAGGAAGCTTAATATAATTATAGGTGGTAGCTTGAGTCCTCTATTGTAACAACAATCAAGAAAAGCTTGGTCAATTATCATTCCCTTGTTTGTAAATAATTTGAGTGTGGTTACCAAACCATTCTAAGAATTTATTCTTTATTCAAATTATCAAAGCTAATATATTCATGCTTGAAAAATAAAATTCTTCCCATACAACCTAAAATTGATGATATCGTCCATATATGTGTATTGAAATGGGTAGTAGTCTTAAATATGTGATATATAATTGCTTATATGCCTCACACTACTTGTTTGTACATAACATGCATTTATGGAAATCTATAGAGATGACATATGGGTGAGGCATTTCTTTTAAAATAATTAAAGCTTTATCTAAACAACATTTATTTTGCAATCATGTCATTCCATGACAACACATTTCTATGAGGAATTTTGTCAAAAATTCTACGTGTCTTATCCATACTATTTATCAACATATACTTCATTTTAAAAAAATATCCATTCCTATTCTGGGGTTTTATTGTTGAATTTGTATGCTTTCATTGGATATTTCACGGTTGTACTCATCATATTTATTCCTTTTATTATTAATAAATTTTCTTCAATGTTAATGTGCCTTGTAACAAATTAAGAGCAGAGGCTACATTGCATGAGAGTTTAATTCATGGATGAGGAAGCTTACTATAATTATAGGTGGTAGCTTGAGTCCTCTATTATAGCAAAATTTGAGAAAAGCTTGGTCAATTACCATTCCCTTGTTTTTAAATAATTTGAGTGTGGTTTCCAAACCATTTTGAGAATTTGTTCTCCATTCAAATTATCAAATATAATCTATTCATGCTTGAAAAATAAACTTCTTCCCATACGACCTAAAATTGATAATATCATCTATATATATGCATTGAAATGGGTATCAGTCGTAAATCTGTGATCTACAATTGCTTATATGCCTCACACTACTCGTTTGTGCATAACATGCACCTATAGAAATCTATAGATGACATATGGTTGAGGCATTTCTTTTAAAATAATTAAATCCTTGTCTAAACAACATTTATTTTTTGAAATCATGTCATTCCATGACAACACAATTTTGTGAGGAATTTTGTCAAAAAAATTGTGCCTTATTCATACTATATATTAACACATACTTCATTTTTTTTTAAATGCCCATACCCATTCTAGGGTTTGATTGTTGAATTTGTATGCTTCCTTTGGCTATTCCACAGTTTTCCTTATCATATTTATTCCTTTTATTGTTAATAAATTTTCTTCAATGTTAATGTGCCTTATAATAAATTAAGAGTAGAGGTTACATTGCATGAGAGTTTAATTCATGGATGAGGAAGCTTGCTATAATTATAGGTGGTAGCTTGAGTCCTCTATTCAAACAACAATCGAGAAAAGCTTGGTCTATTACCATTCCCTTGTTTGTAAATAATTTGAGTGTGGTTACCAAACCATTCTGAGAATTTATTCTTCATTCAAATTATCAAAGCTAATCTATTCATGCTTGCAAAATAAACTTCTTCGCATACGACCTAAAATTGATGATATCATCCATATATTGCATTGAAATGGGTAGTAGTCTTAAATATGTTATCTACAATTACTTATATGCCTCACACTATCTATAGAGATAACATATGGGTGAGGCATTTTTTAAAAAATAATTAAAATCTTGTCTAAACAACATTTATTTTGCAATCATATCATTCCATGACAACACATTTTTGTGAGAAATTTTATCAAAAAATCTACATGCCTTATTCATACTATTTATTAATGCATACTTCTTTTTAAAAAAAATACCCATACCCATTCCAGTGTTTGATTTTTGAATTTGCATGCTTCCATTGGATATTCCACAATTGTGCTTGTCATATTTATTCCTTTTATTGTTAATATTTTTTCTTCGATGCTAATGTGCCTTATAAAAAATTAAGAGCAAAGGCTACATTGCATGAGAGTTTAATTCATGGATGAGGAAGCTTACTATAATTATAGGTGGTAGCTTGAATCCTCTATTGTAGAAACAATCAAGAAAAACTTTGTCAATTACCATTCTTTTGTTTATAAATAATCTGAGTGCAGTTACTAAACCATTCTGCGAATTTATTCTTCATTTAAATTATCAAAGCTAATTTATTCATGCTTTAAAAATAAACTTCTTCCCATACAACCTAAAATTGATGATATTGTCCTTATATATGAATTGAAATAGGTGGTAGTCTTAAATATACAATCTACAATTGCTTATATGCCTCACACTACTCGTTTGTGCATAACATGCACCTATGGAAATCTATAGAGATGACATATGGGTGAGGCATTTCTTTTAAAATAATTAAAGCCTTGTCTAAACAACATTTATTTTACAATCATGTCATTCCATGACATCATATTTCTGTGAGGAATTTTACCAAAAAATCTATGTGCCTTATTCATACTATTTATTAGCACATACTTCATTTTTTTTTTGAAATGTACCCATTCTAGGGTTTTATTATTGAATTTATATGCTTCCATTGGATATTTCATAGTTTTACTCATCATATTTATTCCTTTTATTGTTAATAAATGTTTTTCAATGTTAATGTGCCTTGTAATAAATTAAGAGCAGAGGCTACATTGCATGAGAGTTTAATTCATGGATGAGGAAGCTTAATATAATTATAGGTGGTAGCTTGAGTCCTCTATTGTAGCAACAATCAAGAAAAGTTTGGTTAATTATCATTCCCTTATTTGTAAATAATTTGAGTGTGGTTACCAAACCATTCTAATAATTCATTCTTCATTCAAATTATCAAAGCTAATATATTCATGCTTGCAAAATAAACTTCTTCCCATACAACCTAAAATTGATGATATCATCCATTTATGTGCATTGAAATGGGTAGTAGTCTTAAATTTGTGATCTATAATTGCTTATATGCCTCACACTACTTATTTGTGCATAACATGCATTTATGGAAATCTATAGAGATGACATATGGGTAAGGCATTTATTTTAAAATAATTAAATCCTTATCTAAATAACATTTATTTTGCAATCATATCATTCCATGACAACAAATTTTTGTGAGGAATTTTGTCAAAAAATCTAAGTGTCTTATTCATACTATTTATTCACATATAATTCAATTTAAAACTAACAGTTGCCCCAAAAGTGAAAGAAAAACCAGAGGAATTGTAATTTTATTTTTGCAATTATATGTAGTAAGTGTTTTATATTATGATAGATTACCTTTATTGTTCGCTACATCCAAAACACTCTATTATTAATGCACAAGAAATCACTCACAGTATAAAATTTTAAATAATATCAATCGGTTTGAAACTCAATCATGCAGGAACTAATACAAAAATTCTCACATCATATTGTGCTTGCCAAGTATTTTCTTTTATGTTGTGAGGTATATTCCCCTTTTAACCAAAATTTAACACACTACATTCCCTCCCCCTAAGACTGATCCTCAAGCAAGGATATTTTATCTTAAACAATGAGACGAACAAATAAAGGGATTCAATCTGTAAGCTCGTTTGATATGGTGTAGTCAAATGTAGAGTCTTTGTCAGTAGAAGATGGCACCATCGTGCAAGCTTTAAACTACTTTGTAGTGTATGATTTCACATGAAATATCTTGTCAATATAAAGGATAATAAAAGAAACTAATCTAATATATCATGTTATCCAAGAGTCCATTGTTGAATATTAAACTATTTCTTATGTTTAAATATCATCGTTTATTATTATTATAATATTGCATTGTTAAATCTTTTACCAATTTTAAAGCTTGTCACAATTATTGTTGGATCTTATAAACATAATTAAAACTATTTCATTTCAATTTGATGTATCTAATCCACCTGTATGAATATTTAATGTGAACATTTGACCCTAGAAATTCAAATTAGTCCAAATGCATGCAATCATCTTATCCAAATGAAGTTGTTTGAATGTTGGTGATGAAGAAAGGATTGAAGCCATTCAGTTTTCCAGCTCTTTGTTATTGTCGATGTAATATGTGATTTAGTTCTCCTCTGGACTTTAATATCTAAATTAAATTAAAGTTTACAAACTTTACACGTATGCAGAAAATGGGTGCATGTGTACAAAATCATGCGATAAATACACAGTAATGTAAGTATGTGGAAGGTCCGGAGACCTGAAACATCTTTCTTGATAGTATTTTCTAGAAATTGATTTATGTCAAATAATAATAATTGAAATTATAGTAATTTGAAATGATATAAGGGAATATTAAATTTATAATAATTAAAAATTAATTTTAAAAATTAACTCTTAATTTATTTAGAAGTTAAAATTCACATTTAATATATATAAAAATGAATGTATTTTTTTATTGAAATATTAAAATTTTAAAATTTGTTAATTGAAAAAAGATAAATAATTATATAAAAATATAAAATAAATCAGCACCACCTTATAAAATATTATTTTATAATAAAATAATTATTCAATCTTAGTTAATGAATAAATAATAAAAATAATAACACCATTAATTATGTGTGTGTGTGTGTGTGTGTGTGTACACATATACATATGTATGTATGTATGTATGTATGTATGTATGTATGTATGTATGTATGTATGTATATGTACATATGTATATATTTGAACATTATATATATATTTTTTAATTATATCCATAAGTACCACTTTCATCCATTCTATGTGTACCATCATTACAACTATTGGTTGATGGTGATCCTAAACGTCAGAAGAAATGTTTATTTAATTTTCGTTAGTTTCTTTTATAAGTGCTTTCTTTTTATTTATAGATTATATTTAGCTTTTAAATGTACAATGTGGGCACCTTTTACTCTATGAGCATTAAACCTACCAACTATCTCTACCACTTAGAAATGATTAATAATCGATTAGCTTTTCTCTCAATCGATGACTTCTTTACCACGACATTCACCTTGTATCACGAGCGATGTCCCCTAATGTATCCATGTGGTATACATTCCAATATGAACAATGTAATAGCTATATTCAGGAATAGTTATTGCTATGGGTGATGGACAATTGCAAAGGCAGTCACCAACCTTGTTTGTCCCTTGCCTTGCCAATTGACCATATAAACCGATCTTCAAAACCAAAGTACCCAAACCTGAAACCACTGAACAGACCATTCAATGCATTTGCACTACACCTTTACTACCATTATAAAATGCTTATAAACATAATGTTACATACAAATAAATAATCATTTACCAAAATAACATTAATATAACCATCCAACTCCAACCCTCATGTGACTTAACACAGCCTTACTCTAGATTTATGAATGTGCATCATGGTATTTGTTTAGCTCAATGTTTTCATAACAAAATATCTTTATTAACTTTTCGCCGATTTATTGAATTTGCTTAATGATGGAGTTGATTAGATTCCATATATCAATATTAGCTTTGAAGGAATGTCGATAGCCTTTTCTGTGTGTTACACCAATTCCAATTTTAACCTTTAACTCCAAAAATTTTATGGGTCCCATTAATAATATTATTTGAAGATGCTATGTTAATAAATGTACGCTTGCTTCTTGATCTCATAAATATTTTCCTTACAAGATCCGAGAGTCACATTCATTGGATCAATCTCCTTATTTTCTTTTCCTTTCCTTTTGCTTCTTACCATTGTCCAATCACCTCCATGCCCTGAACCTCTAACTAAGTTAAATAAAATAGACATGGTAGCGCTTAGAACTCCAATGCAACTCGTAAATAGAAATAGGCAAGATGGGAATGGAGAGTTCATGAGCATTATCATTAGAATTTATAACTTTTATAATATTTTTTGTTATTTTTTCTGCTACATAATTTATTACACAATATTTTAATAACATAACAATGAATCATATATTTATAAGCTTGCATAATTATGTCAATAAGAATCTCATGAATGAAGAATTTTAATATCATAACAATGAATCATATATTTAAAAACTTGAATAGTTTTGTCGTAAAAATCTCATGAATAAAGGATTCTACACTACCATTAATCTGAACAATTCTATCAAATGTGAATAAATAATCGTTGATTAAAAAAGTTCAAATCAATAAAATAATTATTTTATTATTATTATTTTAATTTAAAACTATTTAATATTACATTGAAAGTGTTGAATTCATTTACTATGTGATTTCCCTAGATTCAATTGGATTAGTTAATGTTTGAAAGCATTATATAATTTTTACTTTATAAATTTTTTTTAGTTTAATTTTTTTAGACCAATGAAGAGAATTCCAACATGTGCAAATTGTGTTCTTTTGCCTCCCCTTATTCCAATGTTGTAGAAAAACTCGGTGAAATATATGGGTACAAGTGGGTATAACACGTCCTCAATGACATCAAGTTTGTTAGGGAATCATGTTATCAAATGACATTTTTCTATTCTAAATTTATTTTTATGCAATTTTGCTATTCTTTCATATTGATATGAAATCATATAAAAATTCACAATATTTCTTTTATAAATTTATATTTAATAAATGTCACATGATTTATTATTTATTATTATGTCTATAGACTTTTTTTATGCACTTTTCTAATCACATGGTGTGTATCCATGTAGGATTGGATTTTGTGATGAATATGTTTAGTTGGAGGTAAAATGTTCCGATACATGCCTAATTTAACATTATTGATTTATCATGTATCATATCATATACTTAAACAAGGCTTGCAATGGGAAATGTTAACAAATATATTTTCACTATTTAATATTTGTATTACTAGTGGTGTTTATTATTAAAAAAGTATTTACTTGTTTGTATAGGTAATGACTGTAAAATGGTATTTATGGAATTATTGATGGCACAATTATATTATTATAAAGTATTTATTTATTTATTTATTATAAATTTAGATTAAATCTTTAGAAAGGAATATTTATTTATTTTTGCCCTATCCAACTATATCTGGACATCTTCCTCCCTTTCTTTTTTTGTATTTTTTTTAATTGTGATTTTCATAAAAAAAAAATTATTATAAATTCACTGCAGAATTTATGTTGGATAGTCAATTATTTATAAACTTGATAGGTGGTGATATTTAAATATTGTAATCATGTATTATTTTTGTGACATGTAATTGCTACTTATTTAGTGAAAAAGTAATTGCAATATATTAAAAAAAACATAATAAATATATTTAAATTTTTATTAATTTTAATTATTTGAATTATTTTAGAGTCACAATATTCAGATTCAACCAAAGTACTTTAATAAATTTAATATCAATGAATAATTTGTCAAAAAAGAATGACTTGTTAATTTTTTCAAATAAATTAAGATAATTATCGTGTTTGATTAAAAATATTACATAAGGTTTACATGATGATTAAATTTGAAGACATACATATAAGGTCACACAAATATGGATCACAATAATAATATAAAGAAGTCCAATGTTTTATATATAATATTAAGGGAATAAACGTCCATATACACATGGTGATTTTAGATTTAGTATTATGCAAATGAGTTCATGTCTAAAATCAGTTGATCCATTGGATGGTGAGTCTCTTCAAAATGAACGGTGGTCACTCTTTTGGTTTGTGGAAACACGGTTGCACCATATGGAACAATAGTAGTGTACGCATTATTCATGGCAGACAACATATATACACATAAACGAAATTTAATTCATAAAAACAGATTGTATAAAAGGAAGCTCAAAATGACATTGAGTCCACAAAGAAGTTTTTATCCCATTGGGGATTTCTACAATTAATAACCAAAAGGAATGTGGCCACCATAAACATTTTTTAAGTTCCATGCATTCAATTATTGACATGTGGCCTCCTACTATCTATGACCCCAAATATTTGTCGGTTGCTAAGCATACAGAAAACTTAAATTCAACCTTGTGAAATGTTCCAACTCATAATTTACTCCAACATCGCTTTTGTAATTTCTAAAGTTCCACGTGTTAGAGACATAATGTGACCATGCCCTATCAAGTGAGTCAATGACAAACAAAAAGCCACATATAACTAAAACCATTAATGTGTGGCATCGATCAAATGGGACGCGTGGAGAGAGTGGGCAGAGGCAAGTCAAATGCCCATTGTTTTTGCAGGTCGGTGGTATATATAGTTTTTATGCATTGGCATTTGGTTTTGCAAAAGCAGAGACAATTCGAAACAAACCAGCAAAAACATAATATGGTAGAGACAGCAAAAAAAAATAGCGAGGCCATTAAAATCAAAGATGTATAAACACTCTGCATAAATCCCTATGTAATGCAATTTAAGATGTTATGCCTTTATTCACACTACAGCCATGCAACAGGGTAAATTTTTGCATGATTTTGTCAACTGTGCACTCCATTTAGATGTGTTCGACTCCCTATGTGAGCACGTTCTCATCCTTCAGTTGAACCTAATTTTTTACAAACAGAGATTTATTAGGGTTTCACCATTTAAAGTCCTCACATATTATGCAAAGTTGTAATGGTTTTACACCCTGATATCCTCATTTTTTAGGCTGGGCATGTTGATAATAAAGACATGGGAGTTGGGATACTGTTTGATGCAAGTTCATGAGCAAAAATAGCATGAAGGGCACCACCGTTAAGAATGGTTACAAGGCATTGCATGAGAGAGAAGGCTCCCCAGAAGTAGCTGGTAACCAAGGTTGGTTAGTTACTTACCTCTCTACACTGATTTGTGTTTATTTTAGCGATATTATTAATTATTTTTTGGGTATTAAAGTTAGGGATATTTATTTATTTTTGTAAATTTCTCGTAAATATGCTCTGACAATAGGGGGAGTGAAGATGACACATAGATATCATCCCATAACTGTCGCCCTGTGGTATGGTTTTTGTATTTTCAAGTATCTTGTGTTCTAGGGTTAAAGTGGTCTTTATTTGGAGTCAAAGCCATTGTAATTTGAAAACTTGCAATCACTTTATGATGCCCAACAATAATTTGAGTCCCAAAAATAGTTACTTTTACTACAACAAAAGTAGCAAGAATGGTACAAGTAATATCATAGTATAATCCTTGCGTCATCTTTTCACATTTTAGATTTTGTGGAACAAATTGAATGTGCAAATTTTAAATTACCTTACCATAATATGATGATTTTTCTATGTTGCAACAAAGCGTCGACCATGTCAATGGTAATGTAATTGGGTACGGTCCTCCTCCTCTTGCGTGCTCCTCTAGCACTTTCTCAAGAAATAGTTGAGCCAGGGGATATAACCTAAAATTAATCAGTGCTAAAAAACTTGTATATTGTCTAGCGCACCAGTTGTATGTAAATAACGCAGAAACCGATGGACCATAACGTGATGATAGTGCGGTGGCAGCTGCATGCCAAATGTTCAAGACTGTTATACGAAAATCTTGGCACTGCCTTCTATGAAATCCCATACACCACGTGTCAGAATTTGAAGGGTTTAAACGACATATCCCATTTCTTGTCTCTAGTGAGATGAATCTTGAGGCTTCGCCCCTCTGTAATAAGCCTCCAGCTTAAAAATACCCATGCCCATTCTGGGGTTTGATTGTTGAATTTGTATGCTTCCATTGGATATTCCATCATTGTACTCATCATATTTATTCATTTTATTGTTAATAAATTTTCTTCAATGTTAATGTGTCATGTAACAAATTAAGAGCAAAGGCTACATTGCATGAGATTTTAATTCGTGGATGAGGAAGCTTACTATAATTATAGGTGGTAGCTTGAGTCCTCTATTGTAGCAACAATCGAGAAAAGCTTGGTCAATTACCATTCCCTTGTTTGTAAATAATTTGAGTGCGGTTTCCAAACCATTCTGAGAATTTGTTCTCCATTCAAATTATCAAAGCTAATATATTCATGCTTGCAAAATAAACTTCTTCCCATACGACCTAAAATTGATAATATCGTCCATATATATGCATTGAAATGGGTAGTAGTCTTAAATCTGCGATCTACAATTGCTTATATGCCTCACACTACTCGTTTGTGCATAACATGCACCTATAAAAATCTATAGAGATGACATATGGGTGAGGCATTTCTTTTAAAATAATTAAAGCCTTGTCTAAACAACATTTATTTTGCAATCATGTCATTCCATGACAACACATTTTTGTGAGGAATTTTGTCAAAAAATCTATGTGCCTTATTCATACTAATTATTAACACATACTTCATTTTTGAAAAAATACCCATACCCATTATGGGGTTTGATTGTTGAATTTGTATGCTTCCTTTGGATATTCCACCACTGTACTCATCATATTTATTCCTTTTATTGTTAATAAATTTTCTTCAATGTTAATGTGCCAGAGGAGAGGCTACATTGCATGAGAGTTTAATTCATGGATGAGGAAGCTTGCTATAATTATAGGTGGTAGCTTGAGTCCTTTATTCTAACAACAATCGAGAAAAGCTTGGCCTATTATCATTCCCTTGTTTGTAAATAATTTTAGTGTGGTTTCCAAACCATTCTGAAAATTTGTTCTCCATTCAAATTATCAAAGCTAATCTATTCATGCTTGCAAAATAAACTTCTTCCCATACGACATAAAATTGATGATATCATCCATATATGTGCATTGAAATGGGTAGTCTTAAATATGCAAACTACAATTGCTTATATGCCTCACACTATTTATAGAGATAACATATGGGTGAGGCATTTCTTTTAAAATAATTAAAGCCTTGTCTAAACAACATTTATTTTGCAATCATATCATTCCATGACCACACATTTTTGTGAGAAATTTTGTCAAAAAATCCACTTGCCTTATTCATGCTATTTATTAACACACACTTCATTTTAAAAAAATACCCATACCCATTCTAGTGTTTGATTGTTCAATGTGCATGCTTCCATTGCATATTCCACAGTTGTGCTCATCATATTTATTCCTTTTATTGTTAATATTTTTTCTTCAATGCTAATGTGTCTTATAAATTATGAGCAAAGGCTACATTGCATGAGAGTTTAATTCATGGATGAGGAAGCTTACTATAATTATAGGTGGTAGCTTGAGTCCTCTATTGTAGAAACATTCAAGAAAAACTTTGTCAAATACCATTCCTTTGTAAATAATCCAAGTGCGGTTACCAAACCATTCTGGGAATTTATTCCTCATTCAAATTATCAAAGCTAATTTATTCATGTTTGCAAAATAAACTTCTTCCCATACGACCTAAAATTGATGATATCATCCATATATATGCATTGAAATGGGTGGTAGACTGTCTTCAAATCTGCCATCTACAATTGCTTATACGTCTCCACACTACTCATTTGTGCATAACATGCACCTATGGAAATCTATAGAGATGACATATAAGTGAGGCACTTATTTTAAAATAATTAAAACCTTGTCTAAACAACATTTAATTTGCAATCATGTCATTTTATGACAACACATTTCTATGGGAAATTTTGTCAAAAAATCCACATGCTTTATTCATACTTTGAGATAGGCTTCAAGTATGTTGTCAAAGGCTAACTAAGCATATTCATTCAAAATTTGACAGTTGACCCCATTGTATGTCATGTAAATTTTCAATGATGCTTACCAATTCAACATTTCCCTTCATATGCTAGGTAGTACAATAACTACATACCGCTCTATGGAAATGCATGCAATGCCCACAAAATTCCCTGAGAGGATGATGAATTTCTTATTAATAATCAAAACAAAGACGCCGATGATTGCATCATATCATTTCACCTTCCCTGTTAAAATTCATTACACGTTCATTTCACTCTGAAACGAACATAGCACTTAATTTGGATTTTATATGGCCCCTAACATGGTGACCACTTGGATTTTAGGAGGCTTGCTATGTTCACTGTTAATTCACTGACCTTTCCATGAAAATCAATCAACTCATTGCAGGAATACAATTACACATTCCAATTGGTCTTAGGTTGAAACTTCTTTACACTTATTTACACTCATTCACATTACAAATAGGGATGTGATTTGACCCATCATGTTCAGATATTTTTTTTAGCAATTGACAAAAGTTTAGCAACATATAGAAACACCAAACTCAGAAACAAAAAACTACATTCCTTCCAAAGTTCCTTGCACCATCGGGGCAATTCTAGTGGATAATTCATTCAAATGTAGCAAGTAGGCAATAAATTGTAGACCTCACTACGTATCATACAACATTTATCGGGTAGTGTCCCAGTCTAAATTGTTATTGAGGGAAAATAAAAAGGATCCATGAATCTTTAGAAAAACAATCAATAAAATTAACTTATATCATTTTAGGGTAATATAAGTAGAGCACACCCGCAAACATACCTGAGATAGACTCAGCCTTGACTTCGCATCTTTGAGCCCAATCCAAGCCTTACCCTTTTCCTTGGCAAAAGCAGCCAAATTTGGTGCCAAATTGGATGAACCTGTTTAACAAGAACAATTATCCTCAGGAGCAGACGTATATGATTCTGACTTATGCTCCATTTTAAGCCTTTAGCATAGTCTTCAGATACAGGGGGCATACACTTATACATGCAACAGAATAATCATCATCAGAGGAAGATGCATATGCTTCTAAGATTGGCTTATGCTGTTTCATTTTAAGCCTTTGTAAATGTCTTTAAATACAAGGGCCATACATTTATACACACACAACCTTCGGAATGCCCATATTCCAATTGAAAACTTCAAATGAGTATTCTTCCAATTAAAAATTGCAGCCTCTCTCACATTCATAGTCCACATAGAATTAAGGACCGTCAATTGCATCATTCATAAAATACCAAAATGCTAATACTCTTGGACGCAAGACCTTGTTTACACTTTTGCTCCCATAATGGGCTCCAAAATAACCAATGTTGGGTCAAAATTTTGATGGCAAACCAGTTCTTTGGGATTGTTCTTCCATTGTAAGATCATTCACCCTCACATTAAGCACATGCATACCAAGGTACTCTTCCAAATAATGAGTTCCCTTTGGAGCATAGAAAACTGAACATCATACTCACATTAAGCACGTGCATACCAAAGCTCTTCCAAATAATGAATTCCCCTGGGAGCATAGAAAAGACATAACATCGTTCTTGCAACACACTTGAATTATCAGTTCGTTCATTCTGTTCATGGTCATACTCCGCAGAATTGGCCTGCCCGAGGGATTTACATGTGTTCAACCTGTTTAGAGAATTGAAATATGGCCTGCAAAACCTCCACCATGACCTTTCTTAGCTCTTAAACCAACCTTATAACTCACTCCACGAGCATGGCAATCTTTCACAGCCCACCACATTGTTAATACTTTAAGGCATTGGTTACTACTTGAGCTGATTGCAGATGATTTTTCTACCCACTTAGTCCCTGTTCCGCTTTGCAAATGTTTCAGTTGACAAGGAACAAATGAACTGCATCAAGAATATTTAAACAAAAGGTTCAATCCAGCTGGAATTCGATCTCTGCTGCAATATCTATCGGAGGGGGAGGACAGAGCCATTCAGCAGCACCTCAGGATTCATCGAGCAGGTCCCACTACTTCAAAGATTACCAGATCGATCTGAAGCCTGCCCTAAATATGGAGATCATAGTTAATCTCTGGTCACCCTATCTATATTATATATGCCCTAACCTATATATCTATCTGGCGGCTATCTGGCAACATTGGCCACTCAGCCGAGTGAACCATAGTCTACATAGGCCGGAGAGGGGCATTAGATATATGGGCACTGCCCTATTGATAGGTATAAGGGTAAAGTCCTGGTTATATATATAGAGCCGCACGTATGACTTGATTGAACTATTGTAGAATCCATTGCGTATACAATTACCCCTAGGTGAAATGAGCCCTTGGGATGGGAATCCAATTTCTATTTTATTAAAAAATATGCCTAAATGATGAATCTATTGTGGCTATCCCTATTGATGAATTACGCATGTTTCCAGGTGTGCACTTGGATCACGCTATAATGATTATTGTTTTACAAGTTGATGAATTAATTGCAAAAGCCGATAGCTTTGTAGGCATGTTTGCAGACATGCAATTAAATATTATAGGAAGACAATTTAATTGATTGTTTTTCTCAAGAATCATGGTTTAGTTTGGATATCCCACCCCACAAGGAGTGGCCTTTAAGATGGCAAGAACCTCATTAAAAAAATTCTCAAGCATCCTGCTGTATCTAAGAAACACAAAACTGTGCAGGTGCTAAAATGCAGAGTTTGAAGCATAAGAATGTGGAGAGTGCAAATTCCAGTCACCACCAAGTCAATGCTTCAAACACCAAATATCATCTCCTTTACTTTTGACCCCTCTGCATGGCCAAAAAAATGGCATGACAAACTCCAACAGACAAGGGCCTACTGCAGACCGGAAAAGTGCATCAACCAAAAATATAAATATTTTTCCTGGTCTAATCCCCATCCCGAACCAGTATATTCCCATACTAAGCATTGAAATCATGGAAGCTTTAAATATCATTATAGCAAACAGACTTCCTATTGCATCGTGAAGTTATTAATAATGCCCCCCTGTACACAGAAAGCACTGAAATTTTGAATATCATTGCACATTTGCCACTAAGCTTTTAAATTCCAATCTCACACAGAATAACAAGATGAAATGTTTAATTTTTAACTAATATAATTCATCCTCTTCCACAAAAAAGAAGTTATTCCACAAAGTCAAAGCTAGCAAACTTTTTGTGCTTTGCTGGTTTTCACAAGTTGTTTCAAAGTAATCTAGACTCCCACAATTAAATTTTTGTGGGCATAAAAAACGAAAATAGCCAAAACCAACATAAATACAGGACTCTAAAAATTATCTCGATTGAAAATTCAACCAACAGTTCAGACAATCCTCACGCATCCTCCCTGCAAAAGTCATTGACCTTTTTTGAATCTAAACAAAAAAGATGTTTCAAACGACATTTGTACTGCTGATACAAATCAATGTCAAAAAAAAAATCAAAAAGATCTAACGACCAAGATTTCCAGTACAGCCCTCAAAGAAAACTCTTTTAGGAACTAATACTCACCACAATCCTTGAAATCATAAATATAAACCTACACTACATTCTAGATATTATTCCTGAAGTTTTGACTATGAAAAACAATTATATTTTCCAGGTACAAAATTAAGCTGTCGCTGTTCCAGTAGCATGGCGTTTCCTGGCCTCTTCAATGATAGACAGCTTGACACCTTTGCCCTTTGGTAGAGACACCCAAGGCTTTGTGCCCTTTCCAATGGTGAACACATTACCCTGACGAGTTGCAAATTCCTGCCCAGCAGAATCCTGAACATGAATAATCTCAAAGCTACCCTTATGCTTTTCCCTGTTCTTAATCACTCCAACACGGCCTCTGTTACGACCTCCAGTAACCATGACAACATTACCAACATCAAACTTGATGAAATCCTTGATCTTTCCCGTTTCCAGATCAATCTTGATGGTATCATTGGCCTTGATCAATGGATCTGGGTACCTGATGGTACGCCCATCATAAGTATTAAGATAAGGGATACCCTTATCTCCAAACTGGACTCCACGAACCTTGCAAAGTTTATACTGTAAAGAGAAAAACAATTAGTGTAACATTTATTCTAACGTCAAAACACTGCAACCAAGACATCCAGATATGAATTTTAACAGATTTTATTTTGGTCCAAAAATTGCCACTGTTGTTAATCAACAACCAACAAAAAAAACACCTTTGCTTCTTCGTCCTTGATTGAATGTAAGCGGAAACGACCTTTAGCATCATAGAGAAGCCTAAAGTTCTCATTTGTCTTTGCAATAGCCACAACATCTGCAGGAGAGAACAATTTGGGATAATTAAAATTGATTTACGCAATCACAAAAACTTACACAACTGTTAGTGCCCTTAATTATAGATCTACAGAGCGATAACAACAGTCAGGTCAATATACACACCCATGAACCCTGCAGGGTAGCATTTATCAGTCCTGACTTTTCCATCAACAGCAATAAGTCGTTGCATTACAATAGCGATGACTTCACGGTATGTAAGGGCATATTTCAGCCTGTTCCTCAGAAGAACCACAAGTGGAAGGCATTCCCTCCCCTTGTGTGGACCAGCTGATGGTTTAGGTGCCTGCAGAAGTACATTAACAATACTAAGTTGCATATCAAGGAATGGTAAATAATGAAAAAGGTAAAACCCATGTTAGGGAATACTGCATTTAAACAATTCTAAGTATTCAAATATCAGCCTCAAGTTTCAACCTTTCATAGAATTTTTTAACTTACAAAAGCACCACCAAGTTTGTCAAGCATCCAATGCTTAGGAGCATTGAGCCTCTTTAAATGTTTCTTCAATCCACGAGCCTGAACAAAAATACAATGTACCACACAAAATATAAGAAGCTCCACAGAAAGACCATATCCAGAATAGAGACATCCAGAAACACCATATCCTATGTGATGTCAGTAAATTATCTAATGCAATAATAATCATGACTAGCACATACTAAACAAATTAATGTCATTCATCTAGCCTAACAAAATACCTCATATCCTGCCAGAATAGTTAAACATATTTCATTTTAACTCTGAAACCAAAAATTCAAAAAACATTAACTTTAACTTTTAATAATGAAAATAATTCATAGACATATTGAGATACAACATGTACATAATAATTTGAACTGAAAAATCTACAACCAGCACAAACCCAAATGTACTGTACTGTCCTAATATTTATAGATAAGATTTTCCCAATGATGATATAATGCCAAAATAACCTTGCAAAATGTTTCAAGTTCCAGTGATAATCACTGTTATTATAACAGATCTAGGCTGTCACCGAATCACACTCACCTGGAACAAAATTGCTAGTATCACAGAATTTCAACAATCAAGCTTGAGACTCACTTCAGTGCAGACAAACATCTACCAAAGCGATTTTCTTATCAAAACATGTGCCTTTTGCAAGTGCATTAAAATGAACTAAAGAATCAGATGAAGTTTGATCAAACTGCTGCAATCTGACCTGACCCATCAGCCTCCTTAAATCTAACTGGCAGTTTGTCTCCACAATCACAATTAAAAAAATCCAGTAAAAACAACAGTCACCCAGGGCTAAAACGGCTCAGTTGCACTCCAAAAACACAAACACCTAGCAATTTTGAAACTCTAAGGAGAATCCAAGGAGAAGATATAAGCAAATGAGAGGGCGGCCAAAGAAGTACCAAAATGGACTTGCATGCAATATGATTAACAATAATGCAATTATAATTGTCGGTTTCCTTCCAATAATTCAAGTAAAGCTGAGGGTTCTGGACAATATTTTAGGATATTAAATAGCATCCAGAATCAATTGCTACAGAAAATTTAAAACTGCAGAAGATATAAGTTATACTGCCACTTTATATAAAAATAAGAAGCAACATAATCTATTGAATTGGTCAACAATGAGAGCTTGGAAAAAGGAAACTTTCCTCAAGTAAAAGGCAGAGAAGTGTTTATCGTCTGCAAAAAATAATGCTATAAAATGCCTATTGTTTGGAGGGAGAATTATTGGCTTAAATGTTCAAAAAAGAATTTGCACTTTAAATGCAAACTTACACGAGAGTTACTCAAGAGAGGCAAAAATTACAATTTTGATCATGGATACTAATGTTCATTTTTATATTTCTAAACCACCAAATGTCTCATATCAACACAATCATTGTGTTTTACTAATGAAGGCCATTCCAGATATTGTGAGGCTCAATAGAGAAGGACTGCTTTCAAAAGACCAGACTAAAGGTATAATTTTCAATTAGGTATACTCTTGTACGAGATTCCAGGCATTGCACTCAAACCAAAACCTTTAAACTTGACTAAAACAAGATTAATTCAAACACGGCGTAACCATCACAATATTTAAACTGACATGATAATTTCTATTTTTAATATACTGTTGTCATAAATGACCCAGATAGAACTGGGTGATACTAAGACTATTATGATGATAACTTTTTATGGACACTGGCATTTTTGGTAGTTGTAGCGAATCAAACTGTGGCATTTTTGGTAGCTGTAGTCAATTAATCAGTATTTAAATCTTGCCCATCTTGGCAGTGAGAGTCTCCATTTACTACCATGTCAAATCCTCAAAGGACAGCAAATCATTATAACTTGCTAGTTAGGTATTATTCAAGCTTTAATAGCTGAATCTCGCAAGGAACCGGAAACACACAATAACATAAAATAAATCATAATATGATAGCCAAAAACTTGTAAAGTTCTTATAGAAAAGGCGTATTGCTCTGTTCGTCAGAGATTAGATGCTTTATCGAGAGGACGAGTTCTCTTCGCATAAACCGAAAAGCTTTTGTTTCTCACTTTAAAACGTGCATTCAAGACCCTGGGAAAACAAATAAGGTGAATTTATAAGCAGTAAAACCTAACTAACAGAAGCATACGTTGAAAAAGCATGGCTTCGACGTTTAATTATATCCAACAAGGAAATCAAAAGCTGTCAGGAAAACGCAGATATGTACCCTCAAATCTCGGTAACGCAAAGTACATAAATATGCAAACATATATTACAAAAAAAACGCAATAAATCTGCAATTAACAAAACCCTAAAATAAAAACACAGTAACGAAGATTGCAAGAATGAGTTTCTAATGCCCTGTTTAAAAACATCGAATCACACGTCGAACCCATAAGAGACATGGCAGAGCAAATAAACTTAAATCTGGGCTATGCATGACAGATCCGGCATCACATTAACTTCAAAATAAAATGAAGAGAAAAAACTTAGATTTAATGTTTTCATAGATGAAGAACAAAGTATACTAACCATTTTGCCTTAAGAGTATGAACTTCGTCCTTTCCCGTGAATGTGATGGAGCAGCAACCCTGCCCTTCGCTTCCAAAATGAATGAGAAGTTTCAATTCTCAACCTTAAAACCCTAATAAACTCCTCCCGCCCCTTGAGCAAACCCTAGCCGTAGATCGTTTTGTAACCCTAACTCTAGTATCTCTTTTTGTTAGCAATAGTTTATATCCCGTTGGTTTTTTATGTTTTCGTTGGTTTTTTAAAAAAGTAGTTGAAGTTGTATTTGATTATGAATAGAAAGTATTAAGTTTAATAATGAATGAGGCATGACTCTTTGAAACACGGTTATAATAATCTTGGTGAAATATTATAGTGGTTGTAAATGTTGTAGGAATGTTTTAACCCTAATTTTTGGATATGGATTTTATGGGATTATGATTAAAAATATAGAAATAAATAAGTGTAAAGGTGATAAGATAGATAGAGAGATAGATATATGATAGATTGATTAATTATAAAATATATATACAATTTATTATGTTGAGATATGTTAAAAATAGAAAGTACAATTAAGTTTGATATTATAATGATAATGAAAACAAAGTATTTAGATAGTTCCGATGTTACTATAAAGCTAGATTTAAAACGGGAGGAAATAGATTGGAAGAAGATTATGAAACAATCGTTAAATAATGAATTAAATGCCTCTGTAACCGTAGACACTTGTGATAGATTATGACAGTTAGGTTAACCTTATTGTATGGATCAAATACATGTATCCAATATAAAATACCTACTGAAATTATATGTGACTAACTGGACGTTTCTAGGTTCTATGTCGCCTTTTCTCTAGTGCATTCAGATCTGAGTTATGGATATCACTCCTTGTTAAATGAGAAAACCCTAGTTCTTCATCTTCATAGTTGTTGTGGGGAAATTAGTTAGTGGGCACATGGTGTTAAGCTACCTCAAAGACCCCTCTGAAAATGAGCATTGCCTATAGAGCCAAAACTCTGAAGAGGGTCTCAGACTTATGTAGTTCACCCCTACGTGGTGGCTTATGTGTGCTTAAGGATACAATATGTGGAAAGCAAGTACAATAATGACTTGGCTTGTAACTTGGTAAATATAGCTCTTAGGGTGCTTCTTCAATACTTTAGACCTGTAGATGTGTTGTCCCTATGACTAATTTGAAAATAGGAGAAAATAAGGAAGTTTTGCTCACTTGAGTGCTTGATAAAATGTTGTTGGTAAGTTGTCTTGTGAGTTGTTAGGCTTTTTTCAAGTTTGTGCTAGTTTGAGAATGAATTAGGGTTGATCTTATATTTATACCAATCCCTTTGAGAATATCTCGTATTATATCACTTAGGTCGACCATAGGAATACATTTCATTTCAAAATTATATGACTTTAGGGCACTGGATACTTGCATCAGGGTAGGACACTTGCATCGACATACGTGTCTAAATAGGACACAAGTGTCTAGAGAGTAGGAAGATATATACAGGGTCTAAACTTGCATATATGGATAATAAGCATGTTAAAAGCATTATGGGCAGGATAGAAGACCTGGGTCATTAGAATGATACTAGTCTAACTAAAAGATAAGCAATGAGCAAAGAGAGATAGTGGATGTGATATTTATAAAAGCGTGAAAGGTCTAGAACTAAGAGGAATAGTCAAGATCTGAGTTTGCCAAGTGTACAAGACTGAGGTGTTGCATAATTCATAAATATCATCTATATTTGCACTCCTTAATCTAGTGATGAAATTGTTAGTTTAAAGGAAATAAATGTGTACCTGGATGTGTATAGCATACCTTGACTTTACTTGAGTCCAACTTGAGAGTTTTGTTGGTGACTAACCTACAATCAAGAGCATGTTACAATATATAAACAATGGATATAATCCAAAATTGAAAGTATTGAAATGATTAAAATTGAAACAGATAAAGGTTTTAGAGTACATGTGTATCGATGCCATCGTCTTGTCTTTTGACAATTTGATATGAAAGATGAATCACTAAAACTGAGATTATGACAAATATAAATATGATAAGTGCATATATCTAAAGAGATAGAGATTGATATTGAAGGACACATGCCTCCAACCTCAGAAAAAATATGAGTTACCACCTGGTAATTGAGATTATCTCAACCGTGTAACCCAATCATACTTATAACCTAGTGAGCATGAGTGAACAAAGTCAACCCATATTATATATTTGGTGAGGTTAGATGATGTAATCAAGTCCAACCTAAAAACTTGGTAAGATTGAGTGATCAAATCACCTCAACCATATCAATAGAATCAAAATTTCTTAACACTAACTAAATAAAAATCTCTCAGCTTCCTCACTAAACATAGGGGCATGTGGTAGATCCATCACATTTTCATCATGTTCAAAGAAGATAAGTCCACAATCAATCGACATGGTCATATTATGTTGATGTTTAGGGAGTGTAAACTTGTTAATACATAGTTGTATACTTTGTTCCCAAACCTAAGTTGTCACAATATATTTTTATCTCATGTCTCACCATCAAACACTTATTATAGTCAACCAAAAACTAAAAAATCTATGTATCTCATTATAGGTTGTACTTACTATTTTTAGCATATGCCACTTATCAATCATTTTCAATTGTCAATTCTCCTTTACATTCACATTTATACTTGATTGTCATTTATTACTATCTTAAAAAACTATCAAAGTTTTATACTTGTTAAATACTATTAAATTAAACATAGGGTAAAACATATTAGTGAACCTATTTTTTATTGAACATTTTTTTCCTAAGATTTCAACTGAATTCATGATTCTTGTACATTAAAGATAAATTTAATAATCATTTATAGGACTTGATTGAACGTTGCTCTATGATTTCTATTTAACCACATGGTTTTAAATTTAAATTTTTATTTCCATGCACCAAAGTATTTTCTTTTGTTGGCTTTCAATTTATTTCTTTATTTTTCTTAATTTTTAGAATTGTGTTTTGGTAGTTGTAAAATACATATGAGCTATCATTTTGGGCAAATCGGTCACAAGTTTTACCTGTGTCTTGGTGTGAGAGATGTTACTTCATTACTCAATACTATATATAAATTTTACTTCCCACATAGCTCATTGTATATCAAAAACACATGATTTTTACTTTTCAGTCATAAGAATTTTTTGGCCATTTAGTTTTGTAGTGTATTGGTAAGTGGTTAGCCCTAATAAGTTACTCTCAATGTACTTTAGATGTTAGATAGTGTGGCTACAGGATGATGGAATCCTCCATAGTCAATGTCACTTTGGGTCTTGTTCACTATTTATGACAAGAATCAATATATCTGAAAGCCTACTAATAAAACACACCATGTCTAGTTACACTCCTAATACTCTTTGTAAATTCAAAGTTTCAAAATAAATTAATGGTTATAATGAATGGATTTTGCTTCTATTTTTTGATCTAACTCATAAGATTCATCATCACATTTTATGTTACTTTCTAAGGTGTTATTTGGATTCACTATATATATACATTGATCAAATTCAAATATGACAAAAGGGCTAAAATGAATAATGTACAACCTCAAGACTTATTTAATTCATATCATTTCAATAAACAATCTAAGCTACTACATATCACAACAAGGATCAAAAGGGTGTGCATGTCTCCATATGTTCCTCCTACTCTTTTTATGAATTTCACAATGCATACTATGCACCCAACTGATGTACTTATCATGACTACTGAGACTAATAAAATTGATATAGAGCAATTAAATGAAATTTGTCACATCTCGATTTCACTTTATGACTTATAAACCTTTAATCTGTTGATTAGTATGGTTAATGTCTGATTACTATTGCTTTGATTTTAAACTTGTGACATTTAATGTAATGGGATAATAACTATATTGATTAGAATATATGTTATGAAAATTATATGCTATATTTTGTTACATTGTGAATATGTATATGTTAGTTTTTATGTCATCGATAATGACTCGAACTAACTACCTACTTATTGCGGATGATTGTAGATTACGTCCTACCTTCAGAGCTTGACAAGAGAGAGTGTCATCAGAGAGGATCAACTAGATAGATCGAGTGAGGGAATTAATAATAAAAATTACTAGTGACCCTATACATACACACAGTAGATTTTAAATATTACTTATGTAAAAATGTTTGTAAATGTTGCTTGTGATAGTTTATGTGTGTAAAATTAATGTTAGTATGCATTAGATCTCTTTTCTAATTGATTTGATTTTTGAATATTAATCTATAAAATAAATATTAATGTTAATAGATATAATTATTATGAAAATAATTATCTTATAGGTAAAATGCAATTAATGATTTATTCTATCTTTTAGTTAAACAATTATTTATTATTGTTTTAAAAATTGCATAGAAGTTGTGGAAATGCAATTTAAAGTTAAAATTTAAATTATGCATGAATTTATATAAAAATTATGAAAATAGAATTTAATATTATTTTGTTAACTTAACATGTTAGTTTGATGAACTAAAGTAAAAGAAAAGAAATTAACAGAAGTTAATAAATTTAAAACTTGAGTTAAATGCAATCTTGAATATTCATGTAGAAATTTATTTGGAAATTAGAAAATAGATTAGTAAGTCAACTTAAGTCAATATTGAGAAAACAAAGAAAAAATGGAAGATTAGACTGACATGAAAGGGAAAATAAGTTTTATATATAAAAGAATTATGGTGAATGAAAACACATGGAAAAAGAAAGATAGAAAGCGGGGAAGAGAATTTGGAAGAAGAATTGTGAAGGAAAAGAAGAGTAAAGGTAAGGTTTTCAACAAATTTGTAGGTTGGTTTTGTATTTAATATATTTATGTCTTGCGTTTTTTAATTCTGGTTTGCATGTATTGTCAGTTTGCATTCTAAAAACTTGAGTATTATTTCTTAATTCTACCTTAGATTCCTTTTGAACTGTATACTATTGATTGATTTTACCAGTGCTTGGAATTATATATAAGCAACATTCCATTTTAGCTATATAACGTCTTATTGCTCAAGCTGTGTTGAAATTTTATTAAGCCTGAGTATCCTCTTACATAAATTCCTATTGAATGCATCATAATAGCATGTTGGGAGTTGTTTTAAAACCAACGTTGAGTCAAATTTTAGTAAGTGTCTAAACTTGTTAATTTTTTGGGTGAGACTGTATTCAAAATAACAACACCATGTCATGCAATTAGTGATTGAGCTTATAAGTTAGATTGCTTTTATACATGAATAAAAGTGTTGAAGCTATATAAAGAGTGCAGTATATATTGTTAAATAAATGATAGTAGAGTCTTTGTATTTAGCACTGAGTTTAATAATTCTAAGCCTGATCCAAATGAATCATTGTAGACATGAAGTGAAACGCTAGGGCCTTATGGCAAATTCATTGTGTTTCAATGTTAAAGCCAAGTGGTAGGTTTGAAACGCCATGTAGCTGTGTGTAATGGAATTACAACGCCGAGTCTCTATTATGATTGCGGCATTGACATATAATGAATGTAGCACCAAGTTGGTAGAAATCATTGTATATTAATATTTTTATGTTGTGTATTTAAATGAAATAGTTGAAGTCTTTTGCCAAATCTCTTATTAAAAGCCTCCATCCTAAAAATTAAACCACAAAGATATGGTTTGAAAAATTGAGTATAATTAATTAGCAATATTTTTATAATTATAAATGTATGTATAATTATTAAATCACCCATTATTTTATTAAATTTTTGAAGTCACATTTTATTTAGTTGAGTCCTTATATGATCTAATTTCTTCATTGAGCTTATTCACGAGTTGAGATTTCGTATTATTCTTGTGGAAATGATCTTGCTATATTACACAAAAAGAGTCCTAGAGAACAATGTTTTTGGGACAAAGAATAAGCAAGCAAAGACATTATTAATTTCAACTTCTCCCTCATCTTAGTCATGTTACAGACAGTTATTTCCTTTATTTTAGCAAGCTGAAACATGATCCAATAACTTATTGAATTACTTTGGCAATCTTCATCGCTATTGTATAAAGTCTTAATAAAGAAGATATAGTAAAATCGACTCAGTAATTCTAATTACTGTTGGGTCATTTGTATTTAAACATCGGGCCATAAATTGAGTCATTGAAGTTAGTATTAAAGTGATGAGCTTAAATTTAGAAAGCCAGCCTTATGGGCTCAATGTTTAATTGAAACTTTGGCATGCTTAGACATTCAAGTATCATATTGAGTTTTAAATAGAAACTGTTGAGTTTAGAGAGTTGAGTCACATTTCTAGAATAACGAGCCGTTAAAAAATTAAGGCGCTATATATATATATATATATATATATATATATATATATATATATATATATATATATATATATATATATATATATATATAGTCTATGTGTTATAAAGTATTGTGTATAATAGCACTGAGTTTATAGTTGTTATTGAGTATTTAAATGAGAACAACAATTTATTTTAAATAACATTGAGTTTCTTAAATAAATAGTTTGAAATATAACACTGAGATTATGAAAATGAAAGCTAAGCCATTATTTAAAAGACTGTATGCATGTATGGATTTTAAATTGGAAAGGTTGTATATGTTTTAAGATTGTCTTGTATTTATTTTATAAACCATTGAGTTTATACATTAAGACACCTTGTCACTTAGTGAAACCACCAAGACACTGTATTAAATATGTTGAGTATAAAATCAACCACAGAGTTATTAATAAATTGTTGAGTTAATACTTTAAAAGCCCTATTTTAACTACAACATTAGTTTCTCTCTAAAGGCAAGATCAAATGTTTGGATGAAACTTTATTTTGCCTAGGATTTTGTATTATGGTTTAGGGAAAATTGTATTTTTAAATAAAGATCATGATTATCATGGGATTTGTATGAGAACCAAGAATGGTTGTTAGTATTATTACATTAACCCAAAGAATTAAAAATCACCTTGTTGAGGTAGTATGGGAAAATGAGATTATAAGATTTGTAAATGTGACTAAGCATACTTTTAGAACATAGTTTCATTTTTAAGGTAGCCCAATTCATGGATATATCTGTATTTATCCAATTATATTGGACTTTTAGGTAAGTTTTTGATTTGCCTAGATGGTATATTTTTGAGACATGCCAAGATGTTCGTAGAAGTGAATATGACAACATTAGGTGAAGAAAGTCTTTGGTCATAATCCAAATAATTGTTGAAAACTTTGCATTCTATTTTTGAATTTTTAGAATATAATTTTGAAAAAACTAAAGAATATAAGGGTATTCTTATATAAAATCATGTACACATGGACTGGGTATTCTTACATTAACTATTGCACCTATATCTAAAATAATAGTTTGATAAAGTTTAAAACGAGAAACTTCAACCAATTGAATATTGGCCTTAAGTTATGACGTGTAGTTACTTGGATCTTATCGTGGTAGTAGTAGTCTATAGTTTATTATGTGTTTTACTCAGATGGTATAACTCCATATTTGTTGGTTTGATCATTGTAGTGTAAGATTGTGTATTCATGTTTGAGTAGGGAACTCATGCACTATGAGCTATGACAGTATGGGATGTCATAGAGTTTTATAGTACAAAAAGTATACATATGGTACATACTATATTGACCCACACCTAAATAAATATATATGTATTGGTTGTTACTTTAATAATATGTGTTGTAGCATATCATTTAGTTGTGCATACAATATTGATAGTGCAAAGAAATGTTAAGATAGAATTATATGCATTGTATGACTTGTTTGTTATAGTTATGCTTGATTGAATATGAATGTATGCTTCCATGTTTTTATGACTACTTATAGAAAAACTAGTAGTTGTACATTAAAATCTTAGACTATGATAGTATGGGTTGTCATGGGGATTGTTGTTTGGATCTTATGTAGTAATTTTGAAACTGTAGTTTAATATGAATATAAAACATACTTGGGTAGTATGAACTGTAGACATTAATTCCTGTTTGAGATAAACAATAATGTATGATTCATTTATGAGTTGATGAAATAAAAGTATACTTTGTCTATTCTTATGTATAGCATGTGATGAGATATTAATGTTAGGAGGATAAAATCTATATGAGTTTTTGAGTTATATACTATGTTATACATGTGTTTATTTTAGAAACTGTATTAATGATACTAATAAGTAGTGAGATGGATTTTACTAGCCTAGGTAGTACCACCAATAGATAATCTAATCAAGTGGTGTGTTATAGAATTGACTGATCTAAATGATCGTATGAAAACTTTGGCTAAAGTAATGTTTGATATACATTATCATTTCATATGTTTGATTTGCATGTTGTGTGATATCATGTTAGAATAAATTTTCTTTATGGTACACTGCATATTTTTAGAAATTTTACAAGCACATAGGGCAATAACACATCTTATTAGATTTTTGCACTGTTCTATCTACCTATCCATGAAGGGAGGGCCATGTCATGATAGGAGATTATGCAAGGGATCGTTGGTCCATGGTTAAGGTGCTAAAGAGCTCAGATGATGCTCTTCCTCTCCACTACAATACTGCTAGGAGATGACACTTGAGATTATTAGTGATACATGAGTTGGATCGACTTGAGCTTCAGAGAGCTTGGAATCTATTTATTATATTAGGTCATATGTTTGAAGGAATATAATTATATTATGTATTTGTATATTTGAACAATGATTATTGTATTATCAAACCAGTCATAGCTGTGTCCTATTATAACTACTTTATGTGGAGTTGTATAAGATTTATATTGTATGCAGTATTTGAATTTAAAGTACTATTATTCTTAGTTATGATTTAGTTATGTTGTATTATTTTATTTTGTAGAATGAATGTTAATTATTTAAGTGTTTAAAAAAAATTACTGTATTTTCTTAAGTACAATTTGAGGGGTTGTAACATGTGGTATTAGAATTGTGACTCAAACTCTAAGACCTAATGAGTCCATTAGTGTTTTCGTACCTTTCTGTTTAATACAGAGGAGAAAGGTGAATGGGTATGTGGTACATTGAGTGTGTACCTTAGAGCATTTCTACCCCCTTAGAGTTGTTAAATGGTAGGTTTATCGAGTGTATCGTTAGTGATAGTTTTATAAGGTGTATAGGTAGGAGAGTACTTAGCTTAGTTCATGAGTTGTGAACATGAATTTCTTACCATATTCTTGATCTTTTAGATCAAACACATAGAGTGTGATCATGTCTTTATTGAATCACCTTCACTATTTGTGTTTATGCTTTGTGACTATTTTAAAAAGGATGGAGTTCTACCCACTTAGGTTTATATGTTGATCTTTGTGTTTTATATACACAAATCCAATGAGTGGGAAACCTTTAAGACCATTCTAGTTGGCACCACCTAATTTAGTGTAAAATTTCTTGTAGTTGAATGCAGATGTCTTGGTTGATATTCCTTTGTGTTAGGAGTTTTTTATGTAGATTAACATCCTTGTATTTATAAAGACTTGAGAATAAGTGGCATCTCTCCTAGTAGGTTAGAGATGAGATGTTATGTTCTCACTCTCCTCTTACATCTTTTTTAGCTATCATAAAGATTCATATGTATAGGATGTTGATTTAGAGTTTCCTTTAGTGGAAAAACTTATTTTTGAATTGTTGTTTTCTTCCATTGAGTTCATGGGATAGTGTTTTCTACCTCTTGTAGATATAAGTTATAAAATTGATTGCTTGATGCATCATTGTGGTTCATATTTTCTTTCTAGTTGTGGAGGTAGGTTATGATACTACACTTACAAGTTTGGTAGGTGAACATGATTGACAACATGAGTTGTGATGTTTCCTTCTACCATATGAGGTTATGTAAGAAGTTTTGTTTATGATATTTTAGTTCTCTACTTTCTATTTGTGACTTTTTAGAGTCACTATTTTATCTAAATTACGTACTTGATCTTAAAGGTTGCAACCCTTGAATTTATATTAATTATAGATGATTATAATTATTATTTTATTAAATACCTTTATTAGATTGATATTATTCTCTTTTGAAGCATGTTGTTTTGAAGAGTAATATGTGTGCCTTTTATCAGGAGCAAGGTATAAGATGTGCAGAACATCTTGGTAGTCTAAAAAGGTATAGTCAAACTTTTTAACTATTGTGTGATAGTCGTACAAGCAAGGAGGCATTGTCTCACTTATAAGGTTTTAGGGACAATATGATCTTTAGCCTTTGTATGTTATGTTAGTTATGATATTATTTCCCTTTTACTATGAATATAATGCTATAGGTTAAGTTGCCAATTATGATACTAGTTTTAATTGATTAGTAGTAACTTAATTCAATCTCAGGATGATTGTGTGATTTTTTCTGTATGTTATTACATCTGAAATTATTTAGCATATAGTATTGCTTTCTATAATTTATTAGAATAGATTTGTGAACCTTGTACACCTTTTGAAGATCTTTCGTTCGTGGAGACTTGAAGGATGATTAGTGAAACAAGAACATGGGTTCTAAGCGATAGGATGGTATCTTACTTAGCCTCATATTGACTTGATTGTTATTGAGCTAGATTTGATAGATACACTTACTGAATCTAGGATTTGACAGGCATAACTTGTCAAATTCAGTTGTATGATCATTTTTTTTGACTTTTATGATGATCTCATGTGTTGTTGAGCTAGCAAGGAAACTTTTATCAAGTTATTATTAGACTTTTCTTGCAGTTCTAGACCCCAGAGTGGTCATGATAAAACTAATCAACATAAAGTAACTTTCATGAAACTTGTTTAAAAAATAGAAAATGTCACAGAGTAGGGTCTTGTGGGACCAATTCTCTAAGTATAGTGATAATTAGGAGAACTAGTATGAGTTCTTTAGGTAAATTTTGCATTGGTTAGCATGATTTGATACTTGATACTATGTTTTTATGCTATTAAAACTTTGTATGTTAATCAAAACTTTTATTTTAATAAGATACATCAGGGTGATGACCAATTTTAGGGGAGAGGATGTCACATCTCGATTTCACCCTTTGTCACATCCATTGATTAGTATGGTTAATGTATGGTTACTATTGCTTTGATTTTGAGTTTATGACATATAATATAATGGGATAATAACTATGTTGATTAGAGTACATATTGTGACAACTGTATGTTATATTTTGTTACATTGTGAATATGTATATGTTAGTTTTTACGTCATTGGTGATGACTTGGACTAACTACCTACTTGTTATGAGGTGGATGTAGGATAGGTCCTACTCTCAGAGCTTGATGAAGGAGAGCATCATCAAAGAGGATCAACTAGATGGATCAAGTGGAAAAATATTAGTGGAAATTATGAGTGACCCTATGAGTGACCCTATACACACGCACAGTAGATTTTAAATGTTACTTGCATAAAAAGTTTAGTGCATGTTGCTTGTGATAATTTATGTGTGTGGAATTAATGTTAGTATGTATTAGATCTCTTTTCTAATTGGTTTGATTTTTGAATATTAATTTAAAAAATAAATATTAATGCTAATAGATATAATTATTATGAAAATAATTATCTTCCAGACAAAATGCAATTAATAATTTATTTTATCTTTTAGTTAAATAATTGTTTATTATTATTTTAAAAATTGTGAGAAAGTTGTGTTAATGCAATTTAAAGTTTAAAATTTGAATTATGCATGAATTTACATAAAAATTTAGGAAAATAGATTTTAATATATATTTTTTAACTTAGCATGTTAGTTTGATGAACTAAAGTAAAAGAAAAAAAATTAATAGAACTTAATAAATTTAGAACTTGAGTTTAATGCAATCTTGAATATCCATGCAGGAATTTATTTGGAAATTAGGGAATAGATTAGTAAGTCAACTTAAGTCAATATTGAGAAAATAAAGATAAAATTAGAAGATACACTAACATGCAAGGGAAATTAAGTTTTATAAATAAAATATTTTTGGTGATTGAAAATACACGAGAAAAGAAAGATAGAAAGCAGGGAGGAGAATTTGGAAGAAGAATTATGAAGGAAAAGAAGAGTATAGGCAAGGTCTTCAACAAATTTCTAGTTTGGTTTTGCATTTAATATATTTATGTCTTGCGTTATTTAATTTTGGGTTGTATGTGTTGTCAGCCTACATTCCAAAAACTTGAGTATTATTTTTTAATCTTATGTTAGAGTCCTTTCAAACTATATACTATTGATTGATTTTACCAATGTTTGGAATTATATATAAAAAATGTTACATTTCAGCTATATAATGTCTTATTGCTCAAGCTATACTGAAATTTTATTAAGCTTGAGTATCCTCTTACATAATTTTTAGATAGTGTCTAAACTTGTTAGTTTTCTAGGTAAGACTGCATTCAAAATAGAAATGCCATGTCATGTAATTAGTTGTTGAGCTTATAAGTTAGATTGCTTTTATACATGAATAAAAGCACTGTAGCTATATAAAGATCACAATATATATTGTTAAAAAAACAATAGTAGAGTCTTTGTATTTAGCGTTGAGTTTAATAATTCTAAGCCTGAGCCAAATGAATCATTGTAGACTTAAAGTGAAATGCCTGGTCCTTATGGTAAAGTCATTATTTTTCAATGATAAAGCCAAGTGGTAGGTTTGAAATGCCATGTAGCTTTGTGTAATGAAATTACAACACTGAGTCTTTATTATGATTGCGGTATTGACATACAATGAACATAGCACCAAGTTGGTAGAAAACATTGTATATTGATATTTTTATGTTGTGTATTTAAATGAAATAACTAAATTATTTTACTAAAAGCACCAAATATTTTATTAAAGCATCCAACCTAAAAATTAAACCACATAGATATGGTTTGAAACATTGAGTGTATGAATTAGCACTATTTTTATAACTATAAAGTTGTGTATAATTATTAAATCACCCACTACTTTATTAAAATTTTGAAGTCACCTTTTATTTCACTGAGTCATTATATGGTCTACTTTATTCATTGATCTTATTCATGAGTTGAGCTTTCATATTATTCATGTGTAAATGATCTTACTGTATTGTACTAAAAGAGTCCTAGAGAACCATGTTTTTGGGACATAAAGAATAAGCAAGTAAAGACATTATTAATTTCAACCTCTCCCTCATCTTAATCATGTTATAGATAATTATTTCCTTTATTTTGGCAAGCTGAAACATGATCCAATAACTTGTTGAATTACTCTGGCAATCTTCATCGCTATTGTATAAAACCTTGATAAAGAAGATACAGTAAAATCGATTGGGTAATTCTAATTACTACTAGGTCATTTATATTTAAACATGAGGCCACAAATTAAGTCATTGAAGTTAGTATTAAAGTGTTGAGCTTAAATTTAGAAAGCTAGTCTTATGGGTTGAGTCTTTAATTGAAACTTTGGCATGCTTAGACATTCAAGTATCATGTTGAGTTTTAAATAGAAATTGTTGAGTTTAGAGAGCTGAGTCACATTTCTAAAATAATGAGTCATTAAAAAATTAAGGCACTAGGTATATATATATTAAAATTGTTGTGCATGTGTTATAAAGCATTGTGTATAATAACACTGAGTTTATAGTTGTTGTTATTGAGTATCTAAATGAGAACATCAATTTATTTTGAATAGCATTGAGTTTATTAAACAAACAGGTTGAAATATAAAACTGGGATTATGAAAATGAAGGCTAAGTCATTATTTAAAAGGTTGTATGCATGTATTGATTTTAAATTGGAAAGGTTGTATATGTTTTAAGATTACAGTGCATTTATTTTATAAACTGCTGAGTTTATACATTAAGATGCCTTGTCATTTAGTGAAATCGCCAAGACACTGTATTAAAGATGTTGAGTATAAAATCAACCATAGACTTATTAATAAATTATCAAGTTAATAGTTTAAGATCCTTATTTTAACTACATCATTAGTTTTTATCTAAAAGCAAGATCAAATGTTTGGGTGGAACTTTATTTTGCCTAGGATTTTGTATTATTTTGGAGCAAATTACATTTTTAAATAAAGATCATGATTATCATGGGATCCATATGAGAATAAAGAATGGTTGTTAGTATTAGTAAATTAACCCAAAAAATTAAAAATCACCTTGTTGAAGTAGTATCAGAAAATGAGATCATAAGATTTGTAAATTTGACTAAGCATACTTTTGGAACATAGTTTGAGTTTAAGTTAACCTAATTTGTGGACATATCGGTATTTAGCCAATTACATTGAGATTTTAGGTAAGTTTTTTATTTGTCTAGGTGGTATATTTTTGAGACATGCCAAGATGTTCGTAAAAGTGAATATGACAATATTAGGTGAAGAAAGTCATTGATCAGAATCCAAATGACTATTGAAAACTTTGCATTCCATTTTTGAATTGTTAGAATGTAGTTTTAAAGCAACTAAAGAATATAAGGGTATTCTTATAAAAATTATGTGCACATGGACTTGAGTATTCTTACATTAGATATTATGCCTATATCTAAAATATAGTTTGATAAAGTTGAAAATGAGAAACTTCAATTGATTAAATACCACCCTTAAGTTATGAGGCGTAGTTATTTGGATCTTATTGTGGTAGTAGTAGTCTGTAGTTTATTATGTGTTTTATCCAGATGATATAACCTTGTATTTACTGGTTTGATCATTTCAGTGTAAGATTGTGTGTTTATGTTTGAGTAGGGAACTCATGCATGATGAGCTATGATAGTATGGGATGTCATAGAGTTCTACAGTATGAAAAGTATCTGAATGGTACATACTATGTTTGTCCCACATCTAAATAAATATATATGTATTGTTTATTACTTAAATAATATGTGTTGTAACATATCATTTAGGTGTGCATATAATCTTGATAGTGCAAATGAATATTAAGATAAAATTATATGCATTGTATGACTTGTTTGTTATAGTTATGCTTGCTTGAATATGATCATATGATTTCATGTTTCTATGATTACTTAATATGACTAATTATGGGAAAACTAGTAGTTGTACCTTAGAATCCTATAATATGATAGTATGGGTTGTCATGGGGATTATTGTTTGGATCCTACGTAGTAATTTTAAAATTTTAATTTAATATGAATGTGAAACATACTTGGGTAGTATGAACTGTAGGCATTAATTTTTGTTTGAGATAAACAATAATGTATGATTCATTTAGGAATTGATGAAATAAAAGTATACTTTGCTTTTTCTTATGTATAACATGTGATGTGATATTAATTCTAGGAGAATAAAATATGTATGAGTCTTTGAGTTATATACTATGTTATACATGTGTTTATTTTAGAAACCGTATTGATGATACTCATAGGTAGTGATATAGATTCCACTAGCCTAGGTAGTACCATCAGTAGATAATATGATTAAGTAGTGTGTTATGAAATTGATCGATCTAAATGATCATATGAAAACTTTGGCCAAAGTAATGTTTGATATACATTATCATTTCATATATTTGATTTTCATATTGTGTGATACCATATTAGAATGGATTTTCTTTATGGTACACTGCATGTTTTTAAAAATCTTACAAGCACACAGGGTAATAACACGTTTCATTAGATTATCACACAATTCTATCTACCTATCCATGAAAGGAGGGTCATTTCCTAATAGGAGATTGTGCAGGGGATCATTGATCTGTGGTTGGAATGGTAAAGCACTCAGATGATGCTCTCCCTCCCCACTACAGTACTGCCTAGAGATGACACTTGAGATTATCAGTGATACATGAGTTGGATCGACTCAAGCTTTGGAGAGATTAGTATTTTTTTATTATATTAGGTCATATGCCTGAAGGAATGTAATTGTATTATGCATTTGTATATTTGAACAGTGGTTATTGTATTATCAAACCAACCATAGCTATGTCCCATTGTAATTAATTTATATGGAGTTGTATAAGATTTATATTGTATGCAATATTTGAATTTGAAGTAATATTGTTCTTAGTTATGATTTAGTTATGTTGTATTGTTTTATTTTGTAGAATGCATGTTAATTGTTTTAAAAAAAAATTATTGCATTTTCTTAAGTATAACTTGAGGGGTTGTAACAAAATTAATGACAAGGAATTCATTGAATGTCTTAATTCCAATCCACATAAAATTGATGCATTATTATATATTGTAAGAGATGAACACAAGAAATTGGGTAAAGTTTCTACATTTGGAGAACAATATGATCCTTTCCATGATATTAATCAAGCCAATACTTCCACTTCAGGTGTTTCAATTTCTACTATTACTTAAATTCATATATCAACACCTAAATTTACATAAATAACATCATCCCTTAGTGTGGGGGCATAATAGGGTTTACAACATATTAATATGCCTATTTTTTCACAAGCGTCATACACACCTCCTTTCATTACTATGCATGATCCACCACCAACCTCACTTGATGCATGTTCCCCTAAGTAGACTAGTATAGCCCTGCATGCTAAGGTATTGAAATTAAAAAAAGGTGTCTGTAGAGCTAGCCATTAAATATATTGTCATGCTTTGCTTCATAGTCCTTTGGCACCTAATATAGAATCTTACCCATTATTATTAAGCTTTGTATCTCCTAAGATTCCAATCTATAAAGGTAAAATGATATTGAACAACATCTTTGATCATTTCATGTACCATGCTTGGATTATGTATACAATGAAAAAATATTAAAGAGTTTTTTTCCACAAAGCCTCAAATAATATTATTTGTGATAGTTATATGATCTTCCACTATTCATTCAAGTTTAGGTGAATGAAAATATATTCAAGAACGTGTTTATTGATAATGGTTCATGATTACATATTTTTAGCTCTACTTTCTTACAATAATTACGTATCAATATGAGTAACATTAAAAATTCAGAACACAATATCAAGGAATTTGATAATATTCATGATCAAATACTTGGAATTATAATATTAGATTTAATAATAGGTCCCAATATGGTGCCTCCTGTTTTTAAGTCATGCCTAACCATTTAAACTATAACTTACTTTTTAGGTGACCTTGGATTCAAATGATGGAAGTTGTACCTTCTACATTCCATAGATGAATTAAATTTATATATGATATACATGAGTATATAATTGCAATAGATGCTACCCCTTTAAGTAATTAAAAATTGATTCAATCACAATTTGTGGATCATTCTATTACACCACTTGCACAATCCATCCCACTTGATCACATGCATACATATGAGGGGGTGAGTCAAGTACAAAACATGAAATAATACCAACCATGAACATTAAATAAAATACATAGAAATCATTTCAAGTTACCATAGAGAAAAAAGAGGAAATCCCAAATGTCCCTCTTTTGGTCAATATAGAAGAGCCTAATTGCATAGTTATAGATTGGGATGATAGTGATGATGATGATATGTAAGATCTAATAGATGACACATTGCATAATCCAAATTTAAATTGTATTGACCTAGATGAGTACTTATATCATACTCTATTCACACCTATGGGAGTTGGAACATATTAAGATGATTAATATATAACACAGAGAGAAAAATTAGAGATTACTATATAGACACAATATTCCTAGGATAAAGGAAATGCTATGATTTAAGATAACTAACATAATTTAAGAACAAAAACTTATTTCAGTATTAGTTCACAACAAAAACAAAACCAAATTCAAGCTTTATATCCAAGGGTTACATCATTTGAATACAAAATTTCACATACTTGTAACCCTCAACATATTATAGTTAATGTTGCACCTTATAAGGAATAAGTGCAAACATAAAAAAATGAAAATTTTGAAAAATAAACAATTAAAAAGGGAATAATTGGAAAAGGACAAGTTATCAAAAGAAAAATGGAAAATGAACGATTGTAAAAGGAAACATCAGAACAAGAAATGTTACAAAAGAAAAGAGATGAAAAATAAGGTTACATAAAGAATAAATACAAAAAGAAAAAACTAAAAATGAGACTTTAATAAAATAACAATTGATAAAATAGAATTTGTGAAAACAAACTCAAGATAAGAAAGAAAACATCCTGAAGAAAGGGTTTCTCATGAAGGAAATTCAAAAGCAACAAATATCTAAAACACCAAAGTCACAAAGGAGGTTCTAAAGAGGTAGTTAAAAAGTGTTATTAATTTATAGAACCTTTGATTTTTAGTCCTCACATCAACGAAAATAAATGTATTAATGTTGAGATTGCATATCCTTTCATGAAGCCAATATATGCAACATGAAACTTCTCCAATATCTTGGGTATGACAATCAACATTCGGGTGATATTACTAGGTTAAAGTGTTGCATTAGATCCATTGAGTTTTTAGTAACACTTGGTCTCAAAACATGTTTCATTATATTTCACATAGACCCTACCTTAGATCAATATAATGAAAAACTAGGAAAATCATGACTAAGAACAATGGGGGAAACATCAGGTAAATATCATGACTGTTACATTTGAGCAAAAAGCTACAATGGTTAAAATTATAAAAGAGGATAAATATGTAGAGTGAGAACAAAAAAATGAAAATATATTTTTAGTTTGTATTCCAACAAAGATAACTAATATAATCACAATAGAGGCACATGATATAGTACATATGAAATTGAAAAATTTAATACCACAATATAATGTAATTGGCTTTTCATATACAAATGCAAAAGATACTAAGAGTGGCATCTCATAATTTCATGACCAAGGAGATGATTATGATTATGATTATGAAAAATATTGACATAGTACTACTGACAAAAAATGACATACATATTAACATCCCATCTCCATTGGTGTATTAACATAGAATTTGATAGGTGACTACATATATTATGCAAGAACTCCATGGGAACGTCCTGTTGATCAAATTATTATCTATCTTTTCTTTGCATACGTTTTTCAAAAATACAAAAATATTCAAATATTTCAAAAATAAAAAATAGTGAAATATTTTAAAAATATAAAAACAAAACATTTAAATATTTTAAAAATACAAAAAAAAAAACATTCAAAGTATTTCAAAAATACAAAATAAAAACTTGAGCATGACGTGAGTTTATAGTTTACTTCTTTACATATGTTATTTATCACATATTTTGGTAGATAAAATATATATTTTTATACACACATACATTTCATGAGGTATATGAGTGATGAAAGACATACATATTATACATGGATTCCTAGATGTTAGATTCCCTTCTACCTAGTGGCCATATCTATGTTGGGGGGCATCTTCTTCTACATGTTACAAGTGTCTTACTAGTTACTCATATCTTACATTATACCACATGGATATGCTACTTTAATAAGATGTGACATTAATATATGGATGGTGTAGACTAGTTTTCTATTGTTTTATGCTCCTTCGATGTAATTAATTTTTCTCACGATAAACTGGACAATGTTTGTTTATTACGTGTGGCCACTTGGTTTTGTGTGTGTGACATATCTATGTCCCTTATTTATGACATTTTTATGTCTTTTGCATATGGCCCTTGGTCTTGTTGGTTTCAACATGTTCATGTCCATTAAATGTGACCCTTGGCCTTATGTGTGACATTATGTGTTGTGTTTGTTTTGATTCATTAGTGGTGTTAAGATCAATATCATGCACTTTTACTATGTATTCTTTTTTAAATATGGATAATTTACTAAATGCCTCATTGCTATATATATCTAGACATGACACTTATATGCTTCACATTACATATATTTCATACATGCCTCGATGACATACACTATACTATGATAACATACTCTCTACATGTTGACATGATTGTACATAATTATATTTTTAACACTTGATATAGTTAACTCTTATTTTGAGATGAATGACTTGCAAGCTACATCCCTCAGCTCAAAATGGGGAGTTATAGTGGGCTTGTCTTAGAGATTCAAGCCTAAATGAGCATCAAAATTAGATTTTATGACATAAATACAGGTTTCAAAGAATAAAATAAATTAAAAATTAGATACATGATAGATATTGACACATTAATATAGTTTATGGTGGCATATGACATGCATATGCACTCGCTTTACATAGTCTTGAGTGGGCATATTAATTTTTTTTATAGAAATATGAATTGAAAATTTCACATATAATTACTATTAAACATATAGATGCATGACATTCTATATCATTTAACATATATTCAAGGGGCATGATGTTTGTTCATACACATATATATAATTTATAGATTCAATATAAAATGGTTATTATTTCACTTCAAATCTATTAGTACTAGGGTTATGATGGTTATTATAACTAGTATTAGAGCCTTTACCCAGGTTTAAGTCATAGAGTGGGTGGCTACGTCAGCATGGTAGTGTTTGTCTAGGGCTTGTACATGTGGGGTATCCTAGTGTATGGGTACAAATCCAACCCAAAGTCTAGGCTTTAGAAGCGTGGTGGGATGGTATGATCCTGATGGGCATATTTCACTAACACCTCAAGGTTTTGGTGTAATGGTTTATTACATTTGGTATCAGAGCCTCCACCTGGGTTGAAGTTATAGAGTGGGTGGCTATGTTGGCATGACAATGTTCATCTAAGGCTCATATATGTGGGGGATCTAGTGTATAGGTACAAATCTAGCCCAGAGTTTGGGCTTCATAAGCATGGTGGGATGTTATGATTTTGATGGGCAGATTTCACTACTGCCTTGAAGTTTTGGTGTAATGGTTTGTTACATTTTTATAATGATATTACTTCACTAAATACATATAATAAAAACAATATATCACAATGATATAGAAATATAGCAAAAAATATGAATAATAGATAAGCCACTTCGAGGGGGCAACCTACCAAATGCTTGCAATAAGAAATGAATACTCTTATATGATATGATGAACAACTAACCCTACCTCCTATTTATAGTCTACCAAGGCCATGGACAACTGATATGCCAACCTACTAAGGACATGAGTGCATAGAAAAATATAAAATAATATGCAAAAGGGTTATGCAAGCCACAAGTTGGCTACACATATCCCTAGACATGCCAATGGTTAAGGGCGTAACATGCCTCTCCCTATCAAAACAACATTGTCCTCAACATTGAAACAATCTTGGATGTTGTTACATGAAGGATTCATCCTCCCAAGTGGCATCTTTAGAAGGTAGATTCTTTTATTTAATCAGATACTCTATAATCATTCTAAATCATAACTGCTTAGTGCACATTTGAAGGACTACTTTAGTTTCAAGAATAACCCTCCCTTCCTCATCTAATTCTAGTAACTTAGTTTGAGTGCTAACCCTATGTCCAATGACCTTCTTAAGGAAAGATACATGAAATACTGGATGAATGAGAGTGGATGGAGGAAATTATAGCTTGTAAGCCACACTACCAATTTTATGCAAGATCTAATAAGGGCCATAATACTTGAGAGACAACTTGTTGTCCTTTTTTTATTGCTTCAAGGACATATAATTATATGGCTATAAGCTAATAAAGACCTGATCACCAATTTCAAAATTCCTCTCACTCATGTGATGATCTGCTTGTTGCTTCATGCGATTATGGGCCAAAGCTAAATTTTCACGCAAACTAACAAAGACTTCATGTTGATGTTGAATTGGTTCCTCCACTGCATGTACCTTTGGGTGGGACTTCAAGGGTGAAGTGAGGGATAGAGGATGGTATCCATAAAATGCCATAAAATGAGACATTTTAGATGAACTATGCATTGAAGTATTATACCACCATTTAGCTAGGGGCAACCACTGAACCCATTTATCCTATTTATCTGACATAAAGCAATGAAGGTATATTTCTACACTTATTGACTACCTTAGTTTATCCATTAGATTAAGGATGATAGGATGCACTATGAGCCAATTGGGTTCCAAAACATGTAAATATTTCTATCAAAAAATTACTAGTGAATACGGGATCTTGATCACTAATAATAATCTTGGGAGTACCATGCAATTTCTAAATTATATTGAGAAAGGTAGAAGCTACTGTACTGGCCACCAATGGTTGAGATAAAGAACAATAATGATCATACTTTGTGAGTCTATCCATAAAAACCATGATAACATTTCTACCTTTAGATCGTGGTAACCCAGTAATGAAATCTATATACACCTCTTCCCATTATTGACTAGGGATGGATAAGGGATGTAAAAGACCTAGGGTTTTAATGGTTTCATCTTTATTTTGCCGATAGACTATATATTTGACCACATATTTTTATAATCCCCTTGAGTCCTTCCAAAATAAATCCTTCTTGACTCTATGATAGGTTTTCAAAAATCCTGAGTGATTGCCAAGTGGAGATGCATGAAGTTCTTGAAGGATTTTCTATTTGAGAAGAGAATTTTGACACATATATAATATATCTTTGTACCATAATTCATTACCCTTCCATGTAAACATTTCAATCCCATTTAAACCCTGATGCATATTTTAAATCAAAGCATGGGTATCACTATCATTCTCTCATTCTGACCTTGCTTCCTTGAGCCAGTCTACCTTCCAAACGGTCATGGCATGTAACAATGCCTCCACTAGTTTTGTAGACACTATGACTTTATACCATTATATTAGTATGAATATATATATGTCTTACCACTTCCCCATCTTTTTTTATGTTAGTTAATTTAGTTTTATCAATTACTATCTTACTTCATGTAATTAGTCTTACTAATTACTTTCTACCTAGGTAACTAATTTTAACTACTTAACCCTCCTTAAATTTAGTCAAATCTCCCCATATATATTAGAAGTAAGTTGTTTTTAACCTCTTAACAAACTCTCACTAGTTGAAATTCATTTAAAATATCCCATGACTAAATTTAACCTTATGGATTGGATTTGTTTAAATGGACTTGGAAAACTTAGATTAGATCTACACTATTCCCCACAATCATCATCGATCCTATTGGGATCACTTTCAATTTAAATTCAGACCATCCTCGAGCAAAGGGACCCCCAGATTTGTACACTAGAATGGAAGAGAAATTATCTTAGAATACCTATGAAATAACGACATACCTATCTCAGTCTATCCCTACTCATTCAAAGATTAAGAATATCCCCATCAACATGATAATTCTATGTAATATTAAAAGCATTTCAAAGGTAAGTATATTTCTCATTTGAATATATTTTGAATCTTATATTATTTTATTATGTTCTATTTATTTCCCTTGGTATGGTTAGATTATCATTAACTATTCCTAAAGCCATTTCAAATCCCTTAAATCCTACCTTTAGGTCCCATATTAAGATTTCTTTCCCCACTATCAAGATCGATGATGATTACTCACATGAATCATCCTCGATTAATATAATTATTAGTGATTCTGAAATAATCGACATTAATCCTTGTGTTCTTACTTTCTATCTTCAATTTGAAGCTAAATTAACAATGCAAATTAATTTCAATTAGTTATTTTTGGTCTTAAAATCATGAATATCTTTGTAGATGACATTACTAGGGGTTGTATGTGATGTGGTTTTCATCTATGATTTTCCCATAGTCCCTCACCCACTATTCATAGATTAGAGTTATATTGTTCATAGATTAGAGTTATATTTCCTTTGAGTTAGGACTTTGTTCAATTGTGTTTGCCCCTACTCTAAAAGTAGTCACTGAATAATTAAAGTAATATAGGCACAATAAGATTCAATTATAGCTTATTGAAATGAACACTTTGTTAGCATCCATGTAATAGATTAATCCATTTCATTTAAGTATCACATCTATATTATCATATGCTTTGTTGTAATTTTTATTATTACACTTTCCACTTAACTTCTTCATATAGTGGGTTGACATCCTCTTAAGGAAGTGTACCACTTCCTGGAACTGGTCTAGCATTAGGCAGTCCACTTATATATCCTATTTATAAATCTTTTACAAGTTGTCTCTTGTGTGCATGTAATCCTTCCTAGCTAAAAAAGAGTTCCCACTTTGTTGGATCAATAGTGCACAACCTCTATCATAGGTATCCCTTTAAAACCATGTATCACAACTCCCATTTTTGGTAAGTTTGCTTATTAAAAAAATGAAGAAAAATATACTAAAACATTCTGGCACACCCAGTGGGACCCCTAAGTCTCATGATTGTTGTTGTGTTTTATTGTGAAATCATTTGTTGGTTGCATTTTATTGATTGTGTGTTTGCATTCAAAAAAGAGAAAATACAAAATTCTTGATTTCCTTTTTAAATTCTAAAAAAAATAATTGTGTTCATCCCCCTGCTTGTTTAGATAACCCACATAGATTAATTTAGGTGGATTAATACATTGTGATAGTCACATTCTCTCACACACAACCAAACCATGGTAATATTATTAAAAAAACATCAAAATATTTACTACATAGGTGAACCTATTTGGATTTCATCACCAAGGGAAAACTGACTCAGTGTACCGATCGAGTATAAAAAATCTAGCAATGAAGTATAAAAGCTAAGCAACCAATACCCTTATCATTAGAATGTGTGAAGTGAAGGGGTAGGCCCTAATACTAAGCCATGTACTTCCTTCCAACATGGAACTAGGCCTCAATGTACCTTTGATTATATAGAGGTTCCCAACCTTAAACAAAACACAAAACTAACCTTAGATTGCTATTTTTAGTACCTTCATTAACCCATCTCCCCACCACATTCTTAATTTTGTTTCTTAAAAGTAAAAATCTTTAAGTATGTTTAATAGAGTGTGTGTTTTCTTTCACTAAAATGAGATAATAAATAAAAAAAATTATGTGTCTTTGCATTTCATTCTTTGTTTCTTTTCAGTGTTACATGTTGTAATACGATAATATTTGCTAAAACAAACCAAACCTCATACCTCATCCTCATCCATGGAGAACACACCAAGTCCTCCCACCTCTCCTAAATCCATGGGGGAAGGCATTCCCCAGTTTTATGCATAGGAATACCTAGACTTCACTAATATATTGGATAGTAATCCAATTACCCTCAACCATTATCTTATTACTCGAGCCATAGGAATTCCTATTTCCCATTGAACCCAATCTTCTCGATTTTTGTATGGCATGGCCCTAGAGGGAACCAAAGTGCTTATTGTAGCCATGGTTTCCTCTTCTACCAATCCACCTCCAATGGGTTTTGATACCAACATAACACAAACCTTAGATAATCAACCATCATTAGTATTTAGTAACCCTTCTCCGACCATTACCCAAACCCAAAATGCTACTACAACCCAACTTATGCTTACTCCAACACCCACTACTTCACTCTAGATTTTAGTTGTATCAATCCATATGACTCTCCCACCTATCCAAACAAACATAAATTCAAATACTTAAACCCAGCCCTTACAATCTATACAATAGGTTCTTCCAAGTCAACCTCTTTAGCAATATGTCCCCTTGACTACTCAATACCTATCTCCCTCACAATCCCTTATGACCACTCATCTTCACTCATCCCCACAACCAAATATCCCCTTTTAAATCCCATAGTATGTGGTTGCATCTCAACTATAATGATCACTTATGTTGGTTATCTCCTTTCACAACCATTTTCCACTCCACTCCCCACCTATCAACATTTACAACAAATTGTCTTAGGGGGTATGCCTCAGTATAATACCCAGTCTGACCTCATGCACATCCTTATAAATAAGATGGAAAATTTAGAGGCTTTTGCCTCTAGGTAGAAAAAATAGGCTCATATACGAGCAAATTTGCAATGAACCTATTCATCCTACCATCCTAATTAGGTCGTATCCCTCGTAGTGGGAACTCCCTAAATTTATGAAATTTCAAAAGAAGGAAGATACCCAACAACACATTAGGGCATTTAGACATGTTTATTACCCTATAGCTCATAATGATGCTCTCATTTTAAGAACATTTCCCATTTCATTCGCTGAACCAACTTTAGATTGGTATAACTCCATCCCTCAGTACTCCTTGTTTTCTTTTGGGTAATTGGCTCAAATCTTATTAGAACACTTCTCCATTAATATCGCAAGGAAAGTAACCATAAACGACCTGTACACCATTAGATAATTTAATTATGAGTCCATTGCTAACTTTGTATCTAGGTGGCTAGGCCTTATAAATCAACTAACCTTTTCCCTTCTTTAGCCTAAATCAATTGAGTTTTTTGCAAGATCATGCACTAAGCATATCTCATCAACATTATGAGTACAATCATTCAAAATTTTCAATGAATCCTTTACCATGTCTTGAAAACTATAAGTCCAAGCGTCAGAGGAAGGAAAAGTTAAGTTACATAATAATAACTTCAAACCTGACCCCTCTAAAGGGACCAATAATTCTAAAACAAAAGGCACAATAAATGTTGTTGTCTTAAAATTGGCACCTCTGCAAATAATGAACCAATCCAAACCTTCTACCTCCCAAACATAACCACAAAAATCCTTAACATAATTTCCCCCTCAGCAATACACACCCTCATGGGAGTCATATGCTTCCATTTTAGATAAACTCCTAAAAGCTTCCATTATAAAGCTTCCTCCAGTCATACCCCTTTGATGATTCTCGCCCCAAACCTAGTTGGTACAATGAAAGTGATTTCTATGCTTATCATTGTGTACCTAGTCATGGGGTCAATAAGTGTCAGTGTTTCAAAGGTTTGGTTCAGAACCTTATTGACCAAAGGGAATTACAATTGGATAATCCCAATTCTCCTCTTAATCAATCCATTGATATATTTAGGCAATCATTCCCCAACCATCCTTCTAAATCTAATTATGTACAAGGAAATGCAAGAAGCACATCAGATCATGAAACCCATGTAATAAACACAATCTATGATCAATTTCTATCTAAAGAATTTGGTAATGCTTTCGAATCATATTTTGAAGCAAGAAGGATCTCATATCTCCTTACAAGAGATATTTTTGAACCATCTGAACTGGCTAGATCTATTCCTAATATCCACTCAAGTTTTCCTGATCTCATTATTTGGGATCCTCCTGAAGAAATAGTACCTAAGCTTATTCAATGAAACCAATAAAAAAACTATCAATAGGGATACTTGTTTAAATATCTCAGAAAATACACATGCTACTCCTTTAGTCACTACAAAACATTTACATAAAGTGATCACTCCCTCTAGCTCACTACCTCCTGAGATGTCTGCTACATTACATTGACTAGCTCCAAAACCAGCTTTCCTTACAGCTCAGGCTGAGCCAAATCTTGTAAAAGGGAAAATAGGGGAAATGTTTCAAGAAGTAGATACAAATGCCTTGGGGCACCAAGAGGTAAATCCTTACAACATCCACTGATAATAATTAAGATATCTAAAGATGATATCCCTACTACTTTTGATCAAACTCAAAAATGGAAAATGGTTATGCCACCAGCTTGAACTAAAACATTCATATTTGGACCTTATCCTTCTGTAAGGCCAAAATCCATAATTATGGAATCCTCCTCTAAGAAACATACACTAGTACAAAAGGATCTTCCCAAAATAATAATGCCAATATACAGTCCCTAAAATCTTTTTTACCCTCAAAATCTCGGTACAAGGTCTTATTCTAAACATAAAGTACCCTATATTGGAAACATTCAAACAATCAATGTAATAAATCAAGACATGAAAGTGAATGTATCCTCCATGGAAATTCCTCAAAAGGTGGAAAAACCTAACCAAGAACCATTATGGGGGTGTTATTCCACAATTCTTGATCAACTCCTTCGAACCTCCCTTATCACACTACCACCTATAAAGCTTGTTAACCCCCACACTCAAAAAATGGCATGGTATCGAGAAAATAATAAATACACTTACCATCAAATATTGAGGCATGATACCAAAAGTTGTAATGCTCTCAAAGCTATAATCCAATATTTATTAGTAGAGGATGATCTTTTATGGGAACAATTTGGTCCTGATTATCCTCATAATCAAACTACTAGAGTTACGACCACCTTGAGAACTAGTACATTATCAAGAGGGTTAGAAAAAACTTCAAAAAAGGAAGATAGAAATTGTGATGAAACTTAGTATCAACCCCTCTTATACCCTCTAGACTCAGATGATTTTAGAAACACAAAAAATCAACCATTGTTTTAAATAGATGCAATACACATATCCACTCGATTGGAGACACAGGGTCATAAACCCAAAATCCTAACAAAACCAAGGTGTCTATCGACCTTCATTGGATTCTTACAAAAGTCATTATCTATCACATTTCATGATTCTAAAATATCCCCATTACAACACAAAGACCTAGACCCACCATTATTTATCACTGCCCAAGTTAATCAAACACATATTAAAAGAGTTATGATTGATAATGGAGTAAATATAAATATTATCTCCTCACATGATTTTAAGCAACTCCAGTAACAAAAAATTATAATGGCTCAATCTCTAGCCATCTTACAAGCCTTTAATGACATTATTGCCCCACATTAGGTACAATTATCCTCCCCATCCAAGTAGGTATATATACTCTCCCAGAGCTATTTTATATGATAGAGAGAGAATTTAAATATAACATATTACTAGGATGTCCTTGGATACATGTTATGCATTGTGTTCCCTCTACTTTACATTGATGCCTTAAATATGAACATGAAGATATGATCCATGTTGTCCCAAGAGACCCACATTCGTTCAAGATGTGCAACTTGACTTATTAGCCTAATGATGCCTTGATCCCCCTAAATAAATCAAGCCCATGATTTTTAGGGGAAACATTAGCTAGTTATACAATACCCTCATCTTGTATCCCTAATGAAAACTCCCTTGACTTGGCATTCTAACAACTTTCTTTAGGGAAATATCAATTGTTAACTATTAGCACCTTATCAACCCCTTAGGAATAAGGATTCCCTGACCAATAGTGTACTGACCAACCCAACCTAAGAGATATTATCCCTTTCAGCCCCCTTACCTCTAAACACACTTAATCTATGGGGGAATCGATCAGTCCCATTTATATAGGGAAAGTCAAATACGTACCAAACCATTCTTGACTAACTTAGCATTTCTTGACAAACCATACTTCACACAAAACTATATGTAATGATTTACTTGGAAAGGATTTAGAATAGGATGTTATGAATAAGGACCCCATGAAGTTATGATAAATGACCTTAGAAAACCACACGAAAAACATGGCCTCAATTTCAAGAAAACTCTTGAAGCCAATAATGATAGTGCTTTGCCATCCCATATCCCTATAAATATAGATGATGAAGTACCATCATCCCTACTCAGTTTTCCTCCAAAAACCAATGACACCATTTCCATCGTACCTAATTTTTTTTTATTAGCACCATTCATTTGGAACCACTAACTTATCAAAGCAACAAAAAACCCAGTACCTTCCCCTAACTTTTCTTGACCTAATAGATGAAAATTCTTCCTCAGTCCATTTACTAGAGAGTTGAGATGATGAATCTATTTTAACATATTTAGGGGCAAGGGATTCATATCTAAAGAATATCATACCATATGATTATCCTAGTCTTTTAAATGAAGTCATGATTGATATTAACATAGGAACTCTTGAGGTCCCACAAAACATCAAATTTAGCCAATCCTTATATTCTCAAGAATACCAAGATTTCATAGCATTCCTTGATAATCATATCTAAGCCTTTGCTTCGTCCTATAGTGATATGCTAAAAATAAATCCTGCTATAGTCATCCATAACATCATCATCATCCTTGAAGCTAAACGAGTAAAATAAAAACTTCAAAAAAAATCTTCATGTAGCACTACTTGTCAAGGAAGAATTACTTCGATTGTTATCTATTAATTTTATCCAACCCATCAATTATCCTCAATGGGTATCTAACATAGTACCTATCACAACACCCATAGGGGGACTACACCTTTGTACTGACTTTCATGATCTTAACATTGTTTACCCAAAAGATGATTTCCCCCTTCCTAATATCGACTACCTCATGGATCTCACAACAGGACATGAAATGTTGTCACTCATAGATGGATTTTCTAACTATAACCAGATTCTTATCACCCCAAAAGATCAACATAAAACCTCTTTTATTACTCTATGTGGGATATTTTGTTATAGGGTGATGCCTTTTAGTTTAAAAATGCAGGAGCATCTGACCAACATGCCATGACCTATATTTTCCATGACTTAATTCACAAAATCATTTAAGATTATGTGGATGATCTCTTTGGTAAATATAGGTATCATAAAGATTCCTTCATATAATCTTTGCTCATTTATTCAAATATCAGGTTCATCGTAACCTTAAAAAGTGTGTCTTTAGGGTTTTATCATTTTTATTTAGGGAATTGAGGTTGATCCTACTAAAATAAGAGCCATTATCGATATACCACCTCCCTCCACCCTTAGACAACCTTGTAGTTTACAAAGGAAACTATAGTTTATTCATCACTTTATTTCATAATTATTTCATTGATGTCAACCATTCCATCACCTTCTTAAGAAAGACACCCAAGTTGTATGGAATTCAAATTGTCAAGTAGCCTTTGATATGCTTAAGAAGTATCTCCCCTATACTTATTATACCAAGAGAGGATAAACCTTTTTACTTGTATATCTCAGCTATAGACCAAGATTTAGATATCAAGCTTACCCATCGAGATGAACAACATAGAGAACAAATAGTTTATTATATAAGTCACACTTGTCAGGGAAACCCCAGAACAACAAACATGCTCCTATCCCCCTTAGTCAGGATCTTGCTCTACCAATTAGAACACATGTGATTACTTCTTGTATTAGCAACTAAACATGGAATTGTACCAGAATCAATAAGTAACTAGAAATATGAAACAACACAGGAATTAAGAGACAATACACAATTGTATTATATACATAGAAGAATATACAATAAGGAAGATGCCACTTCTTCCTCCACCTCAAAGGTTCGCCACACCTCAAGATCTTCTTCCCTCTCTCTCTCGGTCCCAACAATCAACTCCAACACAGAATTGATGTTCACCTCTCCAACCAGTCAGTAACATGCTGCCAGTTCACCAAGTACACACAACCGTACTCCAAGTAGATCTCCTCCTCTCTACTGCTACCTGCAAATCACTAGACCTTACTCACCATGTAGACATCTCTACACCCCTGAAGAACCCTTGTCCTTGCCTCACCAAGTCCTTATGATTCTTCAACCAGTACTCCAGTGGATCAGCTCCTTGACCTTGCAGACCTTGCAACTCTCCCTGATCATACACACTCAGCACCCCTTTGGAACTAGGAGGAGCTACACTAGCTCTCTCTAAAATCTCTCTGGCTTTCTAGCACGCATTTACAATACAATCATGAGTCCATATATAGATCTCATCCAAACAATAATTAGACAATAATACAATAATTAAATCCGCAGCTCTCAGTCTAAGAATAGCTCTAAACATGCAAACACTTGGTTCGTCAACCAACTGCCCGTAACATACTCGCAGCTCGAACCACAGGTGACCGACGTCGGTCCCTGGCTGCCTAGGGGTGCCGACGCCAGCCGATCTATGACCGACGTCGGTTGCCTTCCTGTCTCCTCCTGCCGTCGTCGGTTGTCCTGACCGACGCCGGTGTCTGTGACACTTCGCAACACTTCCTGCAACCTCCATAACTTCCCCTGTTTGCATCCTGATGAAGCTTTTAGCTCCACAACCTAACAATCTCCCACTTGGAGATAAACGGCTGCACCTGTACCTGTATCTGTAGCCCGTCTAATTTGTTTCCTAGTTTGTATCCCTCTTCAAGATGAATCCTGAAGACCACCCACCACACAACCTGTGATGCTATCCCTGTCATTCAAGTAACCTGCCACATCCGAACCTACACATCCATGTAGTAAAGAACTTGACCTTGCATAACAAGAATCCCTGCTGCTAGTCCCACTGAACTGCCCTCCAGTACTCCTTCCCCGAATTGGCTCCATACTTTTCGACAACCCCCACTGAATTGGGAAAACTTAGATCTACAATAGATCTCATGTGATTTCGAACCCTGTTTCAAGCTAAGCTTGAACTGTCCAACCATTGGTGTGCTTACTGATTCTGCATCCTGCGTAATAAACCTCGCCAACACCGTCTTCACATCAGCTCCCACTGGAGATAAAATCTCCATGTCTCTTATGCCAAAGAATTTCACTGCTCCAAATTCTTCATGACACACCTCTGAACTAACCTTATCTTTTAGCTCAGTAAATCCCTGTATGTACAAAACCTGCTAGCAAACCATCCACATACAGTAACTGGATAATGTCGCGACTCATCATCCACCTGGTAAGAATAAAAAACAACACAATAGTTACACTGACATTGACTGAAGCCATGCTTAGTCATCCACCTGTCAAACCCTGTACTACTGTCCTGCAGCTTCTTCAAGACCATATGCCTTGGCCTTCTGTCTCATGTATCCATCCACTCTCTTCTTTAAAACGGGAATCCATCTCTCTCAGTGCTTTCTTCCAGCTGACAACTCTACCAACAAATACCTGTTTGGTTCTTCTCCAAGGACTCACTCCTCATCCATGCCAAGCTCCCACTGTATCTGGACTCTACCTACATTGCTTCTTCACATCCTCCTGGTTCTTGACCATCAGTAAGCAATATAAATAAGGTGAACAACGAATATGAGGTTCACTTACCCTTCTGACCTCCACATGAGCGTTTGAGACTTGCTGTCCGCCCAATATCCGTTCTAGTGACCGTTCTCGGCCATCTCCCAGTCTGTTCCCGACCGATGTCAGTTCCCTGCACTGACCCTGACTGCCAACGTCGTCTCCCTGGCCGACGCCGGTGTACTTTATGCCGACATCGGTTACTGTGTGACTGACGCCGGTACCTGTGTCCGTCTGTAAGTGACAACTTTTTACCCGCGAGCTCTCCATGGATCAAAGTCCTAATCAAATCAGCCTTGCTCTGCTCAGAATAAATCAGTTCTCTCACCTGATCTCTGTCCGTCATCTCCTCCATGAACACCAAGGCTTTCCAATTCTTTAGCTTGTCAAAAACATCTGTCTTCCGCTTTAGAACCTGCATTCTCCTTCTAAATATGTGACTAAGCCTATGAAGCCACATCTCTGCAACAGAAGGTGAATCAGCAATATAAGTAGATAGATAAAGGATACCTACTTTCTTACCACCATCTAATTCAAGTGTATCCACTGTGAGAGTTACAGTACATCTCCCATCACCAAAATTCCCTGAAGAAATTAGACCCATCTCCAAGACTGGTACCTACATGACTTCCTTCAACCACTGTGTGTCGTCCATCTGCAATTTCAGCGTCACTTCCCCTTTGTCAATAATCTGACAAGGCTCTCCAGCTCCTAAACCTGGGGCTGCATGGAAAGAGGCAACATAATCTGTTATCCAAAATTCAACTTTATCCAAGAAACCTCCCAAGGCATCCTGTGCAACAACACCTGCAACATCTGCATCTTCAGTTCCTTCATGCTGATCTGCTACCAACCAACAATATCTTTTTCTCTGCTCTTTCTTTCCATCAATCAGACCATTCATGCTATTCAGTTTCTCCATTCGTAGCTTACTTCCTTCTGCCATTGCTATACTCCCACACAATCAGAAACCCCTGTGAGCAACCTGTAATCAACAAACACTGCCAGATCTAAAACCACTTGTTAGTAACCCAACCTGAAGCTCTGATACCACGTGTCAGTGGTATCAAGCTATGAGCCAACAACCAGGCTCTGATACCACGTGTCAGTGGTACCCCAGAACAACAAACATGCTCCTATCCCCCTTAGTCAGGATCTTGCTCTACCAATTAGAACACATGTGATTACTTCTTGTATTAGCAACTAAACACGGAATTGTACCAGAATCAATAAGTAACTAGAAATATGAAACAACACAGGAATTAAGAGACAATACAAAATTGTATTATATACATAGAAGAATATACAATAAGGAAGATGCCACTTCTTCCTCCACCTCAAAGGTTCGCCACACCTCAAGATCTTCTTCCCTCTCTCTCTCGGTCCCAACAATCAACTCCAACATAGAATTGATGTTCACCTCTCCAACCAGTCAGTAACACGCTGCCAGTTCACCAAGTACACACAACCGTACTCCAAGTAGATCTCCTGCTCTCTGCTGCTACCTGCAAATCACTAGACCTTACTCACCATGTAGACATCTCTACACCCCTGAAGAACCCTTGTCCTTGCCTCACCAAGTCCTTATGATTCTTCAACCAGTACTCCAGTGGATCAGCTCCTTGACCTTGCAGACCTTGCAACTCTCCCTGATCATACACACTCAACACCCCTTTGGAACTAGGAGGAGCTACACTAGCTCTCTCTAAAAGCTCTCTGGCTTTCTAGCACGCATTTACAATACAATCATGAGTCCATATATAGATCTCATCCAAACAATAATTAGACAATAATACAATAATTAAATCCGTAGCTCTCAGTCTAAGAATAGCTCTAAACATGCAAACACTTGGTTCGTCAACCAACTGCCCGTAACATACTCGCAGCTCGAACCACAGGTGACCGACGTCGGTCCCTGGCTGCCTGGGGGTGCCGACGCTGGCCGATCTATGACCGACATCGGTTGCCTTCCTGTCTCCTCCTGCCGTCGTCGGTTGTCCTGACCGACGCCGGTGTCTGTGACACTTCGCAACACTTCCTGCAACCTCCATAACTTCCCCTATTTGCATCCTGATGAAGCTTTTAGCTCCACAACCTAACAACACTTTGGTTGAGTATGAGATTCATTACACACATATTGAAAAACTATGTTTGGCCTTAGTATTCATATATTCTAAACTTCTCCACTATTTTCTTAATCATAAAACCTATGTGATTAACAATACCGATCCCCTTAAGTTTATGCATTCAAAACCCTATCAGAATCAATGAATGGCAAGATGTCTTATGATTCTCAATGAGTTTGATCTTGAATTACTTAAATATAAGTCGATTAAGGGGTAGATCATTGTTGATAAATTAGTTAATGTACCCCTTGTTAATAATCTACCACCAAGTTATGAATTTCCCAATGAATCTATAGCCTCCACATCTTAAGTAGATTTCAAGTATTAAATGATATTATTCTTTGATGGATCTAAATGTGAATGTGGAGGGTTAGCATATATTATTATAATACTTTCATAAGTCATTCCTATTCCCCTATCTTTCAAACTTGATTTTGACTATACTAATAATATGGTAGAATATGAAACCCTAATTATAGGTCTCCAAATAACTTTAGCTCTAGGTGTTAAGTTGCTTCATATTTTTGGGGACTCTTAGGTAGTAGTCAATCAAATAACTAGCATATATCAGTGCAATATTATCATCCTCTAGAGGTATAAAACATTATCAAAATAGTTATTAGCCACACTCAACTACTATGTCATGTAGGCCACTCCTCAATCAACCAACAAATTTACTAATGCCATGGCTTCCTTGGCTTCCTTTATCCCATCTTCCTCTCAGGAATCCAAATTATTTGTCCTTATCCATAAGGTCAATCAATCTTCTTATATCAAAACTGATATTCTTCCTATCCATATTATAGAAGAAAATCACTTAGATCTGTGGTACACACATTTATTCAATTATTTGTTTAAAGGTATCATTCCTTCAGATTTATCCAAAAATGTTGAGTGTGTTTTTCAGATGTGGAATACTAGGTATATGATATTGGGGGGTGTGCTTTATAAGTGGGATTTTGATGGTATTCTCCTCTGTTGTCTCTAGAGCTCTGAAGTAAATATCACAATCAAAGAAACATAAGATGGAATATGTGGTGGCAATTTTAGTGGTTAAACTGTTGCCAAGAAGATTGTGTGAATAGGTTATTATTTACCTACTTTGAATCAAGACTATTATGAATACATCAAGAAATGTGTGAAGTGCCAACAACACGCCAACTTATCTCATGTCCTTAATCATGCATTATAGGTAGCTAAGGAATTTTGGCCATTCGCCCAATGGGGATTAGACCTTATAGGGAAAATTTATTTTAAATCTTCCCAGTGACATAATTTTATCATTACTACTACTGAATATTTCATTAAATGGGTGGACGTTGTTCCCCTTATTTTGACCAAGGTAGATAAGATCAATGATTTCATTAATCATCATATCGTAAGTCATTTTAGTGTCTCACACAAAATCATAACAGATAATGAGAAATATTTTAAAAATAAGTAAGTCCCAAAATTGTGTGATACCTTCAACATTTTAAGCTAAGTTTCTCATCGCCTTATTATCCACAAGATAATGGACAAGTCGAGGCATCCAATAAAACCCTTATCAAGATGTTGACCAAACTGGTCAATGAGGTTGGAAAGAATTGGCATCTTCACATACCTTTTGATTTGTGGGCTTATTGAACTAGTATTCAAACCTTTATAAGTGCTACCCATTTTTATTTGGTATATGGGACTGAAGCTATTATTCCCCTAGAAGTCTAAATTCCTTCTCTTTATATCTCTCTTAAAGACATCATTTTTGAAGAGGATTATCATCAAGAACGATTAACACAGCTAGAAATTTTAGATGAGCATCAATCCACAGCTCTTGATCACCTTCATATATATCAAGAATGGATAAAATGTGCATATAATCAACATTTATTTAGGATTTAATATCAGTGACCTTGTCCTTAAATAAAATCAACATGTCACAAATATGGAAAGAAGTTAATGAGGAAAATTTTCCCTGAATTGGCTTGGACCCTATATTATCACTCAAAATAAATATGGATCTAGGGCATACCACTTGGCCTCCTTTAATGGGAAACCAGAACATGAACCTCTTAATGCTTTACATCTACATCCTTTCTACTATTAATAATCCCATTACAAATTACAATCAACATAAGTTCTCCTAAAATATTATCCCCTATCTCTAAATGTATCCAATAATGATAAATAATCATGTGAATTTCCAGTAGTATACCTATTTTATCCTTAAATATGGACACCCTGGCATTGTTCATAGCATGTTCTCATGGATTAGCTCTACTTAAAAATAGGGCAGAGTTCCAAATCATTATTTCCTAAAAGTCCTTCACCTTAAAAATTTTGTTCGAAACAAATATATTATTGTCTTGTTCTATGGCTTGGTTTATGAAAACACCCTAGGTTGCCTTAATCTAATCCATAGCAAAAGTTTAATTTGGGATACAAAATCAAGAAAAAGATCAAAGTTGCAAATTGATCCCTCGAAGGATAGTTGTTATTAAAACCAAGAAAAAGATCAAAATTACAGACTGATCCCTTAAAGGACAACTACTAAAATACATAAATCTAAACATATAGACCACTCCTTTGAAGGATGGATATATGACTATTTATTTAGAAACTTCCTGTATTGATCAGTTTCCTATTAAAATCAAACCTTTTAAAAATCTATAAAAGCAAAATTATATCCCATAAAAGCTTCCCACATTGATCAACTTTCATAAAATTTTAGACTTTATGCATTGATCAGTCTACATAAATACATGAATTAGCCTAAAGTTAACCTAAAAAGCTTGAAAACACAAAACAAGATGGGTATTCTCAGAGAAATAAGTTTTTTCCCCATTCCCTGTAAACATAAAAATCCCATTTTGAAGCCAAAGAATTGTGAATTCAGTTGACATGAGATTGTTAAGGATTCTCATTAACATTGGATAAAAGGGTGCATATGCAAAAGTGACAGGAGGCCTAGCTTTGGTTAGGGTCCAAGCAAATTACGAGTCATACATTCTTGATAAGTTAATATAGAAACTATTTCATCATAAATTACCATTATTAAAAAACATTTAAATTCATAAAAACCATAGCATAATCTGAATCCATAATCAACCATGACATAAAAACCAATCTATGATGTCCCACATAATCCAAGTAGTATAAAAAAAACAAATAAAAGTAAAACATGTAAACACCATCCATGTAATATCAAAATCCATGGCCAAATACATCATAAATTCATAAGCTCAATCCATCGTAAATCCATTAAAACACATACATATTAATCCATAATCAAGATAAAAATTTAAAGCTACATTGCATGATCTAATAACCATAATCCATGCAAACACCATATAAACAATATAAACCATGATGTATCGCATAAACAAACTCAAATACTATCTAAACATAATCTAAGTAATCTAGATCTATAATCAAATAATGCAACATCATGCAACAAATATGTGCCACATAAACTCATGCACATATATACAGAAGCTCAAATACACATCATAAAAATGTCATGATATAAGATATATACAAATCCAACTCATATAATAAGCCATAGATATGGTCACTCCATAAACTAAAGCTGGCTTAGGTGGATACTCACTTTGCCTCCTACACTACCTCCATCCTCACCTCCATCTCTACTTCCATCTCCTCCTCCATCCCTCCCATCTTTCCCTTGTGATACACTCCCCATACTAGTTGTACCAATTTGTGTCTGTCATGGAGTCCAACCCTATGTGGCTATTTGTGTGGCATATTTGGGAACCTCTTGTAGTTGCTCTATAATAATCTACTCATAGTACTAGAGCTCTATCATAACATCATAATACCTATCCATACTAACAATACCCAGTGACCCCATCCTCCTACCCTATGTTCCTCCCCCTACTATAGATCTTGACATAGCTCCTCTTATAACCCCTACTAGTACTTATAATCTCTCACATTATTTATAATATCTATCCCAAACCTAACATGCCTCATCATAACTCTCCTGTAATAAATCAAAATGCCCCCGCAACTCAGTCAAGTTGGCCTCTAGGTGATCCTCCTCAAACTATGCTTGTAAAACACAAAACTTTATCTGTAGGCTATCCCTCTCTGCTATCACTACCTATATATCTGGCTCTCCCTCCCCAAATCCTCCTCTCTCCTCCATATCCACCATATCTACATCTCCTATGTCCCATCAAGGCTACACAACTCTCTCCTATCCACCTCCCAACTGGTTCATCCACCATAAAAAATATGTCATTGTAGTATCGACATCATCCACATCCATGCCTTCTATCTCCTCCTCTAGCAAAAGATAAAGATCTATCACTTGTGGCTCTAATAACTCCCCCTCAGAGTCATCTCTCCTATATATATTTGGTGCCTCAAGTATATCCTCGAGAAACCCAAACTATCATTGTATATGCTCAAACTAAAACAACTCTACATGTTCTGCATGATACCCTCATAGCTACCTCACCCATTACCCCACCATCAAATCTCTATCCATCCCTGACTATGATAGAAATCTAACATATGGCCTCCATACCACCTCCTCCTCTAGCTCATCTAAAATCCATTGATAGTAATCTAAATCTCGTACTCTCCCATCTCCATGTGGATGGGCGAAGTCATCTCTCCATCTTAAAAAGCCCACACTAAATGTAAATTAATGCCATCCCATCCATGATGACCTTGGTGGCTACACTACTTGTATATGCTCATAGGCACAACACTGTAGTACAAAGGTCACATCTACACCAATGCATAGTTGTGTCTTCCATCCCCATAACTCTCTCTATATCTATGCTAAAAGTGTAGGAGCCCATGTAAACATTGTATGATCCTCACACATATCTGCTAGTACCCATGTCAAACTCCATGTAAATATCCCACCACCTAAATTATCTAACACATAATAAGAGATAACTAACATCATCATAGTAATCACTCATCTCTTGGCTTGGTCCTAATCATATAAAACCTCAAAATTAAACACTCCTATTGTGAAAGAAATATCTAGAGCATCCTCTCCATATAGATGTGTCATTACTATTGCTCATCCTCTCTCATCCATCAAAATAATGTCCACCCCAGCATTGGTATTCATAATATCTAATGTATCCTCTAATGTTATGGTCATGTCTCCAATATATAACTAAAAGGTCCTTGTAGCTAGATCCCATTGCTCTAATAGTACCATAAGTAGACTCCAATCTCTATGCACTCAGAGATGGTGGCATATTCCACCTAATCTTATAGCCTCTAAATTCTCCCAATCCACACCTTCCACCACCTCTTAAATCTACTCTAGTAATGGTGGCACTCGCTCCTACATGGTAGGTAATATGCATGCTTGCAATCCCATGAACCCCCTAAGTTTCTTTAGTTTCCTACACCACTAACTCTATATTCTAAGTTTCCTCTTTTAGCCCCATCAACCCTAATTTTTAAGAATCAACACTGAGCCTTACATGATCGACACTGATTAATATCCAATCATCGTTGATTCATAAATAATCAATGATTGATAAGAGGAATCAGTATCAATCCACTATGGATTGATACTAACTCCTGCTAACTTGCCCTACCTCTAGGAAGTGTAAAAATCTCTAAAATAAAAAAAATAACTTAAAAAAAACCAAACATTCAAAACACAAAAAAAAATTACACCCTACCTCATCATGTGATTGTCATCACCTTCGTTGACCACTTCTGCTAGCCTCCATGTTATATACTTCACTAAAATGTGTAGACAAGTGCTAAAATTTTCTCTATTATAAATGCATTATCAAATCACAAATGAGCTTCCACCATGTCCAAATTAATATATATATCCCTAAGAAATTGATCATGATTATTTTATGATTGTCGTTGATTCTATGATAATCAACATCAATTAGGGAAATCAAGATCAATTCTATTCTCTTCAGCATTATTTGCTTTCCTTGACCCTACTATCTGTTGTGACCCAAGACCACACAAGTTTCCTTGCTATCACTATCCCATTATTTACCACCCTATACCCCTGGTTAGTGGACATAGACCTTCTATTGGTCCCATAACCTTTTTAAGAGGCCTACATTCCCTTCGAGACATTTCCCTTGTGAACCCAAGAATGTATTCTATCCTATGAATAAACATCTCTCGGTTGTGCCCATGACCCACACACACCAAATTATTTGGTTAGCACACCCTATATTTTGTTCTCTTGATTTCCTTTGCTTTCACATAATTTTTCATAGTTATATAAATCCATTACTTGTTGCCCTTGGGGCATTACTATTTGTATTATCCTGTGTCTTAACAATGCATACTTAGTGCTATTCTCACTAGTTGGTTGCTCATCCTTTTTTTACCCTATACTTATAATATCCATTACCATTTAATTCAAACCCATCACCACTTTGTTCTCCTACATTGGCTCTTGGTTTGAGGGGGGACACCTCATCACATAAACCTGGGGTATTAGACCCATCCTAGTTTTTATCTCATGATAAATTATCATAAACCGCTCAATAAAAAGGGGTAAGTGTAGACACTTTGAATTTAAACTATTATATTAGTATGAATATATGTGTCTTACCACTTCCCCATCCTTTTTTATGTTATTTAATTTAGTTTTACCAATTACTATCTTACTTTGCATAATTAGTCTTATTAATTACTTTTTACCTAGGTAACTAATTTTAACTACTTAACCCTCCTTAAATCTAGTCAAATCTCCCCAAATATATTAGAAGTAAGTTGTTTTTAACCTATTAACAACCTATCGTTAGCTAGAATTTGTTTAAAATAGCCTAGGACTAAGTTTAACCTCATGGATTGGATTTGTTTGAATGAATTCGGCAAACTTAGGCTAGATTGACACTGATCCCTATGATCATCATTGATCATGTTGGGATCACCATCAATTTAAACTCAAACCATACTCAAGTAGAATTACCCCTGAATTTTTACACTGTAGTGCTAAAGAAATTATCCTAGAATACTTGTGAAATAATGACATATCTAGCTTTGTCCATCCTCATTCAAAGATGAAGAATATCCCCACCAATGTGATGATTCTCTACAATATTGGAAACATTTTAAAGGTAAGTATATTGCTCATTTGAATATATTCTCATTCATATATTATTTGATTATGTTCTATTTATTTCCCTTAGTCTATTCATATTATCATTAATTATTCCTAAATCCATTTCAAATCCCTTGAAGCCCACTTTTAGACCCCATCTTGAGCTTTATTTCCCCATTGTCATGATCGATGATGATTCCTCACATGAATCATCCCCGATTAATATAATCATTAGCAATTCTAAAATAATTGACATCGAACCCTATTTTCTTACTTTTTATCTACAATCAGAAGCTAATTTAATAGTGCTAATTATTTTCAATTAGTTGTTTTTAGTCTTAAAATAATGAATCTCTATTTGCAGATGACATTACCAAGGGTTGTACATGATGTGGTTTCCATATATGATTTCCCCATAGTCCGTCACCCATTTTTTGTAGATCAGAGTGATATTTCCTTTGAGTTAAGATTTTGTGCAATTGTGTTTGCCCCTAGTCTAGAAGCAGTCACTGACCAATTAGAAGTAATACATGCATAAGAAGATTTAGCTAGAACTTATTGGAATGAATACTCTATTAACATCCATGTAATATATTAATCCATTTCATTTTAGTATCACATCTATATTATCATATGATTTGTTGTAATTTCTATTATTACCTTTTTTGCTTAATTGTCAGGAAAACCCCCAGAACAAAAAACATGCTCCTATCCCCCCTTAGTCAGGATCTTGCTCTACCAATTAGAACACATGTGATTACTTCTTGTATTAGCAACTAAACACGGAATTATACCAGAATCAATAAGTAACTAGAAATATGAAACAACATAGGAATTAAGAGACAATACATAATTGTATTATATACATGGAAGAATATACAATAAGGAAGATGCCACTTCTTCCTCCACCTCAAAGGTTCGCCACACCTCAAGACCTTCTTCCCTCTCTCTCTCGGTCCCAACAATCAACTCCAATACAAAATTGATGTTCACCTCTCCAACCAGTCAGTAACACGCTGCCAGTTCACCAAGTACACAACCGTACTCCAAGTAGATCCCCTGCTCTCTGCTACCTGCAAATCACTAGACCTTACTCACCATGTAGACATCTCTACACCCCTGAAGAACCCTTGTCCTTGCCTCACCAAGTCCTTATGATTCTTCAACCAGTACTCCAGTGGATCAGCTCCTTGACCTTGTAGACCTTGCAACTCTCCCTGATCATACACACTCAGCACCCCTTGGAACTAGGAGGAGCTACACTAGCTCTCTCTAAAAGATCTCTGGCTTTCTAGCACACGTTTACAATACAGCCCATGAGTCCATATATAGATCTCATGCTTAAAATAATTAGACTAATCTAATTACAATAATTAGACTCACAACTCAAGACTACGACTAGCCTTCAACATGCAAATTAACAATCTCAAAATAGACTCTCCCGGATTCGTCATGCAAACTGCCTGTTCTCACACAGGCTGCCGACGTCGGCACCTCCATGACCGATGTCGGCTGACTGGTAATCGATGCCGGTTGCTTCCTCTTGCTATCTGATTGACGTCGGCTGATCAGACCAATGCCATTTCTCCTGTAACTGATTCTGCAACTCTGCATCCTCCGTGACTTCTCCTATTTGCATCCTGGTGAAGCTTTTAGCTCCACAACCTAACAATCTCCCACTTGGAGATAAATAGCTGCACCTATACCTATACCTGTACACCATCTAAATTATTCCCTGGCTTGTATCCCTCTTCAAGATCCATCCTGAAGACCAACCACCACACAACTGTGATGCTATACTTGTCATTCAAGTAACCTGCCATATCCAAACCTACACATCCATGTAGTGAAGAACTTGACCCTGCATAACAAGAATCCCTACTGCTAGTCCCACTGAACTGCCCTCCAGTACTCCTTCCCCGAATTGGCTCCATACTTTCTGACAACCCCCACTGATTGGGAAAACTCAGGCCTATAATAGACCTCATGTGATTTCAAACCTTGTTTCAAGTTAAGCTTGAACTGTCCAGCCATTGGTGTGCTTACCGATTCTACATCCTGCATAATGAACCTCACCAACACCATCTTCACATCAGCGCCCACTGGAGATAAGATCTCCATGCCTCTTATGCCAAAGAATTTTGCTGCTCCAAATTCTTCATGACACACCTCTGAACTAACCTTACCTTTTAGTTCAGTGAATACCTATATGTACAAACCTGCTAGCAAATCACCCACATATAGTAACAAAATGATGTTGCGACCATCATCTACTTGGTAAGATAAACACAATAGTTACACTGACATTGACTGAAGCCATGCTTAGTCATCCACTTGTCAAAACCTGTACCACTATCCTGCAGCTTCCTCAAGACCATATGCCTTGGCCTTCTGTCTCATGTATCCATCCACTCTCTTCTCTAAAACGGGAATCCATCTCTCTCAGTGCTTACTTCCAGCTGACAACTCTACCAAAAAATACTTGTTTGGTTCTTCTCCAAGGACTCACACTCCTCATCCATGCCTAGCTCCCACTGTATCTGGACTCTACCTGCATTGCCTCTTCCATCCTCCTGGTTCTTAACCATCAGTAAGCAATATAAAGAAGGTGAACAACGAATATGAGGTTCACTTACCCTTCCTGACCTCCACATGAGCATTTGAGACTTGCTGTTCGCCTAATATCCGTTCTAGTGACCGATCTCGGCCATCTCCCAGTCTGCTCCCGACCGATGTCGGTTCCCTACACTGACCCTGACTGCCGACGTCGTCTCTCTGGCCGACGCCGATATCCTTTCTGCCGACGTCGGTTCCCTCATTACCGACATCGGTCTTCCTATTGCCGATGTCGGTTACTGTGTGATCGACGCCGGTACCTGTGTTTGCTTGAGAGTGATAACTTTTTACCCGCGAGCTCTCCATGGATCAAAATCCTAATAAAATCAACCTTGCTCTGCTCAGAATAATTCAGTTCTCTCACCTGATCTCTGTCCATCATCTCCTCCATAAACACCAAGGCTTTCCAGTTCTTTAGCTTGTCAAAAACATCTGTCTTTCGCTTCAGAACCTGCATTCTCCTTCTACATATGTGACTAAGCCTATGAAGCCACATCTCTACAACAGAAGGTGAATCAGCAATATAAGTAGATAGATAAAGGATACCTACTTTCTTACCACCATCTAATTCAAGTGTATCCACTATGAGAGTTACAGTGCATCTTTCATCACCCAAATTTCTTGAAGAAATTAGACTCATCTCCAAGACTGGTACCTACATGACTTCCTTCAACCACTGTGTGTCGTCCATCTACAATTTCAGCTTCACTTCCCCTTTGCCAATTCTTTGGCAAGGCTCACCAGCTCCTCTCCCTGGGGCTGCATGGAAAGAGGCAACATAATCTGTTATCCAAGATTCAACTTTATCCAAGAAACCTTCCAAAGCATCCTGTGCAACAACACCTGCAACATCTGCATCTTCAGTTCCTTCATGCTGATCTGCAACCAACCAACAATATCTTTTTCTCTGCTCTTTCTTTCCATCAATCAGACCATTCGTGCTATTCAGTTTCTCCATTTGTAGCTTACTTCCTTCTGCCATTGCTATACTCCCACTCAATCAGAAACCCCTGTGAGCAACCTGTAATCAACAAACACTACCAGATCTGAAACCACCTGTTAGTAACCCAACCAAAATCTCTGATACCACGTGTCAGGAAAACCCCCAGAACAACAAACATGCTCCTATCCCCCCTTAATCAGGATCTTACTCTACCAATTAGAACACATGTGATTACTTCTTGTATTAGCAACTAAACACGAAATTATACCAGAATCAATAAGTAACTAGAAATATGAAACAACACAAGAATTAAGAGACAATACACAATTGTATTATATACATGGAAGAATATACAATAAGGAAGATGCCACTTCTTCCTCCACCTCAAAGGTTCACCACACCTCAAGACCTTCTTCCCTCTCTCTCTCGGTCCCAACAATCAACTCCAATACAGAATTGATGTTCACCTCTCCAACCAGTCAATAACACGCTGCCAGTTCACCAAGTACACAACCGTACTCCAAGTAGATCCCCTGCTCTCTGCTACCTGCAAATCACTAGACCTTACTCACCATGTAGACATCTCTACACCCCTGAAGAACCCTTGTCCTTGCCTCACCAAGTCCTTATGATTCTTCAACCAGTACTCTAGTGGATCAGCTCCTTGACCTTGCAGACCTTGCAACTCTCCCTGATCATACACACTCAGCACCCCTTAGAACTAGGAGGAGCTACACTAGCTCTCTCTAAAAGCTCTCTGGCTTTCTAGCACGCATTTACAATACAATCATGAGTCCATATATAGATCTCATGCTTACAATAATTAGACTAACCTAATTACAATAATTAGACTTGCAACTCAAGACTACGACTAGCCTTCAACATGCAAACTAATAGTCTCAAAATAGACTCTCCCGGATTCGTCATGCAAACTGCCTGTTCTCACACAGGCTACCAACGTCGGTACCTCCATGACCGATGTCGGCCAACTGGTAACCGACGCCGGTTGCTTCCTCTTGCTATCTGACCGACGTCGACTGATCAGACCGACGCCATTTCTCTTGCAACTGATTCTGCAACTCTGCATCCTTCGTGACTTCTCCTGTTTGCATCCTGGTGAAGCTTTTAGCTCCACAACCTAACATTAATTGATTTATATAGTGGGCTGACATCCTCTTAAATAAGTGTCCCACTTCCTAGAACTAGTCTAGCATCAAACAATCCACTTATACATCCTATTAATCAATATTTTTTGAGTTATCTCTTGTTTACAGACAATCCTTCATAGATAAAAAGGAGTTACTACTTCACTGGATCAACAGTGCACAACCTCCATCATAAGTATCCATTAAAAACCCTGTATCACAACTTCCATTTTTGGTAAGTTTATTTATTAAGAAAAACAAACAAAAATATACTAAAATAAGTTCATCTTGCTTGGATAGTACATTAACCACCACGTTTTCTTTTCCTTTCTTGTAGACTATTTCAAAATCAAAGCCTAAAATTTTTGTCACCCATTTTTTGTTGTTCTTTAGAGGATAACCACTATTCCAAGAAATATTTAAAGCTATCATGATCAATCTTTACTTGAAAGTGATGACCCAATAGATAAGGTCTCCACTATTTGACTACATGTAGAATAGCCATCATCTCTTTCTCATAGATGGGTTTTAGCCGATTTTTACCCTTCAATTGACAAGTTTCAAAGGAAATGGGCCTAATCTCTTGCATGAGTATTGCACCCATACCATATCTAGATACATAACATTTAACCACAAAAGTTTTAGAAAAATCTAGAGTAGCCAATACTAGAGTGGTGCACAAAACCATTTTAAGATGTTCAAATGCCTTGGTAGTTGTATCAGTCCACTACAAGGAGTATTTATTCAACAAAGAAGTGAGTGGTGATACAATACTACCATAGTCTTTGATAACCCTGCAATAGTAACCATTTAGCCCCAAAAATCCCCTTAGTTATTTGAGTGTCTTCAGAATCTACCACTCCATTATGGCTTATATTTTTTTAGGATCAACTTTTACTCCCTCATGTGATACAATATGACCCAAATATTCCACTTCCTAGACTCCAAAATCACATTTGGATAGTTTAGCATACAACTGATGTTGCTCAAGAACTGAGAGTACCTATTTCACATGTTGCAAGTGGTCTTCCCAAATTTTGCTATAAATAAGGATGCCATCAAAAAACACGTATAAAATTTCTCAAAAATGGCTTAAAAACCATATTCATCAAACTCTAAAAGGTGGATGGTGCATTGGTGAGATTAAAAGGCATGACCAAAAATTCATAATGATTTTTGTGAGTATGAAAAGCTATTTTAGGAATGTCCTCCTCACATATCTAGATTTGATGATACCCAGAATGAAGATCTAATTTGGTAAATAAATAAAATCATGTAATTCATCTAACAAATCATCAATTACAAGAATAAGAAAATTATCTTTGATAGTAAACTTGTTGAGCTCTCTATAATCTAGGCACATCCTCCAAATTTCATCCTTCTTTTGCACCATGACTGTTGTAGAATAATATGTACTTTGGCTATGGCGAATGGTTCCTACCTCCAACAACTCTTTTACCATTTTTTCAATTTCACTCTTATAGGCATAAGGTATCTATATGGTCTGATGTTGGGTGGCATACTTCTAGGAATGAGTCTAATGGCAAGATCATGGGTACGACTAGGAGGAAGACATTTAGGCATGGGGCCAAAAATAACTAAATATTCATCCAATATTTATTGTAGATCAAGATGGGTAAACTCTTTAATTTGTTAAACATCAATGGAAAACAAACATGCCACAAATATTTTAGCATCTTGGTCATCTAATGTGAACTAACCACTTGTGGAGATTTAAATCTTAATCCATGCTGTTCCACTAGCTTCTCTTAAGAATGAAAACACATGAATAGTTTTGGAAATTCATCTTAATAGTACCCAATGTGGTGAGCCATTGTAATCCCAAAATAATGTCAGTCATGCCCATAGGAATTGCAAACATATGAGAATATAGTAGATAGTCCCCCATTGCTAACTTAATATTGTGGCATTTTTCAAAATAATTAATTATACCACCATCTGCAATCACGACTTGAAATTTTGGCGATGGGTAGATGAAATAATTTAAAAAAGTAACCAACTTATTATTGATGAAATTATGTGTACTTCCTAAGTCAATAAACACCATGACCTTATGTTTCTTAAGGAAACCCACCACCTTAAGAGTTTGAGGTGTAGAAATACCTGTAAGGGAATGGTAGGAGATAATAGGTTGATAATCTACATAATTATCTTTGGGTCCTTCAAAACCCTCACCAAACGCCTCCTCATATTCTTCATCCTCATGGGCCCCTTCAATGTAAAATAACTTCTTTTTAGCACATCGATGATCTTTGATCCATTTGATGTCACAACAATAACACAACCCTTGGCATGTTTCTCCTCAATTTATTATAGTGTCAATCTAGTAGGTTGAGGTAGTGATGGAGTTGGAAAGGTGCATTCCCAAATAGTAGTGAAAGGTTGACATTTGCTCATCTCTTTTTCTTCTATTAAACGTGTCCTCGATATAACTTTAAATACATTTGTGGGGTTAAACATGCAAACCTCTAACTGAATACTATATTTTAGTCTACTTAGATGAAGGTAAGTTAGATTTGCCTTAGTGATGTCCTTCACATGTAAGGATATATTCTAAAGCTAATGAATATAATCATTCACTATTCTTATTTGTCAAATTTTGGCTAATTGTTTGAAGTAGTTTTTAGAAACATTATCCTGATAGTGAGACATCAATTCATCAGAGAATACTAACCAGATAATAGGAGCACCGGTCTTCTTCTTTTGAGTACTCAACTAATGATACCAAATGAATGACTTAAGTTCAAATATAGAGATGCCATAACCACATTTTGAGAGCTAGGAGTTTGGTATAGATCAAATATATTTTAAATTTGAGTGATCCAAGTGAGTAGATCCTTACCATCAAAATTATGTAAGTCCACTTTTGACAACATCAGTTTCACCGCTGTATTGGTGGTGTTAGTGTTGAGAAGAGGAGGACCAAAATGAAAAAGTGGAGGGTTGTTGAGTGATAAATGAGATGAAATGGTATCTAGTTGTACTGATCTATTGTAACTGATTGCTCATGCCATTAAGCTCCCCTTGCATTGCTGACATTTGAGTTTTGAATTACACATCCTTCTACATTAGGCCATGTAGATTTGACTAACTTTGAGAAATTATATCCAAAGACATCATATCAGAGGTTTCAAACTCCATATCATTCCCTAAAGGATTTTTAGGGGTGTCTTTCCCTTTCCCCCATCTACGAGTTTTAGGACCAACCATAAGAAGGCTTGATGGTGAACCTTATTTTACCCTATTGACCCAAATTTGACCATGAAATTTTTTATTTTTTTAGCCTTAAATAAAAAATATCAAAGAATATACCCAAACTATTTTTTCCAAGATTTCCAAAAATGTAAATAAATTTGAAAAATTCTACAAATTGTGAGCTACAAAGTGAATTTATGAAAAACCCTAAAATGGTGATAACTTTTAAAAAATAGATCCAAATGAGTTAATTTTTTTAGATATATATGATTTTGGTGGGATATTTTTCCCTTATATGTTTTTTTAATAGAGCTCCAACTAGTTTGGAACACAATTGGGGGCCTAGATCCCCACGTATACAAGTACCAACATTACCAACAATGACCACAATTGACCCAAGAATAATAATAAATGGCCATAACCAGCCTAACAATACCATCAATGGCCACAACCAACTCAATACCAATGATTGGCCACAATTAACCTCCAATACCATCTAAGATTTGAACTTGGGTGGTGCTTGTAACAACTAAGTTGCTTTACCAACTCACCCACATTTCATCGATAAATGAGCTAAAATTTTAATGGAAGCTTAATTGAATGATTTATCACTTCCAATAAAAATTATAAAAATTTTCACAACATTTTTAAAGATATAGAAATATTAAAAGATCTAAGGGTTTTGACCTAATTATGGCCCAAATTGATGCTCTGATACCACTTGTAATGAACTATTACACCAAAACCTTAAGGCATTAGTGAAATATGCCCATCAGGATCATAACATCCCACCATGCTTTTGAAGCCCAAAATTTGGGCTAAATTTATGCCCATACATGAGTATCCCTCACATGTACGAGCCTTAAATAAACACTACCATGTTGATGTAGCCACCCACTCTGTGACTTGAACCCATGCAGAGGATCTGATATTGCTTGTAATGATATTACTTCACCATATAAGCAAAATAATAGCAATAAATAATAACGATATGAAAATATAGTATAAAATATGAATAATAGATAAGCCACTTCGAGGGACAACCTCCAAAATTCTTGAAATAAGAAATGAATACTCTGATATGATATGATTAACAACTAACCCTACCTCTTATTTATAGTCTACCAAGGCCATGGACAACCCATAGGCTTACCTACTAAGCATATGATTACATACAAAAATGTAAAATAATATGCAAGCCACAATTTCGCTAAACATATCCTTAGACATGCTAATAGTTAAAGGCATAATAATTAACTCTTCTTTTGAGATGAATGACTTGCAGGCTACATCCCTCATCTCAAAATGGGGAGTTATAGTGGGCTTGTATTTGAGATTCAAGCCTCTTTGAGCATAGAAATTAGATTTTATGATAGAGTACAGGTTTCAAATAATTAAATAAATTAAAAAATTAGATACATGATAGATATTGACACATTAATATAGTTTCTAGTGGCATATGACATGCATATGTGGGCATATGAAAAATTGTTATAGGAATATGAATTAAAAATTTCCAATGTAGTTACTATTGAACATATAGATGCATGGAATTTTATGTCATTTAACATAGATTTAGGGGGCATGATGTTAGTTCATGCACATATATACAATTTATAGATTCAATAGAAAATGGTTGTTATTTCACTTCAAATCTATTGGCACTAGGGTCATGATGGGGAAATGCATATTATTCATTATCTTTCAATCATGCAAATACAATATAGATCCACTTATAGTGGTGTTATCCATTCGATTAACAATGATGAATGTTAGAGTCTAGTGACACTCTATTATAGATAATGCATGTTAGAGTTTAGTGACACTCAATAACCTTGGCATTACTTTTAGCAAACCCATTGTGTGGTTTCACCTTCTATTACCTATGATGCGCATTCAAGTCTAGTGACTCTAAAAACCTTGACATTACTTCTAAAAAACCTATTATGTAGTGCCACTTTATGTTATGGGTGATGTATGTTCGAGTCTATTTATATTCAATGGGCTTGACATCACCTCCATTGAATCCCTTGTGGCTCCACCTTATTTTGTTTAAGTACATTGGGTAATTTTACCCACTAATGAGAGTTGGAACACGTATCTTTCCAACTCAAGAGCTTGATTAGTTATTCAAATCTAGGAATTTATCACTCTTAATTTTCCAATGGTTCAAACATGAGGAACCATCTCTCCAAGTTCTTTAAAAAGGGGTACATCTCTCCAATGCTTCATAATTTTTTACAAATTATAGGGAAACATGGTTTTATCTCCATACAAATGCACTCCTTCCTTTTCTCTCCTTTAAATTTCAAAATTTAAAAGTTCACATTTTTCAAATTTCAAATATGGATAGTAATTACTTGATGTGTTGTTATGTGTTTTTTAAACTGAGAGCCCTACAAAATTGAAGTTTCTTACCAAAAGACAGTGTTTTGTACACACTTAGGTTATTATTTCTTATTTACTTTAGTACGTTCATTACTAGAATAAAGGGGGGGATGTAGATACCTAAATTTGGTCTTATGTACTTGACAATGCTAATTCTTAACATTATCTTAAATCACTTAAATTATGACTAAATGCATTACTCTTATTTTCCATCCTCTAGTTATTTAACTAGAAGTGGTTTTTACCCCTTTGTTCATCATCACTACTACAAAGGAATTTCCAAGTCAATTTTCAAAATTATCTTATAACACTATCAGACTGATTCCAACCTCAAGACAATTGTCCCTCCTTTTTTAGGATAGTTTCATTATCATAGACATGTCCACTTAGTGCGGCCTTGTCCCCATGCCATTTAATAGGTAGTTTCCACAATTCAAAATATTCATTTGGGTCATCTCGCATGTTTTGAAAGTTTGATAAAGGGAATTTTACCAAAGGTTCATTATAAATACAAATAAAAGTAATTCATTAAAGTATTTGATATCTGTGTAGAATCTACCTATTAAACTACTACACATTGAGAAAATATTCTCTATTCTTATAAAATTTAATATCAATCACTAGGAGTAATCACAAATAAATTTTGAAATTTTTTTAATCAAGTTAAGAGCTAACATTGTCAAGTATAAAAACCAAATTTGTAGCTGCATACATATAGTCAAGGAGTGAAATTGCATAATCAACTAGGTGGGAGAACTATGTGTGCGTTGATTCCCTCCTCAGAATATATGGATATGTAAGAAGTGGTAAATTAGAAATGATGGTGATTAGGGTTAGCTTATCCCATTACACTTATACTTATTCTTGTACATTTTTAACTCTCATAGGTACCCATAGGGTTTCTAAGGTCAAATAAGGAAAATATAGGTTTATGCATATCACTGATAAAATTGAAATATCTCAGCCTCCTTAGTATACATAGGCACATGCAACAAAGCCATCATAGTTTTGTCACATTCAAAGCAGACAAGTCTATAACCAATAGACATAGATGCACTGTACTACTATCCATGAAATGCATACTTGTCTAGACATAACCACAAACTCTGTTCCTTGACCTGAGTTGTCATAGTCATATTTTATCTTATTTCTCATTATCGGACACCTATTATAGTTAACTAGAAACTAGAAAAATTATCTCATTATTAGTTGTACTTACTATTTTTAGCATATGCCATTCATCAATCAATTTCAATGGTTAATCATACTTTATATTTAGAGTTATGCTTATTTGTCATATATTACAATGCACATAATCTATAAATGTTTTAGACCTATTAAAATCTAGTAAAAAAATAGGATAAAACACAAAACAAAAGTATATCCTTCCAAACCTATTTTATTATATTCATCATTATTTTCCTTCCCTAGACTACCCACACATTTAGAAGTGGTAAATATATAAGCTTATAATTCTAGTAAGATATCATCCTTAATACAAAAAATGTGGAATCATATACATGACATGTGAACAATTTGACAATATGCCTCAAAGAAATGTGATCTCATGGAGTGAAATTATTGCATGACATAAATAATTGGGTTTTATAAAAAGGATTTGATTTTTTTAAGCAAATAAAATTGGTAGTTGTAACACTAGAATTCACAACCTTTACTAGCATCCTCCTAGCTTATGCCAAAACTAGAGCTTTGAAATAGGGCACATGTATCCTTGATGTAAAATATTCCATAATTGTATTTTTTTGGCACATAGCTAACTAAGGTATGGAATGATTATTTTTTTCTTAGCTTTCTATGTTGAACAATAAGTATGAGATAGTAAAAATTTGGTTATAAATTCATATGCGTAGGTAAAGCATGTGTGAACATGTTAGATGTATCAATCAATGCTCAATTATTACAACTCCCACTCTCTTTGATAATAGTATATACATGAACGATACATAAAACAAGACTCAAAAGTTCTTTAAAACATGATAGTAAGAGCTTAAATAAAAAAACTTCATGGTGGTGTCTATCAGAGTTGTTGTTGCCAGAATCCGGATAACGCGAGTGCAATGAAGACGTGATCACACAAGATGAACAAGTGCACACCACAAATATGCTAAAGCAATTTGACAATGACAAGAAGATAAATTGCACAAAACAAAATGGAGAAACCAAATCTGAATTAGTAACATGAAATGGCCAAAATGAAGAATACATATAGGAGAGCTAGAAAGTAACTCCTCCACAAATGGTGGTCAAAGCACCCCAAGAATAGACTCCTCAAAAGGTGGTGACAAGGTGCTAAGAATAGAGAAATAACTCCCATACCCGGAATAGGAGTATCTTATGCCATTCTTATGACACCTTATGACACAAATATGACACACAATCTCCACATAAGCTAGCCTATCCCACGAATGTAGGAAAACTCCATGTATGCACAAATATATGATATTCCCTAATTAATAAATAGGGAAAAATAAAAACCTACACTAATAGTGTCAACATTACATGATGAAGACATGGCCTAACCTACTTAGTGGAATGGTACCAATGGATCTAGGTAAATTGATCTTGGTTAATAATCTTAGCCTTTACTCCAACAAACTTGTTAGTGGTATCAATGACACATTGGATTTTCTAATCACTTTTACAAGATAAGCTTTGTTTCTTGTATTTATTAAAAAACATGATAAGCATAGACATACTAAAATAAATTTAAAATATCACAAATTAAAACTTCTTGGATCTATTCATGAATCTATTGTGTAAAAATATTACATATGAAACTAAAAGATCTAATAAGATCAAAAGTTTATATTTATTAAATATAGTAGAAAGGACATTTCATTAATTAAATCCTAATATCTTGCTTTTCCCTAGTGTGAGCTCCCATTATGCAAACCCTAGATAATTAGTAGTACACAAAGGCACACTACTTATCCATGATCTACCAAAAGGGTTACAAAGGCAAAAACTCTAGGTCACTACATGATTATAATTCCAAAAATAGTTCCAAATGTCACCCTCCCTATTTTCCTAACTCATGAATCCACCAACATGTCTAATAGTTAGGTCAACCAAGGTTGTTGTTGCATGGAATTTTCAAAGAATGAAGGTTAATACATAACCCATATGGATCTTGGAAGTTCAACATGTATTTCTATTAGAAATAACTCAACAAATAATTCAAGCCTATTATCATAGCGAGTTAAGAGATAACTCAATAACCATAAAGGACATATGAAAAATTCACAAAAGCAACCAACATACAACTATATAGATGAATTTAATCACAAAAAAAAACTCATAATTTAGTGGTACTAAATTCAAATACCCAAAATCCATCAAAACTCTAAAAACTGGTGTTTGATCTAAACATTTTCAATTAAATTGAAGGACATCTTGTTTTCCACTATAAATAACTCAGGTATTTATCACATTAAATCAAACACATGGAGAATAAAATCCATAAGCTAATACAATTCTCAATTGAGAATTAAATTTGACGTCATCTCACAAAAATTTCCTTCTAGAGGGTCTAAGACTATTAGTTTTGGCTGAGAATGAAATGACAACATTGTTGGAAGTGAAATGCATAAAAAAATTATTTAAAAGAGACATGTGTTTCCATTAAATCCAAGATTTTCTTAATATGTCTGTACTAGTAATTGAGATAAAAACCTCTTTGTATGTTAAAAATGGTGGCATGCCCTTATAGAGACCTAGAGACTATATGAGAAACTTATATCAATCAGGTGGCCCATGTTACACTTTCTGGTATCATTGGGTATAGTGTTGAGTTAGAGATATATGTTCTCCTTTCTAATCACCAAGATTAAATTTTAAATCGAGTAATCATCCAAAATCTGATAAATTTGAGATAATTGTGACAACATAATGAGACCATTGCTATACATTTATTAAATAAATGGGTAGTAGAAAGTTCAATGATTGGGAAAGTGGATGCCTCCACCTATTGGGCTTTTAAAAATTAATACGAACGGTTCGTCCAGGGGCAATCCAGGGGTGGCTGGAATTGGTGGAATTGCTAGGGATTTTTTGGGATATGTGGTTTTTATTTTCTCAGCTTATTAGGGAGAGTAGATGATTAATAAGATGGAAGTTTTGGCTATTCTATATGCCTTGAGGAGAGCATATGCTTTAGGGTGGAAGAGGGTGATCTATGAAGCTGATTCTCAGGTCCTGATTAACTTGATCCTAGAAAGCAAGATCTCAAATGTGAGCTGGCAGTTGGTCAAGATAGTGCAATAGATTTTACAGGTGAGTTCTTTAATGGAGTTTGTATCCATTTCCCACATTCCACGCAAGTGGAAGAAGGTGGTTGATTGTTTGGCTAAATGGGCGTCGAAAGAGGGAGAGGGCCATAAGGCAAATGAATGGGAGCAGTTGTCTGGCAATTTACATCAGGAACTCGAACCCATTCTTGCTGGAGATGTTGCTGGAGTTGAGGTGTGAGGCTGGTGTTATTGGTTTTCTTATCTTTTGGTGTATTTGGCACTTTTGTAATATGTTGTTTTAATTTTTAATAAAGTTTTTACCCCTTTTTATTTAAAAAAAAATCCTATACTTATGGAACCCCAAAACCAAGTTTGTATGTAAAATGTATCAAGTGTTGTAGATGGATATATACATAGATTGCTCATGCAGTAACATCATTCCCCATTGATCCTCATTATATAAAATAAAAAAGGTGTTTTTATGAGTCAATTCCATACTCCATACAATCCATATGTCCCTCAAAATTGGTATAAAATGTCCCAATTATTCCTTAAAATAATATAGGATTCAACATATGTTTTGAAATGTCATAGAATGTCTCAATTTTTCCTAAAAATCATGTGATTATGTCTCAATATGCTAGTTTTAACCAATAAAATCATATAATCTATCTCAGAAAGTGAATGCTCTGCCTAGCATGGCTTGAATCTTTGAATCGAGGGATGAAGCCTATGAATCATTCATATCAAAATAAGGAGTTATGAGTATGACATGTTATATATAAAAAGTATAATCATGTAAAGTGCATATGCAAACATGATAATATATGTCATCATAAAATAATTTTGATCATTTTAAGAATGTATGAAACATGTAATCTCTTGGAAAGGGTAGTTTTTTGTTAATAATGCACAAGATATAATCATGATAATTCATTTATAAATAGGTGGAAATGCAACATATGTATATCAATAAAGCATGTAATAATAATAATCATAGTATATACATGATATAAATCATGGAAACACTAATAGAATTAGGTATCACAAAATAGATATTTATGTGATATGAATCACATCACCAAGCACACAGTAACAATCAATTAGTTATGGGGATTGAATGAATGAGATAAGATGGCTGCGAGCGGAGGAAGGGAGATGGACGGGCTGGGCGAGGGCTTGAGAAAAGCATGCCTGGATTAGGAGGAGGATCCCCAAGGGAAGGAGGATTTTTATTCCAGTGAGCGTCCCAGGGTTTCCAAGGTCAATGGCTGCTTTCCACGCAGCCAGACCAGGCCTATTTTGGTGGTCTCTCAAGATGTTGTCAGAGAGGATGTGGAGTATTTGTTAGCTCACGCCCTGATCTATAAGTTTATGGGCATTAGAATATCTTAGATTGCATTGGAAGCCTGGATGAGGCACACCTAGCAGGTTGAGGGGGATATAGATATCATGTTGGCTGCCAATAGTTATTTTATGGTCAATTTTTCATCAGTATCTGATATGAACTGAATCTTTGAAGGAGGGCCCTACTTCTTTGACTGTATCAGTTTGTTTATCAAACCATGGCACCCAAGTTTTAATTCTACTGAGGAATTACCAACCCAATTTCCTATTTGGGTATGCCTCCCAAGGCTCCCCTTAGAGTTTTGGAGAGAGGATATCCTCCAGCAGATTGTTGCCTTACTGGGAACATCAATTATTGTTGCGCACCAGTCCTTAGACAAGAAGCTTATTTTCTATGCCAGAATCTGTGTTAAAATCAATCTAAATAATCCCCTTCTAGAATCTTTGTAAATTTGTTTGGGGGTGTCTTCCTGGGTCCAACAGATAGATTATGAGGCTATTCCTTTCCGCTGTAAAATCTGCCATGTTTATGGCCACCTGCATAGGCAATGTCCTCAGGCTTCGAGATTCAAAGGGATGGATACCATGATAGGAAAGGAGTCAGGTCAATTGGCTCACATGGAAAATTCTAATGGAACACTAGGGTGTGCTGCGAACATAAAAACTCAACCAATGTCAGGTTTTGCAAATCTGGGATCAACAGCTGGGTTTGACCCAGATAGGGAGGGCTTTACTCAAGTTCATCAACGGGGGAAAGGGCGTGGTTAGAAGCACATGAACCAAGACCGAGCCATAGAAATGAGCTTTGACTGGTTTGAAGCTTTGGATAGCATGGCTATAGAAGATGGCATACCACCTAATGAGGTGGGAGGCCCCTCAAAGAGGGAGGAGAAAGGCTCCTTCCTCAACGAATCTCAAGAAATGGTAATGCAACCATGCCAGGAGCCTATGTGTACACAGATGGATAGGATTTTGGTAATCTCTTTTATGCAGCAGGCAAATGACTATAGTTGGGCTGAAATAGCAAAAGACGTGGACGCCACCAGGAGAGATAAAGGAACGTCAAAGGCATTGGGCTTATTGCAGAGACCATTTAATAAAGTCTCCTTCTCCTCAGTCTAAACCAGGACGCAAGAAGGACCAAGAGAGATTAAATCTCACAGGGGATTTATTGGTAGAATCTAGTGTGGTTAAGACCTTGGATCAACTCTTCACCCCTTTTACCCAATGATAGTGCTGTCATGGAATGTAAGGGGTTTGCATAGTACACCCTGGCAAAAAACTATGTGGAAGTTGATTTGTGAACACTCTCTGGATATCCTCTGTATCCAGGTGACTAAGTTTTCTATGGATGCTATGTTTTCCTGTCTGCCTCTTATCTAGACTGTGGGGCAATGCCAGTGTGTGGGTTCTTTAGGTACTGCTGGAGGATTAGCAATCTATTGGGATCCAGGGAAGGTCACCCCTATTCAATGGATGGCTAATATTTTGGCACTGTCCATGATTGCAACATCTCAGGAGACTGGGGAGTTGATCCTGGTCACTAACATCTATGCACCTGGGGATATCCATGGACACCTTAAGCTTTGGGAGCATCTGTGTTATGTTTAGAGCTATTTTCCTTATTTGTCATGGATCATGAGCAGAGATTTTAATGATGTCCTTAGTCTTGAGGAGAAAAGGGGAGGACTACCTTGGCTAGATCCTTCTTTCAAACTTCTTAGACATAATGTAGAGCGGTTGCGCCTGTCGAATGTTAAACCCATTAATGGTATCTTCACCTGGAGCAACAGAAGAATAGGTAAGGATGCTATCTCTGAGCACTTAGATAGATTCTTAGTCTCTTGATTTTGGCTATCTACTGCTTTCTCTATTGCTTCTAAAATTTTGGATTGGAGAGGGTCCGATCATTGGCCCATCAAGCTCACAACCACTTTTATCGATGGGCCCAAGAAACCTCCCTTTAAGTTTCAACTTATGTGGCTTCGGGACTCATCGCTGCATCCCTTGATGATTCACTGGTGGAAGCAGGGGGCGCCTGAGTATGGAACAGCTATGTTCTGCTTTGCTAAGAAGCTTCAATATGTAAAAAGAAAGCTCTAGGTCTGGAACATGAACAATTTTGGTAATCTTAATGCTATGAAGAAGAAATCACAAGATAGGCTGGACTGCATCACTAGGAAGATTCTTAACTTCAGCTTGACTGAGGATCTACGTAAGGCTGAATTTGTTGCTCTAAGTGAAGTCAATGAGTGGGAACTTCAGGAAGAGATATTCTAGAAATAGAAAGTCTGGATTGACTAGCTACAGGAAGGAGACAAGAATACCGCATTCTTTCACAAGTCAGTCCAGGTGAGATGCAACAGGAATTATATAACATCTCTTTTGTTACCAGATGGTTCTCAGGCATCTTCCTCTCCCGCCATCTCTGAGGAGGCTGTTCGATTTTTTTTGAGCTTTTATCTGATACTACACCTACTATTGATCAGGAGGAAAATTTGGTTTTGTCTTGCATTCCTCCCATCATCATGCCTATAATGAATGAAGCGCCCCTGAAGCTGATTGATATGGAGGAAGTGGAGAAAATTGTCTTTTCTATGCGTAGAGGTAAAGCACCTGGCCCAGATGGTTTCCCTGTAGATTTTTTTTAGGAATTTTGGGATATTATTAGGCATGATCTTGTGGAAGTGGTGCAAGAATCTTATCACAACAAAGATTTACTAAGTGCACTTAATGCAACCTTCCTGGTGTTGGTCCTGAAAAAGGAGTAGGCGAATCATCTGGATCAGTTTAGGCCCATTGCACTCTACAACATGGTCTACAAAATCATCACTAAGCTCATAGCAGAGAGACTCAAAGTCTGGCTCCCTATGATCATTTCTGAGGAGCAGGGAGGCTTTGTTGTTGGGAGATAGATTTTGGATGGAGTGGTGATTGCTTCGGAAGCAATCCACTCTATGAGCAAATCTCAAGAGAGAGCCATGTTTATTAAGCTTGATTTGGCGAAGGCTTATGACAGGGTGGACTAGCGTTTCCTACGAAAGGTCCTTTTGGCTTTTGGGTTTAGTCAGGATTGGGTTCGGTGGGTGTTGAGCTATGTCACTACTCTGTCTTACTTAGTCCTCATTAATGGGGCACCTTCTAGACTTTTTGGGGCCTCCAGAGGACTCCGCCAAGGGGACCCGTTATCTCCTTTTTTGTTTATCATCTTAGCTGAGGGTCTGGGACGTCCTATAAAATCTTGGGCATCTCAAAATTTGATTCAAGGCTAGTAGTGGGGCAATGGGATTGCCAATTTGACCCATCTCCAATTTGTGGATGACACTATTTTGACTAGGAAAGCCCGCATGAGTAAGGTGCATGCTTTCAGCGACACTTTAGACACTTATTTTTTGGCTTCTAGACAAAAATTGAATGAGCATAAATCATCCATATTTTTCTTTAATACACCTATGTCTATCCAGTGGAGAATTGTTATTGTCCTTAGATTTCAGATGCAGTCTCTTTTGGTTACTTATTTGGGAGTTCTGATTGTGGTTGGAAGGCAGCCCAAGCTGTTTTGGCAGAATATCCTGGACAAATTAAGACAAAGAGTGAGTCATTGGACCCACAGATGGCTTTCGATGATGAGAAGGGTAACTCTCCTGCAATCTATTATCCAAGCTCTTCCCATCTATCGTAGTATGGTCCAGGCTGACCCAATGTATTTTCTTTGCAAGTATGATGCCCTGTCTCGGCAATTTCTCTGGGGTAGTAATCTTCAGCATTACAAATGGAGTTTGGTTAATTGGAGCACTGTGTGTAGACCCAAGAAGGAGGGGGGTCTCAGACTTAGATCTGCTATCCTCTCTAGCCAACCTCTTGCTACTAAGTTGTATTAGAGGTGGTGTTCCAACCATTCCCAACTCTGGGCTAGGATCTTGTCGGCTAAGTATTTCCCTAGAGCTAATCCGTCAGAGATTCCTAGGCTTTCCTTGGAGGGAAGAGGCTCGATGGTATGGAGCACCCTCAAAATGGGGGCGCACTGGGTGCAGTCTAGGATCTTTTGGATCTGTAATAGTGGTACTAAGGTGTTATTTTGGGAGGACTCTTGGAATGGAGCTCCGCCTCTCCTTTCCTCTCATCCCCACTTGCAAACCCTATGTGATGCTTTTCATGCTGCTAGATGGGATACTGTTGAGCATTATAAGGAAGCTTTTAATCTGGGTACTGCTGTTGCGTACAAATGGAAGAATGTTTTTGATTGGCCGCCAAGAGGGACTATGGAAAATTGGCAGGAGTTGTCTCAGCTCCTAGATATTAGACGCTGTAGCTCCTTGTGTGAGAGTGATATCCTAGCCTGGGGAGGTGACTCAAATGGTCAGTACTCAGTTTCTTTTGGACATCTGGAGTTGACGAAGGCTTGTGTTAGGGAAATTGATTTCCATTGGGGTAATAAAATTTGGAACTTGGCCTCTTGGGCGAAATGTAATTTCTTTGTTTGGACCCTCACTTATAATTGCTACCTCACCTGGGATAACCTCTGCAAAAGAGGTTTTCAAGGTCCGTCAATTTGTATGTTTTGCTGTGAGAATGAGGAGAATGGTGAGCATCTATTTTTCCAATGATCCTTTGCTAGAAGTTTATGGCATCTATGGTGGGAAGCCTGGGAGCGCCCCTATTGGCACGTTATTTCTTTGGTGGATTTTTGGCAGTGCCTAGATCGACCTCCTTGCAGGATGCCTATTCTACAAAATGCTTGGACTGTTGGCCCTGTATTCATTCTTTGGCACCTCTGGATTGAGAGGAATAGAAGAATCTTCCAAGAGCGAGCGTTGAGTTTAAGGGAGCTGTGGCTAAAGATCCTTGTTGCGCTCTAGGAAACTTTGCATGTTAAGTGTGGTTGTAGTGTGGTTTTAGAACCAACCGATGCTAGAGTACTAGCTCGGCTCTCCCCTGTTGCACCCCCTACCGTCGCCCTTGCTTAGTGTACTCACCCTTCATCTTCCACCAGGAATAGGCCACAACCAATCAACTGTGTAGGCAGCTGGACTCTGCCCGAGGAGGGCCTTATGAAGATAAATGTGGACAGCTCCTCCAGAGGGAATCTTGGAGATGTTGGGATTGGAGGTGCTGGCAAGGACAATTCTGGAGCTATTTGTTTTTTGTTTTCTATTTACAAGGGTCATTATACGAATAATTTTATGGAGGCATTGGCTATCCTGGATGCCTTACAAATTTTCTGTCGTCAGGGACAGCTAAGTATCATCTGTGAATCAAACTCGCAAGTTGTGGTTAACTTGCTATGTAATTGGAATTTTGAGGATGTGGATTGGCAGTTGGCTGCGATCATTAAGCAGATTCATTAGATTAGTTTGTCTTTTGATTTTATTTCCTTCAGGCATATTCCCCGTGAGTGGAATGTCGTGGCCAACCGTCTTGCTAAATGGGCCACGGAACATGGGCCGAATTGGGCCATTCATGATCAGGATAGTCTTCCGGTCGAGTTAGTCCCCATCCTGACGCAACTTCTTGATCAGGACATGATGATTTAATCTTCCTGTTTATGAGCTTGTTTTGAATAAATTTTTACCCCTTTTAGTTGCAAGAATAATCAATTAGTTCCATAAAAAGGTATGTAAACACACAATGTGCACAATATAATAGTGAATAAGTCATAAACACACACATCATGATCAAGAATCACAACATACAAGACATGATACATATCTCATATGATACAGATATAACATGGTTATGACATGGTCTATAAAATCCTCTGACACAACTAATACATGACCTAAAAGACATGGTCAATGTTCCCATAAAACATAGAATAAATAGTATAAAACACATTAATGATCAATTAATGTCATAGTAATAAAAAAAGTAAGCACAAATAAAGTAGTGTTAATATCAATTAATTTCATTGTGTAGTATAGAAAAGGATAATATCCATAGGAAATGGCACTCCAAAAATCATGAAAAATAACAGTCATGTATAAACAATCTAATTAGTTTATATGATAAAATGGACTATCATATAAATATATATAATAAAATATGAGCCAAGATGCCCCTAACATGGTCACTCCCCCAATGTAGAAAGGTTTTATGTGGGTGTGATCAATGTCATGCATTTTTATGTCCATGTCTCATATATAACATGTATGTCCAATATAAAACTTATGTATACCATGAAAATAATGTATAGAAATTGGATATGTAGCTTGCCATGTATATTATCTATAGCATCAAAAAAATGTATGTCATTAAAGAAATTTGTGCATAGGTCTTGTTTTTGTATTTATGAGTTTTGAATGTTTTTGTACTTTTTGAATATATGGATATTTTTGTACTTTTTGAAATATTTACATAATCAAATACTTGGTTTATTAAAAATTCCAAAGGTCAAGGCTAAAAATCATAATATTAATAGTAATCAAGTAGAAAATTCAAGATAGGGTGATTAAGTAAGTATAAATAGGAAGCTATATACAAAAAAATATGTCCAAGCTAAACTATGATCCTATTAAGGGGATACTCAAGTGTCATTCCTATATCAATTGATGAAAATGTGACATGCCATGGGAAGTAAATACCACATATCAGTATCTAAATCAAAAAAATGATCACAAGTTGTAGAATACCTAGAATCATCAGTGAGGCATGTATGCTCGCATATGCATTTTGTAGTTATAGTAATCTTATAAACCTATAGATCCATTATATGTTAATCAATGCATCTACATTATTTTTGCAACACACTCATATTGCTATTGTAATACTATCATAGGACGTGATGAACTAGATAATATATTTGAGAGATAGTATTACCACAGTCTATGAAGTAAGATGTATATATCTTAGTAGAAACTATGTAACAATTTTTAAATCAACATTTCAGATCATGCTCCATGAACCATCATTAGGATGAGAGAAAGTATAATGATGAGATTGAAAACTTATGGTTATATTTAAATATGTTAGTGTAGATACTCAAATTTATTCATGAATACTTGATAATGTCAATTTTGATTGGTATTTACCTTACTTATCTTGAGCACTTAAATTTGTCCTATTTCGTCACCTCACTTTATCCTAAGTACTTGTATGGGCCTAACCCTTCTAAGTTATTATTTTAAACCTATAAAAATATTATTGATTACTAAAAATCCCTCTAATAATTTCTATGAAAATTTTATTTTCTTAAGAATAACATTAGCTTTTCTAGGTCAAAATAGACCCACATGGGTCAAGATTACCAGTCAATCCTAACCTTTATGGGTCAATCTTTCCCATTTCCGAAATAATGAATCTTTTAAATATTTAAACCCTTACTTATAGATTGGTTATTATTTTTAGGATAAGTAGCCTGAGGTTTCACCCAATAGGATTAATAGAACTACACATCTAAGTCACTTATTCTACTACTTGACAATTTCACTATTTGGGAACACTTATACTATTGCACACTGAGCAAAGCTTCCCTATTATTTCAAAATTCAATTATATTCTCTTGAATCATATTTTATTCAAGATGTGATCCTATTATATTTAATTCAAGTAAATCAATATCAAGTATTCAAGCCATCTAGATGAGTACATGTAGTAAAGGAGCACTATCACACTAATCACTATAGACGGGAAAACTAGGTGAGGCTTGATTCCTTTTTTAGATTACTATATATATTTAGGCAAAATTAACTCACCATGGGGTTAATTGGGGTAATATTATCTCATTATACTCCCCTTTCTCTTTTTTTATGTTTTTCAACTATCACAAACCCTAGTAGGGTTTCAACTTTGAAGAGGTCATTTATAGGTCATTTGTGCATAGCCAAAGGTCTAGATTCCACATACAATCATATTTGAAGAAGGTACACGTCACTTTACCATATTTTTTTAATTTTATTGTACAAGTTAATATTTATCCATAGGGGTCAAGATTGATAATTGATCCTGACTATTTTTAGTCGATTTTGACCCAAAATAATGATAGTTATTATTTTAGTTACATGTACATTATTAGTCTGAATTGATCATTTCTAGCCATCTTTTAGTTGCATATGATCAAACTAATAGGTAATAATAAACTAATTCTTCTTGTCCTTTTTTCATAATTAACTTATTTCATTCATTTGAGTTTTATTCATTTTAGTACTTTATTTTCATTCTACTAGTTACAAGTCATTTTCAACATTTTATGCCCTTCAATTCATTTTATCTTAATTAGATTTGATATCTCAATTAGTTCCAAATTATGATAAAACATATTGGTGAATCTATATATTTTATTTGACCATTGCTTAAGATATTTCTCTTAGAGTTTAAATAAATTCTTGAATATCTAACACTAGTAGAACTTTCTTTCTACCTTGGATTCAACATCTAACACTAAAATAACGTTATTTCAACCTTGGATTTAATATCTGACATTGAAATAACTTTCTTATGACCTTGGATTTAATATCTGACACTAAAATCACTTTATTTTAACCTTAGATTTCAGAGGAATTTATTAATCTCTATACACAAAAAAATTCTTTTTTAAAGAACATAAATTCAAACTTTTTATTGCTTGTTTCTCAATTTCCAAAGAATATATGGCTATAATGGATGAGCACATTATATATTTATTTCTTCAATATTTCCTAGTTTTCATTACATGTTAGCTTCCACAAATAAGAAAAATCTTTAACAATCATGTAATAAAATGGATCAAATCCAATAAAGAAAAAGTAACTAATGAACAACCTCAAGTCCTACTCAATTCTTATTGTTTCAACATTCAATCAGAGATTTTACCAATTAATACTAGATGACAAATGACATGTATAACTCCTTTCATTGTTATTCCTCCTAGACCTCAAGTTTTTAATAGCTACCATTCCACTCCCATTATCCTCCCACAACTTATACTATATTGTGTGGTCTATGTTGTTAACACCTGAAGAGGTAAGCCACCAAATCATGGAGGAGGTTAACATGTTCCTCCTCAACACCCTCGTCCTCCCACAAGGTAATTAAATTAACCTAAATGGTATGATATCATGGATCAACTAAAAATTACCCATGCTAAAAAATTTATTTTGGAGTTATTAACAAGTTCATCAATCTATAAGGATATTTTATATGTTGCATTGCAAGACAATACTATTTATAGTGATACCTAACCTATTATTTTTGCTTCCATAATGAACACTTTTAAGACTACTAAAAATATTATCACTTTTGAAGAATAATAATTTCTAACACAGCATGTAATTATACAAAATATTTCACTCTTTATTCTAATTAAAATATAAAATAAATAAATTAAATAAGTATTGATTTATATTGGTTCTGGAGCAAATATTTATGGTTGTCCTTTATTAGAATAATTGGGTGTTAACATTAAAATTATCTAACAAAAAGTTCAAACTATCGAAGGTTTTGATGAATCTTCACAAGTACTTGGAATGGTATATTTAGACATAAAATTGGGACATAAAATAGTGTCAAATTTATTTCATGCTATGCCTAATCATCTACATTATAATTTACTATTGGGTGAACTTTGGATGCATATGATGGAAATAATGTCCTCTAAATTACATAGGTGTCTTAAATGCATGCATGAAGGATGCTCATATTAAGGTCCTACAAGTTATAACCCTTTTATATATTTTAAAATCAAGACATCTTAATCAAAGTCAGATGATCCATCTGTCATCTTTCCTTCCTAATTCATCCATTGGGACCAAAAATACACATATGAAATTAGAGATTCAAGTATTGATAAAAAGCAAAAATAATAAGAAAAATTATGAATAGAACAACAATATTTACCTCAAGCACAAAAGGAACTTGAGAAATTGAAAATAACATAAACAAAGGTACAAATAGAACTCCAAAAACTACAAGAAGAACAAGAAATATTGCATAAATAATAATAACAAAAATAAGAGTTAGAAAGTCTAAACTTACAAACATAACAACTTGAATAGGACAAGTTACAAAAAGAATAAAAAAGGTTCCAATTAGAACATTAAAAGTTACATAAAGCATAAAATGAATAAGAAATTATGAAAAATAACATCAAGATAATCTGGTTCAACCAAAGCCTAATACCAATCTTATTTTAGTGGTTAATTTAGAAGTACAAGATGACAATGTTTCATATTTTTATGATAGTGATGATGATGAACCCAACATGGTTAATATGAGAGATGATCAAGTATGCAACCTAAACTTCAACCCCTCAAATGACTATTTATCTCATACTTTATTCACACCCATTGGTCCATGGGTATACCATGATGATTCAAAATTAATAACTAAAAAACAGCCAGATATAAAGAACAAACCTCTTTTAGGTATGCCTAAATATGATAATACAAACAATTATTGCAATTGTAGATCCTACATGGCATTTGTGACAAAATCAAAGAATAATGTGTAATTTATGGTATAAAGGTCTCACCACTATTATAAATAATGCTGCATAAAGATACACCAATAATAATTCTACAAATATTATTGGATAACAAACTCATCATACTTACTACTAGACATCGATCAACAACATGTATTTTGTAAAAAGTAGACAAACCATATTGTGATTACCATAGAATTATAGGACATGGTACAGAACATTGTAACAAAATGAAATTCATAAATACAATCATGAGGTCATTTCATATTAATATAGAATTAATAAATATTACTTACTACAAGTGTTCAAAAGACATCATCTATAGATATGACATGCAAAAAAACCTCGACAAGAAGATTTAACCATTACTGTATACATGGAAGAGGATTATTAAAAACACAACCACATTGATACTACTAAATGGGAAATTATTTGAAATGTTAGAGAATTACAATAAATGGGACATAATATCAATGAATTGCATTAAAGTGCATATTGGAAAGAAGTTTTTGGATATATAATATACCCAATAATTTATGGACCAAAAGTTGTCAATACACAAGTATGGATTATGCGTCGTGCACATCAAGTATCATTTATATTGGGACAATGATTATTTCAAAAATGTAACCTATAGTGGATACTAATAAATAGTGCATCAATTTTTCACATTCAAGAATAAAAATTCACATACCACATGATGGTAACAATGAGCAGAATAATGAAATCTCTTCAAAGATAATAGATAAAAAATAATATTGACATTAATAAGGTGAAGAGGAAAATTTCATAACTCTAAGGATTTCAATCCTAAAGAGGATGACTTTTGATTACAAATAAAATTATCAAAAAAATTAAAAACATCCAAATAATCAAAAAAATAAAAAATTACTATAGATAGCTTCTTGATTGCTTCATTTGTTATTCTTCCAATTTTTACACGTGATTGATTCGGTCAATTATTTAGCTATTGAATCATTGCGTATTTTTGGCCTCTTGGCTCTTCATTTTAAATTTCTCAATCTAAATAGTCCATAATAATGATTAGATACTACCACCTTTTACCATTTAGTATGTTGTTTTCTTAGTCTATACAGAGCAGACTATATTTTCAATCACAATTAGTATCGATTAGAAACAATAAATATCGAATATTGCTATTGTTTTGAACCTAATGATAATGACATGTATCTTTTTACATAGTCAAATCAAAAATTAGGCAAATGGATCCTTAATGCATCCAATTTTTGATATTATACTTAGTTTAAATTTACACAACACTATTATTCATGCAAAATATTTATTTTATGTACTATATTACTATACATTGGCATTACATACCTTTACAAGTGTACATTTGATGATACAACGATCTATAATCATTCCTTTACATCCCTATTCTATCTCCCACATGACTTTCAACTATAATTCACATATACGTTGAGGGTATCTTGCTCATACATGGCCATGCCATCATATTCAATGAATAATTTACCTTAACACATATTGCATTTTGTTCAAATTCCTTCCCTTTATTCTAGTTTTGAACCCATGTTTTATCCCCTAGTCTCTATTGTTATTGTTTCAAAATTCAAACATATACAATAAAATTAAAATATTTCAAAAATATAATAGCATTCAAATTATTCTAAAAATCCAAAATCAAGACATAAGCATGATTAGACATATATTTTACATCATTTTCATATGTTATTTATCTCATGATTGGTAGATAGCATAACATGTTTTATCACACATGCATTTCACTAATATTTATGAGTGTTATGCAGGACATAAAAATGTTACATGGACTTAGATGTTTGAATTTCCTCTACACTTGGCCATGCCTATTTTGATGGCATCTTATCTTATCTAAAGTTTATAGTATTTAAAAGTGTTACCATTGTATAACCTTTATATTGTGTTGAGCTATATTATCTTTAAAAATCTATTGTTAACATCTCTATCTTATATTGTGTACATGGATATGTTATTTTCTAGGATACAATCACATTACATATACATGGTATAGACTATATTTATAATTCTATGATGCATTAATGATTTTATTTGTATATAGTATATTAGACTTTGCTTGTTTATTTTGTATGGCCTTTGTCCCTTGTGATTTATTGTGACATTTTCATTTCCATTAATTGAATGACCTTGGTCCTTGTGTGTGATTGCAAGATACTCATGTTCATTGAGTTAATATCCCTTGGCCTTAATGTGTGTGGCCCTTGGCCTTCATTGAGGGGTAACATTCTTATGTACTTTGCATGTTGTCCCTTGGTCCTTTGATTGACATTGTGCTCATTATGTTTATATGATTATTGATCTTGTTGAATTTGATGAATGTCATGATCTATATCATGTATCAACTATTGTGTAGCCTTATTCTATTATAACTAATACTAAAATTATCATTGATACATTTATCTAGATTCAACACCTTAGGCATTACCTTATATGTTACATAATCACTTTGAATGATACATATTACTATTATGACATACCTTTTCACATGTGGTATGATATTTAATGATTATTTATTGATATTCATTTTACAATTAAATTTTTTTTTAAGATGAGTGACTTTTAGGACACATACCTCACCTCAAAATGGGGGCATTTTAGTAGGCTTTTCATATGGAGATAAACCTCTATAATCATAAAATCAGTTTTGGGTACAAAATATAGCTTTAGAGAATTCATGATGGTTCAAAATTTAGTTATTATTAAAAATTATGGGGGGATATGCCATGTATATACATGCACATTATAAACATATTACATATTCATACATTTTTGGTGCATATGTGCACAAGCTTAAAATAAATTATAAATTTTACATTTGCATACAATTAAAAAAATTACATTTATCACACAATGGCATGAAATAGATTCATGCACACTATATTATGTTTCATATTCAAAGGGAATGATACCAATTCATGCACAATTTTTTTTCTAAGTACAAATTCATGATAATTGCAAGGATACCCTTCTCTTCTTCTATGAGCATTTTTAATTTCAAACTTATATTACAAGTATCACTAGAACTAAGAAACAAAGTGACAACAAAATTTAAGGCCATTTTTAGTGTTTGATTCATTTTAGTGCATAATTCATATATGAGATTCAATTCCCTTAATCATTATATCTTGAAAATCCATTATGAATTCTTATCTATTTCTAACTTGGGGTTATAAAGACCAACAATGTAAATTGAGGCCATTTGTCCCTTAGTGGTTTTTATTTTCTATACATTTTCACTTAAAAATGGGGCTTAATCATCCTAAATTTAGCATGGTTCAAAAAATGAACCAATCCCTCCAAGTGTTTCACGCGAAGCACCAATTCTCTAATACTTCAAGGAAGCATCATCTTCAATCAAATTTACAAGAGCAACATCGATTTCACACATAAAAGATTTACAATGGAACACATTGCATAATTTTAACTTCCTCCCAAATTGAAAGTGTGTTGTACACATTCAGATAAATATTTAAGTAATTTTATTTATATATTAAAAGGGGGGAATTTAGATACTCAAATTTGGTCATGAATACTTGATAATGTCAGTTTTGGCCCATGATTACCTTAATTGACTTGAACATTTAAATTGGTCCTATTTCACCACCTCATTCTATCCTAAGTACTTGTATGGGCCCATCCCTTTTTATTTTTTATTTTACACCTACAAAAATATTATTAATTACTAAAAAGACTTTCAGCATAAGTATGGACATTTTAATTTTTTAAGAAGAATGTTACCTTTTCTAGGACAAAATCGACTTGCATATGTCATGATCACCAGTCAATCCTTACCTTTATGGGTCGATCTTGTCACTTTCCTAGCAATGGTTATTTTTCAAATTTAAACCCTTCCTTATAGGTTGTTGCATATTTTTATGATAGGTAATGTGAGATTTCACCCATTTGGATTGTTCCAAATGCACATCTAAGACACTTGTTATGTTACTTGGAAATATCACTATTTGAGCACACTTATACTTTTGCACACTAAACATAACTTCCCTATTAATTCTAAATTTTATTAAATTCACTTAAATTATCCTTTAGCCAAGTCACTAATCTATTTTATTTGAGTCAAGCAAATCACTATCAAGTTTCAAGCCATCTTTGGATGCATACATGTAGTAAAGGAGCACTATCACACTAAACACTCTAAGTGGAAGAACAACATAGGACTTGAATCACTCTTCATAGTACTATAGATATATAGGTAGCATTCATTCATCACATGAGTGATTAGGTTCTACATATCCCATTACACTCCTCTTTTTATAGGTTTTTAGCTATCACAAACCCTAGTGGGGTTTCAACCTTGAGAAGGTCATTTGCAAGTCATTTATGCATAGCCAAAAGTCTAAATTCCACATATAGTCATATTTAAAGTATTCATAGGTAATTATACCATCATTTTTTATTTTTTCATGCAGGTCAAGATTGAACCACAAGGATCAAGAGTGATAATCAATCAAGATTGTCTCCAATAGATTCTGACCCAAAATAGTGCTAGTTAATATTTTAATTACATAGACATAATTAGGTTTGATTTGATCATTTCTATCCATCTTTAAGTCGCATATAATAAACCTAACAATCAACAATTAGCTAAGTCTTCTCATCTTCTTTTTTATTTTCTTAATTAGTTTCTTTCATTCATTTGAGCTTTGTCCATTTTAGTGTTAGAGGTACAATCACTGAGAGGGGGGTGATGAATCAATGAGCCTAGATAATCCAAATTCAATTTTAAACCTTTAAAAACTCTTAATTAGTTACCACAAGCATTCATAAATCATATACATCATTCATATTAATGAACAAGAGAGACAATGCAAGATCAAGCACATAACACATGACATTTGTGGGAAACCCTCTTGGGGGGAAAACCCACTAGAATCTATAATTTGACTACTATCCTATAATAACAAGAACCAATTTAGACTAGCTACAACTGATCAAGGAACTACTATCCCTTATTTAGTGAGACTACAATCCCACAAGGTGATACCACACCTATCTAGCTGAACAACCATAACAACTAGACTTTTAGCAAGCTTCACATTGCAAGGAGTTTACAACCCCCTAGATGTTGAGCAACCATAACAACACCTATGAACACAACATCTCATGAACACTGATTGCCTACTAATCTGATGGAGATACAAAGTATATCATCTCTCATCAACTTTATACACTCAATGCATCTAAAGCCATCTTTTGGAACACTTTTCACTTCTCATCAATAAGTCTATCACCACATTAAAAACATGACTATATTGTCATTCACTCAATCAACACTCTAATCTGTCTCTCAAAATATCCACCAATCTCACACAAACAACATCTATCCTTTAATCACACTCAAAACATCCAAAACATCCTTTTGGATCACCCTAAACCTCTTTGCTCATCCTCAACCTACAAGAGCATTATCTTAACATCAAATACATGACCCATAGGTCATGCATATAGTCTGAAATATGCTCTACTAATCAACTCATCTATTGTGCACTCTCCCTCTCCTTCACTCCACAACTCTCACATATACACACCTTTTCCAAGTCTAAAAACCATCACATTTAGTTTCACTATTTATAGAGCATTCTTGATCATCACCATCTTGGTCAACCAATAGGCATGCATTAACCCTTAAGGAATTTATCACATCAATACACATCTCAATACCATCCACATAAGTTGGACATAGCACCCATGGGTCATCCATAAGTAGCTACACTTTTCAATTAGGCCCTTATAGCCTTTATAGGTCTCATGAAGACCTATTCACCCATTTAGTACTTCATCAAGAAAAAAGAACATAGGACCACTTTAAAATTCATAATTTCACTCTACATGACCCCTTTGACATTCTCAAATTCTTACAGTCATCATTTCACTCTTTTGTACAAGCTCAATCAACACAAACATTGGCCTTGTTCATAAGGACACCACAAATAAACATACAATCAACTTCTTAAGCTTTATTCATACTGAATATCAATTTTTCAATATTCCAAATACCACACAATTCATCCACAAAGAGTCTAAAACACTTTTCAATAGCTAATTCATCATGAGACATCCAAACAAAAAATAAACAAGCTCAAACAACCTTCTCAGGTCACTTACAAAACACACTCAATCACACAATCAAATTTGGAGATTAATATATTTGTCTATACATACATTCAAATCTTCAAATCTATATTTCCATATGACCCTTGGAGTCCTATACAAGTTCACTTTTTATACCATGAGCAAATTATGCTTGTATCAAAAGATATGGCCCAAAAACTAAACACTGGTCTTTCCTTTATTAAATTCAAAGATTTGAATTCAAATGATCACGGTTAAAATTTGGTCTCTTAAAATGCATCTCATGCCCTTGCATCTTATATTAAATATTCACCATTGATCTTATTCAAACTTTAACTCATAATGCGCCACTACCCAAATGTTAAACTTTGAATAGTTAACCTCATCTCATGTAATCTTGCAATCTTGACCACATTCACTCTATTGTTATCTTCAAGATTGTCCTTGCTTTAAAAATTCTAGATGACTATAACTTTTACCTCTTAAATTTAATACACACCATTGATCTCAATTAGTATGAACACCCACTCACCATTGATCCTTGGATGAAGCTTGATCTTTATCTCTGCTCAATGTTAAACATCGAACACTTGGCACTATATCATTGCATCCTAACATCTTGGAGCAAATGCACTCCATCAATCTCCTCAATATTTTCTCAAAATTTACCTAGTGTAAAATTTACTAAGTATGGGAACCATTGTAATCTGTCTGAGAAGCCATTTTGAACCTCAATAACTTGTGTTTCACTGTGATGCATGATCTAAAATTTGGACCACATGATCTCCTCACATATGATAATCTAACCATGTATTAAGCATATCCTAAAACCTTCACATGTGTAAGATATAATTCCATTAATCTACTCACTCAGATTTTTCTGCCAAAGAGCCAACTATGCCTAGAACTTCTTGGAAGGCCAACTTTGCACATGTATATCTTTTGATGGGCTTCATCACATGACCTAAAATTTAGTGCATATTAACTAGGCACAAAAATGAACAAACCCATATGGTCAAATTCTCCTAAAATTTACACACATGCAAAATATGACTACATCAAAGTGCCTACTCAGCCTTTCTTGTCACATTGCAAATTTGACTATGGGAAAAACACTATCAAACTACTTGAGAGCCCAACTTTGTACTTGCATATATTATGTTTCACTTCATCACATGTCCTAAAATTTAGTGCATATAAATTAGTAACAAATTTCATCACAACCATATGACCAACTCCCCCTGACTCATCCACACATGGCAGTGGTGACATCAACAAACTACCTACTCAAATTTTCTACCACTGGATCCAAAATGTCTAGATGAAAATAACGATCAACCAAATTAAATCCACTCACACACACAAGCACTAAAAACATATAAAACCTATTATATAACCCATTTCATATCCTCAATAATTCAAACTCATCCCTAATCATCTCTAAATAGTCAAACTCTGAAGATCAACCAAGCCTACGTCAAGCATACTAAGATAAGCATATTGCACACTTTGTCATTGTCACTTAGGCTATCAAGGCACTTCATCCACTCACTATGACACCTCCGATACATTACCATGACATCATTTACAACTCTCTAACAATCTCCCCCTTGGTCATTGATGTCAACACCCATCATAAAATAATATGCAACTCACCTTCCTTCTCTCTCTTCAAGCAATCCATAGTATGAACTTTCTCCCCCTTTAACACAATGATAAAGTGGGAAAAAACTAATCATGAGGACCTAAAAGGAATACCAATAGGATAATACCATCTTTAAAATATAGTACAAACTCCCCCTTACCTTGAGCCTACCTCTTCTTGCCTTGATAACATCCTTCTTGCTACATGCCAACATTCTTCTTCAACCAAGCACTATAACTAATGAATAAAAAACCCAAAAAATAATAAAATTTGATGAAAATAACCAAGAAAAATCTAAATGGGACTCCCCTTAATATATTTGATCCATTTCACCTTTTGAGCATCTTCAGATCTCCATACGCCAAGAAGAATTACCACATAGGCTTACTAGCCTTCTCTCTTACGCCACCTCAAGGATCATCAATAGAAATTTATGACACTCAAAAAATAGGAAACATGTTCTAAACCAACATGATAAATCACCTTTAAACATACATACCTTGATATTTTGGAGAAACTGAGCAAAAAGCACTCTTCTTCACAAGGCATGTCTAGTCTCCTTGTAGCCCTACTTAGAACTTGCAGAACCCAAAACTTTTTATAGACATAACTTCAAGATATAAAAATTAATATATAAAGAAATCTCATATACCCCCTCAATAAAAAAAACTTTCATCACCTATCTCATCCTCTCTAATATACTTCCTTCATAAACCTACTAGCTAATTAGGCCTCTAATTTGACAAAAACTTGAATAACTTGAAATCCACAAACCTTAAAATCTATATAAAGCTTGATTTGATAACCCAATTAGCCCATTAAACCTATTAATAATCCTTATATCTCAAATCATAAGTCAAAACACTTTTCTAGCAAAGCCCAAAACCCTAGAATCTTAAAACAAACAAGGTCAACAAACCTCCTTCTAGTCAACGCCCTCCTCTAAAACTTCTTGCACACCTGGAGACAACCATCACACACTCTTAGACCAAACATTGAGCCTACATACATTTTTGAACTTTAAATTCCTATAACCCATTTTAGGCCTGCTTGCGCTTAAGCTAAAATTGAGAAAACAATAGCACTCAAAATTCTTCAACTGGCACAAACAAGATCATCAAGACATAAAACTACTTAAAACACATCACAAAGAAGTGTACAAACATTTATAATCATCAAACTCTTTTTGACATTGCATCAGTCTCATAGGCTAGCTAGAAACACCCATTTTGACCCTGCAGACACTACATACATAACAACACTTGCTTCTCCACTGAAAGCAATCTCTTAAGAATCATAGACAAAGACACCCTACTTCATAATGTCCTAGAACAGTATAAAACTAGGAGTTGCCCACAAATCATAATATTCCTTCTCCTCCTTGATCATCTGATACTTGTATTTCTTCTTCTTATTAGGCTTAAGAGAAACAACATGCTCAACCACTACAACATTCTCCTTCTCTTCTAAGATTGAATTGAAAATACATGGAGACAACAAATATTCATGACATACCTTTTCATCTAAATAATGTTCCTTGTAGTTTGGAACCTCATCACTAGGCATAGATAACTGATGTTCTTTACATAAAACTTGCTCAGCAATAGTAAGATGTTCACTTAGATCCATACTCAGCGCAGAACTAACCTCAATCAGTACCTTGGTCCTCTCCTTGAGCTCGGTCTCTTTATCCACAACATGAGTAGACAATGAGAGCCCTTGACACTCTTTAACTTTTGTAGAATTCTCCACCGTAGAAAATAGATTACTTGGACCAGAAGACCCATCATGACTCATACTTACCACCTTTGGTTTCCATGAGTTAACTTGCCTTCTTCCTTACACTCTAAGAACTTGATTGAACTCATTTTGACTTGATGACATTTTCTTGTAGAATCTAGCAATGTAACAAATCTTCTCATATTTGTAGCAAACCATTCTTTCTAAAGTGAACTCAATTTGCCCTATCTGATATAGACAAATCTTGTAATGTGTCCTATGTCATAACAACTGAAAAAAACTCTTTCTTTTGAAGAAGACTCACCTTGTCTTACCTTATTTGGACACTACTTAGTAAAGTGTCCCTCATAAAAATAGTTGAAGCAGTTAACTTTGTTCACAACTTTTGATTGATGAACCCCATCATATTTTCATGCAAACTCATTTTTAATAGGTCTCTTTCATTCTCTAGATTTATGCCCAAATTGATTACATGTGTAATAGTAACCATTAAAACTTGCATACCTCATGGAAGTTGGTTGTTTGATCTCATTTGTCTTGAGTCTACTAGCACCTTCATTCCTTATCTGATGATTTGTCTTCAAAGTCAAATTGTTCTTGTTCACATAAGTCTTCATCTTATCTTAAGTTATATTCTTTTGTTCTTCTTCATATCTAAGACTAGTTCTATCACTAGCATGCTTTTGACCACTTAGAATATTATCTAGATCACTTGAGATATTTTCAAATCTCACAAATAACTTCACCTTATTAGATGTCTTCTCTAACTTAGATTTCAATGACTTGTTTTCAATTACATACCTTAACATTCATCTTCTTTAGCTTTCAGGCTCATAGACAAGATTTCCAATGGACAACTGAGATGTTTGACCATATCTTCATGCTCCTTAGTATCTTCATTCATTCTTACTTCATACACACTAAATTTTTCCTCGTAGTCATTTATTTGAGACTTCATCTTCTTGTTAATCTTTTTCTTAATCTTCAATTTTTCAAGGGCATTCATCAATTCAATCTCATAGTCCACCTCATCTCTATCAAGATTTGAATCACTCCAAGTAGACTCCTTTTGATATGAGCAACTTCCTTCCTCAGCCATGAACAGGGCTTCATCTTCAATAGGACCATCATCTTCATAATCATACTTTGAGTCATTATTTTCATTCTCATCTGATGAGTTTCAATCTTTATTGGTGTAGAGACTCTTGTTGTTCTTGAAGGACTTCTTCTTTTTATACTTTCTGAATCCTTTATTCTTGTATGTCTTCTTATCTTCATCTTGGTCTTTATCATGCTTATCATTAGGCTTATGAGGGCACTTTCTATCAAAATGTCTTATCTCTCCACAATTAAAGCATTTAAAGGGTAGTGTACCCTTATACTTGTCTAAACCTATTTTCAATGTCCTTGTAAACAAAGCAATCGGTTCATCCTCACCAATATCAAAAATGTCATCCTCTTTGGGTTTTTTACCTTGGAACTTCTTCTTAGGCTTCATATCTATCTTTATTTTTGCTTCCTTCTTTGGTGGTATATCATCATTTATTCTCATCTCATAATTAGTGAGGATGTCATGCAATTCATCCATCTTCAACATAGTAAGATCATGACTTTATTCTATAGTAGACACTTTTGAATCAAACTTGATATAAAGAGACCTTAATACCTTTTGAACTACAGTAGCCTCTTTAAGTTTCTCTCCAAGACTTCTGATGGTGTTCACAATCTCATCAACCCTCTGTAGAAAAGATGCCACATAATCTTCTTCCTTCATCTTAAGACTCTCAAATTGTCTTTGGTGAGTCTTCAACTTTTCCAACTTAACTTTTGAGTCTCATTCTTAAATAGTCTTCAATTTATCCCACATTTCCTTGGCATATATACAATGTATTACCTTGGTGTATTTAGTCTCTGAAAGCCCACAAGTGATAGCATTCATTAACTTATAATTGTTATCAAATAACTTCTTATCTACAATACTTGATGGAGGAATAGTAGGTACAGAATAACCATCCAAAACAAATTTCCAAATATCAAACCCTAGGAACATGATGTAGGTCCTCATCCTTACACTCCAAAAAGCATAATTGGATCCATTGAATAATAGAGAAACCTAATTTATGACTACCCATATTGTACCTTAGATCACCTTCAAGTTGTCAAGTCTTTACCAAAGGACCTACTCTAATACCAATTGTTAGAGGTAAAATCACTAAGAATGGGGGTAAATCAATGATCCCAGATAATCCAACTTTAATTTCAAACCTTTTAAAACTCTTAATCAGTTACCATAAGCATTCATGAAGCATACACATAATTCATAGTAATGAACAAGAGAGACAATGCAAGATCAAGCACATAACACATAACATATGTGGGAAACCCTCTTGGGGGAGAAAACCCATAGGAACCTACAATTGGACTACTATCATATAATAACAAGAACCAATTTAGACCAGCTACAATTGATCAATGAACTACTATCCCTTATTTAGTGAGACTACAATCCCACAAGGTGCTACCACACTTATCTAGCTGAGCAACCACAACAACTAGACTTTTAGCAAGCTTCACTTTGTAAGGAGGCTAAAACCCCCTAGATGTTGAGCATCCACAATAACATATGAACACATCTCTTAAACACTGATTTCCTACCAATCTGATGGAGATACAAAGTATATCAGCTCTCTTGAACTTTGGACACTCAATGCATCCAAAGCTATCTTTTGGATCACTCTTCATTTCTCATCAAAAACTCTATCACCACATTAATAAAAATGATTATATGGTCATTCACTTAGTCCACACTCAAATATATCTCTCAAAATAGCAACCAAGCTCACACAAATAACATATATCCTTTGCTCATACTCAAAGCATCCAAAACATCCTTTTGGATCACCTTAGACCTCTTCACTCATCCTCAACCTACAATATCACTATTATAACATCAAAAACATGACCCAAGTCATACATATAGTCCTTAATCTACTCTTCTCATCAACTCATCTACTAGTCACTCTCCCTCTCCTTCGCTCCATAACTCTCACATACACACACCTCTTGTAAGTCTAGAAACCATCACATTTAGTTTTACTATTTATAGAGCATTCATGATCATCACTATCTTGGTTAGCCAATAATCATGCCTTAACCCTTAAGTCATTTATCACATTGAGAAATATCTCAATACCATCCATATAGGTCATCCATAGCATTCATGGGTCACCCTTAAGCAGCTACACATTTCAATTAGGCCTTTGTAGCCCTTATAGGTCTCATGGAGACCTATTCACCCATTTAATACTTCATCAAGAAAAAAAGAACATATAACCAATTTAAAATTCATAGGTCCATTCTACATTACCTATTTAACATTCTCAAATTCTTACAGTCATCATTGCACTCTTTTTTGCAAGCTCAATCAACTCAAACATTAGTCTTGTTCATAAGGACACCATGAACGAACATACAATCAATTTTTAAGATTTTTTCATATTTAATATCAATTTTTCAATATTTAAAATACCACACAAATCATCCAAAATGAGTCTACAACAATTTTCAATAGCTAATTCATCATGAGACATCTAAACAACAACAAAACAAGCTCGAACAACTTTCTCAAGTCACTTTCAGAACACAGTCAATCACACAATAAAATTTATAGATTAATATCTTTATCTATAAATACATTCATATCTTCAAATCTATATTTCCAAATTTATCTTGGAGTCTTCTACAAATTTTATTTTTACAACATGAGCAAATTATACCTGTATCAAAAGATATGACTTAAAAACTAGACACTAGTCTTTCCTTTATTAAATTCAAATATTTGAATTCAAATGGTCATGGTTAAACTTTGGTCACTTAAAACACATCTCATTCCCTCATATATTAGATTAAATATGCACCATCAATCTTCTTCAAACTTTAACTCATAGTACATCATTGCCCAAATGTTAAACTTTGAACAATTGACCTCATCTCATGCAATCTTGACCACATTCACTCTGTTAATCTCTTCAAGATTTTCCTTGTTTTAATAATGCTAGACAACTATCACTTTGACCTTTTGAATTTAATAAATACTATTGATCTTGATTAATATGAACACCCACTCACTATTGATCCTTGGAAGAAGCTTGATATTTATCTCTGCTCAATGTTAAACATTGAACAATTGGCACCATCTCATTGCATCTTGACATCTTGGAGCAAATGTGCTCCGTTAATCTACTCAAGAGTTGCTTGAAATTTACCTAGTGAAAAATTGACTATGGGAACCATTTTAATCTATTTTAGGAAGCCAATTTTGAACCTTAATAACTTTTATTGCACTTAAATGCATGATCTAAAATTTAGACCACATGATCTTCTCACATAGGATAATCTAACCATGTATTAAGCAGCACTTGAAACCTTAAAACATGTAAGATATAATGCCATTAATATACTCACTCAGAGTTTTCTGCTCAAGAGCCAATTATGCCTAGAACTACTTGGAAGGCCAACTTTGCACATGCATATCTTTTGATTCGCTTCATTTCATGACTTGAAAGTTAGCACATATTAACTAGGCACAAAATTGAACAACCCCATATGATCAAATATTTTGAAACTGTCATACATGTGAAATATGACTACATCAAAATACCTACTCAACTTTTCTTGACACATTGCAAATTTGTCTAAGTATGGGGAAAACATTGTCAAACTACTTGGGATCCCAACTTTGCACTTACATATCGTATGTTACGCTTAATTACATGACCTAAAATTTAGCGCATAGTAACTTGGCACAAATGTGATCACAACCATATGACCAACTCCCCTTGACTCATCCACACATGGTAATGGTGATGTTAGCAAATTTCCTACTCAATTTTTTTGCCACTGGACCCAAAATGTCTAGATGAGATCAACCAGATGAAATCCAGTCATACACACAAGCAATCAAAGCATAGAAAACCTATTATATGACCCCTTTCATATGCTCAATACTTCAAAATCATCCCTAATCATCTCTAAATAGATCAACCAGGCCTACTTCAAGCATACTAGGATAAGCATATTGCACTTTGTCATTATCACTTAGGATATTAAAGCACTTCATCCACTCACCAAGACACCTCTAAGACATCACCATGACATCATTGACAACTCTCCAACATTTAGTACTTTACATTCATTTCGATAGTTACAAGTCATTTACAACATTTAATATTCTTTAATTCATTTTATCTTAATTAGAGTTTATATCCCAATTAATTCCAAATTATAATAAAATAGTTAGCAATGTAGTGTTATGATGTTGGTAGTTGGGAAATTAGTTATTAAGAGAGGTAAATTCATTGTGAGCCTATTAAATAAGAGAACAAAATACTAATTTATTATAATTCTACTATTTTTACTAATCTCAAAGTTATTACCAAAAAGAAAGAATGCAATAAAAATTAGTTAAATTCTTAAAATTGGGGAAAAAATATAAATTACATGTATTTATTAATAATCTAAAAAAGGATGTTAACAATTTCTTTAAATATTTCATCTAGATTAGTTGTAGGAAAGAACATATAATATTAAAATATTTTAAATGAATAAAAATTGAGGTGAGAACTAGAAATATAGTGAAAGAGCTATAGATAACATATGTTGAACTTGAATAGGGCACTGATGTAAAGGATGTTGGAGAATAAATCATCAAGAAAGATCAATCACTTGTCATTGTAATTGAAGCTATTTTTTTTACAAAATTAGAACCTATGTAGGTTTCATAATACACTATTATGGGATCACAGGAGGAAATATTTGTCTGTATGGAGTATTCAAGTGGAACACACAAAATTTTAACTATTATTTTAATTATAGATATATTTCTAACATCAATATAATGAAAATGAGATTGCACTTATCATGTGTCTCCATAGTCATCCTAATAACATGTCAAATACACCAATGTTTGGTAAAAGAATTGAGTAGAGATAGTTGTAGGTCCTTCCATAAGTGAAAACACAATAGCCCCAAGAAGATTTTGACATTTTCCATAAAAACCTTTTAATGTGTCCAGTGTACCGATCAAATCTCTATGTGTGTAGCCAAGGCTAGTAAGTAATGTCATAGTGCATATGTTTTCACTTGATCCATTGTCCACCATATTGCCCTATATGGGGTGTGAGTTAATAAAAGCATATATAAACAAAAGCACATTGATAAAATCATCATAAAAAATTTCATGGTCATCAAAAGTAATCTTAGATAATTGTACTTATGCATTTTTAAGTGTACTAATAAGGGCATCAATAATATGAGCCTCTATAGATTTTGAAGCATAGGAAGCTAGAGGAGGATGCACATTGTAAGTCATATGTACCTCAAGAATAGCCTTGGTTTCTTGTATTACATGGTTTATAAATGGATCAGTAAACATATTAAGCTTTGTATTAGGTTGTGAAACCAAATCATTAGTATGTGTGTTACCATCATTAAGCTCAATAGTATTGTTGATCATTATGTCTTAGATATTGTGTTTTAAACTAATGCATCTATTAGTTGAATGTCATTCACATTTATTCCAATCATATTATACATTTATATCAAAATTCATAGGTTGTGGATTTTTCATGTTAACCTCCAAAGGTGGAGGAATCAATATGATGTTGCATTTAAGTAACTTTTGTAACACTTTATGATGAGGTTCTAATAGTAGTGTAAATTGTCTTCATTGAGGGAAGAAAGGACAACCATGTTAGTAGGTTGTGAAATTGCATTGATTATTGTTTTATCCTCATTATTAGTATTGTTATTATTATTTTTAAAAGTTGTTTTGCTTTGAAAATTTTTATTAGAATATGTGGGATATTTTTAACTAGACTTTAATTCATTCATGGAAAAAGATTGACCTTATGATCTTTGATCATAATACAAATGTCATCAAATTTTTGAAAGTGTTTGAACCTAATAGACTCATGGATGGCCAGAAATAGGCTTTGTTTGAAAATGTCTTATAATTCATTATCATTCATATGATTTTTCATTTTTTTAAATCATATTATTATAGCAAAACACATAGTCACTAATAGACTCATCAGGTCATTATTTTAGTTGTGTAATTTGAGTGTAGGATACTTTTTCACTAATGTTGATAGACAAATGAACTAAAAATTGATCAACTACTGGATTAAAATCATGTATTGATCTAAGAGTAAGGTCATAAAACCATATCCAAACATATTCCTTATGGCTCCTAAAAAAAAGCTTTGTTAATAAACTATCATTTACCACATAATATAAACATGTTGCATGAAAAGCTCTAAGATGTTGTTCTAGATCACATTTACCATCAAATGGTGGAAGCTTAGGTGTTACAAACCTTATAGGTAGGGGATAGTTGGAAATTTTTGGGGCCAAAGGGTTATATAATAATGCTTGAGATTTTTCTATATGACCCACGCTATTATAACTTTGCTCCATTTGAGTAATTTTAGTGTGAAGATCATAAAATTATTGCATAAATATTTGGTTAGTAGCACTGTCAACCCTATTGGATGGATTAGAAATAGATGGTGCCATATGGTTTGTTTGCCTAGAGGGTATAACATAGGAATTATTTTATAAAGGGATACTCATATGTATCATTAGAGTAAACGGTGGTGCCCCCATAGTAGGTATACTATGTTTAAGCATCACTTATGTGACCATAGGTATATACACATTAATAGTATCATTAAGAATAATGATTTAAACACCTAATGTAGGATGTGAGTCTCTAGAAGTTGGATTAGTTTCATCTAGAGGCTCATCATCTAGTCCCTCAACTATGGTGTCTGTTTAACACTTTTTTGAGGGTATGGAGGGTTAAGGGGGTAAAATATCCTATACACAAGGATAAATAAAACTATTATAAAGCGGTCTAATTAATTGAAAAATCAGATAAATAAATATTTTGAATTAATTTTTTGAGTTATGATAAATGTATAAATTATACTACAAAAATTATTTTGATTTCATAAACATGGAGAAGATATAATACTTAGATTATCTAAAAATGCATAGGCACATTCGAGAAATACAAGGGTGGAAATAGGTAGGAACAAGATTAGGATCCAATCATCAAATTCTAAAAATATTATTTTTGGAGGCTTAGAAACTTGTATGGACCTGTGGACTCTTACATCAACGCTTATGTATTGATCTCAATTCAATTGTCCTATACAAAATATTCATTGTATTGTAAATAAACCACCTGGATCCTTCCAATATTTATGTCATATTTATGTATATGTCTTTTTTTGTGCACACAGTCTATTGATGGTTGTGTATGGATCAAAGGCTAGATTTTTACCTTAGGTCTTTGCACCTTTCCAATAATGGGTTAGTGGGCTCACAAGCTAGCCTCAAGGACACCTTTATAAATGAGTGTTACCTACATAGCCAATACTCAAAGGAGGGCCTCTATCTTATGTACTTCTCCCCTATATGTTGGTTTGTGTGTGCATAAGGGTGTAACATACTATATGCAAAGGCATGCAATGGTATATCTTGTAACTTTACAAATATTGTTCATGGGTTTCTGTTTACATGTTTCATACTTATGATATGACTTCTCTTATAATTGATATGAAAATAGGGAAGAATTTAAAAGTATAACTTAATTTTGTAATTGCTTAATTGATCTTGATTATGTGCTTTCTTGGTATTTTTTATATGAATAATGAGTAGGCTTTGATTTGTATTTATACCACACCTTTTAAAAATATCTCATGGTAAGGTTTAATAAGACAAATGGACCAACCTAAGGATTCAAAATATTTACAAATTATATGACTTTTGAGGACTGGACACTGTTAAGCATAGGCTTATAAAAGAGGGGGTGAATCAGTATAAGACAATCCTTTAATCTATTTTACATTTCATCAACCACAAAAACCATAAACATTCAATATCTAGAAATTAATAACACAAGAGACCACAGGATCTACGTGGAAACCCTTTCAAGAGAAAACCATAATAAAATATTGCTTATATATATATATATATATATTACAATGTTCATAGGCACCAACCTACTAGAGACACCAATCCCTGAATCAAGCACCAACTCGATCAATTCATGAGCACCAACCCACTGGAGCACCAATCCCTAGACTATGAAGTACCGACCCCAAGCCAAATCACTTCCACCATCTATGATTGTTTCTTCAATCTAATGATGGATTTGCTTCTCTTACAATTTTTCTCTCACTAATTTTCTTATATAATTTTTGCTCTCCTCTCTTTCACAATTCTCATATGATATTCTTCATAAAATAAAACTTCCCTTCACACTTCTTTTCTTAAGATATATTCTATTTAATAAAACTTCCCTTCACACTTCTTTTCTTAAGAGATATTCTATTTCATTTTCTCCTCTTCCTCTCTTCCTTCTCTATCATCCTTATGTGATCTTCAATCAAATTAAATGCTTGTAATACTTCCACATCTCTTCTCCCTTATATAGCCTTTAAAAGGATGTGTCCCATCCAAGATGCACCTCTTCACTAAAAGATGTGACCATTGACATTTTAGTTGGCATTTCTATTGATAATTCTGTTAACATTTCCATCAATATTTCTGTTGAGAATTATGTTAACATTTCCATCGACATTTTTGTTCCCTTCCGATAACAATTCCATTCATTTCCAGCAACACTTTTGTTCACTTCTAATAATAATTCTATTCACTTCGAAACACTTCCATTTACTTCCAGCAACAATTCCATTCATATCCGTTACAAGTCCTTTGACATCAATGACAATTATTCTAACAATCTCCCCATTTGTCGTTGATGGCAATCCCCATGAATTAGTATATGAACTTCCCCTTGTTGTGGTTCTCCCCCTGTCTTCAATTCTCCCCCTTTGACATCAATGGTAAAGGGTCTCTACAGCTATCACCTTGTCTCTTCACTCTAATTTTAATTAATGCTACTGAAGAAAACTTGACCAAATGCTTACCTTTTGAGTGATTGATTTGTTATTTTTTAACTTTACCTATTTCTCATTAGCTTGACACATGACTCCATATATCTCCATCAGCTCTTGATCTTACCTAAACCCATTCATACCTTGTCACTTGATCCTTGGACCTGACCTTGATGATTTACTACTGAAAGATATCCTTTTGGTCAATCTAAATTGAATCTTACCTCACTTTAGACTCATGTTCCCCCTTTGTTCATGCATGCTTCTCATCAAGCTTCTTAAACAAATTGAGTTAGCTCCCCCTAACTCCATGCTCCATCTATATCATGACATCTTTAATAGGTCTCCTCAACCAACTAGGTTTGCAAAAAATTCTTCCAACACTATCCACATACAGTCAATACCCTTAGGGGAACACCAGTATGTCTCATATCTTCATTAGGTCTAGCAAAGACCTAAAGCAAATAAGTCTATCTCCTCAATGAACCACTAATGAGACTTTATGGCCCATCTAACCTTACCAATGATCCAAATCCTGTCAAACACTCCATTTCCAACCTCCCTAAACCTCCTATATGCTTTAGATAATTTCAAATCATTTGCTTTCATTATGAAGGCACCATTAGCCCTCATGCTACTAATATGTCTCATGGAGACCTAATCAACATGGATCCACTCCTCGCTTACCTAATCAACATGGATCCACTCCTTCTCACTTATTACTGACCCCTTGAGTCAACAGGACCACCTCAGATAGGCATAAATAGCTTCATAACATGGCAAAGCAAACTCCTCATAAGATCAACCTACTACTAATTTGAATATCAAAAACATGCTCAAAGCAACTAGACTTACCTGAATTCATGCTCACAAGAGCTCTTAAGACACTACATCATATCAAGCTACCTCAAATTGATGTACAAATTAATCTATTAACTCACCTTCATGACTTTCTTGTCATGTAACATAGCCAAGACCCAACATGCATCCACCATGCTTCCTTTTTCTGTAAAGTGTCTCCTTGAAGCCTAGAAAAGACACCCCACACAAAGGGTCCTAGAACAAAGTGAACCCAAGAGATACCCATAACTCCCCTATTACTTCCTTGATCCTCTTGCATCTATGAGACTAATTTCTTTCTCTTAGAATCCATTTAGGCATGTCTAACTTCTTTGACTCACTAACCTCAAAATCCATGATGTTATTCATTTTCTCAACTCTTGCAACTATCTTACCTTCCAACACACTATCATTAGAAAGTAATAATAAGGAATCTTGACAATGCTCATGCTCAATTGTAACAAGATATTCTCTTTGATATGCAAGCTACTTAGGACTAGTATTCACAATCTTTTCTATAACTCCTAATAACAAGAGTTTCACATAGTCCTTCCTATCTGATTCTTTCTCTACTATAGAAAGTAATCCATTCTCACTCTTAGACTCAATATGATCAACCTTTATTGTCTTAGGTATCCAAACCTAAGTTTGGCCCTTCTCATATATTCTAGGGGCTCCATAGCATTTGACATACCTTGAGGATCTCTTTACTCCACTTGGACATAAGTTAGCAATATGGCCAACCTTATGACACCAAAAGCAAGAAACATTTCTCATACCTTTTAATTGAAGGTGACTGAGATCTCTCTTTGATAGATTGATTTTCCTCAAACAGTCTCTTGCCCTATGTCCAACATGATGACAAACAAAACAATGGCCATGAAAAGAATTGGAAAACCTGAAAGCATTGGGTTGCCTGATTGGCTTCTTCAAATTGCCCTTAAAACTTGCATCCTTCTCACCTTGGACTATTATCTCATGATCTTTTTCAACCTTGATTATGAGTCTCTCATGCTTATATTTCAAAGAACCTAACTCAATCCTCAATTGATTACACTCTTCTTCTCTTGATTTTGAACCTGAATATGCAACCTCTAGCTGATTCTTAAGACCCTGAATATATATCTTATCTTCTTTTGCTTCTAAATCCAACTTAGACTCCAAGATACATACATTCTCCTTAAGAGCCTTTACGATAGATTCCAACTCTTGATTCTACTTCCTTAGCTGCTTCGCCATCTTGTGCTTTCAAGATCTACCTTCCAGTGGTTAGACTGACTCTAAAGGAACCACTCTGATACCAATTATTAAGCACATGCTTATACTAAGAGGGGGTGAATTAGTATAAGATAATACTTTAATCTATTTTACATTTAATCAACCACAACAACCATAAACATTCAAGATCTAGCAATTAATAACACAAGATTTACGTGGAAACCCTTTTGAGAGAAAACCATGGTAAAATATTGCTTTTATAAATCTTTTACAATGTTTGTAGGCACCAACCTAGTAGAGACACCAATCCTCTAACCAAGCACCAACTTGATCAATTTGTGAGCACCAACCCCTAGACTATGAGGCACCAACCCCAAGCCAAATCACTTCCACCATCTGTGATTGCTTCTTCAATTGAATGATGGCTTTACTTCTCTTACACTTTTTCTCTCACTGATTTTCTTATATAATTTTTGCTCTCCTCTCTTTCATAATTCTCATATGATATTCTTCATTAAAATAACACTTCCCTTCACACTTCTTTTCTTAAGAGATATTCTATTTAATAAAACTCCCCTTCACACTTTTTTTCTTAAGAGATATTCTATTTCCTTTTCTGCTCTTCCTCTATTCCTTCTCTGTCACACTTATGTGATCTTCAATCAAATCGAATACTTGTAATACCTCCACATCTCTTCTCCCTTATATAGACTTTAAAAGGATGTGTCCCATCCAAGACGCACCTGTTCACCAAAAGATGTGACCATTGACATTTCTGTTGACAATTTTGTTAACATTTCCATTAATATTTCCGTTGACAATTCTGTTAACATTTCGGTCGACATTTCTGTTCACTTCTGGTAACAATTCCATTCACTTCCAACAACACTTCCATTCACTTTCAATAATAATTCTATTCACTTTTGGCAACAATTTCATTCACTTCCATTTACTTCCGGCAACAATTCCATTTGACATTTCCATTACGAGTCCTTTGACATCAATAATAATTATTCCAATAGACACTTGATAATAATCTAGACACTTGCATCAATGTAAGTGTCCCTGCATGGGATGTAAGTGTCTGATAAGTTAGGAAGCTATCAAGGATCTAAAATTGATAGTGAAGGACATATATCAGATTTTAGGCTTTTCATATAGTACAAGAGATCTAGGTCATCAAAATGATAGGTTCAGACCATAATATAAATAGTTAGGTATAATGAGATGGTGAATGCAAGCCTTTTGGTAGCAGGGAGGTCTAAAACTGAAGTGTAGAACCCTAATAGGTATTTTTCAAGTATACAAGGTTGAGATGCTATATAAATTAGAGTCTAGTATTTATAGTGTCTTCAGCATTCTCTTCATTTTTAGCTTCTAAGATAATACTCAATATATCATTTATCCTTATATTTTTTTTACTAATGATTTTGTGATAATTGGAAAGTTCTTCTAAATGTTCAATATCTACACTATTAAGTTCATTAAGATGTTTTTTACCATGATATTTAGTGTGGTGTTCAACATGATATTCATAATAGTTTTTAATTTTAGGCATATCATTATTAACATGTAAATTTGCATTTCTATGTTCATTATAAATGTCTATATTAGTAGAAGAAGTAGCATGTAATTCATTAATTTTCACCATTTTAGTTGGCACACAAACATATGGTTGAGTCAATGGAATTTTAATATGATCGATTATAATACCACTTAATCTAGTGCTTCATCGTGAAGGTATAGGGGTCTTAACCTTATTAGATGACATAAGTTGTACTAATGAAAGTGTAGATACCCATATTTGCTACAAGTTTATTTTATAATTTATCTTTACCTAGTTTCATATATAACCCTTTATTTGGAAGATTGAATGCTTAGTGGTGTGGTCTGGCATGGGGCCCTTGGGATTCATGGCCTTTCATTGATTTTTCTAGTATTTGATTACTCTTTGTTTACTGTATTATGTTTTAGCTATTTCATGGTGGCGATCCCTAAGTTTTTGACATTTGTTGTGTTTGGAGCTGTCAAACACTACCATTCACCTTAGGACACTTGTACCAAGGTAAAATGAAAGTGTCATGGCTTATCCTTTTCTCCATTTTCATACTTTTTGCCTTGTGACTATTTATGAGGGTCTGTATGTTTGTTCTATTGTTAGCTTTCATGTGACACTAGGTCTTAATTTAAATTCAAAAGGTTCCCTATATATAAAAAATTAGGCATATTATTCAATCATCAAGAAAGCCTCTCAATTAACAAATACATTAGTCATTCAAAAGCTATTAATTACACCTTATACTAAATTGCATATTATCAAAATCTAAATTATTACAAAAGGTCTAATTTCACTTGTATTTACTTGTACCAAGGGTTGTACTATGAGAAAGGGCATATACTTGCATGATCACCATTACACACATATGCCTTATAGGGATAACTACAAGCGAGTTTGATGCCCTCCTCAGAGTATATGTCTATGTAGGCAACACTTAGAAATAATAAGGCTGATAGGGTTAGTTTGAATCATGTGCTAACCCATTTTTGTTGAGTCACATGTGGTCAATGATAAATAAGTTAGGGTTTTGATTATTAATAGTATTATGTGTGATTAGATCATTATCAGGAGGTAACACAAGAATATAGGTCTAAGCACATCTTCAAAAAAAAACACAATCAATTACAATACATATTTAGATTTTAACACTTCCATTGAGATTAGGACACCTGCATTGATTCAAGAGTCCCATGGTTGATGTAAGTGTCTAAATAGGAAAAATAGTAAAAAGTTAGAGAAAACATAACATAGAGTTGGCTTGCAACACTAAGATAAACTTGAATCTTCCTAATAAACTAGAATAGTGTGGTAAATAAGATAGGATTTTTCTAACCCTTGATTATATAGTCCTTGTTATATTTAGTACACATGCTTGAATAGGTTTAATTGTAATACACTGTTATTTATTACCTATTTGAATGTTACATTGTTGCACTCAAATGTTTTATTTCTATAGTGTGTTCATGTGAAATACCCATTTAGAATAAAATAGAAAGCATAAAGAAAGCTAAGGTAAAGGTTGAAAAGTTATATTTTGCTTATGAAATAAGGGGAAATCATAAATTAGACATGAAATTCAAACCCTAATAGGGGATAAATTTTAAACTCTAATTTTTTTTGAAACTTTAATGTAGAAGGAAACCTATAGTTTTATGTTCAAATCAATAGCAATGTTTACCTAAAAAAATGATTATTTTACTCCCAAGATATTTAAAATAATTGAAACTATGCACTAAATAAGGCTATTGAAATAATGAAAATAAATAAAATAATTTGAATTGAAAGGGGCTAATAGATATTACAACCACTTGATTTAGAATTGATAAGACAAAATAAGGATTGGTTACTTAGTTAATTCAACCTATTTTTCACTCACAGAAGATGCCACATAAACTGGAAATGTTCAAGATATGATTTTTTAGGTGTTTAGATCTTAAACTAGGGTTGATAGACAATATAGACATTGTCATAAAAGTTAGATGTCTATAGAAACTAACACCATATAATTTTACTGACAATGTCTCTATGCACATTAAGGTTTTACAACTTCTAAGAGCCCTTGCCTATGCTTGTAATTTGTTTATATGGATGCTAACTATTCGATCCTATGTGATAATTCATGTTTTCTATCTCTTTCTTCCAAACCCTAATTATGTTTGATTGATTAAAAAAACATAAAATGGGTTAGTATTGTGGGTTAGACTACCCAAACCACTCCCCAATAAATTTTTGAGAATTACTTACATTCCAATACTCTGAATAAGGCTCGAATTACACATAGTTCTCCCACTTAGGAAAGAGTGTGAAAAATCATTATCAGTCTAGAATGTAATCCTATATTTGATATTTGAAATTTAACACCATGAAACTTTGAGCTTTTATATTCATATTCAGTGCTAGGGACTGCTCTAGGGTAACTCCTTAAAGATTTGAGATGTGCATATGCATTTTGACTAATGTTCTAAGAGAGTGATAGATGATCCAAGGTTATGTTAGATGTTTTGAGGTGAATAATAATCTTAATAATGATTTGCATATATAGGTGGACCATTTCTAATTTCCTTACAACCAACCTATGAAACATGTCTAGGCCAACCTAATGGATATTTCCTAATTTAAAAAATAGTCATTTAGAGCCCCAAGACATTGCCAACAAAGGGAGGCACTTGTGGTAGCCAATATTATCTAGGTTTATCAGAGGTGTCTTTTTTGTGAAAATGAATATATGAGATATGGAGAATGTTTGTTAAAGATTCTGAAGTTGTTCCTATATAGGCCAAGTTGATAATGACTAAATATGTCTAATGATTAAATGTGGCTAAGATAGTGGATGGGTATATTGGTAGAGGGAAAGTGTGCATTGTCTAAGTATATAAAACTAATGTTGCCAAAGTGTCAAATACAAATTTTAGGTGTCTATAATATGAAAATTGTCAAAGCATATAATAGGCAAGTGAATTATCTACATATGATCATGCATTCACAACTACAACATTTAACAGATATTTACTTTTATTTATTGTTTAATGGATGCCAATACTCTTTATCAACTATTCAATTACCAAAAAATAACCCAGTTCTCAAACCAAATAGATATAATTATTCATATCCTTTGGCACCCAACAAAAATCAACATAGTTTAGGCATACCTCTCCTAACACAAGCTGAAATCATAGATAAATCCCTTATGCCAAATCATCCCACCACTTCAGCGTCCCCTTTCTTCAAAGGCAACATAACCTCACTCTTCGCTTCAATAGACTCCTGGATCATACCTTTAATTATGCTCTAAACCTATTGGATCACCATTTTTTCTTCCTTAAAAATCCTTCGGTTCCTTTCCAGCCAAACTTGCTAGAGCAGGAAAATAGGACCAGCGTACCATGCATCATACAGAAAGGAAGTCAAGGAAGGGGGGTGGCCCACTCTTGACCAAAAATCAGCCAAAGAAATAGCGTGGATGCATTGGCACCTCCATGCGTCCCACTAGAAGTACCATAAATAAAGAGTGAAGGGACATCAAAAGAAAATTTGAGAGAAGTCTTCCTCCTCTCTATTGTAGAGAACACAGTTCGAGGGGGCAACAAATCCCCGCTTCCGAATATTGTCCCATGTCAAGCATCTGTTCCACACTAAAGTCCATGTAAAATAGTTACACTTCGGCCACGAGAAACCATTCCAAACTTTTTTCCACCAATGAAATTCCCCTCTATCTTCATACTACTGGGAGATCAGCTCCTGATAGCTGTAGGACACAATATACTTCCCCTTGGGGTTCGGGGACTAGGTTAACATATCACTATCCATGAGTGTGCAACAGCTACAACTGGACAAGATATTCTATAGGTCCGCACACTCTACCTCCAGACCAAGAACTGGCCACTCTTTTGGGGACTTCCATCTGGCAACCACCACCTACCCCTAAAAAGAAAGGGATTTAAAGTCACACACCCTTATCCAACCAGCTTCACAAAACCTCTGGGCCAAAGTACTCAAATGAGGATATTGGCTAATTATAGGTGGGAAACCATCCCAAGAATCATGCCAAAACTGGGCCTCTACCCCACTCTTGCATATCCAGAAAAGACCCTCTTAATCAGTGCCATAAGTATAGGATTTTAGCATAACATCCTTATTTGATTTTTTGGCCAAGATAAGGCTAGATCAAATTTTCTCCATTTCAAGAAGGGTCATTTAGATACCTAGGGTAGTGTGGTTAAGTTTACTATGCCATTCAAATTTTAGCATTTCCTTCTCTAGTGGAGGTCAGGGCATTTATACTCTTTACATCATAATTTTAGTAGTTACATATCCTTGGGGTATGTTCATTCCATGATTTTCTCTAGTCAAATTCAACAAATAAGTGCTTGATTTGCATACCATTAGGTGAATCCATTCCTTAGATTTTAAATTTATAACTCTTTAAATAATTTTAATAATTTTAGACTATTTATCATGAGAGGACATTAATCTATACATGTTTTCTTGTTGATTTCACATGGAGAAAATGGTACATTTTAACTATATCTATCAATACTAAATACTAATATCATAAGTAGACAATTTATTTATTTTATTCTTTTAATTTAGAATTTTCAATACTAGATCAAAAGGGGGGCATCTATAAACACCTAAATTTTGCATTTAATACTTTTAAAAGATAAATTTGACATATTTTGATATACTTAGACAATATCAATTTATTTGAATCTTGAGCACACTTTCCCTCTATTATTCCACCCATCCACTATCTTAGCCACATTTATCAGCTAAACATATTTATTCATAATCTACTTGGTATATACAGTAGTAATACCTTCATAATCCTAGATGAAAATTATCTATATCTCATATCCTCATTTGCATTTTTAGGACCCCTAAGATAAACATGGATAATGCTAGTTATTGTGAGTGTCTCCCTATGTTGATAATATATGGGGCCCTCGACGACTATTTTCACATTGAGAAATCTCCATCATGTCAACCTAGACATGTTTCATAGATCAGTTGTATCAATAAATTATCAAAGACTGACACATATATGTAAATCATCCAAGTTTATTATTCACCTCAAAACACCTAACAAGACCATGGATCATATTTCACTCTCTTAGAACATTATTCAAAAGAAATATACACATCTCAAGTATTCAAGAAGTAGTCCATGTAGCCAAATTTGAATACAAATAAGTTAAAAATACATGGTGTCAAAGATTAAAGATATAAAATGGATTACATTATGATTATTCATGATTTTACATACACTCACATAAGTGGGAGAAATACACGTGGTTTGACTCCTCTCTAGAGTATTGGAATATAAGCAACATTCAACCATTTAGTGGGACTGGTTGAAGAAGTCCAACCCAAAGCAATAAACCATTTTAAATATATATTATGATAAATCAAACACAATTATAATTTTGGATGAAAGATACCAAAAACATTCATTATCACACAACATCTAAGAGTTTGCATCCACATAAACATATTACAGGCACAGGTGCATGGCTCTTAGAAGTTGCAGACCCCCACTATGCATAGAGTGTTAGAGAATTAATCATATTTAAGTACTTTAGGATAGCTTAGGTTTATCCTAAGTCTTATTTATATGTGTATTTATTTTATTTATAGATGCACTTATCCTATATTTATGAGGTGACTCACACCTCTATTGTCAAATTATTAGATTTGAGAGTTACTTGCATAAGTAACTCCTCCCCCCACATGTCACACACATCCTCATCACTTATAAGAGGATTATGACACTTGGTACACACATGAAGGTTGATCATATAACTCATTTTTTCTCTTATTTCTCTATTTAAAGAGCTTTCCTCTCCCTTTCTTCTCAACATAAAACAATTTACTCTCTTCTTGACTTGCTCTTGCATTTTGTTAATGCTCTCTTGGCTTAAGGCCATTATTCTCTCGCTCTTATAGCTTCTAATTTCTATGTACTTTGAGATACAATATTGCAAGGCTTATAATAATATTGTGGAATTTTTCTCCTCCTAGCTTCTAATTTTTTATGTACTTTGAGATTCATTATTGTAAGGATTCTAATAATATTGTGGGGTTTTTATTCATTTGATAGTTTCCCCACTTTTAAAATATCTTGTCTCACATTTTATGGTTTTATCAAATTTTAGAGGTAACATTATTATTTTAAATATTTTCATTACTTGTTTTCAACATTAATCTTTTTATCTTTGACAATAATTCTATTATGGTTTGTTGAGTAGTTTTACCCCTAAGTCAAATTAAGTCGACCCCCTACATATTCAAACTTTCATAGGGTCTCCTAGGTCGTAAAATGCCCACGATGGTCATTAATGAGGCCAAATAATATTTTTTAAACCTTATCACATTTTTATAGCTTGTCTCAAGTCATTTTATGTCACCTTTTGGTCATCAAGATGAATTGTACAATTTCTAACCAAAAGACAAGTATGTCAAGAGGTTATATAACATGCCTAATGTCAAAAAAGTGTTATAGGTAGTTTTTTAACTAACATGATGTAGGTTCATTGTATAAAGAAGGAGATTATTTGAGTTGAAAGGGAGTTGCAATTATTGTATAGATTGTACAATAGTTATGGCACATGTGACTAATTTAGGAGAGTCGCTTCAGATCCCCACAGTCCAACTCCATGATAAAGAAGCTTGGAAACTCCAAAAATGGTGAAAATCGATCTCTTTATCCCATCTCTCTCTTGGGCAAGTCAAAGAAGTCAAACAGTTTGCAGTTAGTATCGATAGGAGAAGCAGAGTTAAGGTGAATGCACTTGGTGGATAAAAGTAGTCTCTGTATACTCCCATTTCATGGTCATATTTCCAAGAATGGTGTTTTGTGCTTCATTAACAATCACTAATATTTTTATCATCTTAAAACTACCTATGTAGAGAGGATTACAAAGCAAGTTAGTCAAACATTAGTCCATAAATAATGAAAAATACATAAATAACTAACTAATTAAGCCTATCTATTCCTATGGGAATTACTAAGGATAAGAAGAAAAAAATGAAAGAAAGCAAACATCATATTACCTTCCCAAATAGATTCACCATACCCATGTGGCTCAAAAGCATGTTCTCCCTTGATCAAGCATCCTTGTCTTTGTCAACAAAGGTGGCAAACTCCTCTAATGTCTCAAGAACACTCCATAAAACCTAGGCTCATGATTCCAAATCACTAAACTAGCCTATCAATGAAGCTTGTAACTAATTTTAACGGTCTATTGAAAAGGATTGTAGAGACAATTCTACATAATAACTTTGCATAAATCAAGCTTAAAATTCATGTCCATGGCCTCTTTATTTATAGATTTTTGAGATTGGTCAGGATTAACCATGGCCATCTATCTCAAGATTGAGATGTTGGGACATGGATAATCCTAATATTTAGAATTAAAATCATAAATATCTTAAAGATAAATAAGCATTAAAGAGGCATGAAAGGCATTAACTAGGCATGGGTGACCCATAATCCTGATATTTTATGCACTTATGGCTTGATGGATGCCACCCCATAGATGATGTCACTAGGTGATGCAGATATTCAAAATCAATTTCCAATACTGAGATATTCAAAAAGATCTATGGAATTATTACTTAAGCTCTTAAATTAGATTAATTAGCTTAAGTAAGTTTAATCAAGTTTAGTGTAATTCTTTGGAAATTGGTGCACAATTAATTGAAATGGTCAGAAAGTCATATTACTGGGTCATAATTTGACTAGAGAGGAACTGGAAGGCAATGTTAGATGTGTTGGAGCTGTATTCCCATTTAGGATGTTGCCAATACCAAATAACAAAGGTACATGATGTGTGCCAATGAATTATAAGAAAAGAGTGATCTAAAGCACTAAATGACAAAATTGTCATTTTGACTCAAAATGATCTTATCAAAGTTAGCTGACCCATAAAATGCATTACCCTATTTAGGGATACTTTGACCTAAAATGGCACTTATAAGTGACAAGTCTGAACCATTTAGGGTGTTTTATGGATTTTAACCTAAAATGTGCATTTGAGTGTATTTCAAGTAAGATTGACAATTTTAACACAAATGGTGTTAGGAATTAGATGTCTACATTTTGCCCTTGTTTGAGAAGGCATAGTGAGACATTCTATTGAAGCAATGTCTTTTCAAAGAAAAGAGTTGTCAAGAAGAAATTGGAACAGACCCATGATGCCTCCTTGAGAGGATATACTAGGATGAAAGAAAAGGATGGAGTCTCAAAAAGAGAGAGAAAGTGAGAGATTAACCTATGGAATAGATCAAATATAGATGAGCTAATGCTTACACACATGATTACCATCAATGATAAAAATATAATTATGAGTATAATAGGCCCCAAAAATAGGGGGAATGGGAAAGATACAATCCATAAATGTAAGGGACACACTTTAAACATACCTAATTTGAGAGTACAAGCTGCACACAACATTGAATAATCTTGAGACAAGTTTCACACTAAAATATTGCCATCATGGGCATTAGTGTGGAGAGCTTATAATTAGAGGAAAAGAAAAAGCATTCTGCTTCAGGAAGGGAAGCACCACTAGAATAGGGTCTCTAAAGAGAAAGTAGTCTAGTAGAGCAAATGTGATCATGATAAAATAGTTTTGCCCCAGTAGGGTGAATCTTGATCATTGATAAAGAATAAATAATGATTTAGCCTTATAGATATGATTTGATTCAAACATTGTTTAGATGTTGTGCCCTAGTATGGTCAATTGGCAAGCAAAATGGTTCAAGGATATAACTAAAAATATAGGTTAAAGCAAGCAGGTGCAAACACATATGCAATGGTGTAATGGCTTAGAAAGCCATATATAACCAAGAATATGAGAATGCACAAAGTGATGAGAGAGATGAAAAGAAGAATAGAAATAGTTGAGCTGACCTTAATAGAAATTGAGTGTTGCCTACATAGTTCCATAGACTCATGTTTCAATATGAACTTCAAGACAATGTAGTTCACCCAAGTTTGGGAGAGAATGGAATGAGGAATGATGAAAAATAGACCAAGAATTGATTAAACTCATAATGTATGTGAAGAGATGCATGTCTAAGCATATAGTTGAGTGCTACAATGAATGTTACCTAGAAGCCTAATTCCATGTCATGAGCTTAGGTTTTGCAAAGTGTTCTTGATAATTGTTCATCAGAGCTGATGTTGACTTTAAGACTTTGAGACCTGAGCACAAAGTGCTTGTTTTAATAAAATAAATTAGGCATCATAAGTATGAATAACTTAGAGTGACATAAGATTCCAATTGCACTGAGCCAGTTCAAATGTGAATACCTATAACTAAGGATAATGGTAAAATAATGACCAAAACTAGAGTTACAATGATTTACATTTAAACAAAAAAGCAAAGACAAAGAAAAAGATAAACATAAATGAACCTAACTTGAAATCAAGATATGATCTTAAGTAGGAACAAAATGTTTAAAAATAAAAAGCAGGAAAATCTTAACAACATGAGACCAAGATATGAATAATCAATATCCATGTGGACCATCAAGGTATTCTTGAACACAAAAGAGAAAAATCAAAATGAGACACCAACAACAATCAAATTAAAAAAATGGTCCAAGAACAATGTAATAACATAGGATCAAGATATAAACAAATGAGATCCATGTGAATCATCAAGATGTTCTAAAACACAAAATAGATAAGCAAAAATAATCAAGGAAATACAAGACCAAGATGAGACAAGAAGTAATAAAAGGAGAAAAGGAGATGTGCGAGGTGCCAAGATGTAGAGGTGCCAACTTAAGAAGTGCCAAGATGTAGAGAGGATTACAAAGCAAGTTTGTCAAACATTAGTCCATAAATAATGAAAAATACATAAAGAACTAGCTAACTAAGCCTATCTATTCCTATGGGAATTACAAAGGATAAAAAGAAACAAATGAAATAAAATAACATCATATTACCTTCCAAAATGGATTTACCATACCCATGTGGCTCAAAAATATGTTCTCCCTTGATCAAGCATCCTTGTCTTTGTTAACAAAGGTGGCAAATTCCTCCAATGTCTCAAGAACACTCCATAAAACCTAGGCTCATGATTCCAAATCACTGAACTAGCTTATCAATGAAGCTTGTAAATAATTTTAATGGTATATTGCAAAGGATTGTAGAGATAATTCTGCATAATAACTTTGCATAAATCAAGCTTAAAATTCATGTCTATGGCCTCTTTATTTATAGATTTTTGAGATTGGTCAGGATCAACCATGACCATCCATTTCAAGATTGAGATGTGTGGCCATGGATAATCCTAATATTTATAATTAAACTCATAAATATCCTCAAGATAAATAAGCATTAAAGAGGCATGAGAGGCATTAACTAGGCATGGGTGACCCATAATCTTGATAGTTTATGCACTTATGGCTTGATGGATGCCACCCTATAGATGATGTCACTAGGTGATGTAGATATTCAAAATCAATTTCTAATAATGAGATATACAAAAATATATATGGAATTATTACTTAAGGTCTTAAATTGGATTAATTATCTTAAGTAAGTTTAATCAAGTTTAGTACAATTCTTTGGAAATTGGTGCATAATTAATTGAAATGGTCAGAAATTCATATTACTAGGTCATAATTTGACTAGAGAGGAACTGAAAGATGATTTTAGATGCATTAGAGCTATATTCCCATTTAGGATGTTGCTAAAACCAAATAACAAATGTACGTGATGTGTACCAATGAATTAGAAGAAAAGAGTGATCCAAAGCACTAAATAGCAAAATTATCATTTTGACTCGAAATGATCAGATCAAAGTTAGCTGGCCCATAAAATGCATTACTCTATTTAGGGATACTTTGACCTAAACTAGCACTTATAAGTGACAAGCTCAAACCATTTAGGGTGTTTTATGGATTTTGACCTAAAATTTTCATTTGAGTGCAATTCAAGTAAGTTTGATAATTTCAACATAAATAGTGTTAAGAATTGGATGTCTACAGCTTGCACAACTCCAACACCTTAATTTCCTCACTTGTTTGCATTGGTATATGTGAACCAAGTAGTACATATGGTCTTGAAGAGAATGTTTATTCCTTTCATGTTGAATTCATTTGGTTTGCATATGTGATCATGGGAACTAAGAAAGATCACCCTCAGTATGTTAGAAGTGAGCACTATTGGTTTGAAAGATAGTGTTTTCATTAGTGGCAGGGTTTGTATCTTATGAGTGACTTTAAATCAAGGTAGTAACATGTGTATCTTCCCTAAAATCATGGAATCTAGTTTCTCCATGGAAGATTTGAATTTAAGGATCTCAAGGTTGATGGAGATGGGATTCTAAGACAATGAGTAAAGACTGATCAAAGCTCTAATATACATAGTCACCTAAAACCACTTGTAGGTATGTATGAAGAATGGAAGGGCTATATAAAAACCAAGAGATATGGTGTCAACAATGTCAAGACTTTAATGGATTTCTCAAGTCACCTAGGGTTCACTAGCATAGCCAAGAACACTCTCAAGAAATATCTACAACTAGTTAGAATTGAAAAATTGTATACAAGACAACTCACTATAACTTATCTGAAAAAGGATCTTACCATACATAGTGTCATCTTATGATGATAATCTATGAAGTTTATGTTAGTATAATGACTCCCTTATTACATATTAAGGCCTATTAGTAACATGCCAATTTAGAGAGGAGGTTGTTTGGTTGAGAATGAAGATGATCAAATGATTCAAACTCAGTCAATTTTCTACTGAGGTTTTCCCATGAATTATAGTGCTTTTAAACCCAAATGAACCGATAGATTGCAAGTGACCTATGGTCTATTGATGGTAATGGTATGAGAACATGATGCCAAGGCATGAGATGAGTTCACCCATGTATGAAATGGCCTAATAGACTTAGTGGAAACCAATAAGTGGGAAACACAATGTCAAGCACATATGGACACCTACAGGAATCTCTTAATTTCTTCCCTAGTTTCCACCTATAAGTGACACAGTCAATACATACAACATACCAATCTAGACCAATGTAGGATGCAAGTTTGGAAGGGATAAAATGGATAGCCATGTTGAATAAATTCTCACACTTGTCTAACACATTTTCATGATATTCTAAAACACAAGGATATAGAGTAAGGACTGGGTTTTGAACTTCATACTCAGTTATCTAAAACTCTATGCAAAATCATCAAACCTAGAAGGCCAATTTTGATGCTTTAGATCTCTAAAAACATGTACAAGAATTGAAACTTGAGATAGAGCATCATCATGACCTAAATTAGGCTCCCATGGTCTCAGTTTGGCTATACAAATAGGGGAAGTGCCCTCTATTTTGTCTCAAACAAAGGGCACTCCACAATCAAGGTAAGCCTACAGGTTTAGTATGTGAAGAGTAAAAATATGAATGATAGAAATTAAATGCATTATGAAATGATGTGTAAGGTTGGTTTGAAGGTGAAAAAGTATAAAATAACACTCATAACCACATAAAATACTTAGAGGTGGTCATATATGTAGATGCATAGTCTAGGCCTACTAGACCTAGAACTATGCGTAAACCCTCAAAGTGATTAGCTTCACTTATATGACTAAATAATATTTATAAGGCATGAGAGAGCCTTAAAGGGAGGTATAAGGTTGATTAGACCTTTTGGTTTGTATAATAAAACTCCAATTGACCATTTTTGGCCTAATTCTATCTCAGACCTATCCAAAATACATGAGAGAGCTCTAGAGGCCAAATTCCTTCACTCATATCCATACGGACCACATACATGGTGCCTCAAGTACTTAGGGGTAGTTGAAGAGGGTCCTCTACTCCAAATTTGTGAAATTGGTTCTAAGGTTGGATGTCTGACCTTTATGAATCATCATTAACAACTCAAGTGACCTAAAGCCCTCCTAAAACCCTCATTTGAACCCAATGGAGAAGATATGGAGAGTTATGCATCTAGAAGTGTCCAATTGGCATTGAAAGTGATTTGAACCTATTTATAACTCTCCCATTCTCATTACCACCTAATTGATCTATACTATCACTTGTATGGACATGCCTAATGCAGGGTTTTTTGTAAGTTTTGATGTGTTTCATAGGTGCAAAAGGGGATTGATGAATGAAGATCATTGTAGAATGTGATTAGGGACTTGTTATAATTCCCCATACGAATTTGTCACCTTGATGATGCATGAAAGGCTCTCTATTGAGTTGATCATTATAGGTAGTCTTAGACAGACAGTGAGAAGGAGAAGTGATTGTCTAGTGTGAAGATGAGAAGTGTTATTTGAGTTTCATTGAGGTATATATGATAGACCAGAGGAAAAATAAGGTCTAAGTGATTTTAATAACACCTCTTAAAATAAAACCATGAGAAAATAGAAGTCACCTTGATGACAAGTGTGAAGAATGAAGCCAAGAGGGCTAATGAATGGCTACAAATAGTGAACAACAAATCTCCATGAGGAGTTCATCAATTGAGGGGTATATGATGACTGTCAAATTAGGATTGCATATTCTCATTGCAATGAATATGTGTCAAAGAATCCTAAGGTGGTTTAAAATAGTCAAGTAGACTCATCATCAAGCAAATAGTTTCAAGAAGGATAATGAAGAGTCTTTACGCCAACTTGAGGGAAAATGATGTACTTCATATGGATACTTATTGAAGGGGACTTCATAGTTTGTTTTCCACTTCATTATGTTACTTTGTAACTAGTTTTCACATCTTGACACTTGGCATTGTGATACTTCCACTTATATTCTTCTCTCTCTTCTCCTTTGCTCTATATATGCAAGCCATTTTGGCATTTGTATCTAGTACACACCTAGTATGATAAATCCTTGCTAGTTTCACACCTTGATTTGTCTTTGAATAAATATTCTAAAGTTTATTTTGTCTCTAAAACTCTTGCCTAAGTATGTCAAGTAGTGTATTTGGATGTTAAGTGATGAATATCTTCTCCTTGCTTCCATTCTGCTCTTGTATGCATTGTGTGAGTAGTATCATCTCTTCTAGTAGGTCTCATGAAGTGTATGTGTTTTTTAAGTGTGTCTTGAAGTGTGAGAGAGACTAGTAGTGTCTAAGATCAAACCTATTTTTCACCCACCTCTAGATATTCATAACAATCTACCTCTATGTAGAAACACTTATGCTTGAAGAACATTAAGTTGAGATTAGTTTCAGTAGTCTTCTTTCTTAGTGAAAATACAAGTGTGTTTTATGGACTTATATTTGGTGTATCACCTCCATTATTATAGGTTAATTTAAGTTTCTTTCTTCCCTTTTCACACCCAATAGTGATTGGTATAGTGTAGTGTGTGAGCCTACAAGATAATTCAAGGGAGCTAGCCCTTCAACCTAGAGGTTTACCTTTGCTAGCAATCCACAGGTCTAGAGGTAATCCCATGTTATAAAAATTTGGAGAGGTATGAAAAACCTCTCCTAAGATGTAAAATCTGGCTATAATAGGTATCAGAACCAATTTTAATTAATGGTTGAATTTTGAGAATGTGCAGGCATGTGGGTGAGAAAAACAAGTTTTTTAACTAAAATGTTTTACTATTTTTTGACTCATTGATTACTTTGGCATCTTTCTTTAAAACTTGACACATATCTTATTTAAATTATATTTTTAACAATTTGATTCATAGTTTTGTGTGCTATATTATTCTATTTATGATTATGATGAATATTTTTTGACATTATTTTGTTTGTATATTTTTTTAGTTCTTTGGCTTTGCTTCTTTACATTGCACCATTTTACACTATTGGTGTCTCCTTGTGCATTACAAACCTTTTAAATGTTATAATATTATTCTTGTTATTTGAAATTCTATCTAACGTCTTGTATGCTTCATTATTATCAATAGTCTTTTTTGCTTTTGTTTACTCTCTACCTTTGGTTGTACATTTTTTTTGTTCTTGTTTTATCTACTCATTTTTCTTGTTTCCTTGCATTCTAATAAGAACCATGATTCCCTAGGCATTTTTGGCTTAAAATACCCTTGATATCTTACATTACATGTTCCCCCCTCCTCAGCTTGCATTATTTAATCGAGTCTGTATGTCTTGTTACTTTATTCTATCGAGGCATTTCTCATGGTTTGTTATACTTTATTCTTGTTTGTTATAACATCTAAAATGTAGTCTATATTTTTACTTAATATTTTTAGATGTTTCCATTTTAATATTGGCAAATATTATATCTTGGTGTCTTAGTATATCATTAATTAATCTATGTTAGTGTCTTATTCTAACCATTGACATTCTATTCTTGCTCCAAACCATACTTGTTGGTAACACATTTTGTACCATAACATTTCTTCAGTGATGTTTATTTTTGGTATGACATTCAAACATAAAATAGAGGCAACACATCCTTTTTCAATTCTTTGGTTGAAACACATATTTTGTGTACCACATTTATTTTAGCCACATCTTAACATTTCCTTTCTAAACTCTTACCACAAATTCTTACTTTTTATTCTAAACATTTAATCTAGTGGTATGTTTTGGTAATATAAATCTAAATTGTAGCTTTTTAAAACACATTTTAAATGAAATTTGACTCGCTTATTTATTTTTTGATGAAATATATAAATATATATTAATAAAATATATAATATACAAATAATTCATTAAAAATAGGTGGTATGGAAACACGCCTCGAGTTAGACTAGGCCAAGCCTAGGAACAAGCAACAATAAAAACAAAAACAACTGTAGGCCCCACCTAAGAATGAGTCACCATAACATCATAAACAAAAAAGGAAACATTAAGCTTCCAGAGCAAGGATGGAAGGTAGTGGATCCATATCATTTGGACCCTAACGTGATCTAAGTAAGTCATTGCCATCTAGAATTGGCTCCCAACTAGAATCCTAAGCAGTGTCCTTATCATCTTCCTATTATCAAGTAGGAGAAATGGTAAGAGAGAGCCTAGGGAACTTATTTATCATGTATATCCAACCTCTAAGTGACATACCCCAAGCATCTGGATGTAGGGGAGGAGGAGCACCCCAACCATCCTACCTAGTAGGGAAAGGAGGTGGGGGTTGCCACCCTCACTACTGTCTAAGAGGAGACACGCAATGATACAAATTTCCAGTATGAGAGTGGCACCAAGACCAACTACATTGGTGACCACCTCGAGGAGGAGGACTAGCATTTTTTCTAAAAAATATTTTATCCTTGGGCAAAGAAGGAGGAATCTACACCATAGCACAAGGAACATCTTCCCAATGAGTGAGAATATCCTAAAGGTGGCCAAGCTCTATGGTAACTTTATTTGCTTGTACTTGAATCTACAAAGCACATTATAAATAATGAAAGATTTACTAATTTACTGAAAGCAAAAAAATTAAAATCTATAGAAACACTGTTAAACATTGCATTATTTCTTTCTTTCCATAACCAAAATAGAATCTCCACTTTGAAAGTATGCTAGACTTGGGTGTATTTAAAAGTCAAGGTGGGTTTATCTCCAAGAAGGATATGCTACCACTAAAAGAACTCAAGCTTGAAAGGTGTAAAAAGGTCATGAATCCATGTCCAAACCCATTGGGATTTGAAGCAATGCCATAAAAGATGAGGGAACATTTCCAGATGGCCACAAAAAGGGCATTTGAGAAGGGAAATTATTAAATGCACAAGCCATTTGCCTATAGATAGGCCCTGATACAAAACACACCAAACAAAGTGAGCTAACTTAGGCTCCAAAGAAGCCTCCCAAATAATATGAAAATGGAAGCACCATGTATGAATTAGAGAATGAACACCCTAACGAGAGTTAAGCTTATCCACCATAGGCATGTGGAGAATAAACCACCCATAGCTAAGTCGAGGGGTGTAATTATGAAATAGGGTTTCAACATACCATTTATAGTCCTTTCACCAAAGATGAGTGGAAATAATAGAAATTTTGTGAATCATTGAAGGTGGAATAACATTACAGATTTCTTCATAGGATTTTCTATCAAAAACCAAAATTTGGTTTTCACCTCTTCCCAAGATAGCCAAGAGCGAGACTACTTACAAAAGATGTCTTCGAAAATATGAATGCCTCTACAAAATAACTTAAGAGCATTGATCTAAGGAACTTTGGCCAGAGGGACTTCATTGAAATTGATAATAGGTGACCACCATAACAAATGTGAGTTAATAGACAACCCATCTCAGAACCCTGATCCATTTTAGAGAAGCCATGGTTTGATATTTTCCCATGCTTTCTAGATACTTTTAGCCACAAAGAACCCTGTAATTTAAATAAAGGTTTTGATGATGATCAGATTGGAGAATCTAAGTCCTTTCTAGTTTTTTTTGCCTTTGGGAAGGCCTAAAAATATACAGTGCTAAAAAAACACTTTCCAAGCTTCCTTGCCTTCAATGGTCTACATAATCCATTTAGAATATAAGATAACTCCTTGATGAGCCACATCGATGAGCCCCATACCTCTGGCATCCCGTATGAGGCAGTAGTATTCCCAAGTAACCCTATAGAATCCATGGCCATGTGAAGAATTGGCCCAAAGGAAGTCCCTAAGAATTTATTCAAGTTTTTGATAAGAATTCTTGGAAGGCACCCAACATGAAGAGTAATAAACATGGGTGGTCGCAAGCACTTTTGAAAAAAATTGAAATTTTCCTTCTAATGATAAGGGTTTAGTCACCTAATACTCTAATTTCTTTGCTACTCTATTAAAAACATATTGCTACAACATGGGTGGAGAGGCATCAAAAGCAAAATGAATGCTAAGAAACTTAAAAATTTCATCATGTTGAATCCAAACCCACCCATACTTGGCAGCCCACATTGATAGGGGGAGGTATGACTGCCTAAGGCAAGGAAAAAGGTGTTGAGACACTACAAGCTGTTGTCCACATTGTCCTAATATTTAATGATAAGAAGGAAATAATCATCATCAAAGTGGCCATTCAATAATTGCATATCTTCCTAAGGGTTTTTTTAATTTGGAGGGAGATAGATTCCTTTGACAAGGCCCCTAGCCTGGGCATTGCTAAGAAGATATCCAAAACCCTCTGTTGCAAGCACATATAGGGTAGGTACCAAGGGGAATCCTTGGTAAATAGATCAAAATAAACTAAATTATTTAGAGGTGACTCTATTAATAGAGAGGATGGCCAAGGCGTCTAAAAAAAGTATCTGGATAATTTGATTGAAAATTTGCCCAAAGCCTAGGGATTTAAGCATGGCCAAGATGAAAGGCCACTCAATACTATCATAAGATTTTTCAAAGTCATTTTTTATATATATAGATTTTTTATTAGATCTCCTAGCCTAATCCATTCCTTCCTAGATGGTAATGATATTATCTAATATATACTTACTTATAATGAATCCTGTTTGCTTAGGATAAATGATGTGTGATAATAGATTACATAATCATAGTGCCAAAGCTTTAGCAATGATTTTTTAGGAAACATTTAGGAGGGTGATTGGCTTCCAATTATAGATCAACTCAGGGTCCCCTTGTTTAGGCATGAATTTAATGTTTCCTTTATTTATATTCTTCCCTAGAGAATGTTTACGAAAGGCTTCTTGATAGATATGGTATAAGTCATAACCCACAAGATCCAAAAGGGTTTTATAAAATTCATAGGGGAAGCCATAAATACTTAGATATTTATCATTCACCATATGAACTAATGCCTTTTACATATCATCCACAATGAGAATCCTATTGCAAGCTACTCACTAAGTGAGAGTGAGTTTGCAAGGCACCACTATGAGACACTATTGAAGGTCTATGTCATGCTCTATGGAGGATGCTTGAACTTTGAACACCTATTGATAATGGTGGACAAAGGCTTGAATAATCTATAGTGTCTCTGATAATCTCCTACCAATACAGAGATAGCTTGAATTTGTTGCTTCAAGTTTTTAGCTCTAAGCATTTGAAAGAAGTCTTTGGAGGCTTTGTCCCCTATCTTGAGCTAGTGAAGTATAGATTTGATTTGAGCTCCCCAAGCATTATAATTATCTTTAATCTAGATGTAATGCCATAAAGAAGAGACTATAACCTACAAGATCTCATTAAGGGATCTTTTTCTATGGCTAAAGCTACACAACTAAGCTTTAAGGAAGTAGTAGAGTAAGAGTGTCATCAAATTTTAACAAGTTGGTGGCCATAGATTCTCAAAAAGTGAGACGTCCTTCTAGTTGCATTATTCCACCAGAGAGTCCAACTAAAATCTTGGGTCAGATGAGGATCCAAATTCCAAACTCTATGAATGTGAGCCATAGTGGGTCCATACTTGAGCAAGGAGGTATTGAGATGGAATTGGGTTTTATGAACCTTGGGTTTCATAAATTACCATGTCACTCAAAACTGAATAGGGGAGTGATAAAAAATCCCAAAATCTAGCAGAGCCTACACCAAAGGAAAATAATTGTTATCAAAGGAAAAATATAGTTGAGTAGACATCATTGCTCAATCTAGGCACTTCGAAATCTAAGCAGGTCTATCTCTGAGATTGCTCCAGGTGTACCACACTATATGTGTAGGTTTATAGATAAAATTTGGGTCATAAAATCCCCATTTAGTGCACATATAATACCATACCTCCCTTTCACCAACTACCCAGTACATTGGTAGGTGGCCTACTTTATCTTTGGAAGACATAACCATATTAAAGTCACTACAAATGACCCAATGAGCATCAGGGAGATCCTTCACAATCCATCTCCATAAATGAGTAAACTCAATGGTATCATTTGAAGCATAAATATTAATAAATCCAAAGGAATGGATTTCAATGTTAAAAAGGGCCCAAACTAACTAGTTGATTGGGTCCACTCCAGATTGCACTAAGTGCGACCACTATCTTGGATAAATAAACATGATCAAACCACCATGTTTGCCTCATGAATACTATACATAATAATACTATCATGCCAAATAGAATTATTGATAGTCATCAATAAAAAATTTTCCACCTTCACTTCTTGTAGACAAAGAATGTCCATCTTGAGAAACTTCCTTCTAAAATAATGCACAACAAACTTGTGTTTTGGGTCTGTAAGACCTCAAACATTCCATGAAAAATAATTCATAGATGCAGGTGCCAAGAGATATATCCTCAGAGTCTAGGCCTTATAAGACATCATAGCGATTCTGTATAAAATGCCCACTATTGGCATTTAAAGAAAAATTTGATTCTGCTTATTTTTTCACAACATATTCAACTTGATACTCTCTTTCCTTTGACTCATAACACCTCTTAGGAGGGTTGTGAGAGTGTTTAGGTGCATTATATTGAGTAGGAAGTAGTAGAGAGATTGGATATGAATCTAAAAAATCAAAAGAATTGGGTGGAAAAACCCCTAGACCATGAGATAAAACATTGACTGCAAGAGGGGTGTTGTAGACCTTACATTTTTCTGAATCACTTTTGGAGATTCAACCTATGATCAAGAAGGCTCTTTCTCAGTAGGAGCCTATTCCTATGGGCCATTACTTATTGAAAACTTAACTCCTTTAGGATTTATTATGTTTGAGTTCATGGATTTAATGTAGTTGTTATTCTTGCCTACCATAGTCCATCCATCCTGAGCTGGTATTTTCCAACTTCCAAAGAGGGCTTAAGAGGAGAGGATGAATGATTAGGCACATTGTTATGGGCTAGATAAAGGGGATAGTGTTAAATTTTATGGTTGGTGAATTTGATGGGAGTGTCTCACATCCCCAACTTGAATCTCCACAAACTCTTTAATGTCTTGGGAAAGGTCTACCTCCACACAAATCCACTTCTACAACCTATCAGAGTAGAACCTGCTTTGCTCATGACAAATGACCTGACATATGAAAGAAGTAATCTAGTGAATAAAATGCCAATAGGGGAGCGAAAAAATTAAAATTTTTACCTAAACCAAGACCTTGAGAGTGGTGTGCTCGGAGACTACAAAGTCCCATGTCCAAGGGGAGAGAACCATGAGTGAGTTCCTAACATACCATGTGGCTGACTTATGAAGAATATCTCTTGCATGGGAAGGGTCATCAAAATGAAATATAAAAAAACCCTTGGTCATATTTTGGACACTATTAAGCTTTATGTCATGAGCAGCTCAGTGGGCTTGAACCCACGATCTAATCATACTTTCAAAGGGAATTTGACCCACAAAATAACCTATCAAACAAAACTATTCTAGCTATTGATAAACAAAGTTAAATTATAGAATGGGTAAAATACCATCATGTTTCAAAGAGTTGCCTCATGGTAGATCTTCGATATGAACTTCTTCGGGTGCTTGTAGGGGGCCATTGCTTGATGCTTTGCCATTCTCCTCCATAGGGAATCAACCAAAAGAGAATAAGGAAAAGCCATTAAATAGGCTAGCCTCATTTGAAGGCAAAAAACCCTAAAATGCAATAAATGATAGTCCCACAGACAACCTAACAAGGAATAGAATATGTAGACAAGCTGGCTTAACAAAAAATCAAGGGCTGACTCAATGATGCATATGGAGGAAACCCTAGTAGAGCAAAATCCCTCTTGTTAAAAGAAGTATTTTTGAAATTATTTATTATTTAATTTTGACATGGTAGTATAGAACAAAATTCTAATAGTTAGGCCACAGGTCGAGGTTAAATGGTAGGGCTAGGGGCCTACCACCCAGCCACCCTAGGTTCGAGCCCTGCTCCCCATCGACTACCTTCCATAATTAAAATCACATCATAAAATATAATTTTTTTTGCTAATAGTTCTTATTATTAAGAAGCCTTTTCAAATTGCTTTCTATTCACAAAATCAAGAGAAAACATACTAAACTTAAGCCATTTATTTTTTTACAACCACTGAATTTTTATTCATGTATGTGGCATTGAGATTTTATTTGAAAATTCTTATTAAAATTCAAAATAGAATAAAAAAAAGGCCACTTTTATTTTTGTCTTATATGAAATCTTAAAGATTAGCTTTCAATTTTTTTTATTTAATTAAAAGCTTTTCACACAAAAATAGTCTAAGACTATTGAAGCACGTTATTTTTAGCCATACACCTCTATTTAAATTTTTTCAAACAAAAACTTTTTGGCAAGTCACATTTTTATTTTAAAATATTTTTTCTAATAAAAAACAAAGATTTTTCTTTAGGAATTGTTTACTTGATATTTTAAATCAACTTTGATCAATTTGATATGTTATGTTTTGTTGGAATTGTTTTATTCTAATATGGTTTAAATCTATATTAATTAATTTTTTTAAAAAAGTCCTTTATTATTGGTATAAAGTATTTTTGGTGTTAAGTTCATCTCATTTAAAATTTTCAGTTTTATGTTTTGATATAGATTTATATTTACAAGTTAATTGATTAGTTTTTTAGTTATTTATCATTAGCTAATCTTTGAAAATTTTACTTTTTAAAGTGTTCAAATGAATTTCAAATTAACTATTTTTTTAGTATTCAAGAAGATTATGCAAATTATTTATTTTAAATATGATGAGAAAACTAATTTTAAACATGAAATACAATGTCAAAATATTACAATTTTTGCTTTGTAAAACTCTTTTAATACACAGAAAAAATGCAATCTTCTATTGATGCTTTAAATAATAAAATTGTATCTTTTGTACGTGAAAATGTCTTTACTCACGATCTAAATTGTACTTAGTCTACCAACCCCAATTTAATTCACTCCATGGGGTATGTGGATGGTGGTCTTGGTAAGTGAGAAAACAATATCATTAAGCCTCTTTTGCTTGAATCTAATGCAAATTGTAAAGGTCTCAATTTGAATGATTTAACTGCCTATAATACAAATCTAGAATTTTATTGGCCTCTGCATTTAATGACTTCTAATATAATTTATTCTTATTATAATACTCGTAATGCTCATGCTTTGGTTAAAAATGATAAATCTTATGCACATGATGGAAAACATGAGCATTGTATCTCTAAATGTTATAAATTACATCAATGCAAATATTTTGATAAACATACTCATGACACTTTGTATTATTGGAAAATGACTAAATATCCTATCTCTAAATTTAAAATTGTTTGTATACTTAAATATAATGTATATTATAGATACCTTTATATGTTTTCTTGTGATAATTCTTCTATTAATTCATGTCAAATACCTTTTGCAAGTGATACATCTTCTTTATCTTCCTTTTAATACATGGATCTTCTTATGCATTCCTTACTTTTATATTACAAATGAAATATATTTTGATTAATTTAACTAATTTCCTTTTCATGCAAGGTTTCACACTTTGTGATAAAAGTTGTCTTTGCTCCATTTTCCTTATTGTACATCTAATTTTATTACATTATATATGTAGATCATATTTTTATGGCATATTAGTTACTTAACTTGAAATATTAGTGTTAGCTTGTTTATTTTTTATGTTTAATAGATCATTACTCTTTTTTTAACTATTTGTTCCATTGCAGATTGACCATCTTATTCAAAGAGGCTTATTGAAGATTATTGATGATCACACCTTCATTCTTGAGACTTTTGGTGACATCTCTTTTTTTTTTTTTCTCAACTATTATAATTTCTCTTGAAGGAAGTTTCTATTAAGAGAGAATATTTTGTAATTTTAACTCCCTTGTTTATAAAATGTTTTCCCCATTTTTGTAACTGTTGTCACCAAATATTGCACCCTTGAAGAGGGTGTTCAAGCCTTTTCCAAATTTTGGAAACATGAGAACATTTTTAGGTATGTGGATGTACCTATATTGAAAATGAGACTCTAGATTTAAGGGCTAGCTCCCTGAATGTATCTTGAAATGCTCACACCTACTTAACTAATCACTTATGAGAAAAAAGAGTTAGAAGTTGCATGAAATGAACCTAATCTAAGGGGGTGATGCACCAAGATGTGTTCCATATAACCATCATACTTTCCTACACTAAGAAATAAGGCACACAAACTAACTTCCAAGTCCTATGGATTCTAACATGAGTATTTCAATATAAAGGAGAGATGCAAAAGAGATATCCAAGGTGAGCAAGAACATAGGGATGAGTTCAAGCATGATCTAGCTTGGACAAGAGCTAGCATTTCAAAGGATATCATGAGGGTGGACACGTAGACTTCAATAACTTCATCACCATAGCCATCTACATGAAAGGCATCCTTCTCTCCACTTTTGCATACCTTAATGAACCAGTGAAGAGTAGTTAACAACAAGCCAAAATTCTAATAAATGGATCTATTTGTTGTAATTATATTGATGCCAATAATTAGCTCAGAACCACTTGATTCTATCATTATTACCATCAGGGAACATAAATGAGGGAATATGTAATTATGAAACCACTTGAGGTGACCTAGATTGAATGTATCTTGAAATGCTCACACTTGCTTAACTAATCACTTACAGAGGAAAAGAGTTAGAAGTTGCATGAAATGAACCTAATCTAAGGGGGTGATACACCAAGATGTGTTCCATATGACCATCATAGTTTGATACACTAAAAAATAAGGCACACAAATTAACTTCCAAGTCCTATGGATTCTAACATGAGTATATCAATATGGAGGTGAGATGCATGAGAGCTATCTAAGGTAAGTGAACCATAGGCTAGTTATAGGCACTAAGGCTCATTGTACACTTAAAATACAGGCTCATACACTTGACAATAGTAACCCCAAATTAAACATAAGGAAGATTGTTGGAGAATTAATTTTATTTGAGTCCCTTAGGCTAGTTTATGTTTATCTGAAGTCTTGTTTACGTATAATTTATTTTATTTATATGTGTACTTATATTGGATTTATGAGGTGGATCTCACCTTTCTTATCCACTTGTTAGATTTGAGAGTTATTTGCACATATAACTCATCCCCCCACATGTCACACACATCCTCCTCACTAATAATATGATTAGGACATTTGGTACACACATAAATCTTACTCATGTAACTATTTTTTTCTTCTTTCTCTATTTAAAAAGCTCTCATCTCCTATTCTTCTCGACATAAAATAATATAGTCTCTTCTTGAATTACTCTTGCATTATTGTGATGATCTCTTGGTTTAAGGCCATTCTTCTCCTTCTCTTCTACCTTCTACTTGTTATGTATTTGGAGATTAATTGTTACAAAGATTATAATAATGTTATGGATTTTTATTCCATTCGATAATTTTTCCACTTGTCAAACCTCTTGTCTTGTATTTTTTTATTTTGCTCACTTTTCAAAGTAAGATTATTCCTTTAATCATTTTCATTACTTATTTTTAATGTTAATCTTTTAATCTTTAGAAATAATTATATTATGGAGACACTGTCGATAAACACTAATATAATAATGCTAGTTTACATAGGTGCTTGACTTTTTCAGCAGTATCTAGATAATGTTTCAACCCATACTTTAGATAGAGCACCTGACAAAGCATATCTTGAACATTACCATATTTTTTGGTATTTTATATGAGTGATAGATAGTTAAAATAATATAACTCATCCTTATTTTGTATTATCAATTCTAAATTGAGTGGTTATAATATCTATTAGCCCCTTTCAATTTAGATTATTATATTTATTGCCATTATTTTTGTAATATGAGTTAGTGCATAGTTTTAATTATTTTATATTTCTTAGGTCTAAAATAGCCAAGACACTTACATGTCTAGTATGGTATTTAAAACTATAACATTTAATAACTCTCTACTTTCAATTATTGTTTGATACTCTGATGCCCATACTCCATTATAAATCCCATAATGACTATGAATGACTTAACACAATTCAATTGTTGTAGGTGACTACACTAGAAGAAATGAGAGAGAATTTAGGTTTTCCACACACAAAATTAACACTATTGTAGTTGAATGCCCTTGTAAACATGTATGAAAAATGTGGAAGCATACACAAGCCACATGGATTGCTTTGAAAAAACACCTCAATGAAATGTGACCTTGTGGAATGCAATGAATGCATGATAAATAGTGTTTTTAGCAATCATCATATTGAATACCATGGTTTTATAATATATAATTATTTTTTGTTAAACGAGCATTGAAGACATTAAAGCAAATATAATTTTTAGGTTTAAATCTAAACTACAAAAACATTTACAAGCATCCTCCTTATCTATGTCAATATGGGAACTTTAGAACAAAGTATGGTTATACATCAAACAATAAATAGAAGTCCATATTTTTAAAATGTTGTATTTGTGAATTTTTTATTAGACTTGTATGTAAATAATTCATGTGCTTGTTATATTATTCAACATTTTAAATACGTGTCTAGAAAGGAATTGAAAATTATTATTTAAATCAAACATTAAATAAAAGATCATGTATGTAGTTTGATTCAAATGAGAATTTTAAGAAACATTGAGATGCAAATAACTTAAGATAATCAAAGGGTGGAAAGAGAAAAAATGAAATTTAATGACAAAATCTTGATAAAAAATCCTTCTGGAGGGTCATGATTATTGGTTTTGGCTGAGAATGAAATGACAGCGTTGTTGGAATTGAAATGCATCAAAAAATTAATTAAAAGGGACACACTCATTCATCAAATCCAACATTTATTTAATATATTTTTACTAGTGATAAAGACAACAACCTCAAAGGAATATATAACTTGAAAATGTAGATCATACCAATGAAGTAGTAGATAAATTGGAAAAATAAAATGTTGAAACAATACAAGAAGCCAATAACAAGGTTTGGAAAAATACTAAAAAGGCCCACCATACATTAATTCCAAAGAATATGTGGAAAGATTTAGTACGACAAAGGAAGGAGAAATGAGTTGTTAGTTGAAGTGGAAAATTTAGTAGAATGCAATAGAAATGCAAGACACATAATCAACAATGGGAAGTTTCAATTCAATCAAGCAATGAGAAATGATTTTGTATCTAAAGGTTAAGCCATGATAGAGACCAAAACAAATCCAAGAATATTTATATATATTTTTAGATAATTTTTAGGCATTGGGGAAAAATTATCTCTTTATAGGTAAAAATTATAAGAACACAATGTCTAGTTTAAACTTTACGTTGGACAAGGGAAATAAACAATAAAATAATTAGTAAATCAATTTTTAAACATTAAATATTTTATCCCAATGAAATATTAGAGAAAAAAATGTCAATTTTGTCACAAGAAGATAAACAAAAATATAGGAAACCAGAATATCATATAAATAGGAATGATATGTATATAGGACATGTCCCTCGTATAAATTTTAGACATGAATTTAAAGATTGAATAATGTTTTGTTGTTTAGTTTTAATAGATATTTTGAGTTAGGTATTGGTTTCCATGAGTCTAAAAAAAAAAAAAAATCGTGTAACACTCTCTACCAACATTAGTGTATCTAGACACTATGAAGACAATATTGACAATGAAGCTGAGCTTGTATACACAAGCCAAGGTGAAAATGATTATAGAAAGAGCAAGAGATAAATTAAGGATCATGAAACCAATATTGGTAATAATTCCTTAAAAAATAGATACATGTTCAAAAAGCCTTTGAAGGTTAATAGGAAGGATATGGATGAAAACTATCGATGTGATGGGTTTTATAATTTAGAAGATCATTGCTTCAAATATGGCCGTGGTTTAATAGGTTTATAAATTCAAATTGAGGGGGAAACATTATCAACCTCATCTATATCCACATGTAATAAACATAGATATAACAATAAGGTGTGACCTAAAAGATACTTGGAGACTATTTTAGGTATTGATAATAATACATATGTTTCTAAGAGGCTAGAGCTTAAAAAACATAACTTCTATATCTACTTGAAACCTCTCATTAGAGAATAAGATATAACACACATGATATGTATATTGGAAAAACATAAGAAACCTTCCATCATTTCTAATTTAATTGGTGATAATATAATGTTTATCTTGATTTTAGTTTTACACAAAATAAGGTATAGACTATTGTAATGAATAGATCAAATAATATGTTTGAAAGTGTTGTCCCCAAAAAATGTCACTCCTTTTTGGGACAACACATGAACTATTTTGGTTCTACAGACCAAAATCCTCTCTTCCCTTTTCAAAAAATTGTTCTGTGCATTCAAATCCTCCATTTTTCAAGCTTTTTAGAAAATCTATGGACTCTACAGGCTTGAATCTATAGACTCTGTAGGCTTGAATCTACGGACTCTGTAGGCTTGAATCTACGGACTCCACAAGCTCATTTCTTTGGACTCTACAGGTGGGATTCTATGGACTCTTTCAAGGCTAGAGAGAAAACTTAGAGAAAACTACGGACTCAGTTTCTACGAACTTCACAAGAATAAATCTACAGACTCTGTAGAAGCAAATCTATGAACTCATTTCTACAGACTCCCCCATTTCTACGAACTTGAATCTACGGACTCTATAGGAAATAAACAAGCTCTCAACACTTAGGCAATTTCAAGGTTGGTTCAATGACAAGGTTCAACCAAAAGGTTCATCGGCAAGCTTCAAAGGAAGGATTGAACATTAAACCATTGAACCTTGAACCATCTTAGTTCAATGGGTTTAATGGGTTCAAAGGTTTAACGTCATCGACAAGAGTTAAGTGCTTTGGCAAAGGTTCAACAAGTTTAACTGATTCAAGGTTCAACAGCTTCAAAACACTTATCGAAGAGAAGAAGGCTTGAACCATTGAACCATTTTGGTTCAAAGGTTCAACGGGTTCAATGGTTCAAAGGTTCAATGATTGGTTCGTTCAACGCATTTTGTTCAAGTGATCAAAGGCCTTAAGGCCAAAGGGAAGAACTATTGAGAGAAGGAGTTGAAAGAGCTAGCAAGGCTTGGAATGTAGCCTCAAGAGCTCAAATTTTAGGAAGAGACAAAGCTTGAGAAAGATAAAAGAGCAAACTTAGTGACTAGCAGAAGTGGGAGCTTAAATCATAGCAAAAAAAGGGAGAGCCAAAAATATCCATGCAAAAGTTATTTCAATAGGTGGAACAGTCCAAAAAGTAGATATTTGAGCCTACAAACATTGAAGGCACGACCTGTTTGTCTCCCTTGGAGTAAAGGCAAAGAGACAACTGTGTAGACACTAGGAAAAGGACTAGATAGTCTATACTAAGGAAGAGACATATTAGATGAATTAACATGCCATAGTTAAGGTAGCCGCCCTATTCCAACATGGCCCCCCTTGACAAAACTAAAAATGCATTCAAGGCATTGAATACAACATGGGCCATCCCATGGAATAAAGTGCCAGACCTTTCTTGGCTGCGATATAATGTAATCTCTAATTTTATACAAAGGAGATCTTCCGATTACCAAAAGCAAAACTCTACCTAAATTAAAAGGCAAATACTGAGACTTTGAGCTCAGATTGTTGTTCATATCATTTTACCTGAATGAGAAAGCCAATTTGTTTGCAGACTTTATGTTGTTATAGCTTGTATCATTTTAGGAGATTGTTCTTATGTCTATCTTCTAAATGTGTTCTTATTTATTGAATTTGGCAAGCAAAACTAGTGAAAGTAATTAGGAAGGTGTCTTGAAGCCAACTATGGAGAGACTTTGTGCCCCCACAATTGCCTTTAGTGTGTTTTCTTTCTATTCTTGTGTAAAGGATCTTAGGATGATTTTATGCCCTCATTATCCTTCGTATTCTATTTCTGTGTAAAAGACCTTGGGATGACTTTGTGCCCTCATTGTCCTTTGTATCTCACTCATGGGCAGTCAAGGTGGAGACTTTGTGCTACATCTCAGGCTACTAGTTACTATGCCCTTGGTTACTAGTTACTTTTACTACTTGAAAGAACTCCAGCTATTTCCTGCAAGAACACTTCTAAAAGAAGAGAACTAACTTCAGTGTCTTCACCAAGATTTTCTCCTCTATTTGTGAACATCATCTCTAAAAAAAGAGAGATGGATGGTGTTATTCTACCCCTGAGTGTTATTTTCAGCTTATATATATAGTATATAACACCTCATACTTATAGGGAACCTCCCCTTGATGAGAGGAGAGATTTGTCCCTTGATGTAGTAAACCTGCACATCTGGCTGACTAATCTCCCTATGCTATGGTTGAAGAGACCTATTTTTCTCACCAGTTAGCTGGTCGATAAAATGTTCACCCAATAATTTTTGGTGACTCTGTTAGGGATGAACGTGTAGTCTGAAGCCTCAAGTTTTAGATTGAAGCAGTCCCTACCCTTTTCCATTATAGACTTTAGTGACTCCGTTCTATGTCTTACCCATTATCATTATAGCCTTACCATCTTCCTCCATCTCCATTATATAATCTAGTCTACAAACTAGATCTACTGGGATAGAATGTGCAATTTGAAGCCTCAAGATTCAAGCTGAAGCAGGGCCAATTCTTTCCCATTTTTGTTCTACAATCTAACAGCTCCACGTTATACAAGAAGCTAAAAATCTCAAGGTGTTGTTGACCCTATTTTTGAGTTGGTGCAACAGAGCAATTTTGATTTGTTTCCTCCACAACCTCACCTTCAACAAACTAGGAGTCTTCCTCCTACCCATACTAGGTCACCAATACAAGGTAGAGCTTCTTTTTCTACTATTAGCAGAGCTTTGCCTATCCATACTCCACCTAGATTTGTGATCCCACTTCTACATAATCAAATCATGGCTCAAGGCCCCTGGGGTAACTCTTTTGGTCCACTAAATTTGACCCCACCTCTATATGAACTTCCACGTTGCTCAAGAAAGAACTTCCCCAAATTATTTGGTGATGGGAGAGTTCATCCTAATGAACACATTACAGCCTTCAGCATAGCCTGTGGTGTAATAGGAGTGGAATATGAAGACATATTAGTCAAGCTATTTATAGAGACACTACAAGACGCTACTATAGACTGGTTCTACCATCTGCAAGCTCGATCAATGATTGACTGGGACACACTCAAAGCCAAATTCGAAGCAAGGTTCAAGCCTATAGAAGATGCACATGCTTTACTAGCCCAACTCACACAGATGAAGAAGGAGCCCCATGAACATATGAGGGACTTCATTGCCAAGTTCGATAAGCTGAGGAATAGGATTCCCATGATTGTCTAGCTGAGACCTAAGAATCTCAAGTGTTTCTTCATCAACTCATAGCTGCCTGAAGTGAGTTTTTTACTGAGACAGGCTAGACACATAGACCTTACTGCTACTCAAGACTTGGCTACTGAGTTAAAAGATGACCTTATATTGGTAGGAAAGATAAGGAGAGATCCAAATAGAGGTAAATCCTCTTCATCTTCTGAATACCCATCTATAGGCACCATGGATCAAATGGTGCAAACGCTGGTAAATGAACTGCTAGCCTTGAAAAGACAAATGGCCCAAGGTATGTCTGCTCCTCTTAATTGAGATATGCCAAGGAGGACATTTTAGAACCAGTCATATCAAGGTAATGCTGCCAGGAATCAAGGGCAACCAAATTGTCTTCCTCCCCCATAGTGGAACCTTGCCTATGAAGCACCTCCAACCAACTTAGCAATTGGATATCTAGAAACTGAACATGATTTCTCTTTCCAACCTGAGTTTGATCAAGGAAATGACACTGATATCTTCATGGAGGACCAAGAAGAATCAGTTAGTGACTCCAACATTGGTTTCTTGAAATACCAAGATGAACCCAAAAGTGAAGGTGAAGCAGCTGAGGGATCATATGCTGTGTTTACCCGATCCAAGAATCAGTTAGCCTAGCAAACTGATAAAGAGAAGACAGAGGAGTGACCTCAACGAACAATCTCAATTTATAAGCATGGAACCACTCTGCCCTTCCAGCCAAAGGATCTAGTGATTACTAAAAAAGTAAGTACCCTTAACATTTTTGTACCTTCAACTTCAAATTTGCAGGCCAGTCCTCCCCCTCCAAAAAACCAAAAGGATGAAATCCCATCCTCTCTTCCTAGTCCATTTTAGTCATTTGATATAATCGACCATGTCAAGAAAACCAAAATTCAAATGACTGAATTTGAATTCCTACAAGCCAACCCTGAGCAGTTGGACAGGTTGGTAGAGTGTGTGAATAATACAGCCATCCTTGCAGGACAAGAGATTAGAAAGGTAACTCATGATCCCCCAAGGAACATGCCCATCCCAAACAATCTTTTCATTACTCCTCCTACTACCCTTGGGAAAATAGAGCCTTTCTATGTTTCCCTATTGATAAATGATCACAAGTTGAGCAAATGCATCATTGATTCTGGTGCATCTGACAACGTCATGCCTGCCAGAGTGGAAGAATATCTTAGCCTCACACTGACCAAGACATTCGATAGATGCTTTTCCATGGAGAAAAAACAAGTTCCACTACTAGGACAAATCAAGGATGCTTAATTTTCATTTGCAACATTCCCAGACAAGAGGATCAAGATGACAATATTGGTGGTTGACGTCCTAGCCTCATACAACATTCTACTGGGACAAAAATTTTGCAAGGATGTGGGTGACAAGTTGAGCATGGACCTATCTGAGGTAAGGATCCCTGTCAAAGGTGTAATGAAGAGATTGCTCCCTGAAAAGGAGGAAAAATATGTTGTCACTCAGACATCAACACCTGAAGCTCAGATTTTATTTAAGTCTTCAGGTAGGGGTAATTACTTCTTGACCACAAAGGGTGTTCATGTTCCTATAGATGAAAGTCCTATAGGTGGCAATCCAAAGATTGATTCAAATAAGACATCAAAAGAATTAGTAGGGTGCAATACAGATGAAAAAGGATCTTTCATCTCTAATGAAGAAAAATATGATAGAAAATCAATTTCTAATGATATTTGGATTTGGGAATTTGATGGTAGCAATTAATCTATCGGTGTTGGAGCTGGGATGGTGTTGATATCTCCCCAAGGAGATATTCTTCCTCATTCATGCAAGTTGCAATTTAACAACACCAATAACACTGCTAAGTATGAATATCTATTACTTGGATTGAAGGCTGCTCAGGATGAAGATGTCAAACTCCTTCACGCCAAAGGAGATGCCAAATCGATGGTTTGTCAAGTGTTTGATGCTGACAATCAAATCATGTGCTGGACTGAACTAGAAGAACAACAAGCTATGGTAGTGGACCATACTGCTTCACCCTAAAGTCAGCAAGAGGAAATCTTCACCAAGAGAGCAAGGATTTATGGTCTTTAGATTGGAGACCATGTCTTGCCATGGCACAAGAAGAGAGAACCAAAAGGAGTGCATAAAAAATGTGATTCCTAGTAGAGAGTTCCATTTGCCAGTCACTGATTTTGGGAACAAAATGGTTTCCTACTAATTTATTAGGATGGAATGCCATTTTCATTGTCTCACAATGGGTAGCATCTGAATCACTTCAATTCTTGAAGTATCAGATAAGTTCACATGTACATATGTACATTTGTATAATCTTTAGTTCTATTTTTTGCTTTTCATTTTCATTTTTTGGAGCCTTTCTTTTTGGGTAGCATGACTCCATAGCCTAATGATATACTTCAAGGCATTAGAGATTCTAGTTTCTACTCCCCTTAGCTATTCCAAGTTTTCAAATGAAGGAAGTTCCCCAACTGGAGCCATTGGTTGTCCCCCAAAAATGTCACTCCTTTTTGGGACAACACATGAACTATTTTGGTTCTACAGACCAAAATCCTCTCTTCCCTTTTCAAAAAATTGTTCTGTGCATTCAAATCCTCCATTCTTCAAGCTTTTTAGAAAATCTACAGACTTTACAGGCTTAAATCTACAGACTCTATAGGCTTGAATCTATAGACTCTATAGGCTTGAATCTATGGACTCCGTAGGCTCATTTCTATGGACTCCGTAGGCAGGATTCTACGGACTCTTTTAAGGCTCAAGAGAAAACTTAGAGAAAACTATGGACTCAATTTCTATAGACTTCATAGGAAGAAATCTATGGACTTTGTAGGAAGCAAATTTATGAACTTATTTATATGGACTCCCCCAATTCTATGAACTTGAATCTATAGACTCTATTGGAAAGAAACAAGCTCTCAACACTTAGGCGATTTCAAGGTTGGTTAAATGACAAGGTTCAACCAAAAGGTTCATTGGCAAGCTTCAAAGGAAGGATTGAACATTGAACCATCTTGGTTCAATGGGTTCAATGGGTTTAAAGGTTCAACATCATTGACAAGAGTTAAGCACTTCGGTAAAGGTTCAACAAGTTTAACCGCATCAAGGTTTAACGACTTCAAAACACTTATCGAAGAGAAGAAGGCTTGAACCATTGAACCATTGAACCATTTTGGTTCAAAGGTTCAATGGGTTTAATGGTTCAAAGGTTCAATGAGTAGTTGGTTCAACACATTTTGTTCGAGTGATCAAAGGCATTAAGGCCAAAGGGAAGAACCATTGAGATAAGGAGCTAAAAGAGCCAGCAAGGCTGGGAATGTAGCCCTGAGAGCTCAAATTCTAGGAAGAGACAAAGCTAGAGAAAGACAAAAGAACAAACTCAGTGACCAACTAAAGTGGGAGCTCAAATCACAATAGAAAAAGGGAAAGCCAAAAATATCGGTGCAAAAGTTATTCTAGTAGGTGGAACAGTCTGTAAAGTAGATATTTGAGCCTACAAACATTGAAGACGTGGCCTATTTGTCTCCCTTGGAGTAAAGGCAAAGGGACAACTGTTCAGACACCAGGAAAAGGACCAAATAATCCATACTAAGGAAGAGACATATTAGATGAATTAGCATGCTATAGTTAAGGCAACTGCCATATTCCAGCATGGCCCCCTTGACAAAACTAAAAATGCATTCAAGGCATTGAATGCAGCATGGGCCGTCCCATGGAAAAAAGTGCCAGACCTTTCTTAGCTACTATATAATGTAATCTCTGATTTGATACAAAAGAGATCTTCCCATTTCTAGAAGTAAAACTCTACCCAAATTGAAAGGCAAATACTGAGACTTTGAGCTCAGATTATTGTTCATATCATTTTATCTGAATGAGAAAGCAAGTTGTTTTTAGACTTTGTGCTATTATAACTTGTATCATTTTAGGATATTGTTCTTGTGTCTATCTTCTGAATGTGTTCTTGTTTATTTAATTTGGCAAGCAGAACTAGTGAAAGTAATCAGGAAGGTGTCTTGAAGCCAACTGTGGAGAGACTTTGTGCCCCCATAATTGCCTTTAGTGTGTTGTCTTTCAATTCTTGTGTAAAGGATCTTGGGATGACTTTGTACCCTCATTATCCTTCATATTCTATTTTTATGTAAAGGACCTTGGGATGACTTTGTGCCTTCATTTTCCTTCATATTTCACTCTTGGGCAGTCGAGGTGGAGACTTTGTGTTACATCTTAGGCTGCTGGTTACTACGCCCTTGGTTACCAGTTACTTTTACTACCTGAAAGAACTGTTGTTTCCTACAAGAACACTTCTAAAAGAAGAGAAGTGCCTTCAGTGTCTTCACCAAGATTTTCTCCTCTATTTGTGAACATCATCTCTAAAAAAAGAGTGATGGATGGTGTTATTCTATCCCTGAGTGTTATTTTTAGCTTATATATATAGTATATAGCACCTCATACTTATAGGGAACCTCCCCTTGATGAGAGGAGAGATTTTTTCCTTGTTGATGTAGTAAACCTGCACATCTGGCCAACCAATCTCCCTATGCTATGATTGAAGAGACCTATTTTGCTCACCAGTTAGCTGGTCGACAAAATATTCACCCAATAGAAAGTAAATAAAATAAACCTATCCAATTCACTAAGTAATGGTAACATGATAAAGTTAGAATCAAATTAGCTATGTAAATTAAACACAAATGGATAAGGAATAATCATACCTTGTTGTTGTTATTATATTTAGAAGTCTAGACATGGAAATATTCTTATATAGGCTAACCCCACTTTCTTTCCATGTAATACCTTATGATTATTTTCCTTATACACTCCTAGGTCCTATGCTTCCCTTCTATGCATGTGCTTTCTTGCCTCTCACTTCATTCTTATCGAGTCACTCCAAAATATACACATCCATGTTATTATTATTTACCCTATGTCATGCTAAAATATAATTTTCATTATGTTATTTACCATTCTACAACATTTTGCATTACCCCCTACCCAACACTAAATCTTGTGCCTAGTTTCCCAATGCAACAAGTCCATTTTATCATTTAAAAAAAGTTTTTTTAAAGGGGTGAGTATTTTTTAAATTAGAAGTATGTTATATTAAGTTATGATTTGACCTTTAATTCCTCTTGGATAGTTTCATGTTTTACATAGATTTGACTTAGACAGACACACTTTATACAGTTCCACATAGCTAAGTCTATCTCTCTTATGTTGAATATAACTTATGCAAGGTCATAGAACTTGATTTTTGTCACTACTTCACCTCATAATTTGTAATCATTTTGTACTTGTGCTTTCCTATTTTTTTTGTAAAATGTGTTAAATTGATGATTCATTCTCTTTGACCTAGCTTGGAACTTAAAAAAATAATGGGTTATTTGAGTCAACGTAAATGTAATAGCTCAAGTAAGGGTTTTTAATTTCATCTCCCCTAAAAGTGATGATGCAACTACATGGAAAATTAAACATTAATTTGTCACAAAGGAATACAAAGAGACCAAGATAAACAACTCTATCATAAGTGTTTAAGATGTGATAGAATGAAGCTCAACTTAAAGTATATGAAATGAAGTAAATTGATGTTTAGATTTACTTTAGGTATATATCTTGATATTATATTGTGTTTAATATTCCCTTCTCTTTTTAAAATGATTTAGATGAATTCTATATATAGGGAACTATATGACAAGATGGGGTGTGTTATCCAACTTTAGAAATGACAAGAATCTAGATGAAAGATGTAAGATCAATGGAAATGAGAAAAAGGATCCATAAAGCCAAAGGGGATAGACCCCATGTAGGTTATAGATCTGACTAGGAAAGAATTAGGAAGGGCACATAATTGACTTGAAACAAACAAAGGTTTAATTCTCAATGGAAAGTATGACAAAAAATGAGGTTAATCCAAAGATTCCTACAAATATATTTTGACAAGTGTTTATATGTTATTTTAAGGCTCAAGATATAAATGGATACCAACATAAGATCGAATATGTCCTAGAAATACGTAAATATACATAAGTATGTAAAAAATGGTAAATTAGGGATAAGACATTGGAATAAGGGTCTTGTATAAAATTTATGTGTCAAAAAATAATTACATCACACTTCCTTTGACAAAAAATAAGGCTTTATTTTTCCCATATTTTTGAGTCCCATTATTAAAAAATATTATAAAAAATAATTACATACCTCATCACCACCATTTTTATCATCATTATTTTTTCTCCTATGCTTTGTTTTGGGGAGACAAATTCATGATGGTATTATAGTTGTCCACAAAGCAATTCATTACATGGATAAAAGCAATCAAGCAAGGATGATTTTGAAGCTTGATATGAATAAGGCATATGATAGGTTGGATTGGAAGTTTATGGATAAGGTTATGACCCAATTTGGGTTTGAGGGTAGATTTAGGGGTCTTATCAAAGCTTGCATTTTTATTATTATGTTTTATGTCCTAGTTAATAGAGTACCTTCTGGATACTTTAGTAGTAAAAGGGGTATCAGGCAAGGAGACCCAATTTCCCCTTTCCTCTTTATTATTATGGTATAATCCCTCAATATATCTCTTTTGGAAGCCCTTAGAGAAGGTGAGCTGAAGGGCTTTAGACTTGTCCACAATCTAGAACCAAGTCTTCATAAAAAAATCATGGATGATACTATTTTGATGGTTGAAGCCTTAGTATGGGAAGTAAAAGAATTAAAAAGGGTGATATTTTCCTATGAAGTTGCCTCTCATCAAAAAGTCAATTTTGAGAAGAATTCATTGTGTTTTTTCAATACTCCATTAGACAAGCAACTTAGAATAGCAACCATATTGAGAACCCCGTCTCTTATCTTTAAATGCCTATGAATAGTAGAAAGCATTTCATGGTAGACTGGAACCCTCTTATAAATAGATTTCAAGAAAAGTTGGCTGGTTGAAAAGGTAAAATTCTTTCTTTGGTAGGGAAGTTAGTTCTAATTAAAGGTGTTTTCAAAGACTTCCTATTTATTTAATGTCTATGTTTAAAATTCCAAGGATAGTTATGGAAAGGTTAGAAAAGATTCAAAAAAGGTTTCATGTAAACTGGTATGGAGAAAAAGAATAAGTTCTCTCTAGTTGCTTAGGATAAAATTTATGCTTCGAAAAGCTTTGGAGGATTGGGCTTAAGAAAAATTAAATGGATGAACTTGTTACTTATTTCCAAATTAGCTTGGAGGTCCATTATTGGTAACACTTTCTAGACTAGAAAATTATAGGCTAAATACTTGGGCTTTAGAATTTTAATGACATTCTTGGTCGAGGATAATTTTGATAGAGGTTCCTCTTTCTAGAATTATATGATTTCCAACAAAGGTCTCATTATAGAGGGGAGTAAATGGAAGATAGGTAATGGTCAGCAGGTTAACTTCTGGGAAGATACCTAGTTATTAGGCAAACCTCTAATCTCTTTGGAACCATGGTAACAAATTGGATTATAATACAACACTCTTATGGGTGTAAAGTTTTAGATTATATGTAGTTTACAAATGGTAGTAGGAGATGTAAAATCTTGTCTACATCTAATCTATCTATTGAAGATATTTCTATGTCACAGGACCTTCAGGGTCTCCTTAAAACCATTCATATTCCTCAACTACTCAAGGAAGATGAATTTATTTTGAAGGATTATTTTGAGGGTCCTATAACATCAAATCTGGTTATAAGTTGATCCTTCAATCTCTTGGGGAAGATGTTCCTTAGGTTAACATGTAGAAAAAATACTTGATCCTTAAGATTAATCTTTTCTTGTGGATTTTTATTTAGAAAAAAATTCTAACTATTGATAACCTAAGGAAAAAAGGTATGTGTTTGATAAATATATGTCCTCTTTGTAAAATGGAAAATGAGTTAGTGGCACATCTTCTTATAGGATGCTCTTTTTCCTTGGAGGTTTGGAGTTTATTTTTTTAAAACATATTGATCACTTGGGTTTAACCTAATTTTTTTGTGGAAGCTTTCCTAGTTTGGATTCCTCCTTATTAGAATGAAAAGATTAAAAATAGCTAGAATTTTATGTTGCTACATACAATTTAGGATCTTTGGAAGGAACAAAATAATAAGATCTTCACAGACAAAGAACTTCTTAGCAAAATTGTGGCAAAAAAAATCAATCTAGTATTTTGGATAATCTTAAAATTGTACCTCCTAGTAAATCCTAAACCATGAATGAACAAGAAAAAATAATTACATCCCTTTGGTAGATTGAGGTGCAATTTGGAAGCAATTTGGAACCTAGAATTGAAGCTAAGAAAATAGTTAAATAGAGAGCCAACTCTCTAGGATGGGTGGAATTTAATTTTGATTGGGAATCAAATGGGAACCCAAGTTCTTTAGGAGGTAGGGGTATTGTGAGGGATGATAAAGGGAATTTCATTTTAGCTTATGTTGAAAGCATGGGTATTCAAACTAATCACTAGGTAGAAGCCTTAGCTACACTTTGGGGTTTGAGGTTGGAAAAAGAACTCATGATAAATAGAATTGTGATAGAAGATGATTATATGAACATAATAAATTGTTTGTAGAAAAAGAATATAAAAGGTTATATCATAAATCACATCATAGAGGAATCTTACCTTCTTATTGATTCTTTACATGAGGTCAGCATCAAACATGTGTTTAGAGAAGGTAAGTAGGTTGTATACTAGTTTGATAATTAAGGAGTGGTGTCAACAAATCTAAGAAGGTGGACTTATTTGTAAAATATTCTAGGATTGATTATCCAGAGAATAGATATGGAAGCAAGGTTATGCAATGATTAACTACACACTCATGTTATGTTTTTTTATTGATTATTATCTCTAGTGTTTGCTATATTAATGTGTTGATAGGTAGGGGGCATATTAATACATTGAGTTTTAATGGAAGGGTCAACCTAGCCTTTGCTTCTCACTCATTGGTCCTATGTATTGGACTCATCATATAAATACCTAATGGAGAAGGAACAATTATGTTGGATGATGAGATAACTTTTTCTCATGTGTGTGGTGATTTTGATAACCATATTGTGGATTGCTTAGAATCATAATTATTTGATAAGATTGATTTTTTGTGTATTTCCTCCAAATAAGACAAAACTAGAAATGTTGAGGTGAAAAAGGGAATTACAAAGAGATCTAAAATGGTTGGCGAAAAACCCAAACTAATTGAGCCCTCTTGGATGTAAGTTTGAAAGAGGATGCTGAGCTGTGAGAGATTTTGCAAATTGGAGGAATGGAAAATTTCATGAAAAAGGTGAAAGGCTATGACAAACACATTTCTAAAATTTTTGTCAAGGATTGGAATTGTAAAGAGGTAATATTAAATGACATCTTTATAGAAATGATAGAAGAACTGATAGCCCAGGTGACTGGATTGAATATGGAGGCCACTAAATGTTCAGAATAGGAAGAAATTATAAAGAGGAAAAGTAAAATTTTATGCTAGAAGGGGAGGTGCCTCATCCTTTGTAAATTGGGTTTGATCGAGAAACATATCCTTTTTTGTTTGGCAATGTAATTAAGTAGGTCATGCTCTATATCACATTAGAAGGTAGATAGATTATTGTATATTGGTATCAATTTATTTTTCTAAATTACTTTAAGCATAATATTCCTCTGAGTTTGCCTTTTTATATTCTACACTCACTTGAAATATCCATTTTTGATGTTAAACAAGGTAATAAGAGTCAACCTTTGCATCATGCTATAATTTTTATGATCTATAAATATTTTAAGATGAATAATATCCCCTTCTATTTCCCTCCTTCCAAACCTAGGATTTCTAGTAGTAGATCTATTGTAAAATTGAGTGAATAGAAGAACCCTATTCCTAGTAAATATGGTATTCAAAAAGTTGGGGCTTCTGCAATATCCTGGCCAGAGAATTGTAACCATAAACTAAGGGTATTTTCCAAGGTCGAGTCTTAAAATGATAAAGAAGGGGTAAATTTTATTGAAAAGGGTGCTTATAAAGAAGACTCGATTGTTGTTAATGAGGAAGATGCTTTTGAGGGGTTACATTTGCTGAAGATCAAAATTTTGTAGTCTAAGAAGAAAGGGAAAATTTTGGTTTGATATGAAGCTTCTAAGGATAATGTGGAAGAAGATGAGAAAACCCCTCATAGGTCATCCACCTAGGAAAAAATATTAAATGTAGAGTTTGACATAGTGGTAGAGTTTCTCATAGGTTGGAGTAAATTTGATTAAATAGAGGAAGAATTGAATCTTCAAAAAGTGATGCTTAGGTGGTTTATGCATGAACTCATAGGTTAGAAGGAATAAAACATGTCTCTTATAGCCTTGGTACCCCAATTTTTTTTTGTGGATGAGCAGATTGAGATGGCTGCCTAGTTGAAGAGGTTGAGGGATAGGTTTTCAATCCTAGAAAGGGAGAATTCATGACTAAAGGAGAATGTAAAATATCTTGTGGAGGTTAGCAAAGCATCGGTGAAGGATAACATTACTAGTCTAGGGACTCTTGCAACTCTTTTGAGTAGCATGCAGAAAGGAGTTGGGCCTTCTTCCTCATAAGTTCAAAAGTGTAGAGAGTATGATAAGGATATTGGATTGTCTCCCAAAACATTTCAACTTATGGGATTCAACCTAAAAATATGTATTAGAAGTTGGGAAGAAGCCTTAGGAGGTTGTAATACTTAGTTATTTTTGGGTTGTTCTTGTGTTGTTATCCTATTATTTTTTAATAAGGGTTATTCAAGTTAGTGTAAATGTAATAGCTCAAGTAAGGGTTTTGAATTTCATCTCCCCTAAAAGTGATGATGTAACTACATGGAAGATTAAAGACTCATTTGTTAGAAGGGAATACAAAGAGACTAAGATAAAGAAATCTATCATAAGTGTTTAAGATGTGATATAATGAAGCTCAACTTGAAGCAGATGGAATGAAGTAAATTGATGTTTGGATTTACTTTAGGTATATATCTTGATATTATATTATGTTTGATATTCCCTTCTCTTTTTAAAATGATTTAGATGAGTTCTATATATAGGGAATTATATGAAAAGATGGGGTGTGTTATCCAACTTTAGAAATGATAAGAAGCTAGATGAAAGATGTAAGATCAATGGAAATGAGAAAAAGGATCCACAAAGCCAAAGGAGATAGACCCCATGTAGGTTATAGATCTCATTAGGAAAGAATCATGAAGGGTGCATAACTAACCTAAAACAAACAAAGGCTTAATTCTCAATGGAAAGCATGAAAAAAATGAGGCTAGTCCAAGGATGCCTACAAATATATTTTGACAAGTGTTTAGATGTTATTTTAAGGCTCAAGATATAATTGGATACCAACATAGGGTTGAATATGTCATAGAAATACGTAAATATACATAAGTATGTCAAAAATGGTAAATTAGGGATAAGACATTGGAATAAGGGTCTTGCACAAAATTTATGTGTCTAAAAATAATTACATAACACTTCTTTTGATTAAAAATAAGGCTTTATTTTTCCCATATTTTTGAGTCCCATTATTAAAAAATATTATTAAAAATAATTAGATACCTCATCACCACCATTTTTATCATCATTATTTTTTCTCCTATGCTTTGTTTTGGGGAGACAAATTCAAGATGGTATTATAGTTGTCCACAAAACAATTCATTCCATGGATAAAAGCAATCAAGTAGGGATTATTTTGAAGCTTGATATGAATAAGGTGTATGACAAGTTGGATTGGAAGTTTATGGATAAGTTTATGACCCAATTTGGGTTTGAGGGTAGATTTAGGGGTCTTATCAAAGATTTCATTTCTACTATTATGTTTTATGTCCTAGTTAATAGAGTCCCTACTGGCTACTTTAGTAATAAAAGGCGTATCAGGAAATGAGGCCCAATTTCCCCTTTCCTCTTTATTATTATGGTAGAATCCCTTAGTATATCTCTTTTGGTAGCCATTAGAGAAGGTGAGCTAAAGGGATTTAGACCTATCCACAATCTAGAACCAACTCTTCATCAACAATTCATGGATGATACTATTTTGATGGCTAAAGCCTTGATATAGGAAGTAAAAGAATTAAAAAGGGTGATATTTTCTTATGAAGCTACCTCTCATCATAAAGTTAGTTTTGAGAAGAATTCATTATATTTTTTCAATACTCTAGTGGACAAGCAACTTAGAATAGTGGCCATACTGGGTTTCCATATCAAATATTTACCCATATCTTATTTTGGTATGCCTATGAACATCAAAAAACATTCTGTGGTAGACTGGAACCCTTTTCTAAATAGATTTCAAGAATAGTTGGTTGGTTGGAAAGGTAAAATTATTTCTTTGGTAGGGAAGTTAGTTCTTATTAAAAGTGTTTTTCAAAGCCTTCTTGTTTATTTAATGTCCATGTTTAAAATTCCAAGGATAATTATGGAAAGGTTGGAAAAGATTTAGAAAAGGTTCATGTAGACTGGTATAGAGAAAAAAATAAGTTCTCTCTAGTTGTTTAAGATATAATTTGTGCTTTGAAGAGCTTTGGAGGACTGGGTTTAAGAAAAATTAAATGGATGAACTTGGAACTTATTGCCAAATTAGTTTGGAGGTTCATTACTGATAACACTTTCTCTACTAGAATCTTATAGCTAAATACTTGGGCTTTAGAATTCTGATGACATTCTTGGCCGAGGATAATTTTTCTAGAGGTTCCTCTTTCTATAATTATATGATTTCTAGTAAAGGTATCATTATAGAGGAGAGCAAATGGAAGATAGGTAATGATCAACAGGTTAACTTTTGGGAGGATACCTAGTTATTAGACAAAACCTTTAATCTCTTTGGAACCATGGTCATATATTAGATTAGAATATAAGGCTCTTATGGGTGAAAAGTTTTAGATTATATGTAGTTTGAAAATGGTAGTAGGAGCTGTAAAATCTTGTCTAGATCTAATCTATCTATTGAAGATATTTATATGTCACATGATCTTCAAGTTCTCCTTAAAACAATTCATATTCTTTAACTACTCAAAAAAGATGAATTTATTTGGAAGGATTATTTTGAGGGTTCGTATAGCATCAAATATAATTATAAGTTGATCCTTCAAGATCTTAGGGAAGAAATTCCTCAGGTTAGAATGTGGAACAAATACTTGATCCTTAAGATTAATATTTTTTTGTGGCTTTTTACTCAGAACAAAATTCTGACTATTGACAACCTAAGGAAAAGAGGTATGTGTTTGATAAATAGATGTCCTCTTTGTAAAACTAAAAATGAGTTAGTGGCACATCTTCTTATAAGGTTTTTTTTTCCTTGGAGGTTTGGAGTTTCTTTTTTAAAAACTTATTGATCACCTAGGTTCAACCTCAATTTATTTTGGAAGCTTGACTAGCTCAGAATCCTCCTTATTAGAATGAAAAGATTAAAAATAGCTAGAAGTTTGTGTTGCTACATATCATTTAGGGTTTTTGGAAGTAATAAAACAATATGATCTTCATAGATAAAGAACTTCATATCAAAATTATGACAAAAAAAATCAATTTAGTATTTTGCAAAATCTTAAAATTGTACCTCCTAGTAAATCCTCAACCATGAATGAACAATAAGAAAGAACCCTTTAGTATATTGAGGTGCAAGTTGGAAGCAATTTAGACCCTAGAATTGAAGATAATAAAAGAGTTAAATGGATATCCCCCTCTCTGGGATGGGTGAAATTTAATTTTGATGGGGCATCCAAAAGGAACCCATGTGCTTCAGGAGGTGGGGGTATTGTGAGGGATGATAAAGGGAATTTCATTGTAGCTTATGTTGGAAGTATGGGTATTCAGACCAATCATCAGGTAGAAGCCTTAACTACACTTTGGGGTTTGAGGCTGGCAAAAGAACTCATGATAAATATTATTATGATTAAAGATGATTCTTTGAGCACAATAAATTATTTGTAGAAAAAAGAATATAGCAAGTTATAACATAAATCACATCATAGAGGAATCCTAACTTCTTATTGATTATTTACATGAGGTTTCCATCCAACATGTGTTTAGATAAGGTAAATGGGTTGTAGACTGGTTTTATAATGAAGGAGGGGTGTCAACAGATCTAAGGTGGACTTCTTTGGAAAATCTTCCTGAATTGATTATCCAAAGAATATAGATGGAAGCAAGGTTGTGCAATGATTAACTGCACACTCATGTTATGTTTTTTTATTTATTATTATTTCTAGTGTTTTCTACATTAATGTGTTGATAGGTAAGGGGTGTATCAATACATTTATTTTTAATGGAAGGGTCAACCTAGCCTCCGCTTCTCACTCCTTGGTCCTATGTATTGGACTCATCATATAAATGCCTAATGGAGAAGAAGCAATTATGTTGGAAGATGAGAAATTTTTTCCCACATGTGTGGTGATTGTGAGAGCCATATTATGGCTTGCTTAGAATCATTATTATTTTATAAGACTAATTTTGTGTATATTTCCTCTAAACAAGATAGAACTAGAAATGTTGTGGTGAAAAAGGGAATTACAAAGAGATCTGAAATGGTTAGCAAAAAACCCAAAATGATTGAGCCCATCTTGGATGTAAATTTGAAAGAATATGCTAAGCTATGGGAGATCTTGAAAATTAGAGAAATTTCAAATTTCATGCAAAGGGTGGAAGGATATGACAAACACATTTCTAAAAAGTTTGACAAGGATTGTAATTATAGAGAGGTGGTATGCAATGGCATCTTTATAGAAATGATAGAAGAAATGATAACCCAGGTGACTAGATTAAATGTGGAGGCCACTAAATGTTCAAAATGGAATTACAAGGAGGAAAAGGAAAATTTTATGCTAGAAAGGGAGGTGCCTCATCTTTTGTAAAGTGGGTTTGATCAAGAAATGTTTCCTTTTTTGTTTGATGATGTAGTTAAGTAAGTCATGCTCTATATCACATTGGAAGGTAGGAAGATTATTGTCTATTGGTATCACTTTATTTTTATAAATTACTTCAGGAATAATATTCCTCTGAGTTTGCCTTTTTATATTCTACACTCACTTGAAATCTCCATTCTTGATGTTAAACAAGGTAATAAGAGTGAACCTTTGCATCATGCTGTAATTTTTATGATCTATAAATATTTTAAGATGAATAAGAGCCCCTTCTATTTCCCTCCTTCCAAACCTAAGATTTTTATTAGTATATTTATTGCAAAATTAAGTGAATCTAAGAACCCTATTCTTAGTAAACATAGTATTCAAAAAGTTGGGGATTCTACAAGCTCTCGGCCAAAGAATTTCAATCATAAAATAAGGAGCTTTTCCAAGGCCAAGTGTTAAAATGACAAGGAAGGGGTAAATATTCTTGAAAAGGGTGCTTCTAAAGAAGACCCAATTGTTATTCATGAGGAAGAGGCTTTGGAGAGGTTATATTTTTTGAAGATTGAAAATTTTTAGTCTAAGAAGAAAGGGAAAATTCTAGTTGGATATGAAGCTTCTAAGGCTAATGTGGAAGAAGATGAGAACCCCCCTCACAGGTCATCCACCCAAGAAAAAGGATTAAATGTAGAGTTTGATAGAGTGGTAGAGTTTCTCACTAGTTGGAGTAAAGTTGATAGCATAGAGGAAGAATTTCATCTTCAAAAAGTGATGCTTAGGTGGTTTATGCTTGAACTCATAGGTCAGAAGGGACAAACCAAGTTTCATACAACCTTGATATCCCAACAATTTTTTTTAGATGAGTAGATTGAGATGATTATCCAATTGAATAGGTTGAGGGATAGGGTTTTAATCCTATAAAGGGATAATTCATGACTAAAGGAGAATGTAAAAGCTCTTGTGGAGGTTAGCAAAGTGTTAGTGAAGAATAACATTACTAGTCTAGGGACTCTTGCAACTCTTTTGAGTAACATGCAGAAAGGAGTTAGGCCTTCATCTTCACAAGTTCAAAAGTGTAGTGTTTATGATAAGGATATTGGATTGTCTCCCTAAACATTTCAACATATGGACTTGGACTTGACAAGATGTATTAGAATTTGGGAAGAGGCCTTAAGAGGTTGTATTACTTAGTTATTTTTTGGATGTTCTTAGGTTGTTATCCTATTATTTTTTATCTAATATTGTATTTTATTTGACTTAAGAAAACATAATTGTTCATTTTAGCCTTGGGGTCCTAGTATGCATGTTCCTTGTATAGGTTTAGATCCTTGGTAAAAAAAACCTATCTTTACGCTTAATAATAATAATAATAATAAACTACATTCTAGGGTATTATTTTTAATGCTATTATGAATCACATTATTTACTAAAGAATATTATAAGAAACAATTGCATACCCATCATTGCCATTATTTTTTATCATGTTTCCTTACTTCTAAAATCTCAATGCTTTTGATGTTTTGTGTATTTATTTCCTTGTTCTTAATTCTGATTCTCTACTTCTTCCCATCCATCTTGTTTTTTTCGTGTTTTCTTCTCTTAATTTTCTTAAATTTTTTTATTGAAATCTTCTTTATTGTGTTTTTTTATTTTTGTGGCACCAATATCTTATGATAATAGGTAAAAGAGGGTTTTTGAAATGGTGCAAACCCTTTTACATGTTCAAGTAAAGCTCTAAGACATAAAGATCAAAACAATAAAAATAATGAGAAAAATTAGGGCAAGGAAGCCCAAGAGGTAAAATATTTTTGAAAGATAGGAAGTTGATAGCCTAAAAAATGTAGACAACAGAGTGACAAAATATTACAAACTATGACAAATCAACGTTTCTAATAAGCATTGTTGCTTCCCATTCTTTTTGTTAGAACTTGATGTGTTCCTCAATAACTTCCTTATTCTAATCCTTGGTCTCTTTAGCTTTGCCTTTAACTTTATTCATGAAATATGCCCTATTTATTTTTACTCTTTGTCTTTAATTTTATGTTAGATTTTATTATTTTATATTTATTTATATTTTTAAAATTTTTTAGTTTCCTATTTTGTTTTATTCGTTTATTTTCTTATATAAATTTTTATTTTAGTTTGATTTTTATTTTTAGGTCAGTTTTTTTTCCTATTTTATACAATTTATGAAATATGCCATATTTATTTTTATTTTTAGAGATTTAATTTTTAATTTATTATTATTATTATTATTATTATTATTATTATTATTATTATTATTTGTACACATTTTTCTAATTCTTAGCTAGGAAAGATAATCGTATTGGTTAATTATGAAACTTTGTTTATGGTTTTGGTCTCATTCTTAGGTTAGAAATTAGGTGCATCATTAATCTTAGCTTTGAACTTTGTGATTCGTTAATATTGGGAGACGATGGATGTAGAATTAAAAGATATATACTTTAACATATTGTCATCTATAAGTTTGATCTCAATGTTGTGTAACACATGGAAAAGTTCGTTAAAAGATTCACAAGTATTAAAAAGGACTTTGTATTTAAGTGGCAAGAACAAAATATTTGGGATTATACTTTGAATCTCACTATCATGGATTTGGTGTGATATTTTTGTGAGCATACTTTTAAATTTAAGCATATAGTTAGTGAGACGTTCATTAGATCCTTGTTTGATAAGAGTAACTTGAGAAAATGTATCCTTTTGAGTAATGTTTTTATAAAATGTGATAAGAACATATCAGTCAAATAATTGAATTGATGCATAGATCCCACATGTATGGTGTATAACCAATCTAAGACATATCTAGTGAGACTCTTAGGAAACATATTGGTCATAAGTAAATCATATTACATAAAAATCAATCAAGATGCAAAATAAGCCCTAACATGGTGTGAAGGATCCCCATTTTCACTATATAATGTAAATTTAGGTACTTGAAATGAAGGAGACAAAGGATGAATAAGAATGTATGTAGCCAATGGGTTGTGTAATATATCATAAGATGAAACCACATGACTAATCTTGTTAGATGTTTTAGATAGTTATGTAAGTTTTAATTTCATATTATCAAGTTGTTATACTAGATCTATAGATGCATCACTAGGTGTGCGATTAACATTTGCATGTGTATATGTAGGAGTGGATGGCCTCTTATGATTAAAATGAGTTTTAATGGAGACATGATTGACATTTTGACTATGTACAAGCCCAAGGAATGTAATATATGAATTAGATTATGGAGGAAAATTCATTGTTAGATTGGTTGTAGGAGGAATCATAGAAGCTTTAGGTTATATAAGAATATAAGGATTAATCTGAAAATGTGGTGTAATAGATAGATAGAAGGATTAATATTTTCATGAAAAACACTAGCCTCACCACCTAATGTAGGATTAGAACCATCCAATGGATATATAGGAGTACACTTAGGTAAAGCTTCTTTATTCCTAAATCATATGTTTCATATTCAGTAACTAGAAAAATCATAACATCAAGTTCATTAGGGGTTGTCTTAATATAGGCATAAAAATCATTTTATTTCATGTCCTCAAATTTTGGTACATAAATAAAACTAGGAGGTGTATTATTGAATGCATCATCCCTATCCTCACTAACATGTTCATCATTGGAAGTATCATTATAGAAACACATTTCATCACAAATATATTTGAATTGACCATTTACATTTTTATCAACATCAACCATAAAAGAAGAAACATCATGAGAAACAACCATTTTATATTTGTGTGTAACAAAAAATGGTAATCAAGTCAAATCACAAGTACACAACCTAATATAACACTACATAAAGTAAGATGTGTAGGTCTAAGCTTCCTAGGCATAAGATATAATAATGAACAACATGAAAAAAGTGAAGCCAAAGATTAAGTAGTGAAATAAGAACAAAAAAGATGTAAATTTTAAAATCATATTTCAAAAAGGAGGATAAAACCCTAGAAAAACCTTAAAAAGTATATATGCTCAAAGCAAGAAGGTGTATGCACCATTTTTTTAAGGTCAATGTAATTTGAAACTATAGAGAGGTGAGTATAGGTTAGGATTTTGATCAAAATAGATAAAATAAGATGTTAATCTAAAATAAAATATGAAAAATTAGAAATCAATCAGGTAACCCTAAGGAAAAATCCATAAGGTATAGGCATTCGCCAATTTGTTTTATTTTTTTTAGTGAAATAGGGTAAATAAATCTCAACACAAAATGATAAAACAATTGCACAATGAGATATAAGATAAATAAGTCTAAGAATAAAATTCATATCATCTTCAAGGAATAAAAAATTAAACAAACATAAATGAAATGATTTGACAAACAATGAAAGTGATGAAATGAACACACTTGGAGAAAATATTTGGATTCTGAGAGTGAAACAATGATCTGGATGCAATTTTGAATCTTTCTATGAAATATGGAACTCTGAATATCAAATAATATATTTGATCCCTATCAACCTATTGTTTAATATGCATTGGGTGGATTCGACTACCAAATATGCTCTTGTGTTGTTACCACCAAATATGTACTTATGTGTCAAATCTACACTTCACTCAATTTATTATTCTATGTTTTCTTGTGGAGGTGCACTTTCTAATGTCATATATTCATGTGTCTTCACTTTTTTAAATTCACAAAAATAATGTCTTGTTTGATGTCTTCTTCTTCTCTTGACCTAGTTTACCACATATGCAATATGAAACTTAATGAAAATAGGTTATAGGTCAGGTAACCTCAAAGGAGTTATAAGTACATATATAACATGATAGAATCAAATCCAATGTAGTTATATGTTTCATGTAAATGGAATCTTGAGAAAGGGATTCATCTTCTCTTCCCTATATGTTTGATGCAACTGCATGAACATTTTCGTAAAACCTTATTTTAATCTATAAGATGTCACCATTGGCCATTTTTGGCCCACATACAAAACTACCTAGATGCAATGTAGTCTCTAAGAGGTCCTAATGTAGAGAAATAATTATAGTTCCTAATTGGTCAAATGATCGAAGAACTTAAGACCAAATTTCTCAATGGAATGAGTGGACCAAAAGGATCATGTAACTTGCAAAGCTTTTGAAACACTTTAAGTTAACTTAAAGTGTAAATTGTCAATTTCTAAAGGACAGGTCCAAAATTATAGAGACCCTACAGGGTGTCAAGAGTGCTTGGAATGAGTATGGAAGTGCATGGTATTCATTTAGTTCTTCATTGTGTTCATCTAGACATTTTGGGTCTAGTTGTAGAAATTCTGAGTAGGTAGTTTGCTAACATTATCATTGCCATGTGTGGATAAGTTAGGGAGAATTGGTCATATGGTACTAATCACATTAGTCCCATGTTGCTAGGTACTAAATTTTAGGACATGCATCTATGTGCAATAAAAGTTATTGAGGTCCAAAGTTAGCCTCTCAAATAAGATTCTCTAAGTTTCCATACTTAGCCAATTTGTAAAGGAGCTCAAATAGAGCTCAGTGGGTAGTTTGATGATGTTATATCTCACATGTGTGGAAAGCTCAAGAGAAAATGATCACATGGGTTTATTAAAATTTGTACCAAGTTAATATGCACTAAGTTTTAGGTCATTTGATAAAGCACAACAAAAGATATACATTTGTAAAGTTAGGCTCCTAGGCAGTTTGATAGTGTTTTCCCATACTTAGCCAAATGAACCAGACCATCATTAGGGCATCATGTAGAATTGCATAGGTGATCTCAATTGAAAATTTTGTAAATTAATTTAGGAATATCTTAGAACCTATGGATCAAGTGGGCATAATCCATTTAATATTAGGAACATCTTCAACAAATTTGGTCCCTCCATGATTTTTGTGCTTCAAGATATAAATCTTCAAAGTTGGTCAAATAATGGGATATGTTTACACAAACATTGAGTTTAAGACACTACAAAAATACATTGGAGCTTAAATTTGATGGTCTATGGGACATCAAATATATCCACACAAACATCAATTTTAAGACCCAGTAAATAGTCATTTATTTTCAAACTAAAGTAGATCCAATGATTGGTGCTTGTTTGTACCAAGGGAGATCAACGGAGCTAGATGAGTCAAAATGTCAAGGAGATCAAGAAGCCATCATATGGCATAAGTACATAAATAAAATAGACTGATAGTGGATCTTGAAGGAAAATACAAGATTACCAAGTGGTAACAACTTGAATAAGGTTGACAAGTCAAGGGCAAGATCGACGAATTTCACTAAATTGTATAGATCAAGATCAATGGAGTGAAATGGGTTAAAATGTCAAATAGGTTGAGTCATAATCGATGGTAAATAAGTAAAGGATCAAGCTTGGGATATTTTGATGAAGGTCAATAGGGTATTCTTTGACTTGAGTAAGGTAAAAAATAAAGGAACCAAGTCTAGACATGATCTAGGTTGAACCATATAAAAATTTAAAGGATTGAGCTCTATTATTAGAGAGTCACAAAGACATAATAGGTCTTTTGGACCTAATATATAGATCAAAGGTTGATGACTAGTTGTTAAAAGGAGACCTATGCAAATATAGAGCTCTTAATTTTCCCAAGGTTCAAAGGCAGAATAAGTTTATTTAAACCTAAATATAGTCTAAGAGTCAGGATATACAGCCTATAAGTTTTCATCGATATAATATCTATATGAAAACCAATAATTTAGATTGGTTTTCAATCTATAGTTAATATATGTTCAGGTTGGATTAAGTGTAGATATAAATAAGATATGGAAGAGTGTCTTATCTTCTAAAATGGGCACATCCTTGACAAGCATATACAAACTACCACTCAATCAGAATTAGGCATGGCTCTATCAGATCCATGAACATGAGGATTTTTGTCCTCATAATGAGACCAAGTAGAAGATAAAAGGTGGAGGGTGGCATGAAAAATCAAAGCAAAGGAGGATCTGGTGGTTGGAGAGGTAGTTAGAATATTCAATGCTAATCAGAGCCCTTGGAGATATTTTTTCCTTAAAATAAACATGACTTATCAATAAAAATAAGCACTTGTCTTTTAGTGGATCTCTCAGCGAATGAGAATAACTTGAAGACTACTAGAGCAAATACAGGGTACCTGATTGATGATGGATTAGTCTTAATTGGAATGAAAGGTGACAAATCATTTAATGATCATGAAAATTTACTCCCCCCTTTCTCTCTCTCCTTCCCTTATCTATATTACCCATTATTTCCATGGTAAACCTATCTCTCTCTCTCTCATATTCTCATAAGGACTCTTGATTTTGAGGAGTAGGGACACTCTATGAGATATTGTAAAATATGCTTATCTTGATTAGGATCGACCCTATCAAGCATTTATAAGAACTACCTCTTGATGTAATATAAGATTTTATTTACCTATATTTTAATTTATATATGTGTTTGGTGAGTTGTGCACTATGGCATTGTGTGAATGATAATCTTCCTTGTCCATGGTCCTTCAATTTGACCTTTTTAAAGGATTTTTCAATGCTATTTGTAGGTCTAGATTAGTGTTATTTCTACCATTAATGTGATCTTTCAATGAGTCTTAGAACTCCTCTTTGTTTGCATTCATTGCTTCCTAAACATCTTCCATAAAATACTTATGCAATCAACTTGATCTTGAGATTTTGTGAGCTAGTATTATCCTCTATAGATCTAGTGTGCGTTCAAGTTTATGAGAGTTCCCATTTTTATTTGGTACATCACTTGGTTAACTTTGTTATGATACCTTTTATATTTCTAACCCTTTTCCCTATGAATCATTAGTTTAGCATTAGTTTTAGGTGAGAATCAAAGAGGAAGTCAGCCTACTCTAGAGGTTCAGCCCCACCATAGGTGACCCATAGCCTGGGGTTATTCCCATAATTCTGATCAAGTTGGAAAGGGCCTAAAGAACCCTATTCCAAAGGGTGAAAATTTGAGCAATAATAGTTTTAGCATGCCTAGTAGGATAAAGGTCCAAAAGAGTGGAAATATTATTGGTGTGTCTTTCCTCTAATAAGCTTTTAGAAGCAAACAAGTTAACATCAATGGAGACTCTAAATCAAAGCTTCTGGTTGTAAGCAACCCAGGTACCTAATCACCATCATTTGGTATGTATCATCACTCTTTTGATCAAAATGCTTATTCTCTACCTCAACATCCTTCATATCAGATTAGTAATGTTTATGACTTTACCTCAAGTGGTTTTCAAAATTTAGTGTATCAACCTTCTTAGTCTCAAGGTGTCCCTAGTTTTTCCCCAAACCAATCCATTTCGAGCTGGAAGTAAATGCTCTCAGGCTATGAAAGGTACATGATAGACCTTAATACATAGAGGGGATATGGTCAATATATCCCTAGTCATATCATTCATGGCATAAGAGATGCATTATAGCTAATAAATGAAGAATGGACACTTATTGAGGTAAAACATTGGAAAAACCTCTCAAGTGAGATGATGGATGTAAGTGGTTACATTCAAATCATCAAGGATAAGCTAAGAGGTCTTGAAGGACAATAGGTCTAATTTCACCAACCTCATATGTCTTCATATACACCACCTTAGCCCTCATATATATCACCCATCCTCCCCCAAATAACTACTCCAAGTGACCCCTCTTATGTTCTAAGTTCTTCATGTATTCCTCAGACTTTCCCTTCTTGGAATTAAATCCAAGTAAGCCTTTAGAGAAAAAAGGAGACTATTATGGAATAACCTATTATTGATATCCAAGATCCCACTTATCTTCCTCAAGAATCCTCTTGTATCTCATACCAGTCCTCTTGTGTTTCTGATCTTCATGAGGCCATTGACCACCTTAAAGAGAGGCTTCTCAAAGAGAATATAGATAAACAATTCAAGGAATTAGATTTGAAGATGGAAGAGATTCAAAATCAAGAAAAGGTGGTTGTTTCTTACACATTCCCCTCATGGGAATCAATCAAGAAAGGCATACAAAAAATGGAGGCAACAGTTTAAAAACCATAAAAGAGACCATTCAAAGTCCTTAACTAGAAGGATACTTTTATAAGTTGCAAGCCACTTGAACATATTCACCCTCCCACCATCTCCTTCTTAGAGAAGGAATCTATTATACAAATGATAGAGGAGGAGATTGCAGTCATAGGTGAACCTGAAGAAGATAATGCAAGTGTCTATGATGAGGAGATCATAGCAGGTAGCCCACTTCATTCAAAAGGGGAATAATTATGTTTAGACTAATATTATTGGCATGGATTTGACACTAATGACCTGGATCCTGATGAGGACAATCCTCAAGTTGAAAATAGAGAAGACCTTGAATGGACTAATAAAATTCAATTCTACATAGATCAAGTAGGGGACTGAGACCAGGAACCAAAGGATGGTTTACTTCAAGATGATTTATCAAAATAAGTTAGCCATGATGAATTGGAGCTAGAGGAAGGGAAATTAGACCTCAATAAAGACAAAGGTGTCTTTTTATACCTTGGACAATTAAATCAACCCTCATTTATAGTTGAGGAATAAGTTGAAACCGTGAGTGAGGTTTATGAAGAGGACATCTTGAGTGCTCAAGAAATGTAGCTTCAAGAACCACCATTTTGTGTGTTGGAGGAAAACCTAGAGGATGATAAAGCTTTCAATATGAATATGTGATTCAAGAAGACTCTACCCTAATTGTGCCTTAAGAGCATAATGATGGATCAAAAAAGTGAAAGAGCAAGGTAAATATGGTTGCTTAATGTTTATGTTGATAAGAGGATGTCCTATCAGGTACCCAGCTCGATTGGAATATGACAAGGAGGAGCCATCATAGGTTGTGATTAATTCAAAGCACAAATTTGAACATCAAGAAGAGAAAGATAAATTTGTCTATCTACTCCAAGATGCTTGTATATCCAATCAATTAGATTGGGTGGATAAGTTTATTTTTGTTTTTTTTCTTGGAGAGGTGTATTGTTAATATGTTCATTATCCACTCCTCCTCCATATTTGGGTGGCTATTCTCAAGCCTATAAAGTATATTAGATTAGTAAGGAAGGGTAGTTATTTTATGCAACCTGTCAATGGTTTTGTATAAGTTATTTTCTATTCAATTAGTTTAGGATAGGTAGTTGTATGATTTTCTCCAAGTGTCTTTGTGCACATTTGTTTAGTAGACTAGTTATCATTGCTTTGTTTTAGGTTAGTTTCCTTTTTATTCTATGTTTACCTTCCATAAGTGCCTTGGGTATTTCATTGTTGTTGTTCTTTTTGTCCTTTTAATTTAAGAGGGGTTATCTAGAAAGGGTCAGCCTTGTATCTAGTTTTAGACCAAATCAATTACAGAGGTAGGGGACTCCATGCCCAATGGACTAGACAAGGAAAATTGGTCTGGGTTCTCAAACATAGTAGGCATGCTTCCCTACAAGTCACCAAAAATGTTGGCCATTTTTAGCCCACATACAAAACTACCTAGATGAAGTGTAGTCTCTAATAGGTCCTGATTTAGAGAAAGAAGTAGAGTTCCTAATTGGTCAAATGATCAAAGATCTTGAGCAAAGTTTTGGATGGAACAAGTAGACCAAAAGGATCATGCAACTTGTAAAGCTTTTAAAACACTTTAAGTTAACTTAAAGTGTAAATTTTGAATTTAAAAAGGATAGTTCTAGAGTTATAGAGATCCTATGGGGTGTTAAGAGTTCTTGGAATGAGTATGGAAGTACATGGTATTCATCTGGTTCTTCATTATGTTCATCTAGACATTTTGGGTCTAGTGGCAGAAATTTTGAGTAGGTAGTTTGCTGACGTTATCATTGCCATGTGTGGATGAGTCAAGGAAAATTGGTCATATGGTTGTGATCACATTAGTCTCAAGTTAAGATGCATTAAATTTTATGCTATGCATCTAAGCATAGCAAAATTTATTGAGGTCTAAAGTTTGCCTCTTAGATAAAATTCACTAAGTTTCCATACTTAGCCAATTTGCAAAGGAGCTCAAATAGAGCTGAGTGGGTAGTTTGATGATGATATATCTTACATGTGTGGTAGACTCAATAGAAAATGATCACATGGATCTGTTTAGCTTTGTACCAAGTTAATATGCACTAAGTTTTAGGTCATGTGACAAAACATAATAAAAGATATACATGTGCAAAGTTGGGTTCCTAAGTAGTTTGATAGTGTTTTCCCATACTTAGCCAAATGAATGAGACCATCATCAGGGCATCATGCATAATTTCATAGTTTATCTCAATTAAAATTTTTTTAAACTCACTTAGAAAGATCCTAGAACTAGCTAATCAAGTGGGCACAATCATTTTAATATCAGGAACATTTCTAGCAAATTTGTTCCCTCATTGATTTTTGCGCTCCGCGATATAAATATTCAAACTTGGTCAAATAATGGGATACATTTGCATAGAAATAAACTTTAAGCCACTACAAAAATCCATTAGAGATTAAATTTGATGGTCTGTAAGATGTCAAAAACATCTACACGAACATTAAATGACGGTCGTGTGGACATCAATTTTAAGACTCGATAAATAGCTATTTGTTTTCAAACTAAAGTAGATCTAGTGATTGGTGGTCATTCATACCACAGGAGATCAATAGAGTGAGATGAGTAAAAATTTCAAGGATCTTGAGAAGCCACCATGTGGTATAAGTTCATAAAGTAGATAAACTGATAGCAAATCTTGAAGGCAAATCTGGGACTATAAAGTGGTACTAGCTCAAATAAGGTTAACAAGTCAAGGACAAGATTGATGGATCTCACTCAATCATACAGATCAAGATCAATGAAGTGAGATGGGTCAAATTTTTTGAATAGGCTAAGTCATGATCTATGGCCAATAAATAAAGGATCAAGCTCAGGACATTTTGACAAAGGTCAACAGGGCAATCTTTGACTCAAGTAAGGTAAAAAACAAAAGAACCGAGTCTAGAAATGATTCAAGTTGAACCAGATGGACATGTAAAGGATTGATCTCCATCATTAGAGAGTCATAGAGATAGAATAAGTCTTTTGGACCTAATATATAGATCAAAGGTTAATGACTGGTTATTAAAAGTAGACCTATGCATACATAAAACTCTCAATTTTCCCAAGTTTTAAAGGCATAATAGGTTTATTTAAACCTAAATATAGTCCAAGAGCCAGGATACATAGCCTATAAGTTGTCATTGATATAATAAAAATATAAAAACCAATAATTTATATTGGTTTTCAATCTATATTTAATATATTTTTGGGTTGGATTAGGTGCAGCTATAAACAAGATATTGAAGAGTGTCTTATCTTCCAAAATGGCCACATCCACGACAAGTAGGTATAAATCATCACTCAAGTAGAATTAGGCATGGTTATGTCAGATCCATGAACATGGGGATTATTTTACTCATAATGAGACCAATTGGAAGATGACAAGTGAAGGGTGGCATGCAAAATCAAAGAAAAGGAAGATCTAGTGGTTGGAGAGGCAGTTATAATATTCAATGCTGATTAGAGCCCTTAGAAATATTTTATCCTTGAAAGAATCATGACTCATCATGAAAAATAAGTGTTTGTCTTTTAGTGGATCTCTCAGCTAATGAAAATAAATTGAATACTATTAGAACAAATGTAGGCTAACTGATTGATAATGGATTAGTCCTGATTAGAATGAAAAGTGACTACTCATTTAATGATCATTACAATGTGCTCCCTCCTTTCTCTCTCTCTTCCATTTCTCTATATTACCCATTATTTTCATGGTAAAACTCTCTCTCTCTCTCTCTCTCTCTCTCTCTCTCTCAAATTCTCACAAGAACTCTTGATTTTGAGGAGTAGGGACAACTCTATGAGATATTGCAAAATATGCTCATCTTGATTAGGCTCGACCCTATCAAGAATTTGTAGGAACTACCTCTTGATGTAATATAGGACTTTCTTGACCTATCTTTTGCCTTGAATATATGTTTGGTGAGTTTTGCACTATGACATTGTGTGAAAGAGAGACTTCCTCATCCATGGTCCTTCTTTCTGACCTTGTTTAGGGAGTTTTCAATGTTGTTTGTAGGTATGGATTAGTATTCTATCTACCATTAACATGATCTTTCAGTGAGTCTTAAAACTCCTCTTCTTTTGAATTTATTGCTTCCTAAACCTCTTCCATTAAACACTTATGTAATCAACTTGATCTTGAGATTGTGTGAGCTAGTATTATCCTCTGCAGATCTAGTGTGGGTTCAAGCTTATGGGAGTTCCCCATTTTTATTTGGTGTATCACCTAGTTAAATTTATTAAGAACCCTTTTCTCTTTCTAACCCTTTTCACTATGAAGCATTAATTTAGTATTATTTTTAGGTGAGCATCAAAGAGGAAGCTGACCTACTCTAGAGGTTTAGCCCCACCATAGGTGAAATGTAGCCTGAGGTTGTTCCCATAGTTCTACTCAAGTTTGAAAGGCCCTAAATAAACCTCTTAAAAAGGGTTCAAGTTTGAGTGGTAATAGTCACAAAACATGAATTAGTTAAAATATTAAGGTGGAAGACTCCATCTCAAGTATAAAAATAGATATGATAGTGTAGGATTTAACTTGAAGGTAGGAGAGGTTAAATTGTTCACTCAACACTTCAAGAACTTGATTGATACTTCCTTACAAATGACTTGGGATGAATTAATATATATAGGGATATCTAGGATGTGACACATACTATGGCCGATCATGGAAAATAGAAATAAGAAAAATCAATGGCTTAGAAAATTAGGCCAAGGTGGAAATACCAACAAAAAATACATAGGACAGATTTGAGAAGGACCAAATCCACCTAGGATAGATTTAGAGGATCACCAAATCACTCTCAAGAGAAATAAATGCCCATAATGTAGAAATCAATTTAAAAAAATGTATAAATTTAACTTTACATTGAATATAAATAAATATGGTGAATTTTGAAGACATCTATCAGGCTCAAAGGCTGGAGAGAGGCTAGTGTGAGGTAGGAAACATCCTAAAAATAACCAAATATGATAAGTGAACCAAGTATGACAAAACATGTGAAAAAACACTACATAAAAAAGGGTTGTATGAAACATATGTGTCTCCATGTTACTTCTTATTTCTTGAGTTTCTCAGTGTTATTAAGACTTGTTCCATTCTTATGTTTGTTTTCATCCCTATAGTGAGAAAGGTGGTGACAAGTGTCACTTCTTTATTCCTTGTCCAACTCATCTCATATGAAAATTCTTTTGTGAGCTCATTTTTGGATGTAACTTGAGATGAAAGAGATTTTGACTTGTGTCAAAACACTAGTCTTTCTCCCACTCAAGTTTTTTCTTAAAATAGGTAATATTTCACCTTTCCTTTGCACTCCTTGAATGAAAAAGATTGTAACACTTATCACGATATCTTATTTTTTAAGCTTGGTTTTACGTGATTAATTTTTTCTCATAGTTTGATTTTATATTTTGATTTATTGAGTTGGTTGTACTTCAATGTTTCTTATTTGTATGACAACCAATATTTAAACTCTCAAGGTTTTAGAGGATTAGGTTTTTTAATGTTAATATTATCCGTCTCAAGTGAATATATCATAGATTGATTGAGTGGGTTGATGATTGATGGATTTCTCATGGATTAAAAAAGCAAAATTCCCCTCGTTAGAATTACATTTGTCAACTTAAGGATTTCATATCTTTGTAACTATTTTTTCTTTACTAGTATTTTGGGTATTTAAAATTTTAACCTTGAGCTTCATGGAATATCCATAATTGCATACGTTACTTAGGTGTACATTAGGATCTTTAGTTAATTAGGGTATTTAAATTTAACCTTGAGCCTCATGGAATATCCATAATTTCATATGCTACTTAGGTGTAAGTTAGGATCTTCAATTAATTAGGTATTATTTGATTTTTATATGGGGATATTGTTTGTTGTTCAATTAAAATTTGGTTGATATGAAGTATGGTAGTGAGATCACAGATGTAGTCACATGCTATTTAATAGAGTGTATTGATCTTTCAAAGACCAAGTTGAAAGTTCTAAGATGAAGTTTGGATATGACGTTCTAGATAAGGATTTATATATTATGGATAAAAATCAAATACTTTGGGAGTATACATTACTACTCTATTTATATGTTCCCATATGGCTATGGAAGAATGGTATTTGTATTCAAATATAAATTTTGGGTATGCTTAATCTATCCCTTATAATAGATATATGACAATAAAAATAATATTTGGAAGCATGGTCATTAGGCACAGAAGGTATAACAAAGAATATTATTTTGTTCCCATGTGTGAAGTCCTCCTGAGTGTGGGAAGAATTCAAATATAAATTTATATAATTTGTGACAAACAAAGGTAATAATTCATCATATTTATAGTTTAATTGGTTCATTTTTAGCAATTTTTCATTTTTTATAATTCAATTATTTCATTTTTCTATGTGAACTTTTGTTCCTTGTGGATTAAAAACTAGTTAATCATATCGTTTAATCTTAAATTTTAAAAAAAAGGGATTGTTGAATTATAAGTATTTTTTTAAATTTTAATTTATTAGTGTGATAAACAAATTTATAAATTAACCATTTTTTATAGTTTAATTGGGTCATTTTCATATGTGAACTTTTGTTCCTTGTGGAATATAGCCCAGTTAATCATCATTTTTAATCTTGCATTATTTTATTAAAAATTAGGATTTTTCATATTTGTATTAAGTGATTTAGTTGGTAGAAGAGAAATATCAACTCCATATGAAGTATATGTCTGTTATATAATTATGTTAATTATAATTCCCTATCTAAATTCATTTTTTAGTGATATACAATACATGCAATATTTCAATGAATAGAAATGAGAAAGATATAAAGGGATGGATGGGCCCATCCATTCAAAAGGACAACAAAAACAATGAGGTTAGGACAATATGGACAACCCTGATAGGTGTCAGTACCACACGAGTGGTCCCAACATGGGATGTGAAAATCATAACATGGCTATAGAAGTTAAATGGAAATGCACGAAAGAGGGTTGCATCCTTTAGATATCATCATAATGGTTGAATCATGTTAAAATTTAGACCAATCACCCATACATAAATAAATGTGAAAAAAATATTTGAAAATATACTAAATAAATGCCATGGGTTTATTTTTAGGTATCTACACATATATCATGTCAATATTCAATAAGTAAATATTTGTGACATAATATTAATCTTGATTTTCTTGGATCAACCCTAACTTGTTGAAACTTGTAAAATCATGCATATAAGAAATAAAAACCCCAAAACAAGGAGATCACAATATCATTGGCCATAAGTAGGAGAGTGTTTAACCCTAAAATGATCTAGGTGATCTTATTGTTATCCCTAGATTTGATTAAAGGGGTACATATAGAAATTAAATGGCATAAGGGTGATAATCAGATCTATATCAAGCCAATTAGAAGCTAAACTCAGATATAGGCATATGCTAAATTCTTAAAACTAAGATAGTCTAAATATGGAAAATAAAACTAAGCTATATATTAAAATGACAAGGAAGTAATATAGTTAGTTAATTTTAATGTTAACATAATGTTGGATCTGAAACTTGTAAGAAGCAAGATGGAAGATGATTTTGCAATATTAATCAAATTCTAGATCTGATATTTCTTGAGTTCTAGACATTAACGCCAGCCTTGGACGATTATGTCAACACTATTGTTTAGGTTTGATGTAAGTGCCATGTATGGAATACCTACTAAAAATGGATGTGACCACCTGGATGCTTTAGGATTTTGATTCACTTTAATTTAGGTGTATTTAGATCTGGGTCATGGACTGTCCCTCCTTATGAATTTGTAAAACCCTACTTCTTCATCTTCATATTGACCTTGGGGAAAAATGGGTTAGTGCGCACACAGTGTCAAGTTGACCCTAAAAACCTACTTTAAGTGGGCATTGCCTACATAGCCAATACTCTAAAAGAGAGTCTCAGACTCATGTAGTTTTCCCCTATGTGTTGGATTGTGTGTGAATCATGCAATATGTGGAAAGTAAGTAATACAATGACCTAGGTTTTAAATTGGAAAATTGGGCTCTTAGGTTGTTCATTTAATACTTCAAACTTGTAGATGTGTTTTACCTATCACTGGTATGGAAATAGGGAAGCTTTTTTTAATTGAATGTTTGATAGAGTTATTTTGATAGGTTACTTTGGTCTCTTTAGTCTTTTGCTAGGTCTTTCCTAGATGAGGAATGAATAAGGTGTGATCTTGTATTTATATCAATCTATTTGGATAAGTAACTTGCATTAAAATACTTAGGCTAACCATTAAGATATGTTTCATTTGAAAATTAGATGACTTTAGGCAATTAGAAACTTGTGTCAGGTTAGGACACTAACATTGACATTATGTCTATCCTAAATGTTAGTGTCAAGGGAGAAAGGACATAAGTATAGGCTTAGAACTTGTAAAAATGGAAGATATGTACATTTTAAGCATTTTGGGCAAGAGAGAGGCTCTGTGTCATTAATATAAGACTATTCAGACTAAGACATAGGCCAAGGGTCACAAGATAGAGTATATGCAAGACTTACAAAAGTGGGAAAGGTTTAGAACTAAGAGGAACAACCAAGGTCTAAGTTTATCAAGTGTACAAGACTAAGGTGTTATATAATCATAAAATAGTGTTTACATAAAGGATATAGGTGAAGTACCATGATTTCCCATCATATTATCTAATGTAGTCCCCCTTAACCCATGACATTATTTCATGAAGATCATTCAATGTTATATTAGACCTTTCAAGGTTATTAATGATGATTATCTCTTCTTTTGAGGAATGAAAATGGTGGTATCTAGGCTATGTACTAGTTTTTGTCTCAGACCATCAATTCCTTCCTTATTTGAAAAGTTATCTCTTCAACATGCAATCTATATTTCTAGGTATATGTGGATATTTATTTTAGTATACCCACCTAGGGTCTCCTCTAAATTTGGTTTTCTTTTTGAGCCAAAGTTTGAGCTAGGATACTTTGTTCTGTAAAGTTTATATAACACAACTGGGTTTAGTCCTATGCCACTAAACTATTTTGGTCATTCATATATATATATATATATATATATATATATATATACATATTTTTTGGAATGCATAATATTAATCTTGTTGGTTATAGTAGAATATTTTTTATGAGCAAGCATGTTTCAAATCTACTCCATATTGCATAATATCATCACAAAAGACTAATATCATATGACAAAGAATGGGAGAGTGAGATTTGTATGAAAATAAATGAATGGATTGTGGTACCAAAATATATCAATGTGCTTGTGTAAGTAGTTAAAGGCACAAGACTCCTATAGGTGCATGTTCACATAAGGGGTGAGTTAAAAGTGATCACCATCACTTAGGAGGTGAACCCTTTAGTACTTAGGGGAGTTAAATTTTTCAATCCAAACATGCTCATGCACTTGCTTAAGGATGCACAGATGACAACATACTCCATATGGGAAAATATTTAGTAACACTAAGTAGAATCTTAATAAGGAGAGATTACTCATGGTGCCACTTACACACCAACATCCCTTGTTGATATTGACTTGAACAAACCCATAACATAAACCCATTGTTTATGAAAATAATCTCTAAATAACATGCCCAAATTGGATGTCCATGCTTGGATACATCATTTTAATGGAATTCAGGTTTCATATCCCTAGATATGTATCTGACATTAATTTATCATTGAATTTTGAAGTGGGTTTGAGCTCTTGACATGTCTAAAAACTAATGATAGTAGTGAGTTGTGTTGTGTGAAAATTGAGGGGTCATTTGAGCTTTCATTTTGTTTGAAAATAGTTAAATTGATCTTTATAAAACTAATTCAAGATCTTCAAAAATTTAATTATTTCTGTTCAATCTTTTTTTATACATGATAATTATGGGGTTGGTGGGCCCACACTTGATCTAAAATAAAAGTGGGGATTCCAGTCTCAGTACATCCACTATGCCAACCACCAATATATGTCCCATATTGTGGGTCACCTAATTGCTAGTGAGATTTGAACCCAGGTCACTAATATGCCAATGCATCCATTTATTAATCAAGATTTAAAACCACTATAGATAAAAAATAATGATACCAATAGTTGTCCCAAAGGTTTAAGTTACGCCAAAAAAGATGCAAGTTTCTATTTTCATAAAACATGATTTTGTATGAGTGGTGAAAGATTTCAAGGTGATATAGGCACTGACGGTGAGGGGAAATGACAAGTATTTTAGATGATATCAGACAATAGAGGGCCTATATCATAAAGCAAACCTAGATTCAATGCTGTGAGTAGATTCACATGACCTACACCCATTACAAAGGGGTTTTCAACTTGTAGTATGGTGACATATTTGATTGGTAGTTTTCTATTGTCAAGGGTGGGTGAGGACATCATGAGTGCTAATCTGATTGTGTTAGGACTTCACATCCAATGTGTCACTCCAATAAGTAATGCAATGTAACTGAGATTGGATGTTAAAGACATTAAGGTTCTAGAATATATATATATATATATATATATATACACCAATTCTAAATATAATATGTAGATAATTATATTCTATATATAACTATAAATATTATTAAAATATATAAATTACTATTACTATATATTAATAATAAAATATAATATTATATATGTATGTATGTATGTGTATATATATATATATATATATATATATATATATATATATATATATATATAATAAAATTGATGATGGATTCTGACCAAAGCGTAGACCAATCTAGGACACAATCAGGGGCTAAGATCCCCATGTATTTTACTAACCACTTAAATACCAATTATTACTAACAACGACCACCACCAATCTTGAGGATAACAAACAACATCTATGGCCCCAAGAATAAAACCAAAAACCACAACCGACCTCACATGCCTTTCTAGAGATATGAACCTAGTGGGGCTTGAAATAACAAAGACACTTAACCAACTCACCCTCATCTCATTGGCAATACTTATATATATATTAATATCATATTATTATTAGTATATTATCTATAATTAATTGTTATAAATATATATTAACTTTATATAAAATATATTATTATATTAATTAATATTATTTCAAATTCTAATATGAAATATATATAGACATAATAATATATAAATATATAATAGTATTATAATAATATCAAGTTTTAGAGTTTCTATTAATGGGTCAAGGGTATGTCTGAATAGTAGTCTACAGGTTAATCACTCTGTTTGGGTCTTCCCCTTCCCCCCTTCCCCCCCACAATTGGTTTCTTTAAGTTAAAATTTGATGAGGTTACTCATGGAAATCTAGCACTGTATGGGGTAGGGTACATCATTAGAGACTATCTGAGTCATTGATAAGAGTTGCCTTGATGAAACTAATTGATGGCACCAATAATGAAGCAAAATTTCAAGTAATGATCCTTGGTCTTGAGATTGCAATTTAATGTAGAATTGAGCATATTTTTATTGAAGGGGATCAATGGTGGCTATCAGAGCGTTGCAATTTCAAAATGTTGGTGCATGGAATATTATGTCTATTTTGGTTCAAACTTGGAAGACCATTCCAAGCTTTGTATCTTGGCCAATAATGCATTTATTTTGGGAAGCCAGTTATCATGCATATTTTCTTTCTAATTGTGGAATTTCATAAATTAAGGATCTCCATTTAGACAACCTTGTTTCCTGTTTCCCTAGGTTGGAAGAGTTTAATCATTCATGATCCCTAATTCTTTAATGATTGTGGATTCATGATGCGAGTGCATGACTTGTCATCCTTGTGGTAAATCAAGTGATTTGGCTCACTCATCATGATATCCTTTCTCCCTCCCCCCATTTTTAGTATGATCTCCTCTTTATGAGTTGAAATGATGATCGGGTGAGGTGATATGAGGCGTATGTATGAAAGTCAATCACTATTTAGTTGACTAGTGGTGTGTGCTTTATTTTGAAATAAGGTAGTAGGTAAGGAATGACATTTTTAAGAGTTGATTTTTTCATGTTGAAGAAGGGGTTAGTAGAGATTTTAACTAATTTTTGAAATGATATAGTGCTCACTATATCTACAATTATGCATGAAACAAATTTTAGGGTTAGAATATCATTAGCAAGGCTAAATAAAATATTTTGGATTATAATGGGCTTGGTCATGGAATCTATCCAATCTATTTTGGGGGGTGAGTTCTTACAGGGAGAGGACAATTATAGGGAAAATTTTGGTCTCCTCTTTCTTTGTAGGGTGCTTATTACGTGTTTTGGAGGACAAGGGTTTGCTTAGCAGAAGTGTTGAATATTTCTTGTACCCCACCTTTAAAGGAGGTTTAGAGCAATAAATTATGCATTTTGGTCCTCTAGATGATCTTTCCCTTCCTCTCACAGGTCAATAAAACATGGGGGATTCCTATATGTGTGTTAAAATTTTTGGAGGTTCATTATACGAAACTTGTGGACTACTTGGAGGTTGTCTTTGCCTTTATGCATAGGCCTTTTCCTTGTCATGGTATATTATTCCCTCTTCTAGAATTGGTAGCTCTAAAGCTCCAATTCCTAAGTTTGTTTCCTTCTGGTCTTGCTTCTAGGACCTAAAGGATATCTGGGTTGAAATGGAAGGTTACTCCAAAAAAACATTTGATGGGTGAATCTAGCAGTGCAAGTGTGATAAAGAGTGGCATTAAGGGGATGTGTGGTATTAGTCAGGGTGGTAGTTGAGGTTTAATGCATGGCCACACATGCTCAATTGAGATTAGTTATGAAGGTATTGGGTTATCTTTTAATCATAAGAGAGGGTGGTGATGTGGATGTCATAGTAGTTAGGGAGACTCTAATTTAATTCAACTGGTATATGAGTAGAAGCTAGTATTGAGGTGATAATCTACATGGTGTATGACTATGAGGATAATGCACCAGAGTTGGTTGGTCAAAATCTTGTGACTTCACCACATAGTTCTCCACTATTATTTTTGGTTTTTTGTATTGGCTTATCTTCGGGAAGTTATAGTCACCTCATTTTGAATTTTGTTTTGTTTTTATAGTCTTTGTGTTTGATCCATAGAAATTGGGCAGCTTCAATTTTATTTTGGTTTTTTGTATTCGCTTATCTCTTTGAATTCATATCCACCTCTTTTTCAATTTCTTTTTATTTTTACAATCTTTTTATTCAATCCATAGAAACTGGGTAGCTTCAAATTTTTTATGTTTTTGTATTAGTTTATCTCTTGGAAGTCATAACCACCTATTTTTGAATTTTGGCTTCATGCAGGTTGAGCCCTGGTTGTAGTACCATTAATTTTATCCATTGAACACATTTTTTTTGTATATTGATAATTTTTGAATGGGTGAGGGACCCTTAATCATAAATCCCTTATAAAAAAATATCAAGTTTTAGGGCCCACATTTTTATACAAAAGTATAATAGTAACAAATTTATCCATCTAAAACCAAAAATCCATATAAAAATTAAAACTGTGGGTAAAGCATCGTGTCCTCATCACCTTACATCTAGAATTAACAATCATGTCTCTTCCTTAAATGGGACATGTGTTCAATCTATAAATAGTTTTTATAAATATCTCATAGGGTTTGAGTATCTCCACAACAATGGTCGTATGCCTACTGAGGAGAAGCTCTAATTGGGCAAGATTTACTTCCCTTTACAACTACCTGCATTAGACTCTAACCTCTCAACCAAATATTTGGTGACACTGGCTACCAAGCCAATAGCCACTATAAATCAAGGAAGGGTTGGATATTAAAATAAATTTGAAAGATAAATTCAAATTCAATGCTAGAGCCACTTCCTCTACATAAATAAATGTCAATGGCAAGTAATTTTTTTCTTTAAATTATTTCAAAAAAATTAAAGCTGTTATTTAACTTGTATTTATGATTGAATTAATTATTTGAGTCAATTAAGATATATATTATATTTATTTTTAAACTAAATGCTTCTTGTTACATTAAATCTATAGTTTTTGGATAAAAACAACTCTTTAACTTAATCTAAGTGGGATAAAAAATAATTTTTTTTGTTAAAACGGGGTTTTATAGAGAGAAAGAGTGTAAATTGGCTATCATACATCACTTTAAACCCATGGTTGTTGATCCCATATTAATTCATGTGCATTAAGTTTTAAGCAACATTAATTAATATATTTATTGGAGGTGATGGTGGAAAATGGGATTGTGCGTTCCTTCATACAAAAATGAGTTGTGTGGGAAGGAGACGTTTCATTTCATGATGAGCTTGAGCAATGAAGAAGTGGTGGAAAATTGAAAGGCCAATAAAAATTAATGTGGTGAAATATTGTAAGGTGAGTTGGATGGAGATGATGAGGGAAAATGATAAGGTGTTTCAAATGTTGAAATCAAATAAGGCTATGTAGATACACATGCAAAGTTCAGTGACATGTAACATATATCAATGCAATTTGTAGTTTCCACCAAATTATCTCAATTACAAAATACATGATTGAAATATGTATCATCTCAACAAAAAAGGATTCATATATCCAATGACATATCTAAAAATATAGAGAATCACCACCTATCAATTTAGATGAGTCTATAACTAATTAGATGAAAATTTTGACTACTTTAGCTATTTAAAACCTAATTATAAGAATCTAAAATGAACTAGATGATAATTAGAAAAGGCTTATTTAATGATACACCTCTAATATAATATAATTAAATGATGCATGATTCCATATTTAAATAGATATGGATACTGATATTTCCATGTTTTTTGCATTCTCATTCTCTATAACACTAACAACAACTATTGTATTCTCTTTATTTGGTAAATAGAGGAAAGGTAAAATTACTGATAAGAACACAAACACTGCTAATTTTGGGTCGGCTATTAGATCTATTCAAATCCATATCAGTCATTGCATACTCTTTCCAAGTGCTATGGTGGTATGACGTATCTCAAATTATCCACCACCCTACTTGTTATAAATTCCCATGTCAAGGCTGAAATTGCCATATTGAAGAGTGTAAGTTACACCCAAAGGGATGCAATTTTTCAATTTTGGTAAAGTGGGGTTTTGTAAATTAGATTGGCCCAGTTGTACATCACTTGAAACCCATCACATCAGAACCAATCTCACCAAGTGTGCATGAATTATTAAGAAATAATAATCAAATATTCATTTTAATAATTTTTTTGAAACATTTTTCTCTACATAGTGCTCCCTTAGATTTTATGTTTTTTTACTAGCATGGATAAATAAGATGCTTACAAGATAGGGTTTAATTATGATTGTATAATATTATAAGTGTTTTATTATGACATTTTTATATGTAATTATTTTGCATATTTAAATTTAATCAATAAACGTTTCACAATGCTTGTCCTTGACATCTTTACCTTTCTTGGTCAATTCGCCATTCCGATAACCCGTAATCTTTAATAAAGACTTCAAATTTTCATAATTATTGTCAATATCTCAAATACTTACCTATTATATCCATATTCATCATTACTCAGTGTATAATTCACTATCACTTTGGTTTTAGAAGCCTCAGTCCCTTATGGAAAAAAATGGTCATGTATTATGACTTTTCCCATGGTACTCTAACAACCATCTTTTCAAAATCACACACTTCATAATGGCTCTTCCATGTAAACTAATAGGTTAGTTATTAAAAATATTCATCGATAAAATCAAATCAAGGATCATACTTTAAACCCATGACTACTCTATCTAACATTCACTTATGAAGGGAATTTTAAAAACATCTATCTATTCAACAAAGAGCCCTACTATAATTTTATTGTAATATTATAGTCATTAGCCAAGTTAAATTTGTTTTATTATAGGTTTAGGAAATTAATTTGTAAATCATTTTAATCAAATTTACTATTTTCAACCATATGATCTTCCTTAAAGGGATACCTACATCGACCTAAGGTCCACTTGGACTATGTAGGCAACACTTAGTCAACAAGGAGTTTTATGAGGATAACTCGACCATATCCCACTTCCCCTCATTTTTTCCCTTTTAAATTTTATATTATTTTATGTAATTTTACAGGCTAGGGTTTTGATTTTTTAGCTCATTTATACATCCAAACAAGGTCCGCATAAAATTAGATAATATATAGATAGAGGCAAACAAGCTAGATTTTCAGATCCAATGCATAATTTGTCTAGACAAAGTTACAATAGAAGACAATGATGCATTGTAACCTTATCCACCTTCCAAATTCTTGTCCTTGTATATAGTAGATCTCAAATTTTAATTAACTTTGTGTTTACATGTTTTTATAGAAATTTATAACTAGCAAATGAATAACATAGTTTGAAATAAATCAATTTGCAAGGACATCTCTCTAACCCTAACCCTAGATTCTATTTTTAGCAAGTTAATTTTTTTTAGATCTATATATTTACTATATTTTATATTATTCAACTACATAGACCATATTTCAATATTTTACATTCTAATTAGAGTTAATTATTTATTCTAATTAATTCTAGTGTAAACATTTTAGTAAACTCACTCACATTTCATTTCAAACACTACTTGTTGCTTGTTGATTTTTGTCATAGGGTTTCAATTTAATTTTATAAATTATTGACACTAAAATAATATAGTTCTCAACCTTGGATATTATCTATAACATAAAGATTCAAATTTTTTGACTTTGGAGTAATTAGACATTGAAAAAGTTTATCTTGTTGCCTCAGATATATACCAACATAGAAGCTCTTTCTTTCGACCTCAGGTTGAAATTTATTGTCTCCTATACACAATAATATTTCATTTTTTATTTTCAAATTATTTTTTAATTTATTTTTTCTTATTTTAAAAATAATGTATCAGTTGTTTTAAAACTACTTAGCTACTATTGTGAAGGGCTACACGGTGTTATGTTTACAAACATCATAGTGTGATGAGTTTTAATCCAATACTCGTAGCCATAATACACAATTAAACATGTAATTAAGTTTTCACTTACCTCATAGTATATAAAAAATGTCTAGGATCCCCTTATTTACACTAATAAGAAGTTATTACCATCTATCTATTTTTTTAGTGTACTAGTAAATGGTTAGCCCCAAGAAGTTACTCTCAACTTACCCTAAAAACTGATTTTAGTGGGCTAGACACATAATTATACCTTTGTAGTTAGTGATCTAATATATTGGATTGACATTATCCAATGGATGGGCAAATATATCTAAGATCCTACAAATCGTTCAAACCCTTTCCTAGATCACCCTCTATTCCTGATTTTTACTTGGATTATTCTCTTACATGGTAAATTTGCTTGATTCATCTAGTATACATAGTTTTAATTCCTTGATTCATTGTATATCACTAAAATAAATAGTATTGCATTTTAATTTACTATTAATGGATTCACTAATAAAAAAATTCTTCAATTTTGTACACAACCTTGTTCGATTCTTATAAAATGTTTATTTTCATTTCAAGATGAAATTAGGTATGTATATTATTTATTTACATACAATTAGATTTCCAAGGTTACTTTATAATATTTTCCCCCATAAGCTACATCATTTTTTTATAATGTCAAATCTAATGTTCATGTTATTCATCCTAGATGAGGTCAAAATCCACACATATTTCCTCCCTCACTTGGGCAAGTTAATCAACCAAAATACATTGATATTTTAGATCAACTAAAAAATACTATTACAAAAATTTCCCTCTTTTGGTTGTTACATGAGACACCAATATACAAAGATATTCTATATGAAGATTTACGTGCTACTATGTTGCCAAATAATGTTGAACCTCCCTATGTAGCTTCTATTATTAACACTATTTGATGGACTGAGGAAAGCATTTCCTTTGAAAAAGAAGATATCCCCCCACATCATATTATCAACCACTATTTACCCTTGTATATTAATTTTTTTGTACAAAATAAAGTGGTCAAATGTGTGCTTGTAGATAATGGATTTAGATTGAAAATTTGTAATACACCATTCTTAATTTTTTTAGGCATAACAGTAGATGATCTCACCCATTTAGTTATGAATATCTATTAGTTTTATAATATCCCACATCAAGTACTTGGGTAGATTACATTGAATATCACCTTAGACCCATGCACTCTTACTATGGTTTGTCAAGTTATGCCTAATGACATTAATTATAACTTTATATTAGTATGATCTTGGATTCATGATATGAATGTTGTTCTTAAAACTTTGCATGTGTGTCAAAAATTTAGTTATCAAGGGTACATATATACATGCCTTATAGATCAGGATCCTTTCAAGTATTATGCCATCATGAATCCTATTGATCCTTATATACAACCTTCCTCTTTGGACATACCATAATTACTCCATGCATTGAGGCTCCTTTACATGTACCACATTCAATGGGCTATTCCTCTCCTTCTAATCAATATAGTTTTGGATTAAAATATTTACACAAATATAAAATATAGGATAAAGATTATGCAAACATCCTCAAGGTATAATTAATCCCATTTTACCTCCTTTTAAGGACATAAAAAAAGGCCTTGGATATAGTATTATGACTATTTCCCATCAACATTGTCCTACTAAAAAATCTTCCACATTTATATTTGCCACTAAGGAATGTTATGAACTTCATTATCAAGTCAATCATGTCTCACAATTATCATTAATATACCCTGAGCTCATTGATGATACCATTTCACCTGAAATTTTCTACTATTTACCTAGGGATATGATATATTAATCTATATGGGTTGATGGAGATGTCAACATAAGGCACACATCCCCTTAGTTGGTTATATGGGTCTAATATAGTAGAACAAATGAGTAACCTATATAATTAACACATTGGGTACTGGTCATCCTACATTGGGATTAGGAGGTTACCCATCCATTGTTAGTTATTAGAGGTCTATACATAGGGGATGTGTTATAATAAATTTACCATAGTAAGTTTGTTATGTAAAAGTGAGGTTGTTATCTATAAAACAACTCATGTAGTTTTTAATTAGCTTGTTAGTTTTTAAATTAAGTTAGTAGAATAAGTCTACTATGGACCTCTTTCATAATTTAGAAGATTATGAATTATTATTTGGTTATATGCTCTTCCTATTTTATAGGACTATTATGAGTATATGTAGGGATTTATATACGTCTCTGTAATTGACTTTCTATAAGATTAATAAATCTTATTAAATTTATGCTCAAATTTGGTATCATAGTGGATCATTTTTAGAGTAAGACTCTATTAAAACTTCTATTGTACAAGTTAGATTGCACTTACAGAGATTGTGGTGTGTTTTAGTAGTTTTGAATCTAAAAAATTCAAGCTATCCATATAGGTTTGCCTTCACACCAAGCCATACACACTCCATAAGAAAGAATTTGAAGTTGCACATGATTATATGGTATATTTTCTAACATTTTGAATTTATTTGGTTCATTATAGACTAGGTCATATACTTGTTTTGGTCATTAGATTGTATATAGTCTGTGTCTCTCCTTTAATCTTGTAGTAGATCAATTTTTTACCATATCTAGCTGTACGAGCATCATCAAAAGATTAAATTTTTTGTAGACATTTATTACTCCCTTGTGTACATTTTGATAATTTATCTTAGAATTTTCTAGTAGATCATACAACTATTAGAATTAATGAGATATGTTCTTGGTCATTTTCTACCTATAGATCAATTTTTCACTATTGTAGACTATACATAATGAATTTGTCATATCTAGTTTTTGAAGAATAATTTATGTTAAAACTAGCAACCTCCCAAACTTATATTTACATATGTGTAATTCACCATACAACCTGATAAGGCCACCAATTGCTTACTTTTATAGCCTCATCCATGCTTAGTCTATGTCTTTTTCTATGTAAATCCCATAACTATCTATCACATGCAAATGAATGAATGAAGTTATGATTTTGTATGGTCATTGATATATATATGTGTCATGTTATGAATTATTGATGCTTTTCCTTGATTGAATTATATTAGTGTGGCTTTATCTAACAAGCATTTGAAGGGTCATGTTAAGATGTAGAATATTGCTAAGCCATAACTACTACAGGCTGCCCATAAAAACTATAGGCTTCACCTACATATTGCCCTTAGCCACTGTAGAGTGTCTACAGTAACTGTAGGATTCACATATAGGTTACTTAAAGCCATTGTATAATACCTAGAGTAACTGTAGGCTTCACCTACAGGTTGCCTACAGCCACTGTAGAATACCTAAAGTAATTGTAGACTTTACCTATAGGTTACTTGTAGCCACTATAAAATGCTCAAAATAACTAAAGGTTTCACCTACAGTTTCCTATAGCTATTGTAGAGTGACTACAACCACTATGCAAAGTAGAGTCATTATTAAGGAGATCTTGTAGACACATCTAGCTATCTTGGGAAACCAAATGAATGATTAAGAAGAATCATAGTTATTGTATGGATTATCTACATGAAAAGAGATATTGGATGTGATATGAAAGATGGTAAAGACAAGGATAATGAGAAAAGACAAAAGAAAATAAAACAACAAAATAGCATGCCTTGTCTCTAGCCTAGTCAAACCTAAAACAAGCAACTTCAGTTACTAACCACTTGAAGATTGATTAGGGTAGTTTATAAGTATTTATATTTTTTCCTAGTTTGGTCTTTTTGGTTAAGGGTCAATAAACTATCTTTTGTATTTAAAGGCAAAACCTAGATTAGACTAGGAGTTAGATAATTTTGAGAAAATAATAATTTTTTTTTTTGAACTATAGTATTTGTATTCAGAATTGAGTAATGAGAAAGTTGAATTTGTAAAAAGTTTATGAATTCTCTCAGAGAGGGATTGGAGCTCAGTTTTGAACAAGGAAGGCCCCCCTCAGAATGAACTACTATGAAGATCCTGACCCTCTTTAATTATTAGTATATTGTGTAAGTTGATTTTATTGTTAAGTTTGATTATATAAGTGTGATGCATGTATGGTACATAAGTGTGGAATAGTTCTATAATTATATCACAACAGTTTCATAATATATCTATCTGGTAAATTTAACATAAATTCATTATACTGCAACTAGAAAAGTAAGTTGATTTCTGAATCAATAATGCATATATAGTGCCGAAATCTTAAAAAGCTTACGCATCCTAGATTGACAATTACTGTTTAATCAAACTGGTGAATTTGATAATCATTGGAAAATTAATCTGCACAAGATTTTGGTGCCATTACTAAGGAGGGTGTCAATTATTATTTCTAAAATTAGTCATTAATTTTTTTGGTTAATGTACTATTCTACCTAGTCAAGCAAGTTGAGTGAGGACAATATGGTGTTTTATGTTAGATGTCTAAGTTCTTAGATATATAGTTCCATTCGGGCAAGTCGATTGAGGGCACTACAGTGTCTTATGTCAAATGTCTAAGTTTTTGGGAGAAAATAATGCATAAGTTACTTAATTCATGTTTCTAGAATTTACTTCCTACAAAAGTGATTTATTTTTGGTAAAGTGTGCTTTTAATTTTCCTACTTTCATTTCCTGCTTTCTAGAATAAATTTTTTTGCTTTCATTTCTTGCTTTTTAGAATAAATTTTCTTGCTTTCTAGAATAAATTTTCTTTCTTTCAGTAGTTAATTTTTATTGCTTTCTAGAATTAGAATTTCAATTTACGTTGTTTTGATTTTAACATTTCTTTATTTTCGCATTTTTTTAAAAAATTGGTCTAAAACGACCCCCTTGAAAAACACACACACACACGAAAAAAAAAAAAAACTTTGTGTAGGAAGGGAAAATACAACTAAAGGAGTGGCATAATGTTTATACAGAGAGAAAGAGATTCTTGAGGGATATTCTTGCCAAACAAGCCACAAGTTGTTGCTGGGAAAAAACCATAAATACTTGTAGTAACTAAGAATCTTGTTGAATAATATACCATAAGCCAGAAGGCTCTTGAAGAAGAGAACACTACAAACTGAAGGAGGGAGCTTGTAGAAGAAACACTATTAGCTCTAAGAAAGGAAATAGAAGTAGAAAAAGCATTAGCTAAGCTAGTAAGAAGAAATGAAGGAGAGGAAATACATGAACCAAACACTCCATAGAGTAACATATTTACAAAATTTCAACAAGGCTCTCTTGATCAAATCAAAGCAAGCTTAGGAGAATCTTTAGACCTTTCATCTAGTAAAAAGACTGAGGATTAGTAGATAATATTATCATGCTGACCAAGGGATTGACATAGAGTTTGAGGATGAGATCCTGAGTACCTTTGGTATCCATATCATAAGAAGATCCATCATGAGTAGAGAAGGAGACTTTGTGGAGGACAATGGGACTCCAAACACAGTTACTTTTGAATTCCCTATTCTAGATGTAATGGGCATAACACAAATAAAAAACATTCTACCTTTAGCCTTGCCCAATTTTAGAGGTACATTATCAGAAGACCTAGACACATTCTTGTTCGAATTTGATATCATCTATAGAAGCTATGACTATAGGCAAGATGCACAAAAATTGAAATTTTTTCTAGCTACTCTCAAAGACTTATCACTTCACTAGTTTATGGGACTGGGTAGTAATTTGGTCCATACTTGGGAGGACATGAAAAAGAAATTTTTGGTCAAGTATGAATAATATGGAAGAGGAAGAAGCTATAGAAAAAATGACATATTTAGGATGACTCAGGAGGGGGATGAATTCTTGGAGGATTATGTTGAATAGATCATGTTCAGTGTACAAAAATTCAAGCAAAGTACACTTGGAGAAGAACATTTGAAACTCATCTTCCTGAAAGAGTCATAGAAGATTGTCTAGAAGCTGTAGACCTAATGAGTGGAGGATATATTTCTCACCTACCATTCTCAGATATCAAAGAGCTGAGTAGAAATTATTTTAGATCTACCATAAATAATGTTAGGAGCAATAAGCTTCCATTGGTAGCTACAAATGACCTATCAAAAATTGAGGTTAGTAACCTATTACAAGACATGAAACATGATATCATTAGCCATTTGGAAACCCAACTAGATAACCTACACTCAAGACAAAAGCAAGTAGCTTTGTATCAAGCCTTGATCATTTATTTTCTAGATTGTAAGAAGAAAAATGCTGATTATAGATATCATGAGGTTTGGGCTAAAGTATCTCACATCACAGCTAAAGAACTAGAAATAATAGAGCTACACACTATAAGAGAAGATAGTGACTAGGTTTTATATGCTACACAAAGAAAACCATGGGTTCAATGACCACCTTATCAAGGTATGGGACAAAATCCACCTTTTTCAAATTCTACCTCTTTTAATTCACAATTTGCAAATGCTATTCCCAGTTGGACTAGTCCTTGGACGAACATTCCAGCTCCTAATTCTAGCTCATATCCACCTTAAGCAAGCTACCCCACCACCTCTTAGCAGCCTCCATAAAATGTATCCCCATCTTGGACACAAGCTTGGAAACCACCCCAAGGGCCACCCTTCACAAACTATTGGCAACAACCTTGGAGACCTAACCAACCACGGGGAATCTTTCTAGGAGGATGTCCTCCACAATAGTAACAACAACCTCATGCTATTATTCCCAATACAAAAACTACACCCAAGCCTAACCTACTACCTATCCAATCCATATAGAATCTTACAAATAAGCTAGTGCAATCCACATTTAGTATTGAGCCTATTTAGTACCTGGCATACACAGTGAACATCAATGAAGTTCAACTCCATTCAGGGAAAGTTTTACCACCCCTATCACCACCCATAATAAGGGAGTCAGATGATGAAACCCTAGAAGAACATGCTAACCCACTTCCATCACCTCAAGAACTCTTTAAACTAGTAAATAAAGCTGTTGATGAAACAACCCCCCCATTTCTAAAATGTCTCAGCCTTTAACACCATATAATTGAACCTAAATTTGATTTCATGGGACAACTTACGAACCTTTACATCAAAATCCATCTATTTCAAGCCATCAAAGATGTACCCATATATTTCAAAGTTGTTAGAGACCTCTATCTGTAAAAATCAAGAAGGAAGAAAAAAGATCACAATACTATGCATGTGATTGGCCAACTAGCAGACATCATGCTGGGAAACACACTACCAATAAAGTATTCATATCCTATATGCCTGGTAGTAATAGTCTAGATCCATGACCAATAACTATCCAACACATTGATAGACCTGGGGGCTATGATAAATGTAATGACAACTAAAACTATGCACAAACTACAACTAAATATTATTTAGTCGGACATCTACACTATTGCAAATGGTTGACAAGTCTATAGTCAAACCAGAGAGAATAATTGAAGATCTTATCATCACTATAGATTCTTGGGAGTATCCTACAAATTTCATTATGCTATAGCCTAAGTCTAATTTGGGTGGATACCCCCTTATTTTAGAAGGACCTTGACTTGCCATAGCTGATGCCTTCATCAGTGATAGAACAAGTATTATGATGATATCCAATAACTACCACACTAAGCAGTTGGTTTTTTATCCCCTAACACATCCAATTTTTACACCAGAGCCTGCATTATGGGCTAAAGAAGATAAGGTAAATTATCCTTCCTTGATTCTTATATTTACCATAGACCATGCATGCACATTGGTTGATCAAGAAGAAGATACCATTCTCTCCAATGTTCTTAAACATAATTACCAAACTCCTTCTACAGATCTCAACCACTTGCAATGTATTGAGTGCCCATTTTATAGCTTTTAGGAATTGGATAATTTTGATGCATCTATACAAAAAACTTTCCACTAGCTACTACCTCATAGATGTAGCCAAACCAGATCCCTTAGCAATATGTAAATAATGAAATCAATCTCATATCAAATTGAAATCTCTCTAGGGAAAACATTGCTTATTAATAGAAAGTTGGAGTTAAATGAATACAAGTGCCTAGTCAGCATGTTGCATGCCAACCAACATGATTTTGCATGGGATTATGAGGATATGCAAGGAATCACCCAAGAAATATGCACACATCATATTTATATCAAATAAGAGTGACAACCAATCAGACAGCCACAATGTAGGATGAATTCAACTCTTTAAGAAATAGTCAAAAGAGAATTACAAAAACTTTTGACTACTGGATTTATATATCCTATCTCTGATAGTGAATGGGTGTCAGATTTGGTAATTATACCAAATAAAAATGGAGAATGGCATGTATGAATTGATTACAAGGAACTCAACATAGCAACCAAGAAGGATCACTTTCCTCTACCCTTCATTGACCAAGTGTTGGACACACTAGCAGGGAAGAAATATTTTTCCTTTTTGGATGGCTTCAGTGGTTATAACTAGATTAGAATTGCTCTTGAGGATTAGGAAAAGACAATTTTTAATTTTCCTTAGGGTAATTATGCTTATGTTTTATTACCCTTTGGGCTATGTAACGCTCTGGCCACATTCTAAAGGGTTGTCTTGAGTATCTTTACAAATATGACCAATGAATGTGTAGAAATATATATGGATGACTTCACTGTCTATGGAGAGACATTTGATGAATGCCTCAAAAACTTGAAAAAAGTGATAAAATATTGTTAGGAGTACCATTTGTCTCTCAGCCACAAGAAATGCTACATGATTATGACATAACGTATTGTCTTAGGCCACCATGTATCTACTGCAAGAATTAATGTTGACCCTGCAAAAATTAACACCATCAAAAACCTGCCTAATCCTCAAAAATATAAAGATGTTAGGAGTTTTTTAGGACATGCTAATTACTATAAGAGATTCATATATAATTTTAGTAAAGTAGCAACACCATTATTTACCCTTCTAGCTAAAGATGCTAAATTTCTCTAGACTCTTGATTGTGATATAGCCTTCAAACAATTGAAGGAATTATTGACCACCACCCCTATTCTACATGGTTTTAATTGGAATCTTACCTTCCACATTCACATATATGCTTTAGATACTACCCTCAGAGCTGTGCTTGGACAAAAATAGGAATCACTCAATTATGCCATCTATTTTTTAAGCAAAAACCTATAGGAGCTAGAATTAAATTACATAGTTACTAAAAAAGAATTCTTAGTGGTAGTCTATGCTATCAACAAGTTCTATCACTAAATCATAGGGTATCAGGTCTTTATTCATATAGACCATGCAACCATTCGGTACCTTTTGAACATACTAGCTGTTCCAGCTAGAGTGATAAGATGGTTGCTCTTATTATAAGAATTTGATATCACCATTGTAGACAAGCCTGACAAGGATAATGTAGTGGCTAAATTTTTATCATGCCTGCAAACTCCTAAAGAGGATACCATATAGGATGACTCATTTTTAGATGAGTACCTATTCTTTCTCACCCTTACCACACCTTGGTATGCTGATATTGCTAACTACCTTATAACAAGTTTACTTTTATAACACTTCCTCCCTAAACAAAGGAGAGAATTGATTCACAAAAGTGTTATATATTCATGGTTATTTGGATCCTTTTTTTATAATGGGCCTGAATCTATCATTAGAAGATGTCTTAGATAAGATGAAGTTCTAGATATCCTCAAAGCCTACCATGATGAACCATGTGGAGGACTCTTTGCAACCAAGCATATAATAGTCAAAATTTAGAATACAGGATACTATTGGCCCTCACTATATAAATATGCAATAAGATATCTTGCACATTGTGACAAATGTTAGTGTATGGGGAGACCCACAAGTTTAGATGAAATGCCTTTACAGTCCCAGATGGTGCTTCAACCAATTGAAAATTGAGGCCTAGACTTTGTAGGACCTTTTGATCCAAAATCCAATAACAAAGAGTAAATCTTTATCTGTAATGACTATGTCACTAAATGGGTGGAAGTCAAGGATCTTACACACACCAGGGATGAGAAGGTGGTAGCTCTCCTCTATGAAGAAATATTTACTAGATATGGTGTGCCACCTGAAATAGTCACTGATTAAGGACCCCAATTCACTGCTAATTTAATTACTACCTTATTATAACATTATGAGATTAGGCATAAGAAATAAACTCCATATCATCCATAGTCCAATGGATAGGTGGAAGTCACCAATAGAGAGTTAGAAAATATTCTGATAAAGACTATTAGTTTATCTCGTAAGGAATTAGGAGGCTAGGCTTACTAAATCTGTGTGGGTTTATATAATCACATTGAAGACCACTATAGGCTTCACTCCATATGAGTTGGTCTATGGAAAGAAACCTATCTTGCCCATTGAATTTGAGCACAAGACTTTACAAATAACACTAGAACTTGGGATGGATATATCTGAAGCCTAGAAAGAAAGGCTTCTATAGTTGAATGCCTTAGATGAATATAGACAAAAAGCATTACAAAACATAGAACTTGTATAGCAGCAACAAATTAGATGGCATGACAGGAACATTATGACTAGATAATTCCATACTAGAGATTGGACCCTTCTTTTTTACTCCAAATATAAGGACCACAAGGGTAAACTCTAGACCAGATGGCTTGGTCCTTTTGAGATTGAACATATTTTTAACAATGGAGAAATTTAACTCCAAACTATTAATCCAATGAGATTCTATCTACTGATCAATGGCCACAAACTTAAGTTGTATAAAAATCCACTTACTCAAGAAGAATTTACTAGTCACATATTCTAGCAATTATAAGATGGATACAATGATGTCCTGGATAGGCATGTTGCCTCACCACATAATGAGAGCACCAGTCCACACTCAACTAAAGAAGGAGAGGAGTACATCTTTTCCCTCCTCTGGTATGATGAATGATCCTTGACAAGTCACATTTCTAGGTGACTTGGGTAGGACCCTAAATAAACATTCTATTACAAATAGCAGTTAGAGTAAAAAAAAAAATCCAACAATGAAAACCCATTTTTGGATGTTGTTGGTAGCTTTTGGGTAGAAAACCAACCTGTTAGTTACCTAGATTTGTAAAAAGGGTCTAATTAGAAAACTAGCTTACTAGCTATTTAGGGGTAAAAATAAAAATAAATAAATAAGAGAACATGAAGAAGGAAGTAGAGAGAAAGCAATCCCTCAAATCCCAACTATTCACACAGGTTTTCTCCAGTTGCTATGGACATTTCTAAAGATACTATGGGCACCTTCTACATAGTTGACCATCAATTTATAGCTTTCTACGAGTACTCTATAAATGTTTTAGGTGCCCTCTCATGCCTATTATCACCTTTATACAGAGCATATAAGATAGATCCTCCTAAAACTCTCACTGATGGATTGGATATTAGCTTTTGGGCATTACATGAAAGTCATCAAACAACCTCATGGAAGAATAAAGGAAGATTGGAGTAGTAAATGTCATATCTATTGCCTAAAATTACCTCTAAATATTAAGCTATAGAGCCAAAATAAGGAATACAACTTCCCTTTCCATGTTGTAATGTTATAGACTAAATTTTTTCCTATAGGGACACTCATGATTCATTTTTAGCTCTAGTCATTTTATGAAGATCATCTCACTATGTTGACCAATGAAATCTTAAATTTATTTAGCACACAGGTTCCTATTGAAAACCTTATTGATTACTACAACCAAGCCCCAAGCATAAAACCTCTAGGGCATATGCATCCAGGCTCCTATCAGCTAGTTCATCTAGATGAAGGTCATTAGGTAGTAATGCCCTCAGCTACCTACTCAAGATCTTCTAGTCCATCACTTGGATTACTTATATTTTTAATTACCACCTTATGGTATGACAAAAATTATTTATCCTCCAAGTCTTAGACCCTTGTTCCATGTAGACTATCCTACATCACATGAATGTGAGCTATAGGCATCATCAATGCCTAACCACTGGTGATCTAATAATCACTTCACAAAGGGTCCACTTCACTTTAGTTCCAACTGCCAACCTAATCATTATGCCCGCTAATCATTCACATGTAAATATTTGCATGCCAACACACGTGTGACTTCTTAGGCATCACATTTGGAACACTATTATTAAAAGGTACATCACATATTTCATCATTTAAAATGTCATTAATTATTCTAATACAACATGTATGGTATTAATAAAACATATTTAATTATGACTTTAGTCATTCATTCAAAAAAAAAACTATCACATCACCTCTAAACTTGCACTTCTATTCCTTATGATGACCCATCTTATCCCATAATTTCTACTTAGTCCATGTCACCTGAGAACACATGATAACTCAAGTGGGAGGAAAATTCTATGGGTTAAACCTCACGCACCATGGAAACCCTTGAGATGCCATAATTTTCAACCTACAACCTCACATCTGCCATTATTGAGCCAAATCTTGTAACCTATAAACCCCATATTTGCCATTTTAGAACAAACCTACTACAATTAGATTTACATAAGTCCAAAGAGTGTGAAGCTAACTATTGTTTGAAGGGACTGATAGAGAAGTTAAAATGGGAGGGTCAGTCATGTGGAGAGATCCCTCAGACCATAGGTACTTATGGGGAGACCAAGCCAATTAGGATGTTCTCCACAGAGCTAGTTGGACTACCTATTTTGAATGGTTGAAACATTTTTTAGAGCCTCTTACCAAGGAATTTATAGGTTCTTTTGATGGAAATCAAGCCACTGTATGTGGCATCACATTTCTAGTTAATGAGACCTTGGTGAGCCAAGCAGCTAGACTACTAAGCATGGGGGAAAATTGGTAGGATAGACCCAATGGTCAAGAGGTCATGCAAAATTTTTGCCAAGTAAATAAAATATTGGTATTAAAGAAAGGAATAGTGGAAAGACTTAGTTTACATGAAAAATGAAGAGAGATAACATCATATATTATCAAGTACATGATCTATGAGGGGAGGTATTCCCTCATTTACACTCTTCAATTCAAATTTCTAAATCATTTAAGACAAAATAGAGTCATTAATGTTTCCAATTTATTATGGAATATCTTGAAAAGAATGTCCAAAGAATATTAGAAGGGCATTGAAATAACCCTATCTCAACACTACCTCATATGGCTCATAACTAAATAAGGAATAGCTTCTGTCAGACTTGACCTCACTTAGGAGAAATTTTTAGCCCTAAAAAATATTTCACCCTATCAAGAAGAAGGAATTTATGAGAGGGAATCCCCTGAGGAGCAGCCCCAAGAAACTATTTAGAAAGATGTTGAGGGCACTAGTGCTACTAGTTAGCCCATAGCCAATAAAGGTCCATGTGAGACTATTGCAAGAAAGAAGAAGAGGAGAAGATTGGTCGTATCTCCTTCTGATATAGAGGAGGAAAGCCCACAACAACATGTCCCTTCTCCCATTATGTCCTCACCTTAGGTTGATTCCTCCACACTATCTCTTGTTGGACAAGAAGAAGTTCCCTTGTCAACTGATCTATAAGTAACACAAACTCCATTAGTCACCCCTCTTGCAAGGAAAATGAAAACCAAGGGGAAGAAACCCATGGTGTCAAAAATAAGGAGACCTCCTCTTAGGAGATCTCAAAGGATGAAGAAACAAAATACCACTACAACCTCCTTAACCATAGCCATAAGTGATGATGAAGAACCAAAGAAAGAGCTTAAGCTTAAGAAAAATCCTAATGGAGTTGAAGTAGAAAAATGGTCTATTGATGAAGGATATACTAAGGTAGAAGAAAAATAATGGTCAACTCTCCCATCTATATTGACTAAGGAAGACATTTATCTCCTTATAAACATTGGATACATAGAGGAAGAATTGAGAGAGGCAAATAAAAATGCAGGAGAAGAAGAATTGGTTGAAGAAGAGGTTATGGAAAAAGGAAGAGAAAAAGAAAATTTTTCTCATGATCAAGAGTTACAAACATTGGAACAAGCTATGGAGGAAATATATAGACTCAGAAATGAGATAATAGAACCGAAAGGAAAATGAGGAATTGAAACACTTCTAGGAGCAACAGAGTTTGTAGAACCCTCTAGAGACAAGGAGAAGAGAGTGGAGGAACCTAAAACATCCTCATCCACCTTGGCCATAGAATCCCCTTCAATAGAGTATGCTCTAGCTTTGGTACCCTTCTATCAAGGATTTCCTCCTCCACTACCCACTACACCAACACCCACTGAAGAAGAAGTTATTGACGTGGATTTCTCAGCCACCACTCCAGTAGAGACTGATGATCTTTTGATTTTATTGAAGGAAAAATTTAGTAATAATGAAGCATACCACAAATAATTAGTGTAGATATTCAAGGGATATGTTGAATCAAAAGAACAACATGATGAATTATAAGAAAAATTAGAATTTACTAAAAATAGAATCAGATATCTGAAGAAAAAGATTGGCAATTTGCATGAAACTGCTAAGCTATTGATGGAGTATAGACCCCCTTCTAGAGTGTATGATGTATACTTGAAATAAAAATGGTTAAAATTCAGGTATGATAGGATTTATAATGATCAGTCTTATATGGTCTATGACCCAAGATCTTTCTTTAATGAGTATAAACATGTTGATCCTAATATTCAAGTCCAACTAAGTGAATTCTATATTCACCAATATGCTATTCCCAGTGATATAGAATGGAATCCCAACATCTATTTGAGGGATGTCCTATTAAATGCATTTTATTTATATGTTTTAAATGAAATTTAAAGAAGAAAACAAATAGAAGAATATCAAGGAAAGGAGAATGAATCCACCCTGATGATCAGGAGTGAATCCAAATATTCAGATGTTATAGTAGAAGAATGGATCTCATTTATGAACACAAATGCTCCATAGGAATGGGTAGTCAAAAAATAGGTGGAAGTCTAGAACCACTATTTGAGTCTCATGGAAGGATATGGAAGGCAAAATTTTGTTGCTTTCTCTCATAGATGGGAAACACTGTCATATGCCTTGAAAAGTAAGGAACCATAATCCTCTCAAAACCTTAGGGAGGCCATCTATAGAATATACTTGTATATTGAAATTGTTAGGAAGTGGAGAATATAATGGTTGGGATTGATGTTTCAACCAAATATATTTTGGTTCCCAATCCCTGACTGGCAAGGAAATGTTTTAGATGATAGAGAGGTAAAGAAGAAAATATTGAAACACATTGAGAATGCTAAATTTTTTTATATCTTGGAAAGGTTAGGCTATCATAAACCCCTAGACTTTAGAAAATTTTGTGGTTTTAGAATGCAACCAAGGCTTGTTTGAGGTCGAGCAAGAGGCTAAGTAGGGGGGAGTGATGAGGCCACCAATTTATTACTTTTATAGCCTCATCCATGCTTAATCTATGTCTTTTTATATGTAAATCCCATAACTATCCATCACTAATGCAAATGAATGAATGAAGTTATGATTTTGTATGTTCATTGATATATATATGTGTTAAGTTATGAATTATTGATGATTTTCCTTGATTGAATTATACTAGTGTGACTTTATATAACAAGAATTTGAAGGTTCATGTAAAGCTGTAGAATATTTATAAGCCATAGCTACTACAGGCTGCTCATAACAACTATAGGATTCACCTATAGGTTACTTGTAGCCACTACAGAGTACCTACAACAACTATAGGCTTCACCTATAGGTTGTCTACAGCCACTGTAGAATACCTATAATAATTTTAAGCTTCACCTATAAGTTGCCTATAGCTATTGTAGAATACCCACAACAATTGTAGGATTCACCTATAGTTTGCTTGTAGCCACTATAGAATGCCCGCAACAACTGAAGGTTTCACCTACTGGTTGTTTGTAGCTATTGTAGAGTGCCTACAGCCACTATGCAAAGCATAATTATTATTAAGGAGATCTTGTAGACACATCCAAATGTCTTGGGAAACCAAATGAATGATTGGGAAGAATCATAGTTTTTGTATGGATTCCCTACATGTAAGGAGACATTGGATGTGATACCAAAGATGGTAAAGATAAGGATAATGAGAAAAGACAAAATGAAATAAAATAGAAAAATAATATGCCTTGTCTCTAACTTAATCAAACCTAAAACAAGTAACTTCGATTACTAACCACTTGAAGGTTGGCTGGGGTAGTTTCTAAGTATTTGAATTTTTTCGTAGTTTGGTGTTTTTGGTTAAGAGTCAATAAACTGCCTTTTGTATTCAAAGGCAAAACCTAGATCAGACTAGGAGTTAGATAATTTTGAGGAAATAATAGTAAATTTTTTTGAACTATAGCATTTGTATTCAAAATTAAGTAATGAGAAAGTTGAATTTGTAATAAGTTTGTGAATTCTCTCAAAGAGGGATTGGAGCCGAGTTTTGAATGAGGAAGGGCCCCCTCGAAATGAGTTGTTGTGAAGATCCTGCTCTTTAATTAATAATGTGTTGTGTAAGTTGATTTTACTATTAAGTTTAATTATATAAGTATGATGCATGTATGGTACATAAGTGTGGAATACTTCTATATTTCTATCACAATAGTTTCATAATATATCTATCTGGTAAATTTAGCATAAATTCATTATACAACAACTGGAAAAGCAAGTTGATTTCTGAATTAGTAATGCATTTATAGTGTTGACACTCTTGAAAAGCTTACACACCCTGGGTTGACAATAATGTTTAATTAGACTAATGAATCAAGTAATCATTGGGCAATTAGTCTGTACAACATAGCCACTTGGAATACTTCAACATACAATAAAGTATAATTTTGACTATAGATCAATTTTTCTTCATGATCAGTTATATGGTCAATATTTTTAAGAGCTATTTTTTATATGGTCTTATCTATTCCATGTTAGAACATCCCAACCTATGACATACACCTATTATTATATCCATACAATAATTGGAAAGCCCTCAAGGTGATGCAGTCATTTGATTAGTAATTTAACTAGTAAATTGGTTTTTATTCACCAATTTTTGTATGGACCTATTTTTATAGAATTGATTGTTGGATATTATTTTGTGCTACATATATTTCCACCTAAAATCCTTTTGTACACATGGGAAGTCTACCATGCATCTATTTTGGTGTCTTAAAATTGGCATGTTTTTCAAGCTTGCTAAGTAGAGCACATATAGGTGTTTCATCTGATTTCTTCTACCAACTCAACACTCCACGATGGATCACCTTCATAAGGTGTGATTTTTGAAGTTTATATTTTATATTTATCTTTTATAAAACTATAATAATATGTAGAGGAGCTGATAGATTTGTTTTTTGATAAAATTTAGCCATTAGAGTTCTAGAGTTCAAACCATAAACAAATGTAAAAGATAATATCAGAAAAGGCAAAACAAGAAGAGAACAAAATTGGAGGGATTATTTTAATAATTTTCACTTATGGAAATGTATTTTTTCATTTTATATACTAGAAAATTGTAATTTGTAAACATTTGTAAATTTTTTAATTGCTAGCAAATCAAATCAATGAAAAAACAATGAGATTGTAAAAATATCATTCATAGTGTTTAGTATCAATAAATCCTCTAATTTATGTTTACGGGTAATACCATCACATTTTAAACTATTGTATTTATATCCTAACATAACTATAATAATGAAATCTAAGCATAGACTCTTTAAATCATTAGGGAGTAATAAGGTTTAGTAATATTCATAAACCAACCCTCCTTTACCCATTCGTTACTGTCAATAGATATAAATCTCGATAGTTAGAATTTCCAAGTATATAGGGAATTTACACCCACATATGCAAAATTCCTTATAATAAAGTGTTAATGATAGAATGAATCTATTTGATGTATTATCTATGTACCTAGTACTATTTTACTCTCATATGCATTAAATTATCTTTCACATACCATTGGGTATATTGAAAGATCGTTCTCTTATAGTATTGACAATTATATAGGAAGGTGCACATATAGATAGGTTTGGTATATTAGTCTAAAAATATAAAGGGGAAACTTTGGATTTATAAGGCATTGATCCATCTCTTTTATATAGTTTGATCATATTTGCATATAATTCCATAAATATACTACATTTTGTTCTGCTAGATACTCAGCTTCTTTGAGGTGACAACTATGCCACATAGAAAACTAAGGTTAAAACCCATTTGGAATTTGAGGATATATGGATAGTTGTTGATGGAACATGGACTTGACATGCTAATGATGCTGATAATCACTATAAATATGACAAATTTAATTAGAAGGTTAAGATCATAATCATGTTCAGAGTCTCATATAAGGTACAACCTCATATCTGTAATGCCACTACAACTCAATATACTTGGGATAAACTTCAAACTATCTTTAAGGTAAATAATCAAAATAAATTCTTGATCTGCAAATCCAACTCCATAGTCTAAAGTTGAAATCTGAGGAAAAAGTGGAGGCTTTTCTTTGTAGAGTTAAAACCTTGTGGGCTTCGCTTGAAGCATTGGGTGAACTAATGAAAGATGACTCTTTGGTTCTTATTATCCTAAGAGACCTATCCCCCTCATATGAAATTTTTTTGATCATGTTGAATGTCATGGGTTATAAACCAACCTTTGTATCATTTTTTAACATGTTTCAACAAGAATAAGCCATGCAAAATGTAGAGAAACTTGATTAAGAGCATACACTTTCCTCATTTCATAAAGAAAAGAAGCCCATGAAGACTTCTAAACAAAATATTAAGTAGAACACTCAACAACACTAGTAGGGGAACAAATACCATTCAAAAAAGGTTTATCTTATTAATGGAAAGATAGGACAAGACCTCAAACGTTGTTGGTATAATGGATTCACATAGGGCTCATCTAGTAAGAAGCCCACCTCACAAAATATAGCTCAGTCATTGAAGCTTAAATCATATTCCAAAAAACATTGGAAATAGAAAAAACATGGGAATGTTTCTAAGGATGATCATTATTTTAAGATGATCATGTCTTTACTACACACACACATAAGAAACCTTGTTCTTGAAAATTCATATGGTGTGTTGATTCTAGTGCAACAAGGCACATGTCAAGACATAAATAATGGTTTTCCAATCTACACCAATCATGATCTAAAGGTAATGTTTCTCTTGATGATGACTCATATTACACTATTTAGGGTAAAGGTGATGTTTCTTTATAGCTTGTTAACCTCACTACTAAGATCATAGATGCCCTGTATGTTCCAAATCTCACTAAGAACTTGTTTTTTGTAAATCAAATTCTTGATCACAATCTCAAAGTTGAGTTTGATCATAACCATGGTGAGAATTTTTGCCTTATCAAGAAAAAATCTTTAGGCTCTAGAAATATTATATGAACTTAGAATATAAGCAAGATGTTTCATCTTGATGTTGTACACAATAACCATCAGACACTTATTATGAAGGGTAAAAAAAATCTTAGCTATAGAACAAAAGATATGGTCACTTGAATTATGGGTATTTACTTGAATTAATAAAAAATAACATGGTCATAGGTCTTCCCACACTTAAATAATATTTTGATATCTATTCTAGTTGCTTAGTTGGTAAAAAATGAAGAGATCCTTTTGGTGAAAGTGGATATCGATCTCCTTATCCACTAGATCTAGTTCACATCGATTTGTATGGACCTATGACTTCTAGCCTCAAAGGATACAAGTATTTTCAACTCTTTGTTGATGATCATTCATGGGTTTACTTGTTGAAGACTAAGGATCAGGTATTCCAAGCCTTCAAAGAGTTCAAGGTCTTTGTTGAAAATGAAACTAGTCATAAAATCAAGTCTCTCCACTCAGATCATGGGGGGAAATACACCAATAAAAATTTCACTACATACCTTATAGAAAATGGAATACTCATCAATACACTACTCCTTATACACCATAATAGAATGGTGTTATAGAAAGGCGTAACTGTGTCATTATAGATATGTTTCAAAGCATGGTTGAGGATGCACAACTACCTCATTAATATTGGGAAAAAACACATCTCACAATTTTATATCTACTAAATAGGTCACCAACCAAAGCTCTTGATGGAATTACACCACAGGTAGCATGGACTGAGATAAAGCTAAAAGTTTCTCATCTTCAAGTTTTTGGTTGTAAGGCATACATACATGTCCCAAAGAAGAAAATGAATTTATTGGATAAGAAAACTCAGGAATGTATTTTTGTGGGATACAATAACAAGTCAAAAACATATTAGCTCATTGATCCAAAGACTATGAAGATACTTATCCATAGGGATGTAATGTTTGATGAGAAAGGTGAAGTTAGTTCATCTTCCACACAAACATTAGATACAAGCATCAAACATGTCAACTTTCCAGATGAAAATAGTGGTGATGGTCAGTTAAAAGCTCCAACACCACTAACTACTACTCAATGTATGCTCCAAACACTTCATCCACTAGATTGAGGACTCACAGTATGGATCATGCAGAGGTAAATTTGGCCTTAATGGGAATTTTTTAGAAACATTTGAGCCCTCTACAATAAATGAAGCCCTAAAGCCCAAACCTTAGAAGATGACATGGATGTAGAATATCAGTCTCTCATGAAGAATGACACATGGCAACTTATTGATATTCTACTAGGGAATAAGCCTATCAGATGCAAATGGGTTTTTAATATAGAATACAAAACATATGGTTTTATAGAGAAGCACAAGGAAAGATTCATAGTAAAGGGCTATACACATAAATAAGGTATAGACTATGAGGAGAATTTTGCTCCTACAACTAAGAAAAAGATAATCAAAATGATCTTTACAATGGATGTAAAGTTTGGGTGGAACATTCATCAAATGGATGTTAAAAGTGCTTTATTAAATGGAGATCTATATGAATATGTATACATGACTCAACCAAAATGTTATGCCACACCATGGCAAGAGCATAAGGTTTGTAAACTCATAAAATATATGTATGGTCTCAAATAGGCTCTTAGAGCCTAATATATAAAAATTGATGAGCATATCATAAATCATGGATTTTAGAGAACCTCTACCTTAAAAATCAAGTGGGGAGATTTTTTTTTATGTCAATGATATAGTCATCATTTTCATCTCAATAAATATGATTCATGTAAAAAAGAAATATCTCAACCGATCATTTGATTTGATAAATCTCAGTCTAATACACTACTATCTTGGATTAGAAGTATGGAAAAAAGGGCACCAAATATTCATGTCTCAGATGAAGTGTACCAAGAGATTGTTCAAAACACTTTGGATAATGGATTTCAAACTAATGGTTACACATATGTAGACAAATCTTTAGTTATCTTGTTCAGATTCATCACCACTAGTAGATACCACTCTTTATCATTAGTTGATTTGGAGTCTCATCTACCTCACATACACTATGCTAGATATCAACTATGTTGTTAGTTATCTCTCTTAGTTCATGAAGGAGCCAAAGGTAAGCCACTAGAAATAAACTAAGTGAGTATTATGATATATTCAAGGAATAATGGATTATGACTTAACATACAAGAAGAATGATAAGTTCTTGTTAACAAGATACACAAATGCAGATCATGATGTTTAATTGATGATAGAAAATCCACTTCTAGGTTTGTATTATTTTTTGGATCTAGGCTGATCTTATGGGAGAGAAAGAAGCAAAACTTTGTTACTCATTATTCTACTAAGTTAGAATATCATGCTGTAAAAGGAACTATTTGTAAGGTGATATGGCTACGACACATACTAGCAAGATTAGGACTTCCATAGACTCAACCAATAATTCTAAACGATGATAATCAAGGTGTTATTAATATTATTCAAAATCTAATTTTTCATGAATGCACTAAGCACATTGAAGTTCAAGTCCATTTCATATGCGAACATGTTCAACAACACAATATACAGCTCCAATATTTCGCCACTCAAGATCAGTGTGCAAATATCTTTGTGAAGTCACTTGCACATGATAAGTTTGAGGCATTCATAAGTTATCTCTATTGTACTCTCCAAGCTATGATAAATTTTTATGGGGGGGGGGAATGTTAGAATAAATTTACCATAGTAAGTTTGTTATGTAAAAGTGAGGTTGTTATCTATAAAATATCTCATTTAGTTTTTAATTAGTTTGTTAGTTCTTAAACTAAGCTAGTAGAATAATATGGATCTATTTCATAATTTAGAAGATTAAGAATTATTATTTAGTTATATGTTCTTCATATTTTTTAAGACTAATATGAGCATATATAGAGATTTATATACATATCTATAATTGATGCTATGTAATCTCAATAAATCATATCATATTTATGTTCATAGGATGAATATCATTGTAAAAGATATCATTTATTAAGTGTTGAGACTTATATTGTTATAAGTATATTGGAGTGTGTGCCCTTAGAAGTGGAATCATGGTGTTATTCCTTCCTAAAAGAGTATTATATGGTATTTCCCTACCTTAAGGGCACTTCTTGTATTTATGCATATATTGAATATCAAGGCATCTTAGCCCAATAATGTTTACTATGTTGTGATGATCTACATTATATTCTCCATATTTCCAATTATTAATGGTGTGGATTATAACAAGTGGTATTAGAGCATCGATTTGGGCAAATATTGTGGATAACACCTAAGTTTGGAGAATCACTTATATCTTGAAATATGTTATAAACTTTCTAAAAATTGTTTTCAAGTGTTGAATAATATTTCAAGGAAGTCACATTGAAAAGATTGAGGTTTTATGATCAATTTAAAGGGAGATATTATTATTTTAGGGTTTGTAATAAATTCATCATATATTCTATAATTTAAAGATTTTTTTTGTGAAATTTTTAATAAATTTGTATCATTAGAAAAGGAAGCTACACACAAAAATTTTGGAATTTTTTGACAAGTTTTATGTGAGTTATTATGATATTATTATTTTTAATAGATTCTCTCTACACACTGAATTTTGTGAAACTTTTCAACAATTTTTTTACTAATGTTGTATGAGCATACAAGAAGATACAATAAAAATTTTGGGATGTTTTGATCATTTTAAAAGGAGTTATTTGATTTTAGGATTTTTTCCATCAACCCTAGATTTTATGAATAATGGAGTTAAATAAATTTTTATTAGATGATGATATTGATACTAGAGAATAGTGGCTATTTTTTAAGTAGAATAATTTTCACATTTATTTGTGGAAAGTAATTTTGGCAAGTTCATTCATAGGTCCTACTTTGTGTTGGTGAGCTCAAATGGGTGAAGAACAATATCAATTTTCATGGGAAAAAATGGAACAGGTTTTCCTATATTGATGGGACATAGAAGTAAATGATGAGGAAAAAGGAACCAAGGGTGAAGACTTGAGACAAATGGGGAAGAAAATATTAATGATGATAATGGTTCATGTGATGAAGAGTGATAGGACCTAGGATCACAAAGCTCTGATACCAACTGTCAGGATCCTACTGGTCCACTAAGAGCACAAATGATTACCTTTGTATAAGCAACTAAACACAGAATTTAACCAGAATGATAAGTAACTAGAAATATGAAACAACACAGAATATGAGAAACAATACCCAATTGTATTAATACACATTCAAAAGGAAATACAATAAAGAAGATGCCACACTTCTTCCCACACCTCTAGAGCTCCCACACTTCTAGGGTTCACCAGTAATTCTCCTTCAATAATTCACTCTCTCAATTACAGTCACAACAATCAACTCAAACACAGAGTTGTTGTTCACCTCTGCCAGTCAGTAATAATGCTACCAGTACACCAAGTACACAACCGTACTCCAAGTAGATCTCCCTTCTCTTGCAACAACCTACAAATCAATAGACCTTACTTACCATGTAGATATCTCTACACCCTGAAGAACCCTTATCCTTGCCTCACCAAGTCCTTATGATTCTTCAACTAGTACCCCGATGGATCTTCTACCAAAACTTGCACAACTTGTAACTCTCCCTGATCATACACACTCAGCACCCCTTTGGAACTAGGAGGATCTACTCTTGCTCTCTCTACAAGCACAATGGCTATCTAGCACACTTTACAATACAACCCATGAGTCTATTATATAGATCTCATGCATACAATAATTAGACGCTAATTACAATAATTAGACATGCAACTCAAGACCAAAAATAGTCTTTTACATGCAAACAACTGGTTCATTAAACTAACAGTTCGTCAACTCACAGTTTTGGAACCGCACAGGTGACCGACATCGGTCCCTGTCTATTTGGAGGTGACTGATGTCGGCCGATCCCTAACTGATGTCAGCAGCTTCCTGTCCACCCCTGACCAATGTCGGTTGTCTTGATTGATACTTGTTACTGTGACACTTTAGCAACTCCTCTTGTTCGCATCCTGGTGAAGCTTTTAGCTCCACAACCTAACAAAGAGGAAGTAGGAAAGGATCATAGTGATAAAGAGGCTACAAATGATGTTGAAGGAGAGGTAGGTAAGCATGATGAGGAATAAGGAGAAAAGGATTACAAGGGTTCACAAATTTTATCTCCAAATAAATATGCATTCAAAGGAAGAGGGTCATTGTGTCCATAAACCATAGCAATAAGTATAACTTCATCTATATAGATGTGGCTCAACATTTACAAGTTCAAGCAAAGAATATCAAGGAGGCTCAAGTAGATGGTAATAATATTCAAGTTTTTGAAGATTTCAAGCTTACTATGGAGAAATATATTTTGCATTCAGATTTGTATACCTTGGATATAAGTGGTGAGGATATGATCCTTGGATATCCTTGGTTATAGTCTTTGGTAATAATAAATATTAATGTACAAAAGCATTTCATGAAGTATTGGTATAAGAAAAGGAAGGTTACTTTATAGGATATCATAGTTGGAAAGGCACAAAGAAAATTCAAGGTAGAGCATGAGGTAGGGTAAATTTTCATAGCTATTTGTTATTAATTCATGAATATTTAAGTTTTATAAATTGGCATTTGGCTATTTTATTAGGCAGTGAACAATGTGGATTTGCCTAAATTATCTAGGTGTAAGTTGGTTTTCTAGGTTGACTTGCCTACTATTTAAAATAAATTTCATACATATAAATATAATCATCACTCTTTTGAAAGTCAATATGAGCTTATTCACCATTATATGTAATATATAATCATTCAAGGATCCATTTTATGAATCATATTAACATAGTTACCATCCATAGGTGTTTGTATCACTTGCTAACATAGTTGTCACTTACCCACAACATTTTCACCCATCAGACAACACAAATATCTTTTGGTAGTGTAGTTGTCATTTGACAGTGTAGTTGTCATAAGATAGCTATGGTGTCATGCAATAGCTATGTTGTCAAGTGACACCTATGTTATCGATCAATAACAATTCTATCAAGCTAAATGTTATCAAATGATAATAATGTTTTTGAGTGACATCATTTCTATTAAGTGATAACAATGTTGTTGAGAAACAACGATACGATCAAAAAATTTAAAAAAAAAAAAAAAAAAAACATTATCAAGTGATAACACAGTTGTCTAATGATAGTAAACCTATTGTTTGATATTATGTTTTTCATTGAAAAAAATTACTTTCATTCAATAGTAAATGCCTATCATCTAATAAAAATACTACCATCTGTCTGTGAATTTTTTTTATAATCACATGTCAACATACTTTTTGTTGTAAGTTACATTTCACATGTCGATTCACCTTCATGCCTAAACATTTTCCATTAAATTTTGTCAAACTTTAAAAACACATACTTATAAATTCACTAAAAAAACCCAAGTTCATTTTTATATGGGTCACTAAAATTTACCTTGGCATGAGAATGAATTTGAAGATGGTGAAGAAGAGTATAAGGAAGATTCATATGAAGAAATAATATGAATAGATAAGAAAACATCTTCTACTCAAGATCCAAAGTAAATACAAAAGGAAAAGGTAGAATAAGTAGAAAAGAAATGTTGATAAAGTCAAAGTATCAAAAAAGGTTGATGCATATAAAAACCCACATCATCATGAGAGGCAAAAATCAAGGAGTCATGTCAAGGAGTGTCATAGCAAAACCACTTTGGTTATATCAGAAAATAGAGTATGAATCACTATGGTTACACAAGGAATCAATAGATAAATCACTTTGGCTATGCATGGAAGCCAAAGAAGAATTAATATGGTCATGCATGGAATCTAATTAGTGCAACAAAATATAGAACATAGAATTAGAGTAGTGTAGTGGAATATGGTACATGAAATCAAAGGATGAATCATTATGCATGCACACCAAGCTGGTACAATTATGATCATGAATGGAGTTAGATTAGCATAATGGAATTTGGAAATAAGGTTGGAGAGTTACTACTGAGATCATATATAGGTTGTTGGTTGATCGAGCTTGGAGACAAGTGTGTAATGATTTGAAGCACACTCATTATTTGGTTTCTTATTGTTACAATTCCTTAAGTTGTACTTAGAATAATACAATTTTTTTTCTTTTTTAAAACTAATTACTTAACATTAATTCCACTTAAACATACTTAAAAATTAACTAAACAACTCAGAACAAAAGTACTTTGAAATTTAAATACTAAAAATAATATATATCTTATTACAACTCTAAGGAAAGTAAATACATTAGGACACAACTATAGCTGGTCCTATAATATAACAATTGCTATTTTAATAAACAAACATATATTATAATTAAATTTGCTTTAGGTATTCAACCTAATATAATAAATATATATACTAAGCTATCTAGAGCTTGAGTCAAATCAAATTGTCTACCACTAACTATTTCAAATGTGGTCTCCAAATAAGTACTGTAGTGGGGGAGGGAAAACATCACCTAAAAACTTTTTCTCACCAACCATGGACCAATGATCCACCACAAAATCCCCTATCAGGGAATGGCCCTCCATTCATAGATAGGTAGATATAATAGTTTAGGAATCTAAAGAATAAACAAGTACCCAAGTGTGTATGATTTCTAAAACTAAACATGCAATGTATCATAAAAATTCCATTTTATTACAAGATATTGCACTAACATGAAAAACATATATACCAAAAGATAATGTCTCACTGTACATTATTTAACCATAAGAATCATACTAATTATCTCCTCTTAGAAATCACATCACATCACATGCTAAACATAGGAGTAAGCAAAGTATACATTTATTCACTTACACACAAATGTATCTTACATTAAAATCAATCTCAAACTGAAAATAATGACCACTATTTGTACCACCTGAGTAAAACACACATTAAACTATAGATTCCAACTACCACAATAATTTCCATATGACTACACCCCATGATATCGCATATTATCATACTTTGGTGTTCTAAGACACAACTACTAGTTTACCCACAATCAATTATACAAAGTGGTCATGAATATATGGAATCATAAGCTTTGATGGATTATCTCTTTTTATATGTTATCTATTTTACTATTCAGTATACAACCATATTTCATTACATTTTCGCTAAATAATACTTCTCACAAGGTATCTAAGTGTGTAACAGGATACATTTTATTACAATAGAATCTATTCATACATATGATAAGCCATCCTAATCAAAAAAATATTGCATACAATTAATCAAAACAATAACACACTATTCAAACAACAACACACTACATCCATATCCTACTATGTTCTTGTCCCCATGCATTTTATAACTTTGCTTCCAACTACAACATAGTCACAGGGACTTATTCTATAAATTCTGATCATAAAAAATAAATAACGCTCATATATCACTCAGATTTCAAGCTTAAATCATTAATTTTATATGGTTACAATGTTGGGCTAGCCTTCTACCCAACAACCTTGCTTATTTGGGGGTATCCCATTGCTTTACACATGCTCCTTTACAGGATTTATCTATCCAAAATCTCTCTTTTCCATGATTGAGCTACAACAAAAATAAATATCTTATTTTCATTCATACTTTACATATATCATAATGAATATATTATTTTCTAAAACATGAACATATATACATATGCTCATAAAATGGCCAATTTTAGGTTTTTCTCTCTACTTATTTCACATGCTTGTTTCCTTAGATATCATGTGTTAGTTTTTTTGCTTCTTGTATGCAACCCTTAGCCTAATGTATGTTCAACATACACCTTATTACTTATATGGCATAATCATGTCTTGTGTGTGTGGCCTTTGGTATTCTATTTTTGTGTGACATTCACATGTTCCTTGTATTCAACCTTTGGACCTTATGTGTGACATATATGCAAGTTTTCTAAACTCTATGTAAAATATTCATTTCCCTTGTATGTGGCAATTTTGCCTTCTTACATGACTTTGTGTGACTTTGATTACATGTTTGTTACAACTAATATTGTGCCATGATGTTTATCATTCACTAATAAGTATATAACGACATACATGTATGGTGCTATGATCCATATCATACACATACTATCTATGTGCTTCAAATGTCTAATCTATTTAACATTATGCCTACAATACATATACAAAGACTTGTAAGTTATTTACATGCTTCATATACTACTTTAATGCTTTATTCAATAACATTGATGTAATACAATAACCAATAATTTCATATGCTTCATTGTTACATATTTTCAATTCTAATACAATTCAAATGTTCATATCCTATTACTTGATTATATATATTCACAAATATTCTCACTTTTTCTTTTGAGGCAAGTGATTTGTATGCAATTTACCTCATCTCAAATGGGGGAATCATAATGGGCTTATCTACAAGATTTCACAAGAAATACATTTCAAATTTGATAGTTTATGATATGTAAAATCATAATTTTTAGATTTTGGGGGCATTTACCTTGCTTATGCACTCCACTGTTATAACAACTTGAGCACATATATACTTGTGCGAAGATATTTACAAGATTTAAAATAATTTTCAAAGATCAAATTAGGACTCTATACAATGCAAGGGCCATGATATGCATTTATGTCCAAGCTACTACTTCATAAAATTCAAATTTATCTTTTTTAAATCAATCAAAGTTTCAATAATTTATAGTTTGAATCTAGATTGGTCTACAATAGTGTGATTCATCTTTTGAAAGTAGACCATGTTTGAGCTTAGTAACACTCCAAATCTTGGTTGTAATTTATTGATCCATGCACCAGTTTCCACCTCTTCTTTTTAGTTTATCAAGTGAGCCACATTGAGCTTAGTGATGTTCCACGCCTTGGTTGCACTTTAATGAACTACTTTTGTAACAACCTTGCTAGGTTAGATATATAAATAATCAATTTAAAAAAAACACTTATAACAAAAATATATTATGCCTCAAGAATCCAAAATTAGATCACATATATACTCAAGTGATAATAGTAAGTACCCATTACATCTTATAACACAAATCTCTAAAGTCATGACATTGCTTCATAAAATGAATTTAAAAAGTAATACAACTCAGCCATGACTGATACAAATCTAAAATCAATTTTATCAATATAAAATATTAAGTAATTATAATTCTTCATGACAATACTAAAAAATAGTAAACAATCTAATACAATGTACACAATTAAGATACTTGGCTCCCCAGAGCATTAGTCCCCTAGACTCTCCAGTATCTATGGCAATATTAAGTGCCATCTCAATAAGTAGTACTACCATGGGGAGGGAGAGTATCATCCAAGAACTTTTCCAAACTAACCATGGACCAATGATCCCCTAAACTAATCCCATTAGGAAATGGCTCTCCTTTCACAGATGAGTAGATAGTGACGGTGCAGGATTCCAGAGAGACTATCAAGTACGTGTGTTGTATGATTCTAAACTAAATATGTAGTGTATCATAGAAATCCATTCTATTTCAAGATATCATATTAACATGTGAACCAAATGCATTAAATTATAATGTATCACTAAACATACTTTAACTAAAGCTTTATAAATAATAAATGATAATGATCTAGATCAATCAATTTCATACACACCACTTGATCGGACTGCCCTCATCTAACATTACAATGCCAGTAAGCTAGTGAAGTCCATCTCACTCCTTACTCCACATTAAAAATGTAGATTGGTTAAATACAATTCAACAACAAGATTAATTTAGTTTACATATTATTTGAAAACACTACATATACCATGCCAAACATACGAGTAATTAGAACATACATTTATTCCATCAAACATATGAATGAATCTTTCATTATCTTTTATCCCATACTAGAAATAATGATTACAAATATACCACCCAAGTAAACATATAATTTAACTATATAATTCAAATAATATAATTGGTTTTCAGTTATTTACACCCTATGACAACCCATATTACCATAATCCAGTATTTTAAGACTTAACTACTAGTTTTCCCAAAAATAGTCATACAAGGTAGTCTTAAAATCATGGAAACATAAAAAAATATACAAGTAATTATATATAATGAAGCAATTCATAGTTCACATGAAACACAATAACATATCAACACAACATTCGTTAAACTCTCAAAGTTTGCATGCACATCTACACAAATATTTCTAACTATAATAATGCACACTATCCATAACAACAACCAACATGTATACAATAAATATAGATATGAGTTTAGGAATTATAATTACAGTATGTACTATCTAAGTACAACATACTTTTACACTATAATATCCTATGATATCCCATACTATCATAGGTTCCCAACTACATAATAACACATAATTAACCATATGATTCAAGAATCCAATGATCCATATAGATTACAAAAATCATGTAAGTATGAGGTTTTTACCACTTGGATATACCTTGAGTTTAGACTGTATACTAGCTTTCAAAGAAACATAACTATAAGCATGTATCACAATGCACCAAAATATACCAGACATAGTCAAGCATTTATACACATTAGCAATTTCATAACGTGTAATGCACTCAAGTACCCAATACAAAATACATATAACAAACAACTGATCAATCATTTGTTGAGAAATATAAATCACATAAATCTGTTATGACATTCATTTATACATCTCATTCCATTTTTTTTATAAGATTATTCTAAAGTTATGCAGATATTGATCCATTCTTCATTTATACTTTAAACTAAGAGCTCTCTAAAGAAATTTACAACCCTATTCGAGAATATCAAATTAGGTACTTATCTTCAAATAATGAAGATCCATGCCAAGTTTTAAATATGCATCTACCCTTAGATTCTAAGTTAGGAGCCTAGGACACAACTCTTGGTCTTCGAACCCAATCCTTATATTTTATATACTCCTAATGCCCAAAGATTCCTTATGTGGTTATGCTGCCTAAAAGTATAAGAACCTACATCTAGGGTTCAAGAGTGTCAATTAACTCATAATATCTGTTATATATTAAAAGATATAAATTTAACCACCCAAGTCAAACATAAGATCAAGATCCTTTTCAAAGGTGTTATTATACATAAAATATAAATCTCTTATTGAGCATAGTTCTAAAGTTTCGCACTCCTCTATGGAACTACAGTTAAAGTGGCACACCCTTTCACTTGAGCATAAGTATAAGTATACCTATGCTCTTTTTACGTAATTAACAATACGTTGCTTAGTAGCTTTGTACTGATACAATAGTTTATACCCCTAAGCTATATACCAAGCTTATCAAGGTTATCACCAGAAATAAAATATCACATTTTTCCATATCACACCATCCATAGGGAAAGCAATATACATGGAGTTATGTCTACACACAACAAGTATGAGATATTTTCTACCAAATTTTCATATGCTTGATAAGTTAGAATCCATTTCTTTTGAGGAATAGAGAATTCATAGTAATGTCCACAAATAAATAATAGAGCATTTATAACATATAGTCCATGATATCATTTTATTCACCCTAATTTAAACATGTGGACCCATATATCATTATTACAACTTAAACGTATAATAAAGACTAAGTGTTTATAATAAAAATATATGTAAGATCTTACATAGCTAAATATAATTGCCACTATCTATCTACCTGAATACCAAGAAAATTATGAGTACATAAAAGCTAAAATAGTATTATTATACTCACATCAATAAATACTTATGTAAGTTATTGGTTACTCTAAGGCATCAAATGATTTGGCCAATGGAATCAATGTACATCAGGATTATATATAAATTTGTTTAGACAAAGTGTCCTCCACACGTATGTACTATTATGTATGGCTAGAAATTATTTTGGGAGGCAATGTCTTATCAATTTAACAATGATTGACACCTAACCAAATCTTATGAAACTCATCTAACTCCAGTGATATTAGTCAAAAATAGAGTTTCTTAAAAAAATAATACACCAATATTCTAACAGAATAGCTATGTAAGTTGATCCAAATAATTAAATTACACCATTGATCAAGGCAGGGTTGTCTTTACCCTGAATACTAAAAATATTTTGCTTAGTAGATTGGTTGGTTATAACATAGCGTATCATGTTGGTTAAACTACTAAGTTGAGGTTATATACTTCCACCAAGTGTTTATGGTTGCACTCATAATCTGAAATAAACTCTTACAAGTTTACAAAGGAAATCCAAGTGGAGGGATTAGCAAGTACCATGTGGCATCTTAATCTATCAGATTTCAAAGCTACCAAGTTTAGATTAGCTACAAACCCATGAAGGTTCCAAGTAGACCAGCCTAATTTGGTCCTGTTGAAAAATTATTGATTATAAGTAAAATGCCTTATATTACTTTAGCACTATATCTAATGCTTAGAGTGGGCCTAAGCACCATGGACTAAAACATTTCATAATTGGTTTACCTTCACTAGGCAGGGTATCACACTAAATATTCACCATATAAATCGCTATGCATAGTGTCTTCTTATATATATCTGCGTATATTTATGTCTTGCATTAAGTTATCTATTCAAATAGATTTAATAGACTTTTAGTCTTTCATAAAGTATTATAGCGAACTTAATCCTCAATTTATTTTATACCTCTAGAGTATTGTAACACTCAAATTATAGAAGTCATTGCATGCAACTGTCTTTATTACCCAGGTCGTCGAGTCATTTATACTATCCATTGGTATGTTTTAAAAAGATACAAATTTTAATATACCAGTTGCTACACTATTAAATGGGTTGCAACATAGAATATAAATCCCTATCTAATAATATAAATTGTTGTCTATTTTAAACACTAAATTTCTTCCTATACCAACTGGTAAGATATCCATTTTTACTCAATTAACTAAAATACTTAATTAAACATTCTATGCCCAAATTTATTTCATTAAAAAAACCTAGATTATTTTACATATAAAATCAAGAGTTTTGGTATAACATAAATACCTATTTAACAAAAATAGTTTTCTGATTCTTCTCCTTAATTACAAGTTCCATAATATCCTCCATAATTATGCTCCCTTTTTTTTCCAGCGTCTACACCTCTTACACTTTGCTGTTACCTTCTTTTTTTTTTTCCAATACCCCCAAAAACTATGAAAAATCCTCCTTATTTCAAAAAGGGCCATAGCTTTTATTTTATTTAATTAATTTATTTATTTTTTAACTTTTTGTTTTTAAAGATTCTTTCTTGATTTTTAAATCTAATTTTACTTTTCTTATGAAACTTTACCCAAAAGTTTTTCTCCCAAAATATGCATGGCTCCATCTCATGGATTTTTTCTTTTTAATTTATTCCAAAAATAATAACTTTCTATTACTTTATTATTTTTTTAATTTTATCTCCCTATTTATAAATAATGGTATTTATTAAAAACTTGTCTTCTCTATTTTTATGTTTTTTTTTAAAGCATGATTTATTTTAATTTTATTTATTTATTTTAGTTTTAATTCCATAATAAACTTTATTTATTTATTTTAACATTTAATATTAAATTTTCATTTTTTTATTAAATAAAATTAGCATCCCAGATGCTCAGAGGATTTAATAATATCTTTATTAATTAATAACCTTCAATTTCCACAAATCACTTTTTAATGGTATTAATGATCATACACAAAAGACATTAGAAACCATCCACAAAATCATTAAACTTACACTAGTAAACTATGTAAACAAAAACAAACATAATAGATTACCTATTTCATTATGCATTTTTAATGTGTTATCTATTGTGGTGTGTGTAGGATTTTCACCAACTCTCTATCGACCTTTGATGTCTCCATCTACGTCACCCTCTCTGATGATACTTTCCCTCTGGCACATTTCAAGAGATGAGTTCTCTTGCATCCACCTCTTAATAAAGCAGTTAGTTAGACCATAGTAGTCATGATAAACATAAATCAATAGTATATAATTGACACAATACATTAATGTGCTCAAAATATAAATGCATACATAAATTAGTTCATATTAAGCAATCATGTGTTATCATATATCTAAACAACATTCTATTATCTTGAAATAGTAAAAATCTCTAAGCTTAATAAAAAAAACATAACCAAATTTAAATTTGTTAATTACGGATATCCATAGATAATCTAGCAAGTTTGCTTGATGAGGAATCAAGATGTAATATCCTTCCCCCCTAAAGCTAGCCATCACCCTTGCTAATGCTTATTCAAGATAAGTTCTCAATCAAAAACATTTCTTAGAAAAGCAACAACATGATATATAATGTCAAACTTAAGCAAATAATTATAACATTACTTATAAAACTCATTAAGGTTCCTTCAATTTGATTTATTCTTGAATTATTGGTCCCATAAGACCCTACTCATGACATCTCCAAATTAATCAAACATGGTTGCAAGTATTATTTACTCTATCTGATTCTATCATGACCACCTTGGGATCCAAAATTGTCAAGACACATCTATATACAAAAAGACTGACCACTTTTGTTACATTGAAGGGTCCCACATTTCTTAATGAAATTTTAATAACTTCTCAAAACACATAATATCATCATACAAGTCAAAGTAAATGACCAAGGAGAGTTCCATAAAGTCTTCCAACCCTCAAGACATCTCTCTATCCTAGAGAGTGTTTTTCTCATCTCAGAGAAAAGTATTTAGGGAACCTAGAAAGATTAATGTATATAAGTTAATACTATCACTACTCCACGTAGCTCCTGATA